>OU795038.1:28252509-29459291 GCA_917208275.1 Patella pellucida | reverse complement strand
AAAAAACAACGGGTACGCCTACGCTGCATCGAAAAACTACCCAAACCAACTTTGGTGGGAAAATGATTTTTATTTCACGGGATCAGGAAATGAATGACCTACTCGAAAACAACATTTCAGAAGGCTCCTATGTTGACGTTTCGAGATATATTACCGTAAACATACTAAACATATGGGGGAATCGGGTTAGGGTAGGCTCACTATGCACCCAATAACTTCTAAACTAGCTTCGGCGGCATCAATATCTTTATTTCGCCAACTGAACAGATGCATAAGGTATGCACATGCCAAATACCATTAACTTTCTATGGTGCCGTACCGAGTTATACACCCGCAAAGTGCCCAGCACCCGGATTCGAGGTGGAGTATATTGGTTCAATAAACAACGGGTAAGCCTACGCTGCATCAAAAAACGACCCAAACCAACTTTGGTGAGAAAATGATTTTTATTTCACGGGATCAAGAAATGAATAAACTACTCGAAAACAACATTTCAGAAGGCTCCTATATGTTGACGTTTCGAGATATATTACCGTAAACATACTAAACATATGTGGGGAATCGGGTTAGGGTAGGCTCACTATGCACCCAATAACTTCTAAACTAGCTTCGGCGGCATCAATATCTTTATTGCGCCAACTGAACAGATGCATAAGGTATGCACATGCCAAATATCATTAACTTTCTATGGTGCCGTACCGAGTTATACCCCGCAAAGTTCCCAGCACCCGGATTCGAGGTGGTGTATATGGGTTCAATAAACAACGGGTAAGCCTACGCTGCATCAAAAAACGACCCAAACATCTTTGGTGGGAAAATGATTTTTATTTCACGGGATCAAGAGATGAATGGACTACTAGAATACAACATTTCAGAAGGCACCTATGTTGGCTTTTCGAGATATATTACCGTAAACATACTAAACATATGGGGGAATCGGGTTAGGGTAGGCTCACTATGCACCAAATAACTTCTAAACTAGCTTCGCGGTCATCAATATCTTTATTTCGCCCACTGAACAGATGCATAAAATATCCACATCGTTGTAAGTGAGAGGGATATTCGGTCTCCCGTCCGATCAGGCAGGTTTCCCCCGAGTTTTTCGGTTTCTTCCTGCAGTAATGATCGAAATCATTCGCACGATCTGTGCCAAGGGCCAAATTGAAAAAAAGGCCTCAGGCCTAATTTGCTACCCTTGTAAAATGACGCGATTATTATTATATTATTATATTAATATTATTATATTATTATATTATTATATTATTATATTATTATATTATTATATTATTATATTATTATATTATTATTATTAAATATCATGAACTTTCTATGATGCCGTACAGAGTTATACCACCGCAAAGTTTCCAGCACCCGGATTCGAGCTGGAGTATGTGGGTTAAATAAACAACGGGTACGCCTACGCTGCATCAAAAAAAGACCCAAAGAGATGAATAAACTACTAGATTACATTATTTCAGAAGGCACCTGCATCAAAAAAAGACCCAAAATAGCTTTGGTGGGAAAATGTTTTTTAATTCAAGAGATGAATAAACTATTGCAAACATGCTGTCCCGCTTCTTTTTCAAAACAATCTTGACAAAATTTCAAGACCACTTGTCTACCTATATGGGCTTCCGTATCATTGCAGCTCAAATATTTCGGAATCACAGGCGTATTCCTGCGTGTCTGGTGCTCGGGTCCTAAAGACCTACCCGCATTCGACCGGGTTGTATTGTTAGTAACAACCTCTCGGTATTTACAGGATAATTTGATGAATATGCTAGCGGACAAATTCATCACCTCTGGAATTGCTATAACTTCCCCTCGTGTCACTTGACCATATTCATATCGACGACCCATAATTACCTCGGTCAATATAGGACTCACGCCTAAATCTAACAAATTGCGGTATTTATATTTAACGACATACTTTTCTATCTATTATTGAATTCACCTTTAAATACTTGATAATTGTATAAACAAATGTTGACTAGACACCAGTGATATATCAGTGTAATGCCTCCACGTGCTGGAATGCACGTGCAATGCACACGCACCTGTGGGTTACGACTAGTACACCACGTGTATAATTCACAGCAATGTCAATCAAAGATTAAACAATACACACTATAACTTATATTACGATTAATATACCACGTATATAATACACAATAATGTTAATCAAATATTAAAAAAATATGACTAATAACATACGCTATAACTTCTCCTCTCCGTTAAGGGAAAAAAACTTTCAGAAGGCTCATCGAGTCCAGGTGCATAGTGAGCCTACCATAAGCTGGTTTTGGTCTTTTTTTTAATGCAGCGTAAGCGTACCCGTTGTTTATTGAACCCACATACTCCGCCTCGAATCCGGTGGTGGGAACTTTGCGGTGGTATAACTCGGTACGGCACCATAGAAAGTTAATGATATTTGGCATGTGCATACCTTATGCATCTGTTCAGTTGGCGAAATAAAGATATTGATGCCGCCGAAGCTAGTTTAGAAGTTATTGGGTGCATAGTGGGCCTACCCTAACCCGATTCCCCCCATATGTTTAGTATGTTTACGGTAATATATCTCGAAACGTCAACATAGGAGCCTTCTGAAATGTTGTTTTCGAGTAGTTTATTCATTTCTTGATCCCGTGAAATAAAAATCATTTTCCCACCAAAGTTGGTTTGGGTCGTTTTTTGATGCAGCGTAGACTTACCCGAAGCTACTTTAGAAGTTATTGGGTGCATAGTGAGCCTACCCTAACCCGATTCCCCCCATATGTTTAGTATGTTTACGGTAATATATCTCGAAAAGTCAACATAGGTGCCTTCTGAAATGTTGTATTCTAGTAGTCTATTCATCTCTTGATCCCGTGAAATAAAAATCATTTTCCCACCAAAGATGTTTGGGTCGTTTTTTGATGCAGCGTAGGCGTACCCGTTGTTTATTGAACCCATATACTCCACCTCGAATCCGGGTGCTGGGAACTTTGCGGAGGTATAACTCGGTACGGCACCATAGAAAGTTAATGATATTTGGCATGTGGATACCTTATGCATCTGTTTAGTTGGCGAAATAAAGATATTGATGCCACCGAAGCTAGTTTAGAAGTTATTGGGTGCATAGTGAGCCTACCCTAACCCGATTCCCGCCATATGTTTAGTATGTTTACGGTAATATATCTCGAAAAGCCAACATAGGTGCCTTCTGAAATGTTGTATTCTAGTAGTCTATTCATCTCTTGATCCCGTGAAATAAAAATCATTTTCCCACCAAAGATGTTTGGGTCGTTTTTTGATGCAGCGTAGGCTTACCCGTTGTTTATTGAACCCATATACTCCACCTCGAATCCGGGTGCTGGGAACTTTGCGGGGGTATAACTCGGTACGGCACCATAGAAAGTTAATGATATTTGGCATGTGCATACCTTATGCATCTGTTCAGTTGGCGAAATAAAGATATTGATGCCGTCGAAGCTAGTTTAGAAGTTATTGGGTGCATAGTAAGCCTACCCTAAGCCGATTCCCCCATATGTTTAGTATGTTTACGGTAATATATCTCGAAAAGCCAACATAGGAGCCTTCTGAAATGTTGTATTCTAGTAGTCTATTCATCTCTTGATCCCGTGAAATAAAAATCATTTTCCCACCAAAGTAGGTTTGGGTCGTTTTTTGATGCAGCGTAGGCTTACCCGTTGTTTATTGAACCCATATACTCCACCTCGAATCCGGGTGCTGGGAACTTTGCGGGGTATAACTCGGTACGGCACCATAGAAAGTTAATGATATTTGGAATGTGCAAACCTTATGCATCTGTTCAGTTGGTGAAATAAAGATATTGATGCCGCCGAAGCTAGTTTAGAAGTTATTGGGTGCATAGTGAGCCTACCCTAACCCGATTCCCCCCATATGTTTAGTATGTTTACGGTAATATATCTCGAAACGTCAACATAGGAGCCTTCTGAAATGTTGTTTTCGAGTAGTTTATTAATTTCCTGATCCCGTGAAATAAAAATAATTTTCCCACCAAAGTTGGTTTGGGTCGTTTTTCGATGCAGCGTAGGCTTACCCGTTGTTTATTGAACCCATATACTCCACCTCGAATCCGGGTGCTGGGAACTTTGCGGGGGTATAACTCGGTACGGCACCATAGAAAGTTAATGGTATTTGGCATGTGCATACCTTATGCATCTGTTCAGTTGGCGAAATAAAGATATTGATGCCGCCGAAGCTAGTTTAGAAGTTATTGGGTGCATAGTGAGCCTACCCTAACCCGATTCCCCCCATATGTTTAGTATGTTTACGGTAATATATCTCGAAACGTCAACATAGGAGCCTTCTGAAATGTTGTTTTCGAGTAGTTTATTCATTTCCTGATCCCGTGAAATAAAAATCATTTTCCCACCAAAGTTGGTTTGGGTAGTTTTTCGATGCAGCGTAGGCGTACCCGTTGTTTTTTGAACCCACATACTCCGCCTCGAATCCAGGTGGTGGGAACTTTGCGGGGGTATAACTCGGTACGGCACCATAGAAAGTTAATGGTATTTGGCATGTGCATACCTTATGCATCTGTTCAGTTGGCGAAATAAAGATATTGATGCCGCCGAAGCTAGTTTAGAAGTTATTGGGTGCATAGTGAGCCTACCCTAACCCGATTCCCCCCATATGTTTAGTATGTTTACGGTAATATATCTCGTAACGTCAACATAGGAGCCTTCTGAAATGTTGTTTTCGAGTAGTTTATTCATTTCCTGATCCCGTGAAATAAAAATCATTTTCCCACCAAAGTTGGTTTGGGTAGTTTTTCGATGCAGCGTAGGCGTACCCGTTGTTTTTTGAACCCACATACTCCGCCTCGAATCCAGGTGGTGGGAACTTTGCGGGGGTATAACTCGGTACGGCACCATAGAAAGTTAATGATATTTGGCACGTGGATACCTTATGCATCTGTGTAGTTGGCGAAATAAAGATATTGATGCCGCCGAAGCTAGTTTAGAAGTTATTGGGTGCATAGTGAGCCTACCCTAACCCGATTCCCCCCATATGTTTAGTATGTTTACGGTAATATATCTCGAAAAGCCAACATAGGTGCCTTCTGAAATAATGTATTCTAGTAGTCTATTCATCTCTTGATCCCGTGAAATAAAAATCATTTTCCCACCAAAGTTGGTTGGGTCGTTTTTTGATGCAGCGTAGGCTTACCCGTTGTTTATTGAACCCATATACTCCACCTCGAATCCGGGTGCTGGGAACTTCGCGGGGGTATAACTCGGTACGGCACCATAGAAATTTAATGGTATTTGGCATGTGCATACCTTATGCATCTGTTCAGTTGGCGAAATAAAGATATTGATGCCGCCGAAGCTAGTTTAGAAGTTATTGGGTGCATGGTGAGCCTACCCTAACCCGATTCCCCCCATATGTTTAGTATGTTTACGGTAATATATCTCGAAACGTCAACATAGGAGCCTTCTGAAATGTTGTTTTCGAGTAGTTCCTTCATTTCCTTATCCCGTGAAATAAAAATCATTTTCCCACCAAAGTTGGTTTGGGTAGTTTTTCGATGCAGCGTAGGCGTACCCGTTGTTTATTGAACCAACATTCTCCGCCTCGAATCCAGGTGGTGGGAACTTTGCGGGGGTATAACTCGGTACGGCACCATAGAAAGTTAATGATATTTGGCATGTGGATACCTTATGCATCTGTTTAGTTGGCGAAATAAAGATATTGATGCCGCCGAAGCTAGTTTGAAAGTTATTGGGTGCATAGTGAGCCTACCCTAACCCGATTCCCCCCATATGTTTAGTATGTTTACGGTAATATATCTCGAAAAGCCAACATAGGAGCCTTCTGAAATAATGTATTCTAGTAGTCTATATATCTCTTGATCCCGTGACATAAAAATCATTTTCCCACCAAAGTTGGTTTGGGTCGTTTTTTGATGCAGCGTAGGCTTACCCGTTGTTTATTGAACCCATATACTCCACCTCGAATCCGGGTGCTGTGAACTTTGCGGGGGTATAACTCGGTACGGTACCATAGAAAGTTAATGATATTTGGCATGTAGATACCTTATGCATCTGTTTAGTTGGCGAAATAAAGATATTGATGCCGCCGAAGCTAGTTTAGGAGTTATTGGGTGCATAGTGAACCTACCGTAAGCCGATTCCCCCCATATGTTTAGTATGTTTACGGTAATATATCTCGAAAAGCCAACATAGGAGCCTTCTGAAATGTTGTATTCTAGTAGTCTATTCATCTCTTGATCCCGTTAAAATAAAAATCATTTTCCCACCAAAGATGTTTGGGTCGTTTTTTGATGCAGCGTAGGCTTACCCGTTGTTTATTGAACCCATATACTCCACCTCGAATCCGGGTGCTGGGAACTTTGCGGGGGTATAACTCGGTACGGCACCATAGAAAGTTAATGATATTTGGCATGTGCATACCTTATGCACCTGTTCAGTTGGCGAAATAAAGATATTGATGCCGCCGAAGCTAGTTTAGAAGTTATTGGGTGCATAGTGAGCCTACCCTAACCCGATTCCCCCCAAATGTTTAGTATGTTTACGGTAATATATCTCGAAACGTCAACATAGGAGCCTTCTGAAATGTTGTTTTCGAGTAGTTTATTCATTTCTTGATCTCGTGAAATAAAAATCATTTTCCCACCAAAGTTGGTTTGGGTCGTTTTTTGATGCAGCGTAGGCTTACCCGAAGCTAGTTTAGAAGTTATTGGGTGCATAGTGAGCCTACCCTAACCCGATTCCCCCCATATGTTTAGTATGTTTACGGTAATATATCTCGAAAAGCCAACATAGGTGCCTTCTGAAATAATGTATTCTAGTAGTCTATTCATCTCTTGGTCCCGTGAAATAAAAATCATTTTCCCACCAAAGTTGGTTTGGGTCGTTTTTTGATGCAGCGTAGGCTTACCCGTTGTTTATTGAACCAATATACTCCACCTCGAATCCGGGTGCTGCGAACTTTGCGGGTGTATAACTCGGTACGGCACCATAGAAAGTTAATGGTATTTGGCATGTGCATACCTTATGCATCTGTTCAGTTGGCGAAATAAAGATATTGATGCCGCCGAAGCTAGTTTAGAAGTTATTGGATGCATAGTGAGCCTACCCTAACCCGATTCCCCCCATATGTTTAGTATGTTTACGGTAATATATCTCGAAACGTCAACATAGGAGCCTTCTGAAATGTTGTTTTCGAGTAGGTCATTCATTTCCTGATCCCGTGAAATAAAAATCATTTTCCCACCAAAGTTGGTTTGGGTAGTTTTTCGATGCAGCGTAGGCGTACCCGTTGTTTATTGAACCCACATACTCCGCCTCGAATCCAGGTGGTGGGAACTTTGCGGGGGTATAACTCGATACGGCACCATGATATTTGGCATGTGGATACCTTATGTATCTGTTTAGTTGGCGAAATAAAGATATTGATGCCGCCGAAGTAGTCTATTCATCTCTTGATCCCGTGTTTAGTATGTTTACGGTAATATATCTCGAAACGTCAACATAGGAGCCTTCTGAAATGTTGTATTCTAGTAGTCTATTCATCTCTTGATCCCGTGAAATAAAAATCATTTTCCCACCAAAGATGTTTGGGTCGTTTTTTGATGCAGCGTAGGCTTACCCGTTGTTTATTGAACCCATATACTCCACCTCGAATCCGGGTGCTGGGAATTTTGCGGGGGTATAACTCGGTACGGCACCATAGAAAGTTAATGATATTTGGCATGTGCATACCTTATGCATCTGTTCAGTTGGCGAAATAAAGATATTGATGTCGCCGAAGCTAGTTTAGAAGTTATTGGGTGCATAGTGAGCCTACCCTAACCCGATTCCCCCCATATGTTTAGTATGTTTACGGTAATATATCTCGAAACGTCAACATAGGAGCCTTCTGAAATGTTGTTTTCCAGTAGTTTATTCATTTCTTGAACCCGTGAAATAAAAATCCTTTTCCCACCAAAGATGTTTGGGTCGTTTTTTGATGCAGCGTAGGCTTATCCGTTGTTTATTGAACCCATATAATCCACCTCGAATCCGGGTGCTGGGTTATTTTTCGGGGGTATAACTCGGTACGGCACCATAGAAAGTTAATGATATTTGGCATGTGCATACCTTATGCATTTGTTTAGTCGGCGAAATAAAGATATTGATGCCGCCGAAGCTAGTTTGGAAGTTATTGGGTGCATAGTGAGCCTACCCTAACCCGATTCCCCCATATGTTTAGTATGTTTACGGTAATATATGTCGAAAAGCCAACATAGGAGCCTTCTGAAATGTTGTATTCTAGTAGTCTATTCATCTCTTGATCCCGTGAAATAAAAATCATTTTCCCATCAAAGATGTTTGGGTCGTTTTTTGATGCAGCGTAGGCTTACCCGTTGTTTATTGAACCAATATACTCCACCTCGAATCCGGGTGCTGGGAAATTTGCGGGGGTATAACTCGGTACGGCACCATAGAAAGTTAATGATATTTGGCATGTGGATACCTTATGCATCTGTTTAGTTGGCGAAATAAAGATATTGATGCCGCCGAAGCTAGTTTAGAAGTTATTGGGTGCATAGTGAGCCTACCCTAACCCGATTCCCCCCATATGTTTAGTATGTTTACGGTAATATATCTCGAAAAGCCAACATAGGTGCCTTCTGAAATGTTGTATTCTAGTAGTCTATTCATCTCTTGATCCCGTGAAATAAAAATCATTTTCCCACCAAAGATGTTTGGGTCGTTTTTTGATGCAGCGTAGGCTTACCCGTTGTTTATTGAACCCATATACTCCACCTCGAATCCGGGTGCTGGGAACTTTGCGGGGGTATAACTCGGTACGGCACCATAGAAAGTTAATGATATTTGGCATGTGGATACCTTATGCATCTGTTTAGTTGGCGAAATAAAGATATTGATGCCGCCGAAGCTAGTTTAGAAGTTATTGGGTGCATAGTGAGCCTACCCTAACCCGATTCCCCCATATGTTTAGTATGTTTACGGTAATATATCTCGAAAAGCCAACATAGGTGCCTTCTGAAATGTTGTATTCTAGTAGTCTATTCATCTCTTGATCCCGTGAAATAAAAATCATTTTCCCACCAAAGATGTTTGGGTCGTTTTTTGATGCAGCGTAGGCTTACCCGTTGTTTATTGAACCCATATACTCCACCTCGAATCCGGGTGCTGGGAACTTTGCGGGGGTATAACTCGGTACGGCACCATAGAAAGTTAATGATATTTGGCATGTGCATACCTTATGCATCCGTTCAAATGGCGAAATAAAGATATTGATGCCGCCGAAGCTAGTTTAGAAGTTATTGGGTGCATAGTGAGCCTACCCTAACCCGATTCCCCCCATATGTTTAGTATGTTTACGGTAATATATCTCGAAACGTCAACATAGGAGCCTTCTGAAATGTTGTTTTCGAGTAGTTTATTCATTTCTTGATCCCGTGAAATAAATTCATTTTCCCACCAAAGATGTTTGGGTCGTTTTTTGATGCAGCGTAGGCTTACCCGTTGTTTATTGAACCCATATACTCCACCTCGAATCCGGGTGCTGGGAATTTTGCGGGGGTATAACTCGGTACGGCACCATAGAAAGTTAATGATATTTGGAATGTGCATACCTTATGCATCTGTTTAGTTGGCGAAATAAAGATATTGATGCCGCCGAAGCTAGTTTAGAAGTTATTGTGTACATAGTGACGTACCCCTTTTTTACATGCTCGACTAGTTAGCCTAGTGTGCGATATTTTAGTATGTTTACGGTAATATTATATTTTGGGGCGGGGGGTGAGGTCGGGGATCTATTGCATATATAATTTGCTTTTATTATGTTTTATTTTCTAATAAATACAAAGGTAACAATTATTTTCGTGATAATTATATGTAGAGTTTTCTTGGCGCTAGGAATATGTGTGCTAACTTGATCTCGAATCCGGGTGCTAGGTTATGGCTGCGAGAATTTTGTTTGCTAACTTTATCTCGAATCCGGGTGCTGGAATCCGGGTGAGAGCTTCAGCTCGGTGAGCTGGACTAGGTTGGCCGAGACTTTTGGACACAAAAACTCTCCTTCTTATTGAGCTAGAAGAACTTGGTGTAATTTTTAATTAGTTCGATGCCTTGAAGAAGTTCGAAGATGACCGTTTCTGTTTAGGGTAAGTAAGCAGAGATAAGCAATTTGATTAGTTGTTGTTTTGGGACACGATAACTTTAGTTCTAAAGTGAGAGTGGTGAAACTCGGTGTATAGTTTCCCCGATGATCAGCAGTGAATATTCGCCAAGCTACTACAATCACACAGTCTATAAATAAATCGGTGCGTTGCGCGTTGATCTAACTCTGGTTGATGTAACTGTTTTCATACATTTTCGCCGGTCTGGCTTAGTCTAGTGGTTACTTCGTTGTGATGGATACAAAACTAGCTTAAGACTGGTCGACATGGGTTCGATTCCCATAATAGCCTCGGACGCCATCCAGACTTTTTTAAAAAGTACTTTTAACGTCTTTCGGACCTTCGGTTGAACTATGTGTTGTTTCTATACAGTACAAGTGTTTTTATGTATAGGATATTAACCTATCCGAGTTTGCTATGTTATATAACCCGCGGGCGCAGCCCAAGGGTGATATAATATATCAACTGAGGGATAATGGGTTTATATCTGACATATACAACGCCCAACCTTAAATTAAATGGACACTTCCATTAAAGGCCAACAACGATTGGCCACCTCCTCGGTAGTTTCCGTTAAATAACGAAAATAACCGAATTAATCACGTGCAATTACGTGGTTGTTGTTGTTTATACGGCGCCATTTTAAAGAATTGAATAGCAAAAGCACAAACAAAATGGATAAGAATACGAAGTCAGACGAATAATCAACCCCTTGAGCCAACAAATTGACGATGGAATTGATGTGGATTCAACTATGGATGAGGATCTATTCAAACTTAAAGAAAATTTGGATCAAAAAGCGTTCTTTTCCGATAATTTTGACAGTCAGTGAACAATGATTGAAGGTTTTCACTAAGTTGAGTGAAGGATTTGACCGACTGTTTTAAGTGCATGGACTGTACCCAAAAATACTTTATAATGGAAATCTTGTGCGATAAATACTTTCAAGTCTAGGAGTGTGTGGACGGAAAGAAGATTCTGAAAGATATCTTAGACATGGTCGAGTATGGATAACCGATTTAAATATGCCGATAAGTACGCCGTCTATTTCGGTTTTGAATGTTACAAAATGTACCATAATAATTTTTAATTGTCAAAAGAATAAAAATCTATTTACTGTGTTTTTTGTATTATTTCGATCATCAGCTGTTAATATGAGTCGAATACATCGACCTGAGATGACGCCATTAGCGGTTGATATGAAATATCAACCTGTCACGACGTCATCAGCGGTTGATATGAACAGAATATCAACCTGTGATGACGTCGTGACAGGTTGTTATGAGATATAACTGCTATACACATCAAAGAGAAAACTACCGCCAGTTGTATATGTGCGTCATAGCAGGGTTGCCTGTGCAATAACACGGACACAACTCGAGATTGAATAATAATCCCCGGAAGAAAATAGGATTTTAACAGAATTAGCAATTTTAAACGGACATTTGACACACGCGGGGGCCGCACTATTGGCATTAGTTTGTGCTTCGGTCGGGACTATTTCACATATACACAATGAATTCTGCTAATGTTTTTAGCATGGGGATTGACTAACAGTAAATTTATTTCAGTTCTAAACAAAAAATTTAAACTTTAACGCAATTTTAAAAAATAGCCAAATTCTGGCTGGGATTACTGAGCAAAATGGCCATTCACTGGATACGTGCGGGAAAAAAAACCAGCTGCCATAAATTTCGTCACGTTAGTTACGTACGTTGCCCGTACATTATTTGAAATAATGGTACGCCAACATAAAAGGATGACGTCACATTTGTATTTTAAAAGTTTTTTATGCTACTTACTACGCATTCTCCACACAAGTGCTAGATAGACTGGAGCTGATGGACGAGGCTCGCAGTAGCCTATCTTCCATTATGCGCAGAGGCGGATTTAAGGGGGGGGGGGTGCAAGGGGCGAGCATCCCCCCCCCTAATTTTCGACAGTGCCCTTTTTTACTTCTGAAAGTACCTTTTTTACTTCTGAAAGTGCCTTTTCTCAGACCCAAATATGTCCGAAAATATCAGCCAAAATAGCTCTTGGAATTGCTACAGATGCAAGGAACAGGGATGTAGCCACGCCAGGCGGCACTATTTTCTGCCGCCAAGCACAAAGAAAAAATCGAATAAACAGCCGCCCAGTCGTATTTAAACCCCCTCGACTTCGTCCTTCTCTGCACACAAACTCAGCGCTTGAAATTTACCACGGCAAATGACAAAGCCATAATAAAAGACTACACAAAGCATGTCTGCCACGGCATTATTTATTTTTGTGTGCCGTAGTAGACCCTAACATCCAAATAGATGTCGTTAATGATGTCGTACGTTCGGTTTTACGATCAATCTTGAAGGTACTGTTGAAATCTACGGTTAATCCTAGTCTATCCACAATGTCAATGATTCTTATTTTATTTCTTGCCTGTGTTGATCATGGATTTGCACCGTTTTAAGAATAGGCCTATATAAATTTGAATATATAAATAGAAATTGATTTGCACTGAAGCAAATAAGACAGCAAATACTCTAAAAATACACCAATAAGGATTGAATTTTCATAAAAGACCACGCCCCCCTCCCAAAATGTTTTTGGCTCGCTACGCTCGCAAAAGATTGTTTCCACCACTCACCTCGGCGACGTGCCCTCATTTTGCCGCCCCCCCCCCTTTCCGAAATTCCTACATCCTCCCCTGATGCATAAAGGTAGTAACAGCTTAGCGTGTATGTTGCCAGGAGCTTCGTTCCAGTCTGGCGGCAACGTGAGTGATAGCAGTGGGAATGTGGCTGTAAATGAAATGCTTGCTAGCAATTAAAGCCTCTGTTCTTTCGATGGAGATGGCAGCTATTCGTCATAAATGGAGATATACAACTGTTGGTAGATTTTTCTTTGTTGTCCATAGCAGTTATATCTCATAAACAATCTGTCATGACGTCATCATAGGTTGATATATTCGTTCAAATCAACCGCTGATGATGTCAGGACAGGTTGATATTTCATAGCAACTGCTAAATACGTCACCTGAGGTCGATATATATTCGGTTCATATTATGAACCGTAGATAATCGAAACGATACAAAAAACACAGAAATATTTTTTTATTCCTTTGGAATTAAAGATGGGTTCCCAGCAAAGTATTTATCGGCTGGTTAATTCCAATAAAAGTATTTGGTATTTATGAAAAGTATAGACACCCAATCTTACTAGAAACATACTAGATTACGCGAAAATCGCCCATGGGGCAGTTTTTATTTCTTGCTCAAAGGGTTAGGCGGTTTTGGGAACATTGCGGGTTGTCGGGGTACAAAATACTCTGCAATTAAAAGGTGTAAAAAAAAGTTGACAGAAATAATTAGGAATTTATTTAGGCCTCAACAACGGCCTCAATAATATGGTAAATGTAAAGTAAGTAATGATAGATACATTTTGAAATATGGACCCTCCCACAATGAAGTTAAGTTGGCAGACATTGCGTTTAACAACAGCTTACTTACAGCTATAGGTATCCCCGGCGAAAACAGAGTTTTGAAAGGGAATTGAAGCAAATTTTTGATAGATTGGTTACTTTAAATATGTGTTTAGTTCAAATATATCGTCAAATCACAAAGTTTGTACCCGGGAATGTATCTTTAAATTATTGTTATGGACAGTTTGAAACATTCAGGGCTGAAATAGACGGCGGACTAAACGGCATATTTAAATCGGTTATCCATACACCATGTCTAAAATATCTTTCAGAATTTTCCATCCACACACTCCTAGACTTGGAAGTATTTATCGCCCAAGAGTTCCTTTATAAAGTATCTTTGAGTACAGTCCACTTAAAACAGTCGGTAAAATCCTTCTCTAATCTTTACGGACTGTCATAATTATCGGAAAATAACACCTTTTGATCAAAATTTTCTTTGGGGTTGAATAGATCCTCATCGAGAGTTGCATTCACATCAATTCCATCGTCAATATGTTGGCTAAAAGGGAATGATTATTCGTCTGACTTCGTATTCCTATCCATTTTGTTATTGCTTGCTAATCAATTCTTCAAAATTGCGACATAAACAACAATTGCACGTGATTAATTCGGCAATGTTTGTTATTTGACGAAAACTACCGAGTATCCACTCGTTGTTGGCCTCTATTGGGAGAGTCCATTTAATTTAAGGGTGGGCGTTGTATATGTCAGATATAAACCCACTCTCCCTCAGATTGATATGTTATAGAGCCCTTGGGCTTCGCCTGTGGGTTCTATAAGATATCAACTTCGGGTAGTTTAATATCCTATACATATAGTTTATTTTTCCAACGCAAAAGCATTCCCCTGGACGACCCCTTCAGCCTGGCGGCAACGTGGATGATAGCAGTGGGAATGTGGCTGTAAATGAAATACATGCTATGAAGCCCCGTTCTTTCAATGGAGATGGCAGATACGTCATAAATGGAGATATAGTTTGTTTTTCCAACGCAAAAGTAATCCCCTGAACGACCCCTTTAGCATGGCGGCAACGTGGATGATAGCAGTGGGGATGTGGCTGTAAATGAAATACTTGCTAGGAAGCACAAGTTTTTTCAATGGAGATGCAGATGCGTCATAACGGAGATATAGTTAGTTTTTCCAAAGCAAAAGCATTCCTCTGAATGATCCCTTCCACGTGCAGCTTAGGATCAGTTGATAATATATTCTGAAGGTGTCTATTAGCAAGTATTACTATTTCATATTTAAAATCATACATTTCTGTTCCACTTTTTAATTTATTTCTAACCATTTAAAAAGTTGTAAGTCTCACAATTTTAACCATCGTTAATTTTGTATCTATAACCTACAGACAACATAAACTGAAAGTCCCGATGACGCTACCAAGTCTTTAAATCAGACTCTCCAGAGTTACACTACTACAATGCTATCGACCAATTAATAATAATAAAAAAATTCTACAAAATTGATATTAACTTAGTGGTCAACTCGGATCAGGAATTTTCATTGTTGGATAATTTTACTAATGGGTAAAACACGAAACGGGCTTCCAGGAACATGCTACAAACTTATACAAAGCAGAATTGAATTCAGAAACCATTCCAGTAATCTGTTTAGAAAACCTCCTGCCACAAACGACAACCATCTTGGAAATATGCCGAATGTTTGAACATACGACCATTTACGCAGTTGTAAACGGCAGAATTGGAATCTGCGCCCCGAATAAAATATATACTGATACCATAGACGACTACTGAATCAATATCAGCACATTGTCCCGCCCAAAATGGCCGTCATATTGTAAATATGCAAAATAGGTGAATTTGTGATCATGTACACCGTTGTTACTTGCCGATATGGAATCTGTGCCCCTAAATATGTATATATATATTGACATAATAAACGAATACTTTAATCAATATCTGCACGTTGTCATATTTCCCCGCCAAAAATTCAGTTTTTGAAAATACGCAAAATATTTGAACATGTGATCTATTTACACAGTTGCAATCGTTAGAAATCAGCACATCGTCCCATTTTCCAACCCAAAATGGTCGCCATCTTGAAAATATCTCCATGAGGTGATATAAAAATAAATCTGAAATATAGTCACGACCTCTGCCAATATTAATACATTGCCAAATTACAGTACATGTGGTGTTAAAAAAAACAAGTTAGAATATATCGCAAAGTGGCTCCCCACCCCCCTAATACTGGCCTCCTATATGCCTACTATGAAGAGCTACTCCAAAATAAAGCTTATTCCACGATTTCTACCGGGAAACCGACAGATGGGAATTATGTAACAAACCGAGTCGGACTATAAGCAGAGATAAGCAATTTGAATGGCTGATGCTTTTAGACACGATAACTTTGTTTATAGAGCTATGCGGGTCCGTAGCCAGCCCATAGAATTTGGTGGGGCTACAGGATTTTTTTGAGGGGCTGATGATGTGGCCGGCTAAAAACGCTCCTAAGAAATCATTATTGTTGGCGAAATATTTGAGGCGGCTAATTCGATTGGAAGGGGGGGGGGGGCTAGCAACTCAGAGTATAGATTCGGCATGATTAAGTTTGATTAGAATTGTCTGCCTAGGCTAAGGGGCGATAAGCAATTTGATTTGTCAAGACTTTAGAACATAGCAAATTAATGTTTAAACTTGGCGTTGATGTTCATTAGGTGAATGTCTTGACTGAGTTCAATGATTAAAATTTCCCGCTAAAGCTAAGCAGGGCAAATCAATTTCTTTCACTTGATTCTCCCGGATAGAGAGTGTGGTGTATAGTTGATAATCGGTTTGATTGCTCAATAGCCTACTTTTAAAAAGATAAACGTGAAATTAATTAGAATGTGTCATCTATTTATTTCGTAGGGGTAACTATTCTAGCTGTTGGCTTGTTTTTAGATTGTGATACGAAATGAAATGGGGTTTAACGTCCTACTTTTCTGCTCTGACTAGACTGATAAAGGCGAGCACACGTCACAACGTGTAGTCTTACTATGAGGAAAATTTTGTCCGGACAACAGCAAAAGGCATAATCTTTTATCGACTTACAAATGCCAAAGGATTTTTTTTACGTGTACCGTATTTCCTCTAATAAGTGCCGGGTCTCCAAAAAGCGCCGGGCCTCTAATAAGCGCCGGGGGGTCAAGGGTAGTTGAGAAAATAAGCGCCGGGCCTCCAATAAGCGCCGGGTCTCTAATAGACATTAGATTGCTTTTGATCAAATGCCGTAATTCATAAGAATCTCCGGCCCAATGTCCATGGCAGGCCCTATTTTAACGTGCCTACAGGCACGGACGTGCCTCAGGGTGAAAAATCCGTGCTTTGAAAATCTTAAATCCGTGCTCTGAAAAAAGGTGTGTATATCTTTGTGGATCTGAGTGTCTACTTGTAAAATGTGCGATCATGCAAATAGCAAGTGCGCCATCAGCAGTCATTGTGATCATCGATCATGTCAAGTGATGCAGATATACAGAGAGCGCACAACTGCATAGCTCGAGACTAAGACAAGGCAGAGTTCTTCAATGTAGACTATCTTAATACCGAATGCTCTAGCTCTGGCAAATTAAAAACTCAGATGATTTGAAAATAACTTGTCAAATGGAGAATGGGAAGTTATCTCCATAACATTGGCCAGAATTATAGCCGCAAAACCGCATTGGTGCGATGTAGAATTAATGCGATATTCTTTGAATCGACTTTGGACTTTTCTTTGAACATCCGATTCCCTGACGAGCGGTCGGATATACATAAATCCGTCAGTCAATTCTTTAGTATTAAAAGTGTAAGTAGTGTGATAATAATTCTGGAAGTTACTATTTAACTTCTGGTGAGTTTTATCCAATTGTTTTGTTCATAGTTCATGATCTGTTTGGTCACAATTTCTGAAAGCTAAGGAGCTAAATTGAACTGATCACTTTCTACTCGGAAATGTTGTTTCTGGCGGTCGAATTTTAAAAATTTTCCCGGAGCCGGGGGGGACGACCCTCCACCCCCCAAAAATAAGCATTGACACAGAGACCGTGCTTCGTCAAATAATCCTTTAAATAGGCCCTGGTCCATGGTAAATGACGGCTTTACCCTAAATTCAATTTGCTATTAGAGAAATAAGCGCCAGGGGGTCAAGGGAAATACGGTACGCCAATATGTCGTGTTTTTCGCCATATCCGAACGATTTGACAGCTGTAAGACATTTAGCCCTGCCCCATAGATTGTGACAAGCACAGCCAGCGTACGTAACTAACGTGACATATCCAGTGAATGGCCATTTTGCTCAGTAATCCAAGCCAGAATTTTGCTATTTTTTTAAAAATTACGTTAAAGTTTTAAATTTTTGTTTAGAACTGAAATAAATTAACTTTTAGTCAATCCCCAACCTCAAAACAGTATAAGAATTCATTGTGTATATGTGAAATAGACCCGACCGAAGCATAAAATAGTGCCGATAGTGCGGCACCCGCGTGTGTCAAATGTCCGTTTAAACTTGCTTATTCTGTTAAAATCCCATTTTCTTCGGGGATTATTATTCAATCTCGAATTGTGTCCGTGTTATTGCACAGACAACGCTGATACACCGCAGGTTTTCTGTTCGTCGAAGTCATTGTTCTTTCGTTTGTTAGTTTACAAACTGACTTCTGTGCGTTGACCTCGCGACCTGTGGCGTTTAGATAACGCCATGTGGATATCATGGCTGTTCACTGTACCAGAGTCACTTCTCTGCAGGCAGGTAGAGTGAGTCTGTCGTTCAGATTGGCACAGCCAGCTGTATAAATTAGTATGCTATGCATGTATGTATAATATATCATAGATTGGTTTACATCAGAACCTATCAGAGCGGATTAAGAACTTGCCAGAGGAGTGTGGGAGGGGGGGGTGCTTAACAAAGCCTTGCAAAGCGTAGCGACTGAAACCTTTTTTGGGGGGAGGGGGGTGCCTTTTCCTTTGCATAATTAGAAAATAAAAACCGATAGTTAATCCTAAAATAACCGGTAGGCTATTTTTCGAAATCAAGCAAAACTTACATCCTGAAATTAAAAAAAAACCTTTTCTTCAACCTAATCAAATCATATCCTTTATTGTGGATCCTCTCTTCGTGGACCCTGACTAAACTCCACCATTGGTAGCCTAAGTCACATTTTCCATCTGAGACGACAACGTAACGCTCGACATTTTGTAAAATGTCTTGGCGTTGATATTTTACAATATGTGCACACATACTGGTAAAATTTAGTAGAATTAAACATACAGTATACCAATCTATTTTATATTGGGAATGATTTTCGTATTATTTTTTATTGTTGCACTAAAAAATCTCTCTCTCTCTCTCTCTCTCTCTATCTATCTATCTACCTCTCCCTCTCTCAAAAGAGCAAGGCTATTTCGTTAACATAAGAATGACACGTGGATAAATCAATACATGTATTTTATTATAAAATAATTTACAAACTTGTCAGTGATCATTGATCAAACTAATGAACAATTTATCAACAAAAAAAACAGCTATAGAGCTAAATGTGATTATACGAAGGACATATGAAATGGCACAGATTATTGTCTTCATAGTGTATGTTGACAGAAAGTACCTTTTATGTGCACCCAACTTTTATCCTAAATCTTTATAATAGCGGTGTGATTAGGCTGAATCAACATTCACCATTAATACATATACAAGGGTATGCTGAATCAGCATTATTACATGTTACGTGGGTGATCACCCGTTCGAGCTAGGGCATTGCATTTGGCATTAACAATATCAATATACATGTATATTTTGGCTGGTATATGGTCCTTTTAAATAATAGGTTAGAGAGCAATGCAAACAGATAATTTTGAGGATAAAACCGTAGCCAAAATATAATATTTATCGTTATCTAAGAAAACTGCACGCAATCCTTTTGTTTTTATTTATGTTTTGTATAGACTGTTTTGTCCCTTTGGTTAACAAATTTTTAAGGCATTCCACGACCAACAATTAGGAGATAAACACTTCGTGTTTTGCATTTAGAGGGGTGTTATTGTCCATTGTAACATGCTAAGAGTGAACCTCGCATTTTGATTGGTCAATTAGACACCATCTATTGGACAATAACACCCCTCTGTTTTAGTATTTTCTTTTAAAATCGTAAATAGCATGTTACAATGTCGATAAACACTTCATGTTTTGCATTTAGAGGGGTGTTATTGTCCAATAGACATGTCCTGAGATTTTACATTAGAACCCGCGACGCCACGCGTCTTGGGTCCTAATGATCTCAGGACATGTCTATTGGACAATAACACCCCTCTAAATGCAAAACATGAAGTGTTTATCTCCTAAATAGACATGTCCTGAGATCATTAGGACCCAAGACGCGTAGCGTCGCGGGTTCTAATGTAAAATCTCAGGACATGTCTATTGGACAATAACACCCATCTAAATGCAAAACATGAAGTGTTTATCGACATTGTAACATGCTATTTACGATTTTAAAAGAAAATACTAAAACAGAGGGGTGTTATTGTCCAATAGATGGTGTCTAATTGACCAATCAAAATGCGAGGTTCACTCTTAGCATGTTACAATGGAAAATACTGCTGTTGAAGGCGTTTAGGTCACGAAGAGCGACAGTAGTGATACACTGAAGATAATGTAATGAACAAGGGCACTAAACATGCAAATATCTACATCTATAACAATTACTAGTCATTCCCGATGGTCCAGAAACCCAGATTGCTCAATGAAAAAGGTGGTATACTATATTGTTTCTCGTGTTTTAGCATCCGCACCTGGAATGCCGAATCTCGCCTCTTTCAGCAGTGGCATCAGAGAAATTGATTATCGGTTCAGGATTCAATCGTTGACTATTATGATATTCACCGACAGCTCACCAATATTTACACGATTTAATCTGGACCATCGCACTAGTATTAAGAAAATTCTTAATTATAAATATAAATTTATTTAGAAACGATTTTTCGTTTCAAGTTCTAATTGTTTGTGTGCTTTTCGCCAGTGTTATAGACTCAATCAACTGGTCATTCGCTGCAATGTAACTATTTACATGACATTAGTGCACTGGGTGTTCTTGGCTGTAACTTTTTCTTGAAAATGTTTTTTGCAGTAAAGGATACCATCGGCTTGGGCATAGTTGTTTAATCTGTAATAGAGAAAAGTACGCGTTAAACCAGAGGCTGCCAGGCAGGATACGCCCACAATTTTGCAAGAGATGGGTAGATAACAAGCTAAATAAAAAGTGATTTTCGTACAATCAAGGGCCATTATTCAGGAAGTTACGATCCGATATGCGCCAATATCCTTGAAAAATAAAGATATATAAACATGCATGTCATATTTCATCAGCATCAGATGGGAATTGGGACCTCTAGAGGGTCCACAAGCTAAAAAAAACCCCTGATTTTTCGTACAATCAGGGGCCATAATCGATTAAGTTTCTATCCGATATATGCCATTATCAAAGGAACAAAGATCTGTTGGAGATAAACCTATATAGGCTATATTTCCAGTTTCGCCAAAATAGGATTAGAATTGTGACCTGTAGTGTTTTCACAAACAAATTGTGGACGGACAGGGGCGACGACAATATATTATGTACGTCCATATGAAAATGTGGGCGTATACAAATTTAGATTTTAGATATTGAGGTAAACGGAGTCGCGAAGAGAGTTTTATGTGATGAATCGTTTATTGTTCTCGAAGCATTGAGTTCAGGATTCTCACAAGCCTATCTGCCGCCCCAGGGCAAAAGATTCAGTGACGCACCCCCACCCCAACCCTGCATACTGTAACAGCTCTGTTCAATGTCTGCGTTCATTTGACTTACGATTAAATAAATTAAATATTAAAATACAATTTGTATACTTCTAACAATTTATCTAAATACATGTAGTTATTTATTAAATCAACTTATAATGTAACCTATTTATGTAGTAGTTACATGTATTTAGTATGTTTTTATGTTAAAACTGAGTTTCTGTGTTTAATCAAAGTGACCCTTGATTACCCTAGATATACGCCAAAATGACGATAGAAGCCATGTATTCCCGGTGGTGGGAACACATCGGCCCTATTTCCCTACCCCTAAAAGATACATTGACTCGGCAACCTGGCAAACTCCCTCCTGCAAAATTTCCTGGATCCGCCCATGTAATTTACCTCTCAAAGCACACGATATGTAGTTAGTTAAAGGACACAATGTTTTACTTACTTCAAGGCCATTTTACAATCGGTACATTTAAAGCAGTTTTTGTGAAATATTTTTCCCCCAGCTTCTTGTTTTTCCTGTGGGTAGCAGGTTTTCTCACATACAGCACATTTATCACCACCACCCTGGAAAAAATACAGCATAACCAGTTTAATTTGTTTCTTTTACAATTCTAAAACACAATTTAAATGCCATTAAGATAGTGAAACATTGCTGATGGGAATTTACTACATTCAATTATTTATTTCAATGGTCCAATAACGTAAACATAATTGGGGTGGGGTGGGTAGGATCTTCACAGATATGATAAATTTATTAGTTGATTGTTGATACCATTCTTTAAGAGAGAGAGAAATGGGGTTTAACGTCCACTCGACACAAACTAGGTCATTTCGGGACTAAAATCGTTTTAATTTCAATAATTTGCTTGTGCGTAGGGGTCTTTAGCAGTGGGACTGAAATGACATTTTAACATCATATTAATGTATATAAAGTGATCTATATTTAATTTTTAAATAAAAATTCATAAAAATTTCTAATCAATTGGGTTCGTTAAAATACGCGAGCAGTCCAACAGGAATAGCAGTCGTTTACGCCCTTTTAGTCCATGCTACATGTACATCTTCAATTTATTATTATTTTTGTCGTTTAGGAATCAGCCATTCATAATTACTTCCACAGTGTCTTGTATATTTATCTTTATCCACTCCAAATAGTGCCCGACAACATAGAGTCAACGACTTATGTAATGTTCATTATGTCTTTAATTTCGAAGGTTATGGAAAATATTGAGTAAGAGGCTCAGCTCCTTAAAAATCAATAAGGGTTATTTATAAGTATCTCAATTGCATTACGTTGAGATGAACTTTTCAGCCTATACCCTCAATATATATATACATGTATATGGTAAACAAGTGCGATGTTTTTCTTCAATTTTGTTATCAGAGCGAATATATAATAGACATTCCTCACAGATGCTAAATATCAGGAAAACACGTGTGACCTGAAAATAGCTACCACTAGTTCTACGTACTGATCCCCATATTCTCAATCAGCACAGCGATGTTGACCATGAAGCTATTAATTATTCTAATAGGTTATATATTTTTTGGCAAACAATATTTTATTTTAGGCTGAATGGGCAAAATCAAAAAAGACGAGTAAGCCTAAGCAATTGGTCATTTCTATATAACTATTCGAAATGCAATGATTTGAAAAATAACTACAATTCTTGGCAACAACAAAGCAACAAGTTATTTTTGAAATTACTTTGTTCACTCATTTTTGTGGCTTCTGCTACTAGAGTTGATGACCTTGTAGTACGGTTCAATCCCAATAAAACTGCTCGATTGATGAATATATTTCCATTTGGGCGTTAGCTGTAACACTTAGCAAACATGAATTCACGCATTTCCCTATATAAGTCAAATATTGTAGTTCTTTTATTTAACCTTTCTGTACACCGAGTCAATGAAATTTTGCTAGTGAGTGTCGTTAAAAGGTGAACTCACTTTCGTTATTTGTTCAAAGTAGATTGTAAACTTTTAAACAAATCTGCCAGTACATGATATAATATCCTTTGGGCGTTATTGTGTTTTATCCGCTAGCATACCAGTGTTTGGATTTTCGATATTTTTGCGAGTCTAGGGTTGAGTGTGACCGCGTTTATAATCTTGCTGAACATAAAAAACACCTTTAAAGCTGCAATAAGCAATCTGATAAACGCATAGACCCTATTTCGTTTCGTTTTTTATAGTTTAAATTTCGTTTTACTATAGTCTTTACTACACCAGTGTCTGGAAAAGTTGTTAGATAACCCGTCTTCTGGATGATGTGAGGGATTAGCTAATTTGTTACGGCGAGCTTTTGGCGTGAGGTGCACGGAACTGTTGATAACCAAATAGAAACATTAACGCTGATTGGTTAATCAAGCGTCTGACATCTAAGGTCAAAATCCGCTCGTATGACCTCTGACAAAGTGATAAGATGACCCGCCCTCTCTTCTCACGACAGCGATTTTAAAAATGTGACTTTAAGATATACACGAACTTTTTATTATTTAGTGCTTTTACCTAACCTTTACTTAGTACTCATTCATATAGAAATAATTAAATCAACCTGTCCATAATATCATGCCTGGTGTATTGGACGTTAAATTTGTAATGAACAACAACCTCTGACGCGACCTTCCACTTCAAACGGCCATATCTTCATGTAGTAGAGGCCATCGAAAGTATTTTAAAAAAAATGAAACAAAATATTTAGATCTGTATTTTAATCCGATAGCCATATATAAGTTTTGAAATATTGTTTTATGGATTTTCGGTGTGTACCTGTCCCTTTCTTCCCTCCATTTGTCCACTAAACATTAAAAGAATAAAACAGTCACGAGTTAAAGCCGTTCTCTTTAATACAATGTCAGATATTTCTATAATGGAGTCTATACGAATTACAGGTGTGATAATTATCAAGTCTGAAACCTCGCCTATTTGGTTAAAACTATTTCGCACAACCGCACCTATAATATATCGGAATTAAAAGTTCAGAGTTCAATTGGTACTGAAAGACACGTGTCTCATATATCGCATATTCCTGAATATATTGGTGATCTATTATTAGTATAAGTACAAGAAGAGAGCGATTTGAAATACATGTATATATAGTTAAAGTTCAACTGGTGTATTGCCTGGTGGTTATTGCGTAATGCTACTCTCGCGCAGTGAATGAATATCCTTGCGAAAAATTTGCCAAAAATTAAAATACTGACCTAGAGAAATACTGTAAAAAGTGCGGCCACGCAAATGTATATCGATGCTTCCGAATTACTTACGAATCCTTGCGAATCCTTTGTGAATATCCCTATAGGTGAAGCTTGGGAATGGCTGTGAACGCCTTACGAATGACTACACAACGCATGTGTAGCGTATTGCATATAAACCCCTTGCCGATAATTCTGCTTTGTCATCTATGCATGCTACTTTCACACATTACCACGGCGAATATCGTGGCGAATGGGCTTAAAAATGCAATTTGTATAATGATCACAAGGTAGTCGCCCGATATTTGTAAATGTTCGTGAGCATTAGCGGTAATTCATGGTATGTTGCGAATAGTATAGGTACAGGCTCTTAAAATTCGCTATAAAAGCACATTCTCATCGTCTTCTAACGCTGTTAAAACAACAACATTCAAATTTGTAATTTTATAAATGATGAAATATACAGCATTTTTATTATGAACTGTGGTAGGGCGTTAACCATAAAGCACTTAACGCCCCGACAAAGGCGCCCTTAGGCTTTACAACAAACTCATATTCACAATATGCCTAGCTGTCTTTTATAAATTTCACTGATTATTTGATATTTCGTGTCTTTAAAAAAGGTGTATCTATTTTAAAACCTACCTATATAGTGAAAATGTGTAAAGTTAAGAGCGTAAACACCCTGTAGAGTGGAAAATGTCTGGTATGTGCAGTATCTTATTACCTACACGTTATTAATAAACACCCCATTGACTACAATGGGTCTTAATGGTATAGCTTCACTACAAAACTACAACAGCATCAACATACACACTTTTTTTAGATATGCCAACTCCTCAAATCTACCCGTTACGGAAAACTAATTGTTTTGTGTGCTTTTTCGTTTGGCAGGCAACACTCGAAGGTGCGAGAGAGGTAAACTGGTTCTAAATTGGCTGTTTTCGAAAACACCTAGTAGTCATTAGTGCAATATTCGTTCAATTTCGATGCCAAGTTTGTTTTTGTTTGTTTTTTTATTTCTTTTTAAACACACATAACTTTGTAGATTTAATGACTTCAAGGGCGATGGTTCGATAATAAGTAAGATTTTGTATAATGTAACATGAGTCGACATAACAGGACAGTAAGACTAGAATAATGAACCGAATGGGCTTCCATATATTAAAGATTGACACAATCATGTATATTAAATCCTCATATCTACTAAACACTTAGGCGAAAGGTTTTACTATGTTGATCCTCTTGAAGTGAGATTTAATAAATGTTAATACAAGCACAAGCTACATGTATACATAGATATAAAGGAAATGGCCAAAGAAAGATAACAAGACACGACCGGCGTCGTAGAGTATAGAATAAGATAGTATTTACGTAATGTTTAAATTGTAAAAAAGATTATTCTAGTAGACATGAAGTCGATGCGGTTGTTAAACACGTTTTCCATCTTTCGAGACTAGCACAATCAAATTATATTTTAGAAATATGATACACTAGAAGTTAGAGGATAATTCTGTCAATTGTTTGCCAAATGTACGGCTTTTAAGGTCAGCTTAGACTCACCGATATCCTTATATAAGACGCGGAAGTAAAATAAACGATATTTGAGGCAATCTGATTAAAACACAGATCCAATTTCGTTTCGTTTTTTATAGTTCATAATTTTGTTTTACTTGTCTTTACTACACTTTAGGATCTGGAAGGTTTGTTATTTAACTCGTGTTCAGCTTCAAATGAGGGGTCAGCCAATCAAATTGTCTGTCGAATAGGGGGTTTGACCTCTCTTGCACGGAACTGTGGGTAGACATGGACTCTGACAGATATCGAAACAAAGCAAAAGTAGATAAAAAACATAGCCATTTGCAACAACGATTCTGATTGGTTATTCGAATGACTGACCTGATGGGGTCAAATGTCGTTTTCTACGTCATAGAACGTGATCTCCCACTATAAGTTGTTAGATCTACATGTAGTGTAGGCCATCGAAAGTATAAAAAACGAAACGAAATATAGATCTGTATTTTAATTAGATTGTATTTGAGGTGACCTGGACTTATTGTTCGATTTCAGCTTTTACGTTTGTCTTAAATGCATAACTATATCTGCATAATATTGTTTGGATATGGTAATTCTGGTATTGAACTGGTTTGGTGTACATTTTCTTTATTTTACGCGTATCGTTACCATGGAAATGTGAATGAAAACCTTAACTACGTTCTGAGTTGTATATCAGATATCGATAAAGGTCAAAGGTAGTGCGAGGGTGTAGCACGAATTAATACAGACAAGGGGTTGCGGTCTTCTAGACGTTTTATAGTGGTGATCCATTTTACCAGAGGCATGGCTTTATTTTCGGACTAATCAAACAAATTAACCTATTATCTGGCAATGATAATGGCAGTGGTGTCCTTTTTTTTAAATTATGACTTAGTGCGCACCCTTTCCTAATGCATTTGTGAGACTAGCGTCTTTTACACAAGATATCCCGTTTTTACGTTTGCCTGGTGCAATATTATTTTTAATTAAACATTTCCAACAACCTTTGATCGAAACATAACTCTACATGATAAGTAAAAGATTACAAAGCCTGATCACGTTTATATGAAATCTGCCAATATAGGGTGTGTATTATGTTTATATATAGATGAAACCATCTTTATTGTTTACTTTACACAGATGTTGTTTATTTACCAACACCTTTGTATATCATGTTCTATTCCCTCTATATATCACCGATGAAATATTAAAGACATGAAACAATGTGAAAGCCTTAAGGTGACCTGGAAACTGGAATTTTATGTTACCCATAATGTCTGTTTACCACCAATTACTATTTTACTGGGATTAAACTATACCACTGTAAAGCAGGGACGAAGAACTGGGGGTCGGAGTCTCTGGGCCTGACCACATAGGCTAAGACGTTAGGTGTGGCAATCTTAAAAGTTCATCAAAAACGATGTAAAATCAAAACTAAAAATCACCCCCCCCCCCACCATGAGAGCATTAACTTCTTTAGGGTCACCCAGGCTCACCTTAATCGCAGTAATACTTTGGTCTGGAGTATACTGAATGTCCCGTGCCCCAACCCATGACAAATGTATCTTTTCAATGCCAGCCATTTATTAGTAGGATGTTTTAGAATGGATGATGGTTCGTATTCATTGTTTATTTTTGTCCTGTACGACACCTAAAGCTTGTAGTTTATGGCAGGTAGTAAATATTTTATGTTAATATAATTGATATGATGCTGTTTTCTGCAGGGCGTAAACGTCAAAGAGTGTCGAATGTTATCTTGATATGAATGTTTCTATATACATGTGGTTAAGGCATGAACATCAATGTCTTCACTGCCAAAATACGATTTTTTGGGGGTAAATTGTTTACAACTCGCTTAATAGACGAATTCTTATCTTTGCTATTTATCTAGTTGTGCATCAGTTATATGGCGATAAAACGGGCAGATTCTGGGGGTTATTTGAGTTCACTGTTCATTCAAAACGAAGGAGAGCCAAAAGACTGATTATAGATAGTTTTATTTACAAAACATGAAACCATTCGAAATAATATTTTGTACCCTGCTTTATACGCAGACAGTCTCCCCTTCTCCTTTGATGTCATGTTTGACCAACCCTCACCAGTTGCAAAATTTGTTTGCTCATGTGTTTTCCATGCTTCTATAATCTAAAAACAGAGAGTGATGCTACACTTTCTGTCTTATTTACAATAATGTATAATAAACACAATTTACTCTGAAACAAAAGAGTCCGAAGAAGCACATGCCTATAGCCCTTGATATTTAATTGATTTCAAGTTTTATATTATAATACGTTCGGTTATGTGTTACATGCATGTTTATCGTATTAATGTAATTTTTGTAATTGCATGCTGCTCCAAGTGGGCGTTTTTTATGCAATAAATTTACTTACTTACTAACTTGTTAAAATGTTCATAGTCATGTCTAGACAAACTGCATGCGAGATAAAATATATTGTCAAACATATTTTCCACTTTTTTTTTTTTAAAAATGTGTGTTGACTTTATGTAAATGATGCCTTCTAGCCTTCTAAATTAAAGCACACTAAATCAACAAGATAAATTGAATGCGTTTTTCACACTAAAGGCATTTGAACTTTGACATACACTCCTTCGTATATCACATTCGCTTCTAGAATTTGTATTCTGGTCGCGTGCTCTTCTGCTCATTTCTTGCCAATATAGTATAACCGGTTGGGCGGAAAAGTGAATTCATTCCATTCATCAGTTATGGACGCGCCAAAAAGTTTATAAATACCCAAGGTGAACGTGATATTCTCGAACTCTTACTTTTTTCGAACAATAAAATGACAGTGAAATGGAAAACGAGAACTTCGGGGCAACATCTTCTTCTATAAAGTTTTTTTTCTGGTTTTTGTTTTTGTTGTGTTCCGTTTTGTTAATGAAAAATCAAATGTACAAACATCCAGATTTTTGGGTATAGATATCTGACTTTAAGCCTTTTAAAATGGTAGACAGCCATGTGGGTTTTTTTATTAAACGTGTGCTAACATACGTGCGTGATAAATCATTTCGAAATTAGCTAATCAGGAAATATTGCCATGTCCATTGGCTATGATATGTTATGCATATAAGATAAGTTAAAACCGTAAACACTTGCCAGGAGGTCAGAGCGCATCCTATAATTGAATAATTTCCTCCAGCATGTCCGCATTCTTAAACCAATACCGGCTACACTATACCACTGCATTTATCTAATTTCTAACAGCATAAATATTATTATATTGCTGAGTCCAAATTTAGACCTTCATTTACAAACCTTCGTCTAACTAACTGTATTGAACAAATATTGAACAGCCTTTGCTGGTGAATAAACGCATAGCTAAAACTCCAACGTTAATTAAATGGGACTATACTATAGTACCGGTGTATTCCACTAAACGTGTGATTCTAAATTTATTTATCTATATGACTAAAATTAATTTGTTACAAGTTTTTTTTTTTTAAAAATATGAATTTACTTACAAATTTCATAGGCATTTTGACTGGTTTTATAGTATTTCCTTTACCGTTTAACCGAATAAATGTTTCTTTCAGCTTTACAGGGTTATGTTACGAATGAATCATTCGTCTATTGGTAAGTACACCACCCAATATTTTTGCGCACGGCCCTTAAAAGTGATCCGTGTGCTATGTTTTGATACACTTTCCCATTAAACTTCTTACACATCTCGACTCACGCCATTTCTTTGCAGACAGATAGATATATAGATAGATATACAAATATCCACATAACATTTCACAAAGAAAATAAAAGCATCAACATCATTTAAGACAATGGATAATAATTGAAATTAAAAACAAAAACATATAACTGTCTTGCGGTATTATACTATAGATTCAAAATTTTAACATGCTATCGTCTAATTATTTACTTCTATTCGTGTAATTTCTAACTTCCATTCATGTAATTTCTAAATTAAGACAATGTACATGTATAATCCAAATTCTTTATTTGTTCAGTGTAAATTTTAATTCTGTTTCATATCGTGACTGATTGGTATCATGTCGTGGTGTCGCCCTTGTACATATTAGCCAGCACGTAAAAGACCTCCTGACAGATGGAATTCATTAGTAAGTTGTAGCGCCACTACCCGGGCAAAGTTTCCCCCACAGTACACCGTATAGCGTATGCCCGTCTTCATTAGCCAAGTCAAAGCAGAACAATAAGATGTTAAACACAATTTTATTTCATTCAATTTTCCTACCTTTCTGCACCAATCGGGCTATTGAAGATAGTCATAGTACTCATACGCTATATATAATGCAGAGTGCTGTGACGGAAATGTTCAATTGACTGCGGCATTTCTTCATCGAAATTCAACTGTGGGGGGGGGGGGGCTTGTTTTTTGTGCCATCTACACAACTAGACACCGTGCTTTGCCAGACCCTTTGTCCTGTATTCAGGGTCGGATTACACATGGGCACAGGACCCAGGGCCCCCCACATTAGGGGGCCCCCCACAAAAATCTCAGTTGCGTCCAGCCCCATCCTTTAGAAATGCTATCATTTCATATAACTCGCTTTTATCACCAGGGCCGGATTAACCATGGGGCACAGGCCCCAGGGCCCCCACATTAGGGGTCCCCCACAGATAATCTCAGTTGCGTCCAGCCCCCTCCTCTAGAAATGCCGTCATTTCATTATAGCACTCGCATTGATTGGTCCACTAAAATAACGCCAGAATGCGCTAATTTTGTGGCAGAATGTTTTTTTTCTGTGTGAGGTTCTTCTAAATGGCTCCACACAAGTGCCTGAAATGCCAGCAAATCGTGATTCCGGCCTCCAATTTCTGAAAATTTTCAGAAAAATAAGGTGCTCCCTCCAAAATAATTGACAACCTTTCAATTATAAAATAATACACTTGATTATGATCACATAGTGATGCTCCTGAGGCACTGATGAATCTGTTGGTTTTAATGGCGCCCACACCTGATCCAAACTTTCTTATATCTCTTATGTGGAGGCTATCGGGCATGGCCCCCCATAGCCGTTCCTGTCGGATTTTTTATGTCTGCATACGACCATACGTTATTCATTGTGTGCTATCTTGTAGTTTGTATCGGCCTCGGCGACAGTTTATCTATGGATACGATTTTATTGCATCACAACGCCCATACAGTTCATATATAAATACGATATATTATAGAATATATTATTATGAAGTAGGCCTACGCATATGGGAGTTACAAATAGAAACGAAAACCAGTCAAATTGGGCTAAATTGGCAAAAGCGTTTTATAGCAGAGGCGTTGGAGGTGCGAAAAATATCGAACAAGTTGAAAAATAAACGGGAGAAAAAGGCTAAAACCGATAAGAAAAATGAAAATGTACCCTGGTTAGGGAGGGCCCTAAAGGCAGACAAAACGGTCCCACGTTTAACAAAAGGGTCCCCTGTTAGTGTCGAATACACTACTGATAATAAGTGAAGGAGGACTGCACCACACACAAAAAAAATCTACAAGATAAACCTGCGGACAAGACAGAAAATAGACATTGCAAAAATAAACAATTATCAAATTAAGTGAATGGATCCGGGGGCGAGTCATTGCATTAGCATGAAAATCACCTATCAGTTATTACCCAGCGCGCGCTAGTTATCATCAGGTATTTATTTTTATTTTGCGTCTCTTACCGGAATTCTTAGTTACCTTTATATTAGAAAAAACAACATTTTAAGACATGTAATAGACCCCCCCCCCCCAAACTGATCCCGCACCAAACTGCTCCCGCATTGAATATTCGCTTTGCCGATCATTCGTAAGTAATTATCTGTAAAACAGATCCCCCCCCCCCCAAGAAAAACAAATACTACCGTAAACATACTAAAATTTCGCACACTAGGTTACTGGGCACGCAGAAAAGGGATACGTCCAGTCTGCATCAAGACGCACCGACACCAGCTTTGGTGGAAAAGTGGGGGGGGGGGGTATTTCACAGACAGAAACTACTAAACTGCAAAATTCGAGACATCTCCTATGTTTAGTATGTTGTCTTTTCGAGATATATTACCGTAAACATACTGGTGAGTCTACCCTTACCAAATTTACCCACATATATAGTACGTTTACGGTAATATTCGAAAAACCAGCATAGGAGGCACCAAAGCTGGTTTGTGTGCTTTTTGATGCAGCGTTGGCGTTGTCCTTGTTTTTGCACCCACGAACCCCGCCTCGAATCCGGGTGCTAGGAACTTTTCAAACGGTGGTATAACTCGATACGCCAACATAGAAAATTTAATTAAATTTGGCATGAGCATACCTTATACGCATCTGTCGATTCTGTGAAATAAAGATCTTGAAGTCACCAAAGCTGTGAGCCTACCCTAAGCCGATTTCCAATTGTTTTAGTAGGGCTATGTTTACGGTGATACATCTCGAAACGCCAACATAGAAGGCTTCCGAAATTCTGCAGTCTTGTAGTTTATTCATAAAAGGTGGTGATTTTAATTCTAGAACTCATGTTTTAAGGGATGTGTATTTTCCTGATTCTGATAATTGTAACATGAATATGCCATATCCACAGTTGCTAAATGACATACCTGAAAATGAATTTTTAAATGTTAGGAACAACCAAGACCTGAAAATTAATACCTGGGGTAGAGAGCTTATTAAGATTTGTAACAACACAGACATCTGTATTCTTAATGTCAGGTGTATTGGGGATATTCTTGGTTCTTACACTTGTATAAACTACAATGGCCAGAGAACTGTGGAATACATTCTTACAAGCCTCTCTCTATTTGATGATGTCCAACTATTTAAAGTGTCTCCATTAAGCTACATGTCTGACCACTGCTTAATTGAGTGCAATATTGTTAGTACATGTTCTACATTTCATAATACATGTAAGATTACCAAGAGCCCTAAAATGTCCTTATCCAAATCTAATCTTATCTCTGACTCTGATAAAACGACCAGTACTACTATAAATAAATTTAAAGTAAGGAAATATATTTGGAGACCTGACTCGGATATATCTTTTCTAAAAGAACTACAAAAACTCTCAACAAAAGCTCAGCTAAATGTTTTTCTAATGACCCCTTATACAAATAATCAAAATAGTATCCAGAAAGCGACTCAAGATTTATCCAATATTTTAATAGATAATACTAGAGCCTGTGTTAGATTTGTGGTGGTTAAGAAAAAGAAAAAGAAACCATAAATGGTTTGATAAGGATTGTCAGAAGTTAAAAAGAGAAATGATTGAAGCCCAGCATAAATTTAATAATAATTTAAACAATAGGCATTTCAGGGAAATTTATTTTAAAAGAAAGAAATAATACAAAAATGTTACTAAGTACAAACAACGTCAAGAAAAAAATGTTATCCTAAAAAAACTCACCGAACTTGAATCTAATAATCCAAGGGAATATTGGAATCTTGTAAACTCTCTTATTCAAAATAAGCAAATAGAAGATAGTAATATTAAACTGGATGACTGGCAAAATCATTTCACAAGTCTTTTTCAAAATAACTCCCCAACCACTGATGATGATAAAACTGAAACATTAATTAAGACTTTGCTCGATTCCAATGCAGAAAATACATCACTAAACAACCCAGTCTCTGCCGATGAAGTGAGAACAGCCTTTTCGAGCCTTAAAAGAAACAAATCTGGTGGGCCTGACCTCATACTAAATGAAATGCTTCTTGTGTCACGGGAAATCATGTTAGATCACTACTTGAAATTATTTAATCTAATCCTTTCAACGGGGCTCTTGCCCGAATCCTGGAAAAATTCCTTTATTGTTCCAATTCATAAAAAGGGAGATAAGAATGACCCCAATAATTATAGAGGGATAGCTCTAGCTAGCTGTTTAAGCAAATGCTTTTTGTCAATTATAAATAAAAGACTAACAAACTTCCTTGAGGATAATAATGTCATAGATGATGCACAGTGCGAGTTTCGTAAAACTCATAGAACTGTTGACAACGTCTTTATTTTAAAAACATTGATTAGTAAATGTAAGAAGGAAAAAACTAATTTATTCTTATGTTTTGTCGATTTTTCTAAAGCCTTTGATTCCGTTTGGAGAAAGGGGTTGTTGCTAAAACTACTTCAGCATAATATTAATGGGAAAGTTTTCAGTCTAATTTAATCTCTGTATAACTATACTTTTTATACTGTGAAAACCTTGGATGGTCTGTCAAAAAATATTTAATCATCCTTGGGAGTAAAACAGGGATGTGTCCTTAGTCCAACCTTATTCAATGTATATCTTAATGACCTGCAAACTTGTTTAAATGCATTTAATTTAAATTTGGACAGCCCATCAAGTCTTGACTCGCATGAAATATCTCATATCCTTTTTGCAGATGATCTTGTTCTGATATCAAAATCATCCGTTGGTCTTCAAAATTGTCTTGTATGCCTCAATTCCTTTTGCACTGATTGGAAACTTAATATTAATTTTGCAAAAACGAAAGTAATGCTTTTTTACAACAATAAGAGAAGCTTGAAATACAAATCAGAAGAGAAATTCTTTTTTTAACAACCAACTGCTCCAAACTACTGATGAATATCTATATTTGGGAGTCTATATAACAAATAACGCATCCTTTAAAAGTGCAATAAATGAATTAAGTAAAAAGGCTAGGAGGGCATGGTTTAGTATCCGTCAGAAAGTGTGCACCGATGATCACTTGCCAACCGAAGTACTCATAAGACTGTACGAAGCAGTAGTGAAACAAATAGCTCTGTATGCCTGTGATGTATGGGGGTCGCAAATAGTAAACAGCAGAAATATGAATTTAGACAGGTGGAGCATAATAAAATCACAATAAAAACTTGCAAATCCATTTTACTCCAACCCAAAAAATCGTCAAATATAGGATCATTGGCTGAACTAGGTATCTTCCCAATTCAAACGGATATTTACCAACGAATGTTGCTATTTTATAAAAGATTAAATGCACCTGACATAAAACGTACAAATCCGTTACTATCCGTCGCATATTTGGAAGATGTAGAAATAAGCAAATCCAATCCAAAATTATCATGGACGGCAGCAATATCCTCCCTCATTGACCAGTTCAACTTATCTCCCTCGCAACTTTCAAAATCGAACATTCAAACGATCATAAGGTCCCAATTCAATAATATTTATAAAACCGAATATATTTCTGGCAATTCAAAACTTAGAACTTACGGCACAGTAAAACCTGCTATAGACTATCCTACTAATTATTTGCTTCATGTACACAATGCAAACTTCAAGTCTGCTATGACCGCGCTACGTTTGAGTTCCCATAAACTAGAAATAGAGAGGGGCCGGTACAAGAACGTCCCCCCTGATTTAAGGCTATGTTCACTCTGTTCCCTATCTAAAGCAGAAACCGAATTTCACTTTTTAATTGAATGTCCACACTATCAATCTCTTAGGCTCAATATTCTTTCTGCTCCTTTCAGAAACAACAACTTGGCCATCACATTTGAAAATCTATTCGACCCTCCCCCTTCAGTCTCTGTGAGTGTATGTCATTATGTATATAAAGCATTTCAACATAGAAATCAAGCCTTGGCTCAATAAGGTATCATTGATATTGATTCAATTTACAAAGAAACTGGGTGGGAAAAACTGAGCACAAGAAGAGAGGTTAAAAAATTGTTATTGTTTTACAGGATTGTAAATAATGAAGCACCAGACTATTTACAAGATTTAGTTCCGAATTTTGTAGCGGAAACTGTTAACTACAATCTTCGAAATAAACACAATATTAATATTCCACTTAACCGTTTGACCATTTATCAGCAGTCGTACTTCCCATCGACTATTCGCGCATGGAATTCACTGGATCGTACTATCAGAGAGCTTCCCGCATTTTCTACCTTCAAGTTAAAATTGCAACAAACATTTTATACTAAGAAAAAAAGTCCACCATATTTTTCTATAGGTGATCGATATCTCAGTGTACTACATTCTAGAATCCGAAACAAGTGCAGTGCATTAAACTCTTATTTATATCATGCAAATTTAATTTCAAACGCTATATGTTCATGTGGTTTCGTAAATGAAAATGCTGAGCATTATTTGTTTCACTGTACAAGATTTACCTTAAAGCGTATTATCATGTTAAATGGAATTGATAATTTGAACTTAATGTGTATTCCGATCACTGTCGATTTATTATTATTTGGGAACGATAAAATTAATTATGACGTAAATTGTTCTATATTTATAGCCGTACAAAAATACATTAAAGACACTTGTCGCTTTTCCAGAATATGATCATATATGTATATCAGCTTAAACATTCATGTCAATAAATATTTACGGTATGTATTATTTATACAAGTCGTGCTTTGTATAAATCAAGATCTTTTCAACTAGTTTATTTATTTATTATTATTTTTTTAATTTTGAGTTAATTTTTTATTTTTATTTTTTTTTTATTTTTGTGTTCTTCATGTTATTTTTCATATAAAATGTATTTAACTTTATTTAAGTTCATCTATGTAACATGTACATATGTAATGGAGAAGACTTTTATAAGTTGTAAAACTTGTGTCTTATCCGGTTGTTTATTGAACAATAAAATATGTTTAAATCATTTATGTACAAGGCAAAACGCGTGTTCTATTTTCATTTTTAACATAATACATTTTGAAATAATGTTTATTATATATATGTGTATAATTGCTATTTATTTTATTCCCTTATGTCATGTATTTATATGAATTGTATGCGGCCTGCAATGGGTGTTATGATACAATAAAATCTTATCTTATCTTATCTTATCCCTTGATTTCATGAAACAAAATTCATTTATCCACCAAAGCTGGTTTGGGTGCCTTGTGATGCAGCTTGGGTGTACCCTTTGTTTATTGAACCCATGATCCCCTCCTCGAATCCGGTTACTAAGAACGTTGCCATGATAGAAATCGATACGCCAACATAGATAGTTAATGAAGTTTGGAATGTTCATACCGTATACATCTGTCAATTTGGTGAAATAACGATCTTGGTGGCACAAAAGCTAGTTTAGAAGTTATTTTGTGCGCAGTGAGCCTACCCCAAACCGATTCACCAACATATCTCGGAAAGCCAAAATAGGAGATTTCTCGAGTTTGCAGCCGTAGACCTAGTTTATTAATCCCTTGATTCTGTGAAATAAAAAAACTTTGCCACCAAAGCTGGCTTCGGTTCTTTTTGATGCAGCGTGGAGTAGCACTTTTCTGCTTTCTCAGTTACGCACGCAGTTAGCCTAGTGTGAAATATTTTAGTATGTTGAAGGTAAAAGTAGTCTTTTTTTCATGGGGGGGGGGGGCTATACTTATACTTCTTTGCATTAAAGTAGCTAAGTCTCTAACTCAATATCATCCAAAATCTTCGACTTTGAAAACACGCATTATTTGTCAATTTATATCAACATTGATGTTATGGCATTAATGGAAAAAGACCGGCTTCTGACATCTGATATTTAAAACAAAAAAAACATTTTACCATTTGCAGTGGCGGAGCAACGGGAGGGGGGTAATTTTGAAAATCATGGCCATCCCAATTTTTGTTAAAAATGACATAAAATTTATGGAGGGGGGGGGGTAGGATCCTTTTTTTTGTGCATTATATTATATTAAAGTGCAACATCACATGTTAGAAAGGGCTTTTCTCGACCTAAAACGGGTGTGTCCAATAGCTGGAGAAGGCCGTTTCCCTAAGCAAAAAGGGCGTGGCTAAAAAAAAAATTGGGGGGGGGGGGGAAAGCCCCTTGACCCTCATACCTTTTTACCCCCCCCCCCACTCAGCACCGGCTGGCGCCGCCGCTGACCACTTGTACACGAATCGTATACCATAATGCCTTTCAGTCCCAGTTCTAGCAAGAGACTCAGGTAACGGGGCTAGACATATAGGGCCAAGCCTAACTCTTATCCTAACCCACAATCCACATATTATCAATTTCATGTATATGGAAACAGACGTTAAACACCAAAGAGAAGAAGAGGGACTGGAGAGTGGGGTTGTGGTGTAAGTCTCAGGAGTTCTCTCCCCTTGATTATCCAAAAAGAGAAAATACTCTCATTTACAGCTAATATGCATTTGGTCTTAGACTAGTAATTATTTACCCATTGACTTCAATGTTAAATGGGTGTAACATCACAAGTTGTAGCTTTTTCCTCAACATTCTGTTGGTTCCAATCTGTATAGGCACATTTGGCAATATCCTCATCATAATTTTGTAGAGGGTAGACTGGCCCATGCAGTCTCTTCTATTTATTTTACATTTCGATTTATATAAAAGTATTAATTTTTAGTAAACCAACATTTTTGTTTACATTTGTATAAAAAAAACTTTGAGTAAACCTGTAACCAGGACCAGAGGCTGGACAATTGGCAAACTTTCCATTAAAATGGGCGTTCTTGCCATGTTTTTCGTCCTACCTTATTTGGAATGATTGACAGTTATCATGCACGCCCCGAGTCACGTGACATGAATCATGCGTCTCGACTGGAGTGCAAAGCAGTCATGCTGAGACCGTCTGAGGGTTGATGTCACATTGTTGTTAGATATGTCGTGATCCCGTGCACGAAGTCACACGACCTATATAATGCAGATTGACCTACTAGATGAGATTGAAGCTCTATTTGCCCAGTCTCTAGAGATTACGGGTTTTTTTATCGCTTTTTTTTGGAGAGGACTGGCCAATTTTTGGTGTGTGGAGAAGACTGGCCACCGGTCTAGGTAGGGGGTTGACCGTTTATATTTTTTGCTACAGGGATTTCATGTTGACTGTGGTGAAAGTCTCACTACCGACACAATGATTGCTCTGCAGAAAGACACTTTACACCCCCTATCTCTGCTGTAATATCAGTTTTACCCAAAACTGCAATGAAATTGCAAATTTGATCCCTTTTCTCCTTTTCCAGACCAAAAAGTCAACCCAAAAATGCATGAAGAGGGAGAAAAATTTTCAATATATTATCTATTATAGTAAGAACGGCCAACTCTTTATCTAATTCTTACAAAATGCAACTCCTTTTTGATTCATCAAACTGTGACACTTTCAGAAAAGAGATACGATAAATAAAGCAATTTTATTTTATGATTCACAACAAGCTAATATAAATACACACGTAATATAATAAGTCAGTTGAAAAAAATGGTGTGTCCAAAGTGCTTATGCTTCTAAGGGTGCATGTCTGAAGGGGAGGGGGGGATTCTAGAGTAGAAATGGGTGCCTTTTTTCGAAACACTGGGTTAATGTTTTAAAGCCTCCACCCCACATTAAAATCAGCCGCTCATAAAATGGCATTTTCGTCATTGACTACAGAGGATGTGGTGCACTATGATGAACTGTAAATGTTGATACAAAAGTGTGACAAAAATGACAGTGACATGTTGTACCCACTACCCACCACCATTGTATGTTTTACCAATCACTACACCTGCTTGCAGTTCATACCTTCGAAGGAGCACAGTTATTTTATGAAATGAAATTGGGGTTGAACATCCCTATGTTCTGCAACACTGAAGATGGTCACATGTCATGCGGTAGGGTATGAGGTAAGTTTCGCCAAGGCAGCACCTTTATGCTTACTCTTCATCATATTTCAATTGTCATGTATCTGCCAACATGAATATCTGACCTCACTTTGACATCCCTTTTAACGAAAAAGACTGTTCCTTGGCAAACCCCTTTTCCTGCAACTAGTACCTTACTCACTGAGCCACCATGGATTAAGGGATTTGGCTTTAGGACTGTAGCCCAGAGAACTTTGCCAGCACTCTATCCCCCAAAGAATAAAGTTATTGCATGATTGAAAACTTAATATACAATGTATTAAAGTAGCCTACATGTAATCAAAATTATCTATTTATAGAATTAATATACTGTATAAATATTTATTATTAATATACTGTATAAATATTTGTAATAAACATACTTTATATCTATTTATAAAAGATGTAATTAATATACTGTATAAATATTTGATATTTGTAATAAACATACTTCAGTAATGAATGAAAACTGCATTAATGGAAACTGAATATATCAAAGTACACATAATCTTATTCATCTATTTATTAAAAGATGTATTAAAATATAATGTATAAATATTTCTTATAAACATACAGTACTTTAGTAACTGTAAATAGAGGCACTATACTGTGCCCTTTCTTTGGTGGGTAAGAATTTCCTAGATCCATAACATTCAATATTAGAGGGTGCGTAAATTGCTCATAATCAATTAATGAAATGGGGTTTAAAAGTACTACTTTTCTGCACCACACTGGCTAATGATGACAGTGTGTTATTACGGAAATTTTGCCAGAACAACAATTGAATTTCGACTGTCAAGGGTTCTTTTATGTGCACGCCAGCATGAACACAGGACCACAGTTTTTTGTCCCATCCAAATGACTAACCACTGTTCCTGGCCAGGCCCTCTGTCCTGCATCACTGACAAGGGGAGCCATACTGGAAAATCCTGGCCAAATTTTCTCAGCCAACACCAGAAATTGCTCAGACATCTGCGTCCAGAACTTAATTTATAGATCATTAAGTTTTAGTACTGCATCACTGGCAAGGATAACCATACTAGAAAATCCTGGCCAAATTTTCTCAGCCACCATCAGAAATTGCTCAGCAATCTGCATTTTACAATCCATAACTTAATTTATAGATCGTTAAGATTTAGTACTCTTCTTTCATAGGAAGTAATACAAATCTAGTAAATAAGTTATAAACTTCAAATGTACAGATTCCCATTTAAATATCAATACCGTCTTATTTCAGATGCTAGAAAATCGCTTTTAACCATGGCATTGTTAAGATCTCTTCTCAGGATCATCTGGTGGTCTGTTGCTCAGAGAGCACCTGCAGTTTTCTTCTTGGCAACAAGGAGTACTGGAACATGACCGATCATCATTTTCTACAGCTCCTACCATACGACCCGATGTACTTTTAAAAACACAACAAGGTTGTAACTGCTCTTTGGAAGTTATTTGGAACTGATTGGATAAAGAATTTTCACACAAATTATCTACATTTTCTATCCTTTTCACTTCTCCAAATTTATCCAGTCTGTTATTTTGTTTATGTGAATCACACTTTTTAAATGTTTTAATTTGTTCATTTTGCCATCTTTCAACATCGTGCTGTCTACTTGGTTTTGATTCAGATTTTTCTCCATTTTGATTTCGGTGGAATTTGTATTTGGTTTTTTGATCACTATTTTCGTTCATCAAATCTTCCAGAGCACAATTGTCATGCATACCAGACAATTTTTCAGCAGGTTGAGATTCACAGGTAATTTGTTCTCCTACTAACCAAAGTTCATGATGGGGTGGCTTTGGAGTGGAGTGCTTGGTTAATTCACATTCATATTGCTTAAGCTTTAACTCAAAGTTCTTTAAATCTGGTTTACATTTTGGGTCTGCTTCAGTTTCATTATCTGAAGTCAGGCGCTTATCAATTTCCCTAACCTTCGGCTCCCCAAAGAGGTGATCATCACTATTAAGGCGGTGTATATACATCCCATGCTTGGTGGTAGTCTTTTGATCTAACAAACCTAACTCACTGGAATCATACCGTCCTAATATGTCATTGTGGTTCATTTTTGATTTTGATTTCTCATTATCTTTGTCACTGGAGGACGCATTTCGTACGACTGCTGAGCTTATTAATTTCTCTTTGAAGGATGCTTCGTTTTTGGCATCTGATGTTGCATCTGTCCAGAATAACTCAGCATTGTATCCCACAGCTTCTAAATCTCTACAAACAAAGCATACTTTGTGGACACTGTGTAGGAATCTGAAGTCTGGAGTAATATTCCTTTGTAGGTCACAGAGACTCTTTTTGCAGCCCGTGGACAGAGTTTGGAAGTCTTCTCGACCATCTGCACTACTATTATTTAAAAAACGATCCAGTTCTCTATCAAATTCTTTCAGTACCCATGTTAATAATTTCTTGTCAAATTGGACCAGCATTACCAAATGTCCTAACGTTAAAGAAAGATGAGGATCTTTTGAAGATTGATTAATGGAAGTATCTTGGAATTCAATAACTTCCTTTAGACATGAGCGAGCATCCTTGATATTTTTGAGAAGCACATAGCAATGACCAAGTACCAACCGAACATGAATTTGAACACTGTGATGTTTAGTACACTTCTTGTAAATCTGCAGAGCTTCGTTTAGTAGATTCAAGGCTCTTGGTAAATCACAGCTGAAAGAATAAATAGACATGAATACATATGGCAGGATGTTTAACAGCCGGCGGAATAAGAGACATGGTAGCAGACATTCAAAATCATTTTGTATGTCAGTGTTTAGGTACCAGCTCATATGGGATTCATGATAAATCTCACTGAACCTTAATTCATTTTACAGACCTCAAACATGGCCGGATTAAGCTTGCATTGGACCCCTAGCTGAAAATGTCATTGGGGCACTTAATCTAAATTCAATCAACTGATAACGTTGGCCTGTGGAGCATCCACAAGATTTTTTGAGATAAGCAAGGGTAAAAACTCTGGCGGAAATTATCGGAAAATCCATAGGTGTCATCGTCTCATGACCTTAAACACAGTGTATAAATTTAAAATCAATCAGATGCTAACTTTAGCCACCAGGTGCCAGTTGCTCAAAGCCCCGTTTACTTTAAAGCCCCAATAACACTCTTGTTGTAACTGAATAATATGTTCCAATCTTTATTCTGGTCAACAATTTGTACTATTTTACAATATTTCAATTAAAAAATGATACAAATTTCATCTTAACACAACTAATTTTAAAAATTGGAAAAATTCAACTACATGCCGTAACATGTTTTGAAAAGCCTTACGTAAGCACTTTCAAATGCAACTTGGATTTAAACCTATTTTCGAACCCTCTGGACAAGTAAGATAGGTTGTAACGGATAATTTGCACAACAGGTAGGACACTTAAACATCTTGTAGTTAGAATAAGGCTAAAAAAAAATTCTGGACCTGTCAAGCCAGCAAGAGTGTTATTGTCCCTTTAATGGAGAGAAAGATTGTTGATGGAAATAAAGGCCCAAAATTTTTCCAACAGATTTAAGCTATTATTTCTAAAGGAAAAAATAAAGTATTCTATAGTGTTTTCTGAAGTAAATTTAACAAACAACATGTTAACAAGATATAGGTCTGTTAGAGTTTAACGGATCGTTAAAATAACTTAGTTTTGAGCAACCGACCCTGGAGCATCAACAATTAAGATATTTCAAACAGATCAAGAGCCATAATAATCTGGTGGTAAACATAGAAAATAGATCGACTTCCTAGTCTCATGAACTTAAAATTTTGTATAAAACTAAAATCAATCAGATATTAAGTTTAGCCCTTAGAGAGATCACAGGTTATAACTCTCGGAAACTATTGAAAACCAAGAGGCGTGTATAAATTAAAAATCAATCGGTTTTTAATTTTAGTCTCTTGGGACGCCGAACCAATGACATTAATACACAACCACATTTCAATGTGGGCGTATAAAAATTAATTTGGAGGCCCCTGGCTGAATTCCAGTCAGCTCCCCCCCTCCATTAAACTCTCACCTTGACCTCAAATGAATTAAAGGCAACAGTAAATAGGACTTAATCTTCCGGTCAGTCACAAATAAGGGTGTCACAGATCATTTACAATTTTCAGGATCGCAGGAAAAACGCAGTGGATGCTAGATACTTCAATCAGTTTCAATGACCACATCCTTAATAAGCAACCATTTGGATTATGCTTAGGATATCGTCAGAACAAGAGTAGGCTACCTATCATGTAAGGTAAGACAATATCATCCTTCTCAATAAAATGGGTCTCAACATCCTACTTCTCTGCACCAACCGGGCTAATGAAGACAAGCATATGCCGCCATGCAGTGAGTGCAATATCACAGACTCTTTATCAAATTCAAGCGATCAAGGGTTCTTTTACACGTATACCCATCTGTACATGGGACCTTATTTTCTGGCCCCATCTGAACATCTAGACATGATTCCTTGCTAGGTTCATTATCCTGCATCACTGACAAGAGGAAACCATCCTGGCAAATCCTAGGTAACTTTCTCTGCCAACACCGGGATCGGACCCCAGACTGACTGTTTAGTGAGCTATCGCCTTATTCAAATCAAGTAGTGACATATTGTGGTGGTTTATATGAGACATACTTACAGTAACATATTTACTCTTCCCATGTGCCACAGTGTTAAAGCTGTATTATAATCAAAATATCCTAGACGTTGACGAATTGAATAGGCTTCTTCTAAATATGTCAGACCTTGTCCTGTAAAAGTGATTTTACAACATCAAATTTACAAACATTAATAAAGCCTTTATCTTCTGGTAATTCGTGTTGGGTACCTTAAGTGTTTTAGTTATAAAAAAGTGACCTTATACTTAAGCATAGCTAATACATAAACAGACAAATCAACAGTGAGACTGATGTTCCCCGCTGAAATCTCAAAATAATTAGTTGTCACATATTAATTAATAGCACATTTATTTTTTTCAAAAGTATGACTCAATTAGAATCAAAACACTAAAGTCTCGACCAATCAAATTGCTTATTGTTCTGCTTACCCACAGCTGAAAATGCTCAGTATACAACTTAGTCAAGGTATTCATGTGATAAAAAAATACATCAAGTTTCATCACTCCTACTTAAAAGTTACATTATTCAAGATATAGATAAGAACTAGCCATTCTTGCTATAATAGTTCGAAAGTAGGTGATGTAAAATGAATAATTTGAAAATTTCATTAAAATTACTCTATTGCAAGCGAAGATATTGGCATTTGAAGTTTTGGCCGATGTGTGCAATAATTTCAACCACGGTCCTGGTTGATCAAAGCTAAGACTAGAAGCGTCTGGAACCGCCATATTTGATTTACCACTGAAACGTTTTAATCTTTTCAATATCGAAGCAATCCGATGCCATCCAAAGTTGATTAAGGCCTGGATCAGTTAATTAATGTCTAATTAATACTTTAGAAAACATTTCATGCCCAAATAAAGACCTGCAATAGGCAGATTTAGCTCTTGAATAATGCATGTTTAATTAGAACCAATCAAATTGCTTATCTCTGCTAACCCTAAGCTTAAAATGCTTATCTTCAAACTCAATCAAGGCATTTACAGAATAAACACAGACGCCAAGTTTGAGCATTCTAGCACAATTAGAAAGAAAGTTATTGTGTCCCAAAATGTGTGACATATAGATACACAGACAGACCCATTTTAATAAAAGACAATAATAAAAGAGATGTTGCCAGGCAACAAAAATACAACCACCCACAACAGCTAAGTCGTCCAAGCAGTATCAAGGGTTGTTGCATATTTTTTCTTTTGGCAGTAATGAAACATTTACAATGCACTAAAATCTGATTACGAGAAAGAACTCATTAGGTAACTATCAGACTATCATGGATTTAACTGTTGAATACCGGGTATGAATGTAAATGTGGCCTGTAAAAATAACAGATATTTATTGTATATAAATGTTTTTCACTTTTACTTACTATGAAGGCCTCTTTTTGAGTATTGCATACCAACATTATTCAGAGTTATAACTAAATCAGCAGGAGCCATGTCTTCGTATTTCCGTCTCTCAATAAGAGAAGCTCTATAATACTTCATAGCATACTCATCATCTCCAGCTTAAAGATAAAAGATTGTAACTAAGATGATTATAAATATCAATAATAATATAATACTAACCTATGTTATAATTTATCACTGCATTTACTTAAAGTAGAATCAGCATCTTACTGGATCAGTTCAAGCAAACATTTCCCAGAAGCAAAATTATTACCAAATCAATGGGTTTTAAAATTAGCCTTTCTATCTGTCACTTTATGAAAGTAGCTCTAGTGGATGAGAAGTTTCATTTCCACCCAGGTGCCATCTGCACAAGCTACATATATAGCTACAACACATAAAGATTTGAATCCATATCACATTTTTTATATCAAAGCCATAATAGTGCCTGATAAGGGCCAGATTGGTTGATCCCCAGAAGGGCCGGTCGGACAAAAAATCAAACAAATAATTTTGTCCAATTCATCTTAATACTTTTTCTGCTGAACATTATATGGGTAGGGGGGAGGGTATTGTACCAGCCATGGAGCGATGATGATCATGTTGCATGAAGCTGATGGCTTTACCGGGCGTCCCGCCATCACTGCATGGAGTCTGGAATGGGCTGGTAGGATAGATTTTCTGGGCCGGGGATGCTGGGTGTGGGCCGGAATTCAGAATCCTGCAATGGGGATTTGGAATTCATCTGAAAATTCCATCAGATTCACCCAACACTGTCACCCCCAAATTTACACAGGAGAAATCAACTAGCGCCCCAGACAACAAAAATTGGACTACTTATTGAATATTTCTAAGTGGTTAATCAAATGATCAAAATTTTCTGAACTAGTCCCATTTTTCGTGAATTATTGTAAATGGCATTATACTTTTTTTTAGAACCACAGTCAGATTAGCTAATAAAATAAGTAAAGACTTACATCTCTCAAACAAAATACCTAAACTATTAATCATAATGGCTATCGATAGGTGAAACGGGGCGTATTGATACGCTAAATCTAAAGTCTCAAACAGGAGCTCTTTAGCCTTTGTGCAGTTTCCTGTAATTCAAATTAGATTTATGAAAGACAACCAGCGCCTACCAGGCAGGATACGCCCACATACAAGAGTTGGATAGAGAACAAGCTAAAAAGAAAGTGATTTTTCCTACAATCAAGGACAATAACTCAAGTTACAAATCGATATGCGCATATATCGAATGGAACCAAGATCTTTGAATGGGTTATGAACATGCATTTCAAGGTACTTCAAAATCGGATTAAAATTATGACCTCTACAGGGCTCACAACCTTGATAAACCATATTTTTACACTATATTCGCATACAAGTGTCGGTCATTTTGTCCGGCAGTTTTGGTCCGATTTCACAAATTTCAAACTCAACCTTCATTACAATGTAACGATGATATAATCAAATGTTTTTTAAATCGGATAATAATTGTGATCGCAAGAGGGACCGCAAGCTAAAAATGGTGATTTTTTCGTAAAATCAGGGGTCATACTTCAGGAAGTTATGATCTGATATGTGCAAATAACAAAAGGAACAAAGTTCTTTGGGTTATAACCATGCATTTAAAGTTTCATCAAAATTGAATCAAAATTGTGACCTATACTCGGTCCACAACCTTGAAATACCATTTTATAACAGTATTCGCGTACACGCGGCGGCCATTTTGTATGGCAATTTTGTTCCGAATTTTTCCGAAATTCGAACTCAACCTTCCTTAGGGTTACAGTGATATAATCAAACGATTTTTTAAATCGGATACAAATTGTGACCTTCAGAGGGACCACAAGACAAACAAAGACGATTTTGCGTATAATCAGGGGCCATAATTCAGGAAGTTACGATCCGATATGCGCAAATATCGAAAGAAACCAAGATCTTTGGGTTATAACCATGCATTTCAAGTTCCATTAAAATCGAATTAAAATTGTGACCTCTACAGGGTCCACAACCTTGATATACCATTTTTTAACAGTATTCGCGTACGAATGGCGGCCATTTTGTATGGCAATTTTGGTCCAATTTTTCCAAAATTCGAACTCAACCTTCCTTAGGGTGTAACAGTGATATAATCATTTTATAAATCGGATAATTATTGTAACCTCCAGAGGGACCACAAGCTAAACCAAGGTGATTTTGAGTATAATCAGGGGCCATAATTCAGGAAGTTACGATCCGATATGCGCAAATATCGAAAGGAACCAAGATCTTTGGGTTAGAACCATGCATTTCAAGTTTCATCAAAATCGAAATAAAATTGTGATCTCTACAGGGTCCACAACCTTGATATACCATTTTTTAACAGTATTCTTGTACGAACGGCGGCCATTTTGTATGAAAATTTTGGTCCGATTTTTCCGAAATTTTAACTCAACCCTCCTTAGAGTGTAACGGTGATATAATCGAACGGTTTTACAAATCGGATAATAATTGTGATTTCCAGAGGTACCACGAGCTAAAATAGGTGATTTTTCGAACAATCAGGGGCCATAATTCAGGAAATTACGTTTCGATAGGCGCAAATATCAAAAGGAACCAAGATCTTTGGGTTATAAACATGCATGTCAAGTTTCATCAAAATCGGTTCAAAATTGTGACCTCTATAGGGTCCACAAGCTAAAAACGTGATTTTTCGTACAATCAGGGGCCATAATCCATGAAGTTTTGATCCGATACATGCCAATATCAAAAGCAGCCGAGATCTTTTGGGGATAAACCTATATTTCAAGTTTCGTTAAAATCCGACAAGAATTGTGACCTGTAGAGAGTCCACAAACAATTGTGGACGGACGGACAGACGGACAGGGGTGACGACATAATATGTCCACATGAAAATGTGGGCGTATAAAAATGATAGTCTTAGCTAAATCGCTAATATTTGGGACCTTGGGACACAAATCGGTCGCAACGCATATAATAATGCAATATGAATGTATATAAACTGATTTACATTCAATTGTTTCCGTTTATTCTAATCAGTTACGTTCAGCAAAATATGCCAGAGGTCTCGATCGAATTGCAATCTCTATAGAGTCTGGTTATTCCAGTCTACACTGAGAGTATTTATTGTGCATGCTCTCCTGATAAGAATATGGTGTACCCGTTCTTCGAGTATCTGGTTACAAATGGTACTGAAATGCATTATAGTACACGACTTGTGTACCAATGGTAAAATATTTATTTTGTCTTAAATGTTGGATATCAGAAGCCCATCTTTTCCCTCTAAAATCACAAAATCAATGTTGATTTTAATTGACAAATAATTTGTGTTTTCAATGTGAAAGACTTAAGATGATATTGAATTAGAGACTTCGCTACTTTAATTAACTTTCAAGTTACATGTCAACTTGCAGTGATGTTTCAGCATTATAGGTATTATAACCCCCCAAAACTGCTTAACCTTCCTCCAACTATTGTTACATTAGACAGCATTAATTTGGTAATGACCATTTCCACAGCACAGTCTTTATATGTATATATATATAGAAACATGGTATTTATTTCCAAATGACAACGGAAATAATTTCCAAAGAAACATTTAACAAAATTAAGACCTGCTTACCGAGGAATATTTGCTGTATGGCTATCAGAGATCTAACTGCAATTATCCGATTGGTTAAACCAATATTCAACTCCATTTCATTAGCTAGTTCTATGGCATTTGTGCAACAACTGTAAAATTTTGAAGGTATTAAAACCATGAACAGTGTTAAAAGAATTACTGAATTTATGCTATGTTGTGTTTTGTCACAAGGACATCCTTGTTTTTATCATTTACTTAATAAACACAAGACTAATTAAATGGTCTAAATTCAGTAAATGTGTCCCTACAAAATGGTTCTTTTTTTAAAATTCAGTTACTAAATGGTTTGGAATCGAGAATCTGAAGGGTGACGGCATTTTATTCTTGTAAATTGCATATACATGTATGTATGTACCACTATATGATCTTTGGGTAATTTAGCTTTAGACAACCATCACATACTGCCATTAAATGATCTCTGAAGATTTGATCTTTTCAGTTTGAATTTTATCCACATATAAATTTAAATATGTCTCTCTAATAATTTACAGTTACACAAACTTAGATAATTCTGCACAACAAAATACTTACTCTAAGGCTTCTTGATAATAACCTCTTTTGTAGTAATTGTAACCCATATACCTCTTCAGATCAATTAAAGTGTCACTGGCTCCACAATCTTTTAAAACTTCAAAAGCATCATTAAACAGAGTCATGGCCTTTTCAAGATCATCACCTACAGTTTAATATATCAGACATTTTCATAATAAACTCGGTATCTAATACACTATAAACCTCTATATGCCTCGTTCAGCATTTTTGTCCAAATGAGGTAAAATAATGCCTTGTGTCTGCCAAGGAGCTTAAATGACGTGGAGGCGGCATGACGTCATTTTTGTGAAGTAGTCGACACCATATTGGTTGACCCAAAAGAGCGTCTTTCTAATGCTTTTGACGATATGCCGTCCTGCTCTGCTATCGGTTGCATTTCATCCGTATCCATTATTAACTCACCCATTAGTAAAAAATAGACTGTTAGATATGAAATCTATTGAAACACAAGATTTAAATAACAATAATAATAGTTTTTTCTTAGCCTATATACTGCATTACATAACCGCAAAAAAAGGGCACAAAATCGTGGTGCGCTTTACAATAATAATAATAAAAATATAATAATTATTAAAACAAAAATTCCATTAAAAACAATTACATTGTATAAATCAAATTCAATGAACCACAAATAAATGAATGGATGAGATTTTCATTGTACGTTTAAAAGATACTTAAAAATTAAATGTAATATAACGAATAGGTGTTAATCATGTGATTCATTATGAGGCGCCTCACCGTGTGGGGGTGGGGCGCCTCCTATTTGAGGGGCGCCTCACATATAACAATATGATTGGTGAGGTTCCCATAAAACCATGTGGGCGCCCTGTCAATCTCGTCGTGTGTGCCCCAACCAATGCTACTCAGCTTTATGGGGCGCCCATACTGATATGATAATGGGCATGTAAGTCGCTGGCCACGTATTGCGTTCAATGGAAAGGGCCCATCGGGGGCGCCGATTTTTTCCAGGGGTGGCAGCTGCCCCCCTTGCCCGCCGCTAGGTACGGGCCTGTATGGAATATGCTATGTTTATTGAACTTTGCACCAATCTATACACTCTGCTGTAGGGTCTACTCTATTTGAGGTGTGTTTTTTCTTCTCTAACCACACAGGGAAATTACATGATTTATTATAATTTAATAATTTGTTATTTGTATCTGTATATATTCTGTCTTTGACTTGTTAAACAAATTTCCTCTTTGGATAATAAAGTGTTATCTGTTTCTCGTTTTGAAAAAAAAAGTTTTATTTACTCCACACAAGTACAATCAGCTAGTGCTCTTCTTGGGTCAACCAATATGGCGTCACTTGCTTCAATCGTCATAATGGTAAAATGACGTCATGCCGTCTCCAGTTCATTAAAGCTCCTTGGTGTCTGCAGTTCCATAACAAGTTTTTTTAAAATTGCTCTGTTTTTGGAACGAGGTATTTTGTTCAGAACGAGGCTGGGTAAAATGCCTCGTTTACTAAACATGGTTTTTTTTCAAGGTAGTTATTAGCAGTATTTGCTGTCAGCGAATTTGTAAAAATTAAAATTGATGTTCCTTAATACGAAAATAAAACCAGTTCAAACTATAATATTAAAATCAGATAAAAAAGACAAGACAAGAATACACACTATACCATAAATTATTTTCACATTATTTATACCCATCTGTCTTCATAATTAAACGTTTTAATTAAATTTTAATGTATGAGGTGTGCTTTATTTCCCATTTAATTGACAATTAGTATAAAGCCGACAAATTTATCGCTGTGCGTTTATATGACTTTGCTCCAATAATATTTTGTGCAATGTTATGGGGTTTTAACAGAAACAGTCAATGCTATGGTTATGTATTTTTTTACAATAAATATAAAAAATATACTGGCGTATTGAAAATATGTGATGAAATTTAATACCTTTTTTTGAATAATAAGAATGGATTATTTGTTGTATTTAGATCAGATAAACACTAATTTGTTGTCTGCAATATCAGTTAGGTGGAGGTGTAAAACACACAGCTACCATGATTAATTTACAACCCCAATTTAGTTTTCACAACACCACAGTTGTTATTTAACACCTAAACCTGATTGGGCAATAAATTAATCAAGGCAAGGAAGCTGTGTGTCTTCAATAGTTTTACACCTTCACCTATGGCGTGCATTCTTGACTTTTCTATTTCTCTGATAATGATATCATAGTTTGGACTTATTTTTTTTCGTATTAAATAACATAAATTTTAATTTTTACAAATTTGTGATAGCATTAATAACTATCCTGAAAAAAAAACCACGTTTAGTAAACAAGGCTTTTTTACCAAGCCTCGTTCTGAACAAAATACCTCGATCTAAAAAAGGGCAATTTAAAAAACCTCGTTCTGGAACTGCAGACAACAAGGCCTTTTTTTACCTCGTTTGGACAGAAATGCCGAACGAGGCATTCTGAGGTTTATAAGGATATACATTGAGAGAGAGAGACAAATGGGGTTTAGTGTCCACTCAACACAAATCTGTTCATTTCAGGACTAATATAATATGGTACACTTTTATTTGAACAATTCACTTGTAGGAAGTCTTTAGCTGTGAGAGGAAACCGGAATACCTGGGAAAACCTGCAAGAGGTTGGATGGGCGATCCTCCTCCTACAATCTAAAGTGTATGCTTTAGACCACTTGATCCCCAACCCCAAATTATTTCAGTAACATTAACCTATATTAGTAGAATTCTTAGACATGGTTGTTTTTTCCAATAGACCTAGTGATTCTCAAAATTACCCAAATAAAGTTTTTAACTTCCGTTCCCTGACTTACCTTTGGTATATGTTATAGCGCTCCCTAAACCAGCCTGTAAAACCGCTATGTTGCTAGTAGACCCATATATTTCAGATACATTCACCATTGTCTGGTAAAATAAAAGAGCTTCTTCAGGAAAGCATTTCACCAAGAGATTATTGGCTCCCACTGCTACCTGTATAGGCAATTAAGAGAAAGAATATTATATTAACTGATATCTATGGCAAGATATATTAATATTCTAGTTTTGATATAACACTGCTTTGCTTAAAAAGAACTGCAGTTACTTCCCTTTACTGCAGGAAATATCAAAACATTTTAATTAATGAGGACGTTTTGTCACTCGGCAAATCTCGACAGATTCCGCTACCCTACATCTAGACTCGGATGTATGACAGTAAGTGATATGTGCCTACAACCATACATTTAGGATGCGGCTACCGGTTTACTTCAAACAGGAAAATGTGTCGCTTTTACAAAAAATTCCAAATTGCGTCTTTTGTAGAGTGTGTATACCTACATAAGCAGATATATTGTCTCAAGGCTGCTGGTTCGATAATTCCACAAACCCAATGTCAAACGTGACGTTTGTTGAAATAATACACTCTCCACAGAAATCTCCATGGGGGCAACCACATTTTGCATTCGGAACCATTAAAATAGATCAAATATTAAGTTGAGTAGAATCTGCTGAGGTTTGCTGAATGGACGTTTTGTATTTTAAAATATAAACAGGTCATGCAGATCTTTTTATATGGCCCAGTGGAGTGGTATCTGATGATAACCAGAATATTATTAATTATAATATACTATACGGCCTAAAATAACTATAATCAAATTAGAGGGGCTTACATACTAAATGAAGAATGTGTTACACAGAATCTGTAACCCCAAACAGAGTTAGAAACAATCACAGATACAAATTATTTACATTGAACCAATGACTGGAGATTGACATTTTTAAAATGACATAATATAGATACCAGTAGATTAGGGAACAAGCTAAATCTACACTACGCAACACCACCCCTTGACTATAAGGCACTTCAATAATGTCCATTTACAGATCAAGTGTGAGTAGTTTTTAAGCGACTATAATTCTTTTTGATTTTAGCCTCATTTGGTAACAGAAATTGGTTAGTTTATTTTTCCTGTGTTGACCCTACATCATTCAAGCACTTCTCTCCTAAACATGCAATGTGGTTGAGCTATATACTTTGCTACAGATATAAAAATATATGCTCTTATAAAAATATATGCTGTCCATATAAAAATATGGTTGTCCTTATGGTTTAATTCCCTATCTCTAAACCCGTCATTGTCCCTAACTCTTTATATCCACAAAAAGATAGAATTAGGTACATGAAAAAAACATTAATCTTACCTTTAAAAAGGCGTCAAAAGTTTTATCTGTGCAATGAATGGCCTCCTTTAATACTTGTTCCAAATTTAACCAATCATCACGCATATAGCCATACACAGTTTGTTGTGATGTAATGAACAATTCATTATTTGCTCGTGATAGAACTTCTCCAAAGAATGTCACAAACTTTAGACGAGCTACGTCATCATAGGTGACTCGATGTACTAACACATTTCTTACATATGATTCAATATTTGGCACCAAACACATGCGCAAAGTACCATTTGAACTTATGGTGCTGATGATTGAATTCTGTTTCAAAGAAAAAAGATCATGTTTGACTTGTGGTTCTTTATTATCAGTGTCTGTGCCAAGAACAGCTGTAACACTGTCCATCCCAAACGAACCTCTAAAGATCGACAAGTCTATAACCTTCTTTTTTAAGTAATCACTCAACCCTGCAATTAAATCAAGTGATTGTACACTGGTACCTGATTGGTTGGCGCCATGAATTCTCTTTGATCGACGTTCATCTTGTAGATACCAATCTAAATCTTTGGCACTAATTGCCATATCAGCATTGGCTTTGAGGCAGCAGGCGGCATCAAGCACATAAGGAGGTAATCCATAACACCTTTCTGAGACAGTTTTTATGAATGGTTGAATATCAAATCCACGTAATAGATCTTGTAGCAGGAGCCGCACATCACTTTCATTCAATGGATTGACCAGGATATCCTTACTACAACAATCAAAATCATATCTGGTTTGTGAAGTCACCATGATTTTTATATTTTGACAATCGTTTAGAAGTTTCAACACAAATCCTTCAAATTTTTTTCCAGACAAAATACATGGAAAATTAAGTTTTTCACAGTTTGTAAAAAGAATATTAGAGACTAGATTGTAAGAAGCATCTTTAAATTCCTTGAAAATCAAATGTTCTTCCTTTATTTGGGGTTTATCCTTGAAGCAAATCTGAACAAATCGTTGCAAGAAATCTTCCCAGGAACATACATCAGAACATGGCACATGTAAGACCTTTAGTTCTCCTCCCAATTCATGTTTCAATTCAAGCAAACCCTAGAGGATATAACATCAGTAGTTTAGAAAGTAGGCTACTTAGATATAGACAATACTTATTGTATTAGCAAAAAATTTGAATAACCTTAAAAAATTAATTAAGGCCTCCTATGCCGACAAGCGGTTACCATGCAAGATGGACGGAGAACAAGCAATCAGGGGTCATAACTCAAAAAGTTACAGTCCAATATCCAAACAAACTCAGATTATTGGGATATTAAACAAATATGTTTTGTTTCAACGAAATCGTATACAAATTGTGAACTGTAGCGAGTCAACAACATTGGTATTACATATTTTTATACTATATGCTTACAGGAAACTGCCATTATGTCAGGCAGTTTCGGTTCAATATTGATTCGATAATCACAAAATTCAAAATGAACTTTCATTATGATGTAACGGGAATGCATATAAACATTTTTTTAAATTGGATAAAATTTTGACTTCAAGAGGGTCCACAAGCTAATAGAATGACCGTTCATAAAATTATAATCCAGGAAGTTACAGTCCGAAATGATCTTAGGAATATAAATATGAATCTTCATTTTCATTAAAATCGAATGTACGTACATAACACTATTTTCACAAAATTTTAACTTAACCACCATAATCGCGTACCAGTGATATATTTGAATGTTTGTTAAAATCGGAAAAATATTGTAACCTCTAGAGGGTCACCAAGCAAAATACAAGATTTTTTGTACAATCGGGTGCCATAACACAGGAAGTTACAGTCCGATATTCGCCAAATTGGACAATCCGCCAACATTATAGGAAACCAAAAGCTTGTATTCGATCGCGACCTCCATCAAGGCATTAACCTAATAAACACACACACCAAGTTTGATGATTCTAGTTTTAAATTTGCAAGCATAGTTATTGTGTCCTACAGAAAGACAAGCATAATATATAAATTTCCTTTTTATCTATTCATTTTTTTCTAAATTTTGAAATCTATTGTAATATTTTGTAATTTATTTGTAACCGGGAGAGGGGTTTATATAGACTTTGCTTATTTATTTTTTTCCTAAAGACCCATTGTTAATAGTCTCATTTTCTTCAAATGTTGGGGGACAATAAGCCAACAGTGAGTCATATGTCCGTATGAAACATATTACTTAAATACGTTTGATTACTTTTATGTAAAGCATCAAGCCAAAAATGCTCATTATTGAGTTTAGTTAAAGGGACTACCCCGATTTGAACAGAGTCTCAAAAATAAAAGTCGGAGTACATATGAAAGCCAAAATAAAGAGGAATGGTGTATTAACCTTGTCTTAATATTTGAGTCGTTAAGATGTAAACGTCAAAACTGCTTACCCGGACACGTCAGGGCCAGATTAACCTTGTGGGGGGCCCGGAACATGCCAACAGTGGGGGGCCCCCAATGTTGTTTGTTCAAATTGTTCGTACTTACCGCGGATCGTACTAGTATATACTTCGCCCCCTTGAGTGCCTGGGGTGTTTTCCTCCAGGATTTTTTTTAAATTAGGATTAATTTCAGTGCATCTGAGACAATTTAAACAGCGATTTCATTGAAGTTTTGAATTCATTGACAATTTGAGTATTTTAAACGTACCCTATCGCTCATGATGTTTTCATTTACTTTATTTTAGTGAAATTATGTTAGGTGACATAAAGCATTAAACTCTGTTAATTTCCCGGGACTGGTTGGGCCCCAACAATCACATTGCGGGATGGGGTCCCCGGAACTGGTTAGGACCGTTTGATTGGTAGAAACTCTAAGTTATGTAATTTTGTTAATTTTAGGGCCTAGCCGATCTCTGCCCCCCCCCGAAATCTGTTGGTACCTACCAGTCCCGGGGCCCCTAATAGCCCTTACTTCCCAGGGCCCCAATCCTCGCCCCTCAGCCCAGGTACTGGTTAGCTCCGTCGGTGATAAAATAATAGTATGACCTAGATCCAGCACTGGGACACGTAACCTTTTTAAGATTTCGGGTCAATTTTCCTGTACCTTTACAGGTCTATACAAGGATTGACCCATGTGATTTACTTGACAACGAAAGGTCAATTTCAACTACACATTATTTTTTATAAAATAAAAGTTTGGTTTTATCCAGACACTGCTTGGGACACTGGTCACCATTTCCAGATGAAGACTGAGGGGTTTAAGCTGTATCACATCTGTTGAGTTAGTTGCTCATTTCTAAGGTAGAGGATTTTAAGGGATTTTAACATAATATTAAGCAGTTTTATTCTCCAAAATGTTATCGGAATTGACCCTTTAAGGTATTAATGTAGTGAAGCTGTAGGCCTATACACCAAATTCCTTATCTCAGCTTATTGGAAAATGCTTATCATGGAAGTCAATGAAAACATTGACCTAATATTTTGTGGTCCAAACCACTTATATTCACTATATCTATACAATATAGTACACCATACACATGGATGTATAGTAATGTGTAATTATTTCATATTGAGCTCTGACTCAACACTTCACTATTTCTTTCACATCAATAGTTAATAAACTTATGTAAAACACCACTCACCTGACGTGCAAGTCGACTTTTCCCTACCATGGTTTGACCATGAAGCTGTATTAATTTATGTTGTCCACCTAATAATACAGTTTTAATGGATTCTCGTTCAGTCCGTCGCCCAACAAATTGGATCATTTCACTTTCGTCTTCAAGACTCATTTTTTGTGTCTCGTATTCCTCAATATCTACAAAAGTATATGTACATTATGATACAACTATCTACATGTATACTATAAAACAAATCACACACAAATCATGACAACAGGTCTAAATATAACAATCCCTATAGAAGTAATAGTTCTGACATAGTTTGGGGACCCTTTTTAGTCTTGAGTTTACATCATTTTTGATGAATTGTTAAGGTGATACCACACATTAATTTGTGTATAAATAAGCTAGAAAGATTTGGATATACTTTAAAAAGCACCATTTACAGTCCGTTTTTTTTAAAATCCCCTTGCCCCTACTAGGGTGGGGGTCTCACAAGGTTAAACTTAGGACCTGTAATGTATAATGAAATACCGTACTTAAAACTTTCGTTTCATTTTGTGAAAACAGACTAGTTGCGCTATTTATCTAGTCTTCCATAATGCCCCTTTAATGTATCACTTACGAACATTAAACCACACATACCATTTGGGTTGACATATAATCTCTCAGGTCTATAGACATTAAGAAAACATTTTTTAAGATACTGGGTCCCGTTTCACGAAATTTTAACTAAAAATGAAATCCTGATCTTAGTAGATACTTCCATTCTAATTGGCTATGCACTAAAATCAATCTAATATTATCCAATCAAAGTACTAAAATTTGGATTTTATCTTAAGTTAAAATTTCGTGAAACAGGCTCCCGGTCAATACTTAATATTGTATTTCTTAAAGCACAAGTTTTTTTTAATAACAATGTACTTCTAAAAGCACAAGCTTAAATAGATGAGAATAATATGACATGGAAGCTATAACAGGTAACTGAACAACTGATCTTGTAATGTCAATCCTGCCCGAAATCAAAAAACAAAATGGTCACTACTAAAACTCTGATACCTGTATTACACTACAGTTCCTAAAAGAAACACATATCAACTTGCACATGAATGCACTAATATTTATAGCTCTGTGGGTATAAGTATATAACACACCAATATAATTATGCTCAGTTGTCCTGCATTTGAATATAAATAGACATGACGTGTTTAAAATATATCACATCACATCTTCACCGATAAACTAAATTCAGGTATAATTTAATCAAGCGTGCAAGGCTATAGGCTACTTAACAAAATTACCTTGTACTCCAATTCACCTTGTATTTAGTTTGGCGTATACATATGTTTAAATCCACTGAATTTGTATTGTGTAAAATTAAAAGAGGAACATATGCAGGTGACTTATTATTAGCTTGACTCAAACAATAATTAACTGTCAATACCAGGAAAGAAAGCAAAGAGACATTTTACAAAATAACAAAATGTCTTAAATATGTCTTTTGATTTATTTATTGTTTGGACAAAATCAGACTTCTTATTGGTTCTTTCAGAATACAAGTGATCGTTTTAAAGTCTGTAACTCACAATCCTCCCGAATCTTCGACATCGAAAACACAAATTATTGGTCAATTTAAATCAACATTGATGATGTAAACTTACCAGAAAAAATAAGCTTCTGATATCCGAAATTTAGGTAAAATAAATGTTTAACATTAGTTCACGAATCTTGTACCATAGTGCATCTCAGTATCTTATTGTAAAAAAGGCACTGGGAGAACGAGGCTAAAATATCCCACAATAGACGGAGAGATATAATTTCTGTTTGTAAAGTACCGAGAACAAATTGCAAAAGAATTTATTTCACTGAAATCTAGTAAAGGGATGTCTTAAGGACTCCCAATTCAAAATTGTCCGCTTTAACCCTGTAGCAATTTTCATAATTAGCATAAATCCAAGATGGCCGCCAAATGGACCTTTCTGGCCTCCATATCTTGGAAACGGCTCGTTTTAGAGCAAATAATTGTGTATCATTAGATACAAAAATGATACAAACAAATCGGAAACAAAGGTTTTTACGACGCCAGCAGGTCATGGTGTCACGTCATGACGGCATTGTGACGTAATGACGTCACATTGACGCTATTTTGACGTTAAAACACTTAAAAGGTTGGCTGAACCTGGAATTGTTTACAATTTTGTTTATGATTGATTTTAGTAGCCCGTGGTGTCTTGTTTAGGAATCGGCCGGTTGAACCTGGGTCACCCTTGAGTGTTTTGAGAAATTCAAGATGGCGTCCAAAACGGCCGTCATTTCAAATAATCCCCTATACCCCGCCCCCCCATGCTATTTTGACAAGGATGATAATTTTGGTGGCTAACCGTATGTTTTGGGGGCCAAGAAATACACTGAGATCATTCATTAAGTTGTGGGGTAATTATCGTACTAGAATGAATACTATGGGGGTTATGGGGGATACTTTGAAACGGCCACCATCTTGAATTTCTAAAAACGCTCAAGGATGACCGAAGTTAACCCGGCGGATTCCGAAAGAGGCACCACAGCAAACGTAACTAACGTGACAAAATTTATGACGTAGCTGGGGTTTTTTTTCGCACGTACACAGTGACTGGCCATTTTGCGCGTTAATCCCAGCCAGAATTTGGCTATTTTGTTAAAATTGCTATAAAGATTTAAATTTTTGTTTAGAACTGAAATAAATTAACTTTTAGTCAATCCCCGCGCTAAAAACATTAAAATAATTGATTGTGTATATCTGAAACAGACCCGACCGAAGCACAAAAAAAATCCAAGATGTCAGCTTCCATGAGCAAAAAGTTTCGGGACGCTATACATTTTCAAAGTCGAAGTTAGGAGTAACAAACTTAAATTTGAAGGAAAAACAAGTGGAGGGATTACATGCTTGTTATGAAGGTCACGGCTGTGAAGCTCTGTTACCGACATGTTATGGAAAGAGCCTGATTTTTCAAATTCTCTCATGGATATTACAAAAGAAATACAAGGAAGAGTGAAGCCATGATTGTTATTGTTAGTGCGTTGACCTCATGACCTGCGACTTATAGACCACGTGATATGAAAACATGTCGATTGACTGCCGCGGAGATCACTTCTCCGCAGGTAGCGTGTCTCAGATGTTCAGAATGGCACCGCGGGCTACTAAAATCAATCTTAAAAACAACTCTGTAGACCATTTCCAGGTGCACTCGAAATATTGGGTTTGACGACCGTACTAACTGCTTTGGTACCAAATAAGCGGATTTGACGGGAGAGTTCTGATGTCTTAGATAACTCAGAATAAGCGGGCTGAGAATTAGTTTGTTTTTGTGACTGACTGGACCAGAATCCAATCTAAAGAGTGAAAAATATGTCTGCACATGAGCATTAGGGATGACCGAATGCCCAACTCGTGAAGCTGAGCAGCCTGATTAATTACATTTGATCCCTTTGTGGTGAGGTTGACAATGTCCCCACCATTATTTAGGTTACTGCCGCAAATTATGCACGTATCCATGGCGAAAAACAGCTATTTTCACAAAATTGACAAAAAAGTGTCAAATAAAAAAAAACAAGTACGAACAATCAAAACCATTACACAAAATTCGTAGTCCTAACAAAAACGGTACAGGCAAAATAGTGTGATCAGCATATGGACTGTTCACCGTGTGCAAAATACACGACAAACCGTGTAAACAGGTGTCCGGAAGAGTACCTCTACCCTGCCTGGCGCCACACATGCCCAGCTGGTTGGTAAATGAAGGACGACGTAGGAAAGAACAGGGTAGAGGGTTATCATATAATTATTATGCATTGATGTTAGATAATGCGTTTCTGTAATTAAATATTTTGGATGGAATGGGTTTAGTATACGTATAAGAAATCCTAGAAACAGTAACAGTTTTGAAGTAAAGAGAGGTGTGTGCTGTGGTGTAATATTTGTCCTAACCCGATAGCATCACTGCCTTTATTACCAAATTTCAGTTTTATAAAAGAACTGTTGGTGGTGGCGTTAGACGCATCAGACTTAATCACAATGTTCCAACGACGATGGGCAATGTCAAGTACGAAATATACAGCCCTGTATTCAGTGGATGCAGGATCAGTACAATTTGAATCCAAACATTCAGATTTGAGCAATTTTAAAATAGTATGTGGAATCGAATATAATTTAGTACTGATATGGTGTGACCCTAGTGGTTCTTGGATAATTTCCAAAAGGACATCAGGTGAAATAGTGCTTCAAGCTTGGGTGGTGTGTAGCGACGATGTCCATGACTGCGTTTTCGGCGAAGAAACTTTGGGAATAACATCATGACATTAACATTGCTACACGCAGGGCTAGAGAAATTTCCAATACTAGCTGAGGGAAACCAGACTGGATTGCAAGCCAATCACCAGACCTTAACAACATCCCCACCATTATTTAAATTATTGCTGCCAATTATGCATGCATCCATTGCAAAATACAATTCTTTCCACAAAATTAGCAACAATAAGTTTTTAAACTATCTGGGGAAAACCCAGATTGAATTCCAAGCCAATCTCAAGAGCTTGACAACATCCCCACTATTATTTAGGTTATTGTCGCAAATTATGCATGTCTATCCATGGCGAAATACAACTCTTTTCACAAAATTAGCAAAAGAAAGTTTCAAATATCTGGATAAAACCAAGACTGAATTCCAAGCCAATCACCAAATTGGATTCCAGTCCAATCAGTCAGTGTCACAAAACAAAGCAGATCACAACTCCGCTTATTAGAACTCAAGTCAACCCCTCGTATAAGGCATCAAAGCAGTGTTTTGACGTCAAATAACCGCAGTGCGACGTCATGACGTCACTGACGTCAGGAAGTTGCACCATGACTTGCTGACGTTGTGATAAAAAAAAATTCCGATTCGTTGATATTACTTTTTTATCAAATGATAATACATTTATTGCTCTAAAACGAGCCGTTTCCAAGATATGGAGGCCAGAAAGTCCAATTGGCGGCCATCTTGGATTTATGCTAATTATAATAAACGCTACAATAATATTACCCCACAACCTAATGAATGATTTCAGTGTATTCCTTGGCCCCCAAAAACATACGGTTAGCCACCAAAATTATCATCCTAGTCAAAATAGAATGGGGGGCATAGGGGATTATTTAAATGACGGCCGTCTTGGACGCCATCTTGAATTTCTCAAAACACTCAAGAGTGACCCAGGTTCAACCGGCAGATTCCTAAACAAGACACCACATGCTACTAAAATCAATCATAAAAAAAAATTGTAAACAAATTCAGGTTCAGCCAAAGTTCTGCCGGACTTTTAAGCGTTTTAACGTCAAAATAACGTCAATGTGACGTCATTACGTCACAATGCCGTCATGACGTGACACCATGACCTGCTGGCGTCGAAATAACCTTTGTTTCCGATTTGTTTGTATCATTTTTGTATCTAATGATACACATTTATTTGCTCTAAAACGAGCTGTTTCCAAAATATGGAGGCCAAAAAGGTCCAATTGGCGGCCATCTTGGATTTATGCTAATTATGAAAAACGCTACAAGGTTTCAGCGGACAATTTTGAGTTGTGGGTCCTTTAGACTTCCCTTTACTAGATTCCAGTGAAATAAATTCTTTTGCAATTTGTTCTCGGTAGTTTATTATTTCTCTCCGTCTACAAGTCAATGCGATTGTTCATATTCTGGACGCTGATTCTACACAAATTTTGTAGTAAAGAAGTATTGTGCATGGCCCATGGCCAAACAATGCACCATTGTCTGAACTGTGGAGCATGCCTAAAAAAAACTTCCTGCGTAGACTGTTTTTATATGTCAGATATTCTTTTACATTATACTTACCAAAACAATACAAAACATTTATATCTTGAACTAAAGTTTTTTTTAAATTCAGTTATCTAAGAGCACGACTATAATACATAATTTGATCTCTCTAGACTGTACCCTACTGCCATGCATAAATTATAAACGACTCATATTCATCTCTTTCAGTTTTAAAAAAGAAATGAGGAAGTACTGAAACATACATTTATAAGCATCCTGTTTTAAAGTTCCAATTCAAATTTTAAAGTTATTTTTTTAAAATGTATTAAATTAAAGCCTTAAAATAGATGGTATCTATAAACAGTCCTACTTTGTTGAAGAATAATCCTATTAATTCTATAATTCACTATTGCCAGCTGAGAAATTGGCAAAAATATCAAATTCCAACGCTTGGAGTTGACTAATGCATGGAGGGCAATGGGAAAACAAGGGAGTTAATTGTGTTTTATTCCCTGTGTCACTGATTTTTGTTGGTGGGAAAATATTCCCATGGTTGGTCGTATAACAGTGAGTTGATAACCTATTGAGCAAAAGATATAGAAATAATTATGTTTTGACTTTCTCAGAAAATTGAAATTCTCGCTTTAAGTAAACAACAAATACCACCACTTAGTATTAATATTAGGAATAAACTCTTTTTTTTTTGAATGAGTAAAATAGTCCTAGATGTCACATAAGTGTTTTTAAGTATATACAGATGTGTCTAATGCCAAAATATGATGAAGTAGCCTATTTATCTATTCTGAAAGTTTTAAAACAAAATATTTAACGATTTAGGAGGGATCACTAGAGTGGACTTATTGAACTGAATTCTTCAATTGACCTACCACTGTTTTTGCCAAATTCCTGTGTATGAGATTTTGGGAGTTATGACCAACCCCCCGATTTAAAATGAAAATTTGTATTTTTTCGATAAGTTTAATATCGCCAAGTTTTAAATTATTGCATATGAATAAGATAATAATTTACAAGAGTTTTCCACCCACAATTACCAGTTTTATTTACTAAAAATATATCTAGAATTCCTTCCATAAAGCATTGACCATAAAGCATGGAATGACTCGGTCAAAGAAATGGGTCAGCTGCGTTTAATCAAAAAGTACATGGTTTTATAAATTATCGTTATTGAGTCATTGACCAATCCTAAAATAGGTTGACATTGCCACCAATCTGATTAAAAAAAACCAGATCTACATTTCGTTGGGTTTTTTTTGCACTTTCAATGGCCTACACTCCATGAAGATCTGAGAAGTAAAAGTGGAGTTCACATCAGGGGTCATACAAGCAGCTTTTAACCCTATGACATTGGATTAACCAATCAGCATTGATGTTACTAGTAAATTACCCACCGTACCATACAAAACACGCCTCTTCTAGGATCCTTGTGTAGTAAAGACAAGTAAAACGAGATTTAAACTATAAAAACAAAACGAAATAGGATCTGTGTTTTAATCAGATTGATATTGCCATCTATATTTCCCCATTACGGTACTTGATTTTATGGTGCCAGCATTTCTGTCATAAATGTCATAAACATATAAACTTTATTATGTTGATGATATTTGAGTGGATGTTAAACCCCATTTCTCTTTCTCTCTCTCCATTGTGATATATTGATGATTTTTAGAAATATAAGGATATTTATTTGAAGGAATGTTTTATAGGTATATGTTTACCATTGTAATTTGCTACAGAGTCAAAAGCTAATGTTGAAAACAATCAATGTCAAAATGTAGCGCATCAAAGCATGGCATTTGCATGTTTTTCATACCTATCCCAATCAAAGGTCTAGTTAGTTTTTTAATTTTATAGTACTGATGGTGTATGTATAAGATTGGGCAATTATCCAGACAATTCAAATGTAACTTATTAATTGTTTTTTTGTTAATTTTCATTGACCTGCAAAGCATGAAAAATCACAAAGTCCCTTTAAAAAGTGTTAAACATTTCATGTTCATGAAAAAAGAAAAATAAAATATAAATTTCCTAAACACTCAGTAGATTAAGCTATCAGCAGGTCGAGTTGATTTTATGAGAGATTTTTATAGAGAGTTGGCCATTCTTGCTATAACAGTTCAAAAGTAGATGATGAAAGAAGAATATATTGAATATTTCAGTCAAATTACTTTATTCTAAACATAGTTATCATCATTGTTATTTGACTAGACATGGTAGTCAAATGTATCTTCACCTTGACCGATCGTTTGATTGACAGGCGTTAACTCCACCTACATAATTTTGATTATCAAGAAACGCTTCCAATGGCATGCTGAATCGCTCAACAGCAGCCTCGCTAAGTACACTCTATCATTTAGCCTTGATCTAACGGTTAATAATCTCTGCATAAGGCACCATTTATGATTTAATCAATCAGTGAAATCCTATTTAAATCCAAGCTGTAGCTGAGCCATCCTTGAGTTGATTTTGGGCTTGTTGTTTAAATGAAGATTTAATTTACATGTATAATTCCTATACAATCTGAAGCCTAAATTAAGACTTGCAATAATCAGATTTAGCTCTTGCGTAATGTATCTTTAATTATGATTATGAGGATGTGCTAAAACTTACCATCTTCATATTGGTTATCTTCTAGTTCTCTAATGTTTTGTAATGTTAACGTATTCTTAGGCCCAATCTGTATTCCACTGCAGTTTTTTATGTTAATGATAGGTGTCTTGTAACCTCTTTTCTTAGCAGACATACTAAAAACCAATTCTGAAAAAAATGAAACGGTTTGGTTGAATAAAATTTAACAGTGAGGCTGATGTCCCCCCGCCGAAATCCCAAAATAAATAGACACCTATACCAAGTTTGAACATTCTAGCTCAATTAGAAGGATACTCGACTGCATATGTCCGATGTGACCAAAATGTGTTCATACGGACCAAAATATGTCCATTCTGACCAAAATATGTCATATGTCCATTCTGACCAAAATATGTCATATGTCCCTTCTGACAAAAATATGTCCATTCTGACCAAAAGATGTCCATTTTCATCAAAATGTGTGAGTATACAGAAATTTATCAGTTTGGACAAAATTAGTTATTTTGACCAAAGTGTATTTCTTTTTTCATTTTGGTTTATGGCTGTTTGGACAACTTCCTTCTTGGAATCCCATGTTAGCTTTGACCAGATGATCAAGGTGTAGAGGAAATATGTTATCATATACATTTCATTCCCTCGACCTACATGTTATAAAATCCTATGTGGAGTGCTTTAGTATGATTGCACAAATATTACATAAGAAAGCAGGAGATGAGATCGTGATCTTTATATTATATGTACTTCCTATTACACTTAAATCATGTTCAAGTAGACAAATGAAAGTTTTTTTTATGGGGAAATAAACCATATGATAATGAATCTTTTTCTTAAACAAGTATTATCCACCCTTTTTTTTTTCTGTGGTTATTCCGAAATCTATAGATGGAAATTCTATTTAATTTATTGTGTTCTTCTTTTCCAAATTGAATCTAGAATTTTATTTTTTCCTGATTATTATTACAAATATTAAACATTCAAATAGAAAATTGCCATTGTCATGCAAGATATGCTCTCATTTTGCAAGAGATGGACAGAGAACATGCTAAAAAAAATGAGACTTTTTGTAGAATCAGGGGTCATAATCTAGGAAGTTACGGGGCGATATACACGAGTACCGCATCAAAAGGAACCTAGATCTATCAGATATAAACATATATTATTTTAAGTTTTGTCAAGATCAGATAAAAATTGTGACCTCTAAATTCTAGATGGTCTATAACCTTGGTATTACATACTTTTACACTATTTTGTCATCTCGTTTCGGTCTGATTTTCACAAAATTCGGACTCAAAACCATTATGGTGTAATGGTGATACATGTATATTTAAACATTTTTTTTTTAATCTGATAAAAATTATAACCTCCAGTTCTATAAGCTAAAATCCAAAATGTTTGGTCAATTAGAGAGAGAGAGAGGGAAATAGGGTTTAACGTCAACCCGACACCAACTATATAATAGGTCATTTCGGGTCTAACATATGGTTTAATTTCAATAATTTGCTTGCCAAAGGGGTCTTAGCAGTGGGAGGAAACCGGAGGACTCGGAGAAAACCCAAGAGGTTGGGTGGTCAATTAGAGGCCATAATCTAAAAAGTTACGCTCCGATATGAACAAATATCGAAAGGAATTACCAAGGTCTGTGATTAATAAACATTTATTTCAAGTTTCATCAAAATTGAATAAAAATTGTGACCTCTGAGGGTGACCACAAGCTAAACATGTGATTTTTCATACAATATTGCGATATAATTCATGAAGTTATGGTTCTGATACATGCCAATTCAATAGGAAATAAGATCTTTGGGAGATATGCTTATTCACATTGCAAGTTTCGTCAAAATCGGATACAAATTGTGACCTGTAGTGTGCCTACACACAAACTGTGGACGGACAGATGTCTGGATTGACAAAGGCAACGTCAATATACATTCACATAAAAATGTGAGTGTATAAAAAGTTTATGGGGGTCCCATGATGATTTAATGCTGGGGTAGAAGAACTTCATTCTTGCTGATGTACAGAAAATATCATATTACTATTTATATATACCTTAAAAATAAGACCCCTGTAGAATACTAAGAATCATTCCACAAGGGGGGTGGGGGGAATTATCCCTCATAAGCATCTACCACTTCCAAGGATTACGTTTTTCTACATATTCTTTAGCTACTTTTAAGACAGAGATTAAAATGAGCACTTGGATTTTATTTTTGGTGCAGATGGCCAGGTGTCAGATCTCCTGATCACCCTACTTTTGTTAATAGAAGAAAAAAAATGTTAATACCCTCTAAAATCATAATCTATGAGGGATCTGTTATAAATATTTCTATCAAAGAAATTATTATAAAAAACTTGAATAAGGTAAATTTTGTGAAAAAAGATTAGATTTGCTTAAATTTCCTCTACTGAAATTCAATACAAAAACTCAACACTAAGTAAAAGTTTAAGTAAATATTACTTCTACCATTTTAAATTAATTTGAGGTACATGTATATAGCTTTAGGCCGGCCTATTGTATTGAATCTTAATACAGCTATATATTAAATAGAGCAATACGGTCTGTAATGTACAGACTAGCTATATATTGTTTTATACATTCTGTGAGTCAACAGAGTAGGAATTTCCTCTTGCATATGCTGATAGTTCTTATTCAAAATTAAACAAAACCAAATTACAATTTTTTATTTAAATTTCTTTTTCTTAGAATTTCATCAGGAGATATAATTTATAAATAGAAAGTAGAAACAATATCTCCAAATATAACTGCATATGATGATTGGTCACATGTGATTTCATCATTGTTATTTCAGATCTGCCAGTTGATAAATATGTGAAATAAGCTATTAATGTTTTAAATTAATACTGAGAATATTTGAAAAATACTCACATAAATTGAAATACTGGTGTACCCATATGAGTTTTATGGCCATAGGGGTAGAGAGGAGTGCAGTGGGTTCATGGGGGTAACTTTCCCAAAAACAATAAAAAGCTTATCACAAGATTATCACGTGTTCACTTAGCAATAAACTTTAAAATTGGACTAGCTGTACAAATTTTAAAGTAGAAATATTTTTAAATATTTATGACAATGAATATTTTATTATTAGGCCATGTACAACAGAAGAACCTTGTTTATCCAGTAGCACGATTTACCCAAACAACCCAAATCCACCATTATTTCAACTCATATAATAATAATTTGGGTAGATTTGAATAAATCGTGCTATCATTGTTTATCATACTCGCCTGACCTGGGCTCTTGGTTGTTTCTGTTTGTTACTGTTTTATTGTGTGGTTTATCAAGCTTGGGGTAGACGGGAGTGGGGTGGTCTGGATGACATTACCATTTCCAAAAAGAGTCACAGATATGTTAAAAGGAGAGAGATAGAGAAATGGTGTTTAACGTCCACTCAACACAAACTAGGTCTTTTCGGGACTAACAATGCATAGCATATCATCAATATAAACTCAAGATCAATAATCAGAGATAAGAAAACCATGGGTTTGTTTAAAAAAAAAATAATAACATTTAGTCGAAATCAAGATACGGCTAAATTCAAATTATCCAGGGTATGATGCTATGCAATAAAACGTCTTGTGGAGGTGGTGTTTCGGTGATATTCAAGACATTGTATTTGTTTTTTTAAATTTTAAAAAAGAAGACATATATAGGATTTAATATTGAATAATATTTACTATGTAATTTCAAGATTATCAAATTGTGTACCTGTATATTTATTTTAAGAATTTGCTTGCAAACTTGGTCGTTTATAAGTGTTAGGCATTTAGACAGGTTGGACATTTATAAGTGTTAGGCATTTATAAGTGTTAGGAACCATGGAGATTTGGCAGGCATATACAATTATCAAACTAGCTTCCACATGATTTAAAGACAGACCTGGATCTAAAGTAAATTTGGTTAACCACTAAGCCATCCAACTCCCTATACATTCACATCAGTTAAATTACTCTCAAATTTATTAAATCAAGAATATTTGAATTTCAACCTACTGCCTACCAAATCAATATCTGTTTTCCCTGTTAATCAAAGATCAAACCACTAGACAAAAAAAAAAAAATCATTATAAAAGCAATATAACAGCACATTCAGCTATCAATCCCAAAGTAACAGAACTAAAACTACGTTTATACAGTGACGAATCATGAGGTCGCCAGGTGGTGGGGGGAGGGGATCCAGGGTCCTTCCTCAAGACATTCTTTGTAATATCGACCGGAAATGGTGGTCTGTGAAGTATATTACAGGCAGAAAGTCATCATATACTTATATAAGTTCTGATATCAACTTATAACTGCCAAGCCATCCAACTTGGAATCGTTGATATTAATTTATTTTCTTACCAATGCCACTTGGGGTCCTCCTACCTTAAAATAAAACTCATTGAAAAAAGGTCACTTTGTTTTCACGATTTTGGGGAAATGAGTCTTTATTAGTATTTTTTGTCACCAAATCACTCCGCCCCTTTGACTCTGTTGCCCTCGCCATGATTTGTAAATGCTTTTTTTCCATATAAATTGACTCAGACGATTAGATTTTTAACCTTGAATTGTAGTAGAAGTATGAGAGGATGTAATTTGAGTTCACCACGCCTTATTGAGGCACCTTGCTGGAAGTTTTATATTATATACATGTATATTGCAATAATAGCAATATATTGTATATTTTTATATTGTTGTTTTCTTAATGAAAATTCAATGTATTGTTCAGCCCTTTAATTACCTGAAATTGAAATCAATTATCAAAAAAGGACAAACTCATATTACTAGAAATACAATAAGAAACAGTAATGAACCGTAAATAATTTCATCGCAAGACGAGAGTAATAAAGAAAACAGACCACCAAGGTCACATTTGTCATGCACTATTAATAATATGTGTTTTTTCCTATAATTATTTTGGGATACTGTGAATAGGAACGGTATTTATTGGTTTTTATTATGTGAAAACTAATTTTCTTCAACAAAAGATAAAACATTTGTTTTGCACTATTAATAATATGTGTTTTTTGACAATAGGAAAGGTATTTATTGGTTTATATTATGTAAAAACTAATTTTATTCAAAAGATAAAACTCAACAGATAAATGTTATTTCTGTTAGATGAATAGCAATTAAAGTAGCCAAGTCTCTAACTCAATATCATCCAAAATCTCTGACAATGAAAACGCAAATTATTTGTCAATTTAAATCAACATTGATGTTGTGATCTTAGATGGGCTTCTTATATCCAATATTTAGGACAAAATAAAAAGATAGTAAGCTGGCACTGCCAGGCAGGATACGCCCACATTTTCGAGAGATGGATAGAGAATAAGCAATACCTAAAGTGATTTTTCCTACAATCAAAGGCCATAATTCATATTAACTTACAATTTGATATGCACAAATATCGGAAAGAATCAAGATCTTTAGGTAATATCATCAAAAATCTCTGACAATGAAAAACGCAAATTATTTGTCAATTTAAATCAACATTGATGTTGTGATCTTAGATGGGCTTCTTATATCCAATATTTAGGACAAAATATCAGATAGTAAGCTGGCACTGCCAGGCAGGATACGCCCACATTTTCGAGAGATGGATAGAGAATAAGCAATACCGAAAGTGATTTTTCCTACAATCAAAGGCCATAATTCATATTAACTTACAATTTGATATGCACAAATATCGGAAAGAATCAAGATCTTTAGGTAATAAACATGCATTTCAAGTTTCATCAAAATCACATTAAAATTGTGACCTCTACAGTGTCCACAACCTTGAATTACCACATTTTTACACTATTCACGTACAAACAGTGCCCATTTTGTCAGGCTGGATCTCTGCTGTCAAAGGGGGGCAGGGGGTCGTGCCCCCTCCTCAGTGAGACTGGTCATCTAAACCACTAATGCATGTGGCACTCTGATGGCTACCCTTTGCTTTAATGTATGCCCCCCCCCTCGACGAAATCCTGGTGCATAGCATCGGTCTGCCTGCAATGGACCAGTTAATTTAGGTACATAATTTGCTGGCTAACAGGGAGGAAAGTGTTCGCTCCCGGTGTTGGCATTTACCCAGTGTTGGCATTTTTTTTTTTTTTTACATTTTTAATATTATAAAGTCATGGTCAACAACACATATTACTTTACTGTATATTTCTAATTAAAGTCTAATTTTGTGATAATCTAGTATAAATACTCTCAAACCTGACATTTAATTTTTTGTTTTGTTATTTACTAACCTCTAATACCTTCTTGGTGACAACTATTGATTGGACAAGTCATAATCCAGTCTATACAACCTTTTTATGTTTTTTTTTTCTTTTTCTTTTTTTTTTATACCTTTTTATGTTAGTTATTTTTGCTTATAAATTTGATATTTCTTGTTCTTTTTGTTTCTTTTAAATAGACCTTAAAAAATGAAAACTTCTGATTGGACTAGTCATAAACCAGTTTATCCAATCATTTTATGCTCAGCTGTTGGGGTTTCCTGTTTCTATTCCCAGCTTCATTAGTTCAGATCACATGGGTGTAACACATATTGTGTTCTAAAAATATCCGGTTTTATCTAACACAACAATTACAGAGCATTGCCACAGACTAAAATCATGATGACAAAACAAACCAAATTGGTTACATCATTATATTTCCAAATCAAAAAAAAAAGTTTATAGCCTAGTGTGTGATTGTATATTTGTATTTTTGCATACATTAATTTGCGTAGGCGTATGACCCAAGAATTGGGGAGGGAGGGCCCGGGAGCAGCTGTTTTCTAACTTTCGGGTATTCTGATTTTTTGGGTAGTACAGACGGGTAAAGTGAGAATTAAAAGGAGAGTGAGAAAGAACAGGAGAGTGTTCGAAATCTAATAAAACATTTATTTACTTATCTTTTAAAAATTCTTTCCCACAAAAGTATTTATATGGCAATTTTGGTTATATATGGAAAGTAGAAACATAGCCTTATTAGAAAAATACTTGAATCCCTGCATAAAAACGACAGTGTAAAAAATATAAGCGTTTCCCTAACCAGCAACTCAATGATTAGGGATGTCAGCTTTAATGTGTGCTTGATGTATAAATAAACACCACAGAAAAAGATGTAGGCAGTGGATAATCTCAGAATTTAATTGCACTTTCGATATTTATGATAAATGGAGAACGATTAAAGACACCATCGTTTTTATACGCCCACATTTTCATGTGGACGTATTATGTCGTCGCCCCTGTCCATCTGTCCGTCCGTCCGTCCACAATTGTTTGTGGACTCTCTATAGGTCACAATTCTTGTCGGATTTTAACGAAACTTGAAATATAGGTTTATCCCCAAAAGATCTCGGCTGCTTTTGATATTGGCATGTATCGGATCAAAACTTCATGGATTATGGCCCCTGATTGTACGAAAAATCACGTTTTTAGCTTGTGGACCCTATAGAGGTCACAATTTTGAACCGATTTTGATGAAACTTGACATGCATGTTTATAACCCAAAGATCTTGGTTCCTTTTGATATTTGCGCCTATCGAAACGTAATTTCCTGAATTATGGCCCCTGATTGTCCGAAAAATCACCTATTTTAGCTCGTGGTACCTCTGGAGGTCAAAATTATTATCCGATTTGTAAAACCGTTCGATTATGTCACCGTTACACCCTAAAGAGGGTTGAGTTCAAATTTCGAAAAAATCGGACCAAAATTACCATACAAAATGGCCGCCGTTCGTACGCGAATACTGTTAAAAAATGGTATATCAAGGTTGTGGACCCTGTAGAGATCACAATTTTAATTCGATTTTGATGAAACTGGAAATACATGGTTATAACCCAAAGATCTTGGTTCCTTTCGATATTTGCGCATATCGGATCGTAAATTCCTGAATTATGGTCCCTGATTATACGCAAAATCACCTTGGTTTAGCTTGTGGTCCCTCTGGAGGTAACAATAATTATCCGATTTAAAAAATCGTTTGATTATATCACCGTTACACCCTAAGGAAGGTTGAGTTCGAATTTCGGTAAAATTGGACCAAAATTGCCATACAAAATGGCCGCCATTCGTACGCGAATACGGTTAAAAAATGGTATATCAAGGTTGTGGACCCTGTAGAGGTCACAATTTTAATTCGATTTTAATGAAACTTGAAATGCATGGTTATAACCCAAAGATCTTGGTTCCTTGTGATATTTGTGCCTATCGGAACGTAATCTCCTGAATTATGTCCCCCGATTGTCCGAAAAATCACCTATATTAGCTTGTGGTACCTCTGGAGGTCACAATTATTATCCAATTTGAAAAAACGTTCTATTATATCAACGTTACACCCTAAGGAGGGTTGAGTTCAAATTTCGGAAAAATCGGACTAAAATGACCATACAAAATGGCCGCCGTTCGTACGCGAATCTTGTTAAAAAATGGTACATCAAGGTTGTGGACCATGTAGAGATCACAATTTTAATTCGATTTTGATGAAACTTGAAATGCATGGTTATAACCCAAAGATCTTGGTTCCTTTCCATATTTGCGCATATCGGATCGTAACTTCCTGAATTATGGCCCCTGATTATACGCAAAATCGTCTTTGTTTAGCTTGTGGTCCCTCTGGAGGTCACAATTATTATCCGATTTAAAAAACATTTGATTATATCATCGTTACATTGTAATGAAGGTTGAGTTTGAATTTTGTGAAATCGGACCACAACTGCCGGACAAAATGGCCGCCACTTGTATGCGAATATTGTGTAAAAATATGGTTTATTAAGGTTGTGAACCCTGTAGAGGTCATAATTTTAATCCGATTTTGAAGTACCTTGAAATGCATGTTCATAACCCATTCAAAGATCTTGGTTCCATTCGATATATGCGCATATCGATTTGTAACTTCATGAGTTATTGTCCTTGATTGTAGGAAAAATCACTTTCTTTTTAGCTTGTTCTCTATCCAACTCTTGTATGTGGGCGTATCCTGCCTGGCAGCCGCTGGTTTACATGTATATGCAATCAATTCACCTCAGGCTTCACACCCGTTCCTAGGTAGCGCATCAGCCAAGTCTTAAAATAATATTTTTTTAATGAATATAATGTATATGAATATAATATTTGCAAATTAGAAGAAATCATGCCAACTATATTTTTTGCAAAAATAAGAATTATCAACCTAATGATTGATATAAAGTGAGAGAGAGAAGAGAGAGAGAGAGAGAGACATGGGTTTAACAACCAGGTCATAATTCGCTTGCCCATAGGGGTGGTCTTTTGCAGATGGAGGAAACCGGGGAAAACACGCAAGGTTGGTTAGATGACCCTACTCCTTGTCACATATAACTGGAGAATCGAAACCCTGCCAGTTGACTCTATGACAGACCTTATAAACAGCGCACACGCAATAACCATTCACACACACAAACCAGTCAGCCATCCAATCCCTCTTGATATAAAAAAGAAAAAAATATCCTTTTTATGTCTGCTAACAATTGGATTGTAAATTGAAACAATGCGCTAAAAGTAACTTATTAATGCCCTTAATAACCCAAGAATTGGGCTGGGGATAGGTATGGGGCGTGGGCAGAAGAGGTTGATATTGACATGGATGAATAAATTTTATAATTGGCTTCAGTCATTTATGTAAATGTAGGTAGTTTGTGCTGCATGCAAGATATCCTTAAGTTCTACCATCTAAAGTACCAAATCTTGGAAGAAAGTCTTGGATGTTTTTGCTGGAGAGACTTAATAAGGGGGAAGATTATAACTTGAAATATATTTATATACACATAAACTGCAAGTTGAAAAGAGAAGATACAGTGAACCTTTAATTCCTTGTAATGAGAGATTATGTAAAAATGCAACCTTCAATTTAAGTAGAAGATGAAAAACATTTTTTATTGTATTGTCTATTTTATGATAAGTTTAGACAACAATATCTCTCACCATTCATCAACCCTCATATCACTGATTCAATTCAAATTAATATACTAATGAATAAATTCAATAATGAAGAGTGCAATGTATAGAAAATGTTGGAAGTTTTGTATTGATTGCTTTTAAAAAAAAGAGGAATATAAATTTAAATTTGTTAAGAGTTATGTAGTCCAGCTCTAGACGTAAAATGAAGTCTACGTCTAGAGCTGGACTAAGTGTTGATGATCAACATTAATATGTAGCCTACCAAACCTCTTGAAAATTAATGTCATTGTGTAATATAGTTAATTAGATATTGTTATGCATCACAATGTGAAATGTCTGTACTTGTGACTTCCATATACTCATACTGTTCATTAAGAACAGTATAAAAAACATACATTTACATCAACATATACATGCTGATACAAAAATTACATTTGACATGGAATACTATATGGGCATGGGGATAACGTGATGGGATAACATATTCATGTGAGCCTACCAGCCGTGCCGGACTGGGCCCACTTGTCCACTTGCCAATGGCAAGTGGGCCTAAGCCGAAAAAAAATATGGGCCTAAGCCTCAAAGAAAAAAATTTAAAAAAAAAAGTAAAAAAAAGAAAAAGAAAAGGTAGTAAAAGTGGGGGGAGAAGAGGAAACAGGGAAAGGAAAGGAAAGAAAAGCAGCACTCGTAGGCGGGCAATTTGCTCGTAGGCCTTGTCACAGGTATGGCAAGTGGGCCTTCGGCTCACCAGTCCGGCACTGCCTACCAGTGACAATGCCATTGAGATGATTCAAAAGAAAATTAACAATGGAAATGAAAATACCGAGTAAAAGTATATACCCTTTTACATAAGTGTATGATATCAAATATAGGGTGAGAACATTCAGCAGAAAAAAAAAGACAGCTAGATACACCCGATTCCTTCACATATAATTTAGAATAACCTATTTTTATTATATTATATTATATTACATGTATTATATATAGGTCACTGTAATACTCTTGTAAAGCCAATGAATGACAACAGATTTTAAGCTTAGAAAATAATATTGTACAAGCAATAATCAGTTGTAAATTGGCTTACCCTTTCTAGTGGTGACAGCCAAAATAATTTATTGTAAACTCCAGTTATTACGTGCACATAAATAACACCATGAAGTGATGTCAGCTGCTTGTTATAGAGTTTTAGTTACATCCGGTTGATTCTTGTCAAGCATGGGCGTTTTTTATGCAATAAATTTACTTACTAACTTTCGGGGTTATATTGTATTAAATTATAAACTTATAACCGTAAATCTCTTATCTCTCTCCAATCTTTGGGGTTATACTCTATGCACAGAATAACTTGCAGTCTGAATATATAAATAATATAGAGAGGAATTTCGGGTTATTTTTTTCAGTCTTTATTTCCCCAGAATAAGCTCCGTCTCGTGCTTTATCTTACACGTAACACGATCGAGTTCCATTACACAAACGCGGTGTTAGTAATTTTTGTTTTATTGCATAAACAATTAGAAACGCCGCACTCGCTTTAGTGTAACTATAGAACAATCCTCTGCATATTCCTGAAGCAACACGTCCCTGTGAGGAGGATGAATCCTCTGGGGCTTTTATGAGAAGATGTGCAGAGTTTTCAGTTCTGGGGCATATTAGGAATTTTACCTAGAAACCTTAATTCATTATATAGGCAAAGCATGAAATAATTAGGTTTTCCATTATCAATACAATATGGTTCCTGCTGACAAAGGCGTTCGAGCCAGGGGGCAGAAGGATGGGGGGGGGGCAGCTGCCCCCTATAACTTTCGGGCAAGCTGCATGACTTTTCGGGCAGACGGTAAAGTGAGAAAAAAAAGTTTTCTTTCATCTACTTGGTTAAATAAAATGCCCGAAATTTAATTAAACACTTATTTTAAAATATATTGAACATAGTCAATCACTAATTACACTATTTATTGTCATTTTTGTATCATTATCAAATATATGCAAACATATTTAAATACTCTCAGTATTTAAAAAATGGCCCAAATGAGCCCTAGCGTCTTGGTCCCAATCAGCCAAAAATCTGGTCCCAATCAGCCGTGGTCCCAATCAGCCGATTACCGGTAAGCTACCCAAAACAACCTTTATTTCAAATAAAACAACACAATTTTGGGTTGTTTTTTCTTTCTTTGCATACATAATTAATATTCCCTAAACTTTTCTCTGTATTTTTCTTTTTTTAAAGTTCTGTAAACAAAAAAAAAGGATTAAATGGAAGATTGAAGCATGAAACATTTTTAAAAAGTCAAGTTTAGGGAACATTAATAGTGTAAATCTATATGATAAGGTCAACTTTTAAGTTATAGGTCACGAGATGTAAACAGGGCTAGCGCTAAATCTGTCCCGAACCCTGGACATACCCATATCCACATTCTTACCCTAACCCTAACCTACAATCTCGCTAACAATCACGTGTCATCTCAGGCAACTTGGCGAAATGCCGAAAATTTATCATTTATAATTATTATATAGGCTATGCATATAAAAAGAAAGAAAAAAAAACCAATGTGAATAATGTTTTATTCGAAATGTTAGGGCAAATCTATGGACCGGTTTAATACCAACCGGAATAAAAACGGGCAAAACACATTCAGAAAATAATTTTTTGAAGAAATTAAATTGACACCAAAAATCGTGTGCAACACAGGGGCGGATCCAGGAACTATGTCATCATCGTCTATATTAATTAACCCAACCCTAACCCTACCTATACATACAATTTGAGCTTTTTAAAGACATATATAAATAATTTTTGTAATGATGCAAGATCACATTGTGATTTAATTTCATTTATGCAAAGCACTAAAAAAACATTTTCTCTAGCTGAGCTGGGTGGGGTTTAGACCCCCCTCTGGATCCGTCCCTGAGATATAACTATTTATTTTGTTTGGATAGATAAAGGGAGGCTACCCTGATATTGTGAAAGTGTCACGTGATTCTTAGCATAAACATAAACAGTGAATATGGCTGCTCGGCATGCACCTCAACAAAATCAACCCCTTCCTCCGGGGTATGAAGCTAGATGGGACCCTGGTCAAAATGCTTAGTAAGTGGCTTTTGTTTTCTATACTTCTTTTTATGAATGTTTATCCTTCAAGTCTATTGCGTTATAGCAACATTCGAACAACCAAAACCTCAACAGGGAACAAGAAGAACTTTAAATTATTGGGAAATATGATTGACATATTTTGAAATACCCTAGTCCCTAATGGATAGAGATTGTAAATATTTATTATTTTTAAGGTACTCTAAAACTACTAATCTGATTGACACATTGGTAGGCCTACAATCTACCTAAGTCAATTCGTATTCCAACAATCCATCTGACTGGCTCCACATGCATCACCTATGTCCATGAGACCATGACCATCAGATCATAAAAATATGCCATAATATCAGTATTATAGTTAAAGTTAGATAACGAACCTTATCTCTTCACCCTCCGTGGTTCGAGATAAGTTTTTCAGCCATTGCCTACAACGTTGCACTGCCCGTCGTGAATCACTCCTGCATCAATTACACAAAATCGACAATATTTTTCATTAAAACAACGATTGATTATTATTGTTATTTATTAATAATATTCCCGCCACACACAACTACAATAAGCTGTTCATCCTACCTGAAACAGGTACAAATCGTCGTATTTAAAATCGAGGCGTTATAATCGTTACTAAGACCACCATCTTTTTAAACAGCATATTTTTACGGCTGTCATTATGAATGCGGGTCTTAATATGAGGCTTTTAAAACAGCCAATCAAAAAGGAAATTTTGGACATCGTATCCGTCAGGATATGATAAAAGGGGCGTGTACTACAGGGACGTGTATTACTGGCGCATGTGCAAAGCAGTGTAACTATGAAAGAATTTTGATAGCGATGAATGTCAAACACAAACTATGCTTCCTTACTTTAAACGCGAATATTTAGAGCTACATTGGCCCCCTGCAAGTTTAATTAGCCATAATAGCATACACTTGTCTTGTTTTACAGATGTAACATGTATTAATAAAAAAATTGGGTTTGCAACATAAATTTGAAGGGTGCCAATCGTAGCTAAAAACAAACACATCAGTATATCTCAGTGTTTGGAGATAGGCTAAATAATGTACGTACTGATATTGTCATTGTTTGTGTCGTCTGTGTTAGCAGAGATAACCAGTCATTAAATTCCAACAGTTCCACGCACACTTAATTTCAAGTAACAACAGTACTCAGAACCGTTTCTATACATGTATGTAGAAGAACTCTTCGCAGGTCAGAAGTTACATTTAATATTGTATTCACAGTCACCCAAGTTATCCATGAATACAACCTCTGCCGAGCTGTATTATTAGTTCAGCCCTGAACGTAGGTCTCATTACACTCACCCTGTACGTTCAGGGACCGTGATCTCGAATCCTTGTCGAAAAAGTTTGGCTTCCGAGTTTATTTTACTGGGCGCCTTTTTTACTGCTATAAGCTTACAGTCGTGTTTCGGTCTCTGTGAGAACCCCTGTGAGTGAAATATTTTGTATTCCTATTTCAATCGAATACTGACGGATAATTATAATTGATAGACTCTTGACACCAATAAAAAAAGTTGAAGGGAATAATTTTATCTATAATTTACAAATCATTCTAAATCATTTTAATCAGTAATATTGTCTTCAGAATCGCTGTTTTAGATATAATACTTAGTCGAGGTCATTCATAAGCATTTCAATTTTTTTGAGAGTCTTTAACCTTCCCAACATCGTTAAATTACGGGTTTTTTTGTTGAAAAAAATATTGAACAAAGATATGTCTTTCTTGATGTTTTTGGCAAGACAAGTTCCTGGAACGCCGTGGTGACCAACTGACCATAGTCGACAATGACCGGTTAAGGGTTAACTTAACATCTTAGTGAAAAAATAAGACCTTGCTTTCTTTGCTAGATGGAGCGACACAACATGCCGTTAAAAAAATACGTCCTTTTGTCTTTTTACGGACTTGACCGACTTCATTGAAAGGGTCAATGCACACATTTACGAGCTCGGTCATATAAGATGAAATGAAATTTAGGTAACGATAACATTGAATAAATTTCAGTGACTCGAATTTTAGAATATGATAGCTCTGATTGTAATTAAAAATTCGCCTTGTCCATAATGGTGATGTTAATGAGCCGTAAATCCTTTTACTACTAGAGGATGTGCATTTAAACTTGGGGATCACGGTGGCTCACTAGCCTGGAGGTTGGGTGTTCGATCCCTGCATTGGCCGAGAAAGTTCATCTCGATTTTCCAACGTGATTTCGCCTTGTCAGTGATGCAGAAAAAGGGCCTGACAAGGACAGCTGCCTAGTCATTCGAATGGGACGAAAAACCGAGGTCCCGTGTACACATTGGAGTGCAAGCTAAAGATCCCTTGGCAGTTGGAATTCGATATAAAAGAGTAGGCCGTAGTGCTGCTGCCCGGGCTAAATTCCCCTCATAGCACACTATATGGCGTATGCCCGTCTTCAATTAGCTCAGGTTAAGTACATAACAGTAACTTTAGTTTGTCGCCACAAAATGTTTAATTTTCTTTTTCAGTTTCTTTATCAACCATCATACTCAAACTACAACCTGGACCGACCCCAGATTAACACAACATGCTGGTGCAAAACAGGTAAATTTGAGCCTTAAAAAAAACATTTTGTTCTGAACAAGCTGCCTGCATGTTCATATTAAATGAATTAAAATTACATTTAATCCTAATTTATACACAGTGTTTGAGGTCATGGAACTAAGAAGCCTATTGATTTTCCGTGATTTTCGATACCAGTATTTACTGTCAGAGTTATGGCCTTTGATCACTTCAAAAATCCTTGTGGACGCTCTAGAAGCTAAAGTTATATCCGATTAACTTTAAACGGCAGATACCGTGCTGTGGTCTCCATGATCGTGAATGATCGCCTAGGGTGGCGTCCTTACTGCGCTGCAGCGACCGTACGGCGATCAGAAAATGCACAACGTCCGAAAATGTCCCAAAATATCACAAACTTGAAAAAAAATAATTGTGTTTTCACATAGTCTTTTCAGTGTAGAGCGCAGAACCTTGGCGTTTGTTTTGAACATGCTCAAAACAAAGCCGTGACTCGGAAAACAATTTGCGACCATCGAGGCCACAGCGCGATATCTGGCATTTCCTTCACACTTTACCACGTTTATGGCGATCTTGACGGGCTCTGGTCAAATTCCGTCGCTGTAGCAGCGCAGTAAAGTCGCCACCCCTGTCTGACATGGTAAAAAATGCAACTTCCATCAAGTTTGTAAATTTTTTGGACATTTTCTCGTGTTTTGTTTACGTTTACCGGCGACCTTGCAAATTTTCTAGTCGCAGCAGCGCAGTAAGGACGCCACTCGGTCTGATGGGGGCATTACTGACAATACATTTTCATACTAATATTACTAATACAAGTAAGGAATACTCACGTTATAAATATTACTACTGACACTGACCAGTTTTTGGAAGACTAACATGTGGATCATCTAAAACTAATAGGATTAAGCGGTTACTGACAACCCATATATTTCTCCCAAAACCCCCGCCCGGGTAATGAATGCTATAGGATCAATACTTCATAGTATGGATTTTACAATGATAGTACTAGACTACTAGTAGGTTCTGGAAATTAAAGATGAGCATATTTAATTTTTTGGGTGTAGAGATAATATATTTTGTCTTCAGATATCATGAAACAGATAAATGGATTATTGACTAGTTAACATTATTTGTCATAGTAAAATGAAAAAATACCTGCATCATCAGCACTTACCTCATAAATTAATCATACGCTTTATCCTTTAGCTTAAAAAGCAATTATGTATCATTCAGATTTTTATTATTACATTATGTTTTAAAACATGTGCACATTACTTAGGCACTGGTATTTTTAGCACCAAAAATATTTCTCTGGTAGATATGAGTTTGTTTTTTTATGGATAGATATATTGATTGTATAAAAAATATTAATTTCAACATATGATTCGATTTTGTTTCAAGTATGTTGCATTGTTTTTTGTCATTTTTGTTGTCTTACATGTAAAAAAGGACCAGGAAGACTGTTTTTCTTCTTATTTCTAAGACAATTTTACACTCTTTATAGTCTTATGCATGTACAGAGGACAAACAACCTTTTTTTGAAAGGCTTATCCAGGACAAAATTATGTTGAAAATAGTTTGATAATAATAATTTATTTTAAGGCACTCAATCAACCCGAACCTTCAAAGCCCCAGGGAAGTGAGGCAATCCCATTATCAGATATAAGACATACAGACAGAGGTGGTACAGCATACCATCAAAGGAAAAAGGTATGATACACAGCAACATGCATACTTAAATATTCCATACTAACACATCTTATTTCTAAGCCACTGTTGAATGTCATTTCGAATCCATCATTAATCTCTGAAAAGGAATATCTATCTAATAATATTGGTCATTATAATGGAATGAAAATTTCACTACATGTGGGCACTGGGCAGGGGAGCAATTTTAATATTGGTGGGGCACAGTGCCACCGTAAATGAGTTTCCCTGCAGAGTTCTTCCACACTATTATTTTTTGTGTAGCATTATTATAAATAAAGTAGTTCTTGATTGAAATTGAGTACAGAGGTTAGCTTATACATGGATTTCTTACATTGTATAATCCCATATGGTTACTTTGCCATAAAAGCGTTTTTTGTGACCATGATTGGCTTAACCTAAAAATGCCTTACTTCTTTGTGCGAAATTGAGTGTTACGGTATTAAAACTAACAAATTTGCCCTTTTGTGAATTTTGTACCTGATGTGCCAATACACCTCCACAACATAATAGTTATAGACACAGTTAAAGATACTCTCCTGCGTACAAACTGGGTGATTTGAGTAATATAGTGGAATTGTTCGTATAATTTGTGTGGCATGAAAGCAACACTATTTGTTGGTGTTTTTTTGTTTATATTCCATTACAAATACAAACCTCCAAAGTGATAATGTTTTTATTTTCATATTTGCTCGCTGTATGTACGGTATATTAAAGTCACTGAATGCCACTGATCATCTTTTGTATATTGCAGAAAGTATCTAATATGTCAAGCCAAAATGTCCTCAAATTGAATAATTGATTATTTCATTTAAAATTAATTAACTATGTTGTCACGGCTTGGATGTACCACGCATACTTTTTGTTTTTCCTGAAACACCTCTGCCAAAGACGCCCTGCGCCTTATGAACGCATGCCCCTAATACATCGAAAAATATGGTAATCAGATTTTTAAAAATAAGGGCCTATCAAAAGATTTTATTGAATATTATAGCTGACTCTAGGTTTACTTGGTGATATTCTGTTTATAGAGTCTGCAGAGGATTCTCAATCGGGACAAATTTTCAATTCATCATTCTTATTTGATTTTAAGATTCAACTTTCACAAAACTTGTAGTTTGCAAAGGATTAAAAATCACCCAAAAGATGATCAGAGACTTTTAATTATATTCCTGCTACCTTTCCAATCTGTTTATTTTCTTCCTCCTTACCCCCTGTCACCTCATCATAATCATGTAGGCATATTTTTAGGTATATTTATATTATTTTTGGATCATACTATTACATACTAAAGTATGAACAAAATTTGGCTATGAATATTGAAATGCAGATATAGATGGGCTGTCTGATAATTGATACACTGTAATTATGTCCTTCAATTGTGTATGAATAAGTTTTTTTTCCATACAGGAAACTCAATTTATTGAGGCTGATTCTGTTCATGAGAATGAATTGAGAAATTTGTTCCCTGATTGTAGTACCGATCTGATAAAGTCAACACTGGTCAAGTAAGTATTATGGTTCGATAGGAATGATTAAAATATAAGAATAAAATAGTGTGGGATGTAAAATCCTAATACAGATGCATGCAGTGTGCTACGAGTAAAATTTTGATTGTACAACAGCTTTTCAACCTACAGTCGAATTAAACTGTTATAGGTTCTTTATGTGTTCTCCCAATGTACATGTATAACCTCATATGAAATAAATTCTGAGGTAACCCGGACCGTCTGGTGACTGAGCCAACACCTTAATTACTGAGCCACTCACAGTTCAAATTATATGTCATATAATGTAAAAACCACCAGGGGACTTCAAAGAATTGTGGAAAAAATGAGACAATCATGAACCTCATTTTTGACTTGTTTGTATGGGTAAATCTGTGCAGAATTCCTTGTGGATGGTTCATAAGCTTATTTAAATTGTCTATCAAAAGAAATAGAAATTCAAAGATATCTTTGTGTTATTAGCAGAGTTTAGTTACTTGAATATTTTGAATGCTCTCTGGATGTCAAAGTTAATGACTCATCTTCTGAAATTTATAATTTATCATAAAATAATGCTGCTTTTTTTAATTCTAGATACCACAACAATTTCGAAGTAACAAAGTCAACTTTAATAAATAATGGCTACAGATGTGTTGCTAGTAGTAGAAGTACTATGCATACAGATGACGCTGTGGCTAGATTACAGAGGAAGTTTCCTGGAGCGCCACATTTAATACCTGATGTTTTAAGAGCGTAAGTTAAAGACAGATTCCACTTACCATAGAGATGTGTTTTAAATGTAAACCAAGAAGATAAATTTATCAGTAATTACACACCCTCTAAATGTTAAATTTTCAAAAATCCTTTAACTCTTTGAACCCTGGCGACCTGGTGGCAAATTGCCAGCCACCCTGAGTTCCTGGCGACCTGGTGCCAAATTGCCAGCCAACCTGAGTTCCTGTGAATAAAATCTGAAAATGAAGGAACCTGAAAGAAACTGCTTGTAAATGTTGATAAGGAATAGCCTCTAAATGAACATATAAATCATTTCATATCTTTTAACGCTGGTATTCCTGTTTGTTGTGGTAGTCCTGCCAACATGTTGACTCTTCGCGAATACGTAAGTGCGAGAGGTTCTTGCCATAATTGCGCTTAAAACTGTTCAAAATTTGCTAAAAAAAACCCCTCCAAACAATAGAAAATATTGGCAAATGTTTTGTTTCCGGTTTGCGACCGGGAATACTCGCTGAATACTTGCCTCATTTTAAGAAACCGATTAAACAAAACGCACTACTAAAATATTGACGGGATATAGACAAAGTAGAGTCAGATGGGTATTTCTGTCTCATGGGTTCAAAGAGTTAACCCTGTCAATATTTTAATCTTTGTTATTTTTAACAATCAAATAGTTTTTTTTAGATATTAAGTATTCAAATAGTCATTGAAATATATTCTAGTTTAAAGCAAAAATTATTTTGACACCATATGTATGAATATAAATTCTTTACAGTTGTGGAAACAATGAAAACGATGCAGCTCGTCAATTGAAAGAACTTGGGTTTGGACCAGATAGTCACCGAAGTTCTTCCCCAAAGCCACAAAGCCACAGACCATTAAGCCCTTCTGCTACCTCATCTAGTCCTTCTGGCAGACATGCCTCTCCTCGTAAAGCAGCCAGCCCATCTCGCCATCACACACCAGCTCGTCAACCTGACCCTGAACCAGTTAGAGTTTCAGAAGCTGAGAAGGAAAGATGTAAGTGTAATATTTGAGAAAAACATCTTATATACCTTTAATACGAGGGGTGATTGATAAGTAGTGAGTCCAACCCAGAAAGAAACAAGAAATTCAAATCAAATGCATTTATTTTTCAACATAGTCCCCCTGCAATGCAATATCGATGTTGCAGAGCCTTTATTCCAGTTCTGTAGAAGTCTTTGTATCTTGGGTGTGTAGAAATGCCTACTGGAAAGATATTTTTTCAGAGCAGGGAACAGATAGAAGTCTGAGGGAGCTGAATCAGGAGAGTAAGGGTGGATGCTGAAGAAGTTGAAAACCACAGTCATGGATTGCTGACATGGCAACAATTGATTTGTGCACTGGCGCATTGTCCTGGTAGTAAATCACACCTTTGGTCAGCTTACCTCGTCTTTTGTTCCTAATTTCTTGCCTCAACTGCCTTATAAGTGCTGCATAGTATCTACTGTTAATTGTATTACCCTTTTGGAAGTAATCCACCAAGAGAACACCCTCAGAATCTGATAATACCGAGCCCATCAACTTTCCTGCCGATGAAACAGTTTTTGCCTTCTATAGGGTTGGCGACGTCACATGTTTCCACTGACACTGTTTTGACTGCTGTTTTGTTTCTGGCTGAAAGTGGTGACCCCAAGTTTCATCCATAGTAACAATTTGTTTGAGGAAGCGGTCAGGATTCGTTTCAAATAAGACTAAATTCTCTTCTGACATGAAGTGTCTTGAATGCTTTTGATCAGGCGTCAAAAGCTTTGGCACCAATCGTGCTGAAACCTTTGTCATTTCCAAAGTTTCAGTGATAATAGAATGAACTATCTCCTGGGTAATACCAACTACCCCAGCTATGAATCGTTCAGTAATTCGCCGGTCATTCATTATCAGATCATGGATTTTTTGTACCATTTCAAGTGTTGACACAGTTTTTGGTCGACCAGGCATGGTTCGTCTTCAATGCTGTCTCGACCACGCTTGAATTCAGACGACCTCCGTTTAATTGTGGCATGAAGGAACATCATCTCCTAATGTCTCAACCATATCATCATGTATGGCTTTCGGTGTTAGACCCTTTTTATGCAGATACCTTATCACAGCTCCCGCCTCAATATGGTCCATTTTCTGATAACAACGGACACTACTTGATTGTTATGACCTGTCACAACCAAACAGTTTAACTGAAAGTGATGAAAGTTTGTGACAGAGTCTGAGGAACATAATAATGCATGTGCAAAATTGGGTATTGTTGTGTTGCACGGTTTTCCAATCAAGGCTCACTACTTATCAATCACCCCTCGTATGTAGACATAAACATGCCAGCACAAATAACAATCAATTTTACCAAAATTTGATTTGTAAAACCATGGTTGTTATATGTCACCACTTCAAACTCTTATTCACCCAGCTTAAACAAGTTTGACTTTTAAAGGTGATTTTATGTGGAGATGGCATTTGTGGTGGGAATTTAAATTTGTTGATATCTAGAGACAGATGCTTCTTGGGAGTTTATCCCCTTATCAAATCATTAGGGACACCTGCATCTTATGGAAATATCAGTGCAGGATGTTATAGTTCCTCTACTGCAGTTCCATGCACAAAGACTTGATTTTGTTAATTTGTGTCCACTTTTTGTTAGATAGATTTAAAGAGATTTTCCAACAAAGATGAAAATGTCTTATCCTACAATCGATTGTCAGATTTCGTTTTGAAGATCTTTTAATGAGGCATGTAACCAATGTAGTTAGATGAAGATTCTGAACTGGCTTCTGTGCTCTGCAAACAAGAAACTGACTGTACCATTGTCTTAAGGTGTATGTGTAATGTGTGTTTGTTACTAACAATATATTTTTCAGTGAAAAGAAAACTTACTGCCGAATTTAGTCATATTGGTGATTATCTGGTGAGTATGGCTTTAGAGGCATGTGAATATAATGAAGAAAGTACCAGGGCTGTTCTTGATACAGGAATAGAAGATATCAGGTATATAATTCTTTAATTTTTGTTTATATAAATTTTTAAATTATAATAAAACTTCTCAAACAAATTATAATTGAGCATTTATTAGTACCCTCAGGTGTGTGCTGTTAAATAAAAAGATTTTTTTACAAAATGTATGACAAATCTACTGAAATATTGACTTTAATAACTTTTAAATATACACTTATTATTTGGTTGTAAATATTTTGTATTGGTTTTCAAGGAGTTGAATAGACACTGGTGTAAAATTTGATACTTCGAAATGATCAGCATTTACGTTAATCATTCAGTGTGATATATCATTATATCAATTTAAATTTTACTAACGGAGTATGTCAGTAAAATTTATACATTATCTATGTAAGAGCAGTTCATCAATACAGATCACTAATTTTACTATATATTTATATTGATACTTGGATTACCAGTTTTACCATCAAGAAACCAAATTTCCATTATAAAAAGGAAATTTCTGTCTATAATTTGTCAAGAGTGAGACATTAAGTAATATATTGATACTGTACCAGGCGTTAGCCGAGTGTTTTTCAATATATTACTCAATGTCTTTAGCTCTAGCTCCAGACCATTAAACAATTTGAAATACAGACACTATTTCGCACATGCTTTTCAGTAAAATACGTCACGCGAGTCCACTATTTCATCTTGTACATGTATGTATAGATAATGTATGATTGGCAAATTGCCCATACATTATTGGAAATAATGGTACGCCAACATCTGTATTTTAAGTCTTGTTAAATTTGAGCCTCTATTGTAGCATTATTCAAAGTTGAAATTATTGATAGTGTTAATTAAAGTGATCATGTGTACTGTAAAGTCAGTTATGCATATCTGTTGTTCAAATAAATAATAATTCTTTCTAATATTTTTGTTATTTTAGAAGTGAATCTTCTAGACCATCTACAACAGAAAGTACAAGACGTAAGTCTTTCTAATCTCATTCCACAAGAAATTAATCAATATTATTTCCAAAGGCAAAGACATATATATCATTTTATTAAAGACCTCAATGTTCTAAAGGAATCTAAAGTGTAGAATTTTTTATTAAAAATAGCAGATTTTTGCAATTTACAAGGGAAACACTACCAAGGTGAATGAAATAATAGGTCTTTCTCTACATCCTTGTTGGGTTGGGATGGCCTAGTGGTCTAGAGTGCAGCGCTTCGAATTCGCTGGCCGGCCACCTCTTGCTTGCGGCTGTGGTTTCGAGCCCTTGTGTGAGCATATGTAGGGGTGGGCAAATGGAGGTCGAATTTTGGGAACGAGTGTTTTCTAAGGCGATTTTGGCAGCTGAATCCGAATCTGGTGAAATTTTTGTTCTGTGACGTCATTTTGAGCTGGTTCCGTGGTTTTCACAATGGCGGCCGAAAAATGACTTTTTTTCTCATAAAAGCGAGACAATATTGGAAAGAGTTGTCCAATATGTTAAAATATATGTTTTCATGACCGTGGATTCTAAAATTGCACTCATATTTATGATTTGATAACATCCTATATCGATATGAGGGTAATAACTGAAAAAAAGTAATTTCGAAAATGGCCATGGAACCAGCTCAAAATGACGTCACAGAACAAAAAATTCACCAGATTCGGATTCAGCAGCCAAAATCGCCTTAGAAAACACTCGTTCCCAAAATTCGACCTCCATTTGCCCACCCCTAGCATATGTGGCATGGAGTTAGGGGCACCTTCTCACCTTCTTGGGTTTCCTCTGGGCACTCTGGTTTCCACCCACTGCTAAAGACCCCTATGCACAAGTGATTTATTGAAATAAAATTAAACCATATGTTAGTCCTGAAATAACCTAGTTGTGTTGAGTTGACGTTAAACCCCATTTCTCTCTCTCTCTCCACATTCTTGACATTAAATAATTGTTTGGATTGACACTCCTTCTTTGATGTAGGTCAAAAATTAAATTGTGAGTTTTATTTGATTTGTTTTATTGGATGACAACCTATCTTTTCTCCAAATTGTTCATCCAAAGACCAAATATTGTGATAAGCTATTAACAATGTTTTCAGTGACAACATGGTTAATAAGGATAAACTAAAACTAAACTTTATAACCATACCAATTACCATACTTGTTTAATTGCATCCATGTATGAAATAATAATTTATAAAAAACCTTATAAAACCAAGTGAAAAGTTTATTTTGGAAAGAGGTTTAGTTCTGAGAATAAGAATAAAAAGAAAACTGAATACTTACATACATGGACTTAAAACTAAAAGATGTGATCTGTGGTTAAAGCTAAACTCCCATTACAAAACTTCAGAAATAATTATAAAATAAAATGACTGCCATACTTGTTTTAGTTTGATAGAACAAGTATGGCCATTGTACGACGTATGAAAACAGAGACAGGCCACGCCCACATTCAGTGTATACTTTGTCAACCACACTATCAACATCCGGCTAGAAATATTTCAACCTCCCGACTGATTGAGAGTTTTTCACTATCGGTTTACTGAAAATACTATTGACAACAATTATTATCTCTGATCAGGTACATATCATTTTACTAATTAGACGAAATAAATAAACCACTGTGTACTTTTGCTCTAAAAATATGGGAAAAACTACCTTACCCCAAACAATAACAATTCTACCAACGCCAACCATTTGTTTCCTATTTCTTGAAAAGTTTTGCACATCAGCGTATAAACACCAACTAATTTCTAGTATTATAAAGTCTAGTATTATCGTTCCAAAATATATCCAAAATGATATGTACCTGATCAGAGATAATAATTGTGTAACAATAGTATTTTCAGCAAACCGATAGTGTAAGTGAAAAACTCTCAATCAGTCGGGAGGTTGAAATATTTCTAGCCGGATGTTGATAGTGTGGTTGACAAAGTATACACTGAATGTGGGCGTGGCCTGTCTCTGTTTTCATAATACGTCGTACAATCGCCATACTTGTTCTATCAAACTAAAACAAGTATGGCGTTTTTTTTTTTTATTTAATTATTTCTGAAGTTTTGTAATCGGAGTTCAGCTTTAAGTTAGCCACTGTACTTTGTTAAGTTATATTTATAGCATGACTTTCATAAGTTAACACTACAGGTTTAAACATGAGGACTGCCAGTCGAGATGTTAAACCTGTAAATGAATAAAGCGTGCTATAAATGACTTGTTACATTGACACCTAACCAACATGCTTGTTGTTATTGCACAGAAAACCCACCCCACTTCTCTATATGATTTCTACCAAAACTAGTGTAAACCAGCTAAAGAGTGCAATAACATGCTTGTTGTTATTGCACAGAAAATCCACCCCACTTCTCTATATGATTTCTATTAAAACTAGTGTAAACCAGCAAAATAGTGCAATAACATTGAACATGTCTAGTTATTGCACGGTTAAGCTCCAACCAATCTACTCGAGGAAGATTTAGCGTCCATGTTACAATAGTCATTATTACTGCTATCAAATGCTTGACTTGTTAATGACAATAAGGTATTACTATACATAAACAAAGATATATTTAAAAAATAGATGATATAGCAACACAATAACAGTTTTAAATGTATATTGTTATTGCTCTTGGGGCTAAATTTATCATACATGTTGACGTGGAATATACAGTGTTAATATTCATAAGAAGCCTATATTTATTTATTTTCAATAATTTCCAATGATTACTGTCAATAGTGGTGTCACTTGAAATATCTTCTGGATGCATATATTGGAGGCTAAGTTATCATCTAACTGACTTTTAATTTATACACAGTGTTAGTTCATGATATGAAGAATCCTATTGATTTTCAATGAAATTTCAAAAAATTACTATTTGAGTTATTATCACCATTGTTCATTTTAAAAAATCTTTTAGACACTATAGAGACTAATTTATTGACTCGAAATTTATACACTGAAGCACATTTCATTCAATGATTTCAATGCTAATGTTATCTTTTTATTGACTTGAAATTTATTTATACACAGTCTTTATATTTATGAGATGAAATATCTGATAATTGTTTTAAAATTATTGCTCTTGATCACTTTTTAAAAGTTTGTGGACCATCTACCGGATATATACTCATAATAGCTGTTCTATGGGATAGATGTGGTCGTAGATTGAATTTAGATTTATACGCAGTGTATAAGGTCATGAGACGAAACATCCTAATGATTTTCACCAATTTCCGATAATTATTGTCAGGCAGAGTTATGGCTCTGGATCACTTTGAAAAATTTATAAATCTATACACAGTGTTTTATGTCATCAGACAAAGAATCCTATTGATTTTCAACGATTGCACGGACGATTTTGCTGCTTTGGACATATATTTCACTGCCTGGCAACCTATCTTTGTGATTATTTAATATTGCTGTAATGATATTGGGTTGTTATATTTCAGCATCTACTAGTCATAGTATCGTAAGTGGTGCCAGTACCAGTAGAACTATTACAAGTCCTGTACCACTGGCTACAGATGATTTAGAACCTGTAGCTTTTACCATGGATGATGATAATATGCCAATGAAACCAGGGTAAGACATATCTTTATGGTAAACGGTAACTATCGTGTTCATGATATGTACAAAATCTTTGCTTTTGAAGCCAGTGAACACATTGTTAGTTACTTTTGGTATTTAATTTGAACTTAGAAATTGACACAAATGGGTCGCAACACATTTAATAATGTAATGTGAATGTATATAAACTGATTTACATTCAGTCGTTTCCGTTTTTACTCTAATGTCAATTTCTAGGGTCTGGTTATTCCAGTCTACACAGTAATTACTGAACAAACTTTCCAGATAGGAACGGCGTCACAGTTTGACATGACTTCTAGCCTGTTCTTAGAGTCACGTGTGAAAATTGGACTGAAACGCATTGTTATCGAAATACGCCAGAGATCTCAATTGAATGTCAATCTCTAGCGTCACCAGTCTACATATAGTAATTACTGTGCATGCTTTCCAGATAAGAAATGCGTTACTGTTTGACATACTACCAATTGTAAAATGTTTATTTTGTATAAAATATTGTATGTCAGAGACAGAAGCCCATCTTTTTCCTGTAAGATCACAACATCAGTGTTAATTTAAATTGACAAATAATTTGTGTTTTCAATGTCGAAGACTTTGTATGTTAGGCCTATTGAGTTATAGACTTGGCTACTTTAATTGTTTCTCTAATTAATAAATTGGAGCATGTATATTTGACTTTATGGCTGTTTCTGTCAAGGTCACTGCAGGGTCGCCGCTGCACTGATGCAGAAAATACTGAATTATCTGTACTTGAATTAATTGTTAGATTTTTTTCACTATTAATTTAGATCTGCTACATCAAGGGAGACTACTCAATCTGAAAGATCTCCAGTCAAAAAACAACAGCAGAAGGCTAAACATGTTACTAAGTAAGTAATTATAAATATTCGTACTTTTAGTTCTAATCTTTACTAATGTCTTTGTATGTAACATAACAACCACATTATAAAATATTCAAAGAACATTTTGCATTAGGGTAAAACAATGAGAGGGTAACATTCAGTTTTCCTGTTATCCTAAATATTTTAATTTATGGGCATATGATTGAGGGGGCACCATTTTAATCAGGTTTTTTTAGGGCCTACATTGATGAAAAGCTAAACTAACACATTTCATTCATTCATTAACATTAATAACATATGCAATTGTAGCAACAGTTAATGTCTTTTTTGTATGAACAATTTATCATAGGAACTAGAGATTGGATTCATTCCTATTGTTGTGATTGAAAAAGGCTTTTACCACCCTGTGGGAAACAGTGCTAAAAATATTTAAAAGTCATCTCTTTATTTGGTCATGAATTTTAATTCATTTGACGTTTTCCAGAATGAGCGAACAACTTGTAACAACAACCAATGAAATGTTGAACCATCTTTCATCCACTTGTTGTCAAAGTAACTTAGAAGATTCAGAAAGGTTATTTTATGTTAACCAATGGATTGACTCTTGGATATTCAATTTACACACATTGGTCAATTACTTTTGCATATCCAATTTATAATTCATCAAAATTCCAATCAAAAATTTTGAATGGAAATTTCTAGCTTTTAAGAATATTCATCTTCTGGAGTATCTGACTTGTGTATTTTTTCTCATCCAGAGTCTTGTATGTTTTATATGTTGTCATGCAACTTAGTTTCATGGTGGCACTCAGGGTTTTTAATAACACATGCCGAGGACGAATTTAAATCATTCTTAGTGTCATTAAATATTTTGAAACAATACTTTTGTCATCCAAGTACCGTATTTGTTGAAGAATGTTTATTCATTTATTATATTTTGTGCCTAGTAGTGTGTACACTCTGAGTATCTCTTATATCAATCAGAGAATGAGGGAATTATCTTTGACAGTTTACCTGGTATTTTGAATGTAGTTTGTATTGTGTAGAGATTGTTTGTAATGTATTGTCAGAATAATTGATTTATATTTCATTTCTTTTTATGTTATACACTACTCAGTTTAATCATAAAGGCAAAAAATAAAAGAGAATCCATTTTTTGATATTCACATTTAGTTTTTTCAAGTACATTACAATTCTCTTGGGTTTTTTTTCATTTTTTATTAAATGTTTTATGCATTGTAGCAAAATATTAATTTTATATTATATATTACCCGATCTATGTAGTATTATCTATATACCACGAGCCGGACAATTTTTATTGTTAGTAACTTACATGAGAGAGAAATGGGGTGCAACGTCCTCTCGACACAAACTAGGTCATTTTGGACTAACGTATGGTTGATTTTATTCCAATAATTCACTTGCACGTAGTGATCTTCGACACTTGGAGAAAATCAGAGGACCCAGAGTAAACCCACGAGGTTGGACAGACGACCCTACTCCTTGTCACATACAACCTGGGAATCGAAACCTCACCAGTTTACTCAAAATAGTGGATCTGGATGGTAGAGGACATATTACACAAACCCAACTTGCGTTGTTTTGGTTTTTTTTTATTGTTTTAATGTTATAGTTAGTTAAAGTGGTGTATATTATTGATGTTTTGTAAATATATATACATGAATGTAATTGATGGTATTCTCAAATTATTTATAATATGAAGCCTTTTTATACCTCAAAAATTAAAGACATTTGGATTCTCAATTATTGATTTAATTTTCGGAAGCTTATTATAATTTGTCTAAAAAACTTATCATGAAGTCTGTCAAAATTCAACAAAAGTAGAGATATTATCTTTATTATTATGACAGAAGCTGATAACTGTAAGTAAATGGATATTTAGATAACATTTAAAGTGGATGACTTCTATAATTTTATGTTATTTATCTTCAGAACTAGAACACCTAAACCACATCCTGTTGTTAGTCAACCAAGATCTCAGACTCACATCGCACCTAAACCAGCCAGATCAGTTGTCACCCAACGTCAAACAGGACAGGTTTACGAATCTATTTATAGAACACAACCTATGGGCCCTGATCCCACACTTCGTTCTGGTCCTGATCCCACTCTCAGAGGGTATGTAAATTGATTTCAATTTTAATCTGCTTGAGAGTTTCACAAAGTTTGACTGAACAGAATTTTCAGGATTTCAACAGTTTAATGCCAGTTTTTAGCAATCTCTAGCGTCTGGGTATTCCCGTCCATGCTCTTCAGATAAGAATATGGGGTTCACTGTTTGCCATGTCTAGCCTCGTTCTTCGAGTCCCTTGTTACAAATGGCTCAAAAGTTGAGTCAAAACGCATGGTACACGATTCATGTATCAATGGTAAAATATTTATTTTGTCTGAAATATTGGATATCAGAAGTCCATCGTTTGTTAGTTTTATTATGTTTTGTAGAGTCCGTGAACAACTTGCGAATGGACCTGATCCAAATATGAGACAAGGACCTGACCCTGGAAGGCGAATGGGATCTCAAGGATGGAATGGTGCTGATCCAAGTCTTAGATGTGGACCCATGAAAGTAGTTACAAACAACAGAGTGTTAGTTTCCAGTATCTAACTTATAAAATTTGTTACTTATAATATAAAATTTAATTTATACATACTTACAGGCATGTCCCTTTTAAATTTTATATAGTCAATTATTAAGCTTTGAAGAACCTCTCAATTACAATTTTAGTTAACAATATGCATTACCATCCAAAATTAATCATTGTGCATAATATTTATTTCATCATAATAACGAATATGGGCATATTCATTTTATGAAAGACCCCTTCTTTTTTTTTTAGTGAGCATGATGACTCAATCAAATTAATGATTTTCTTTGAATGTCATTTAAATTAGTAATTACCTCTTTGTATATATACATAAATAGTAATTTTCTTGTTTAAACATGCATTATGCAAGAGCCAAATCTGCCTATTGCATGTCTTTCTTTAACTTAATGAAGGCTAGCCTTTGATATCGACTGGATTAGATTCCTACATGCTGCTAACACTCATTGATAATTAAATCAAAACAACGGATAATCGAGACTATGCTTTTTAACGTACCGGTACTATTTTTAGTAATGATGAACGAGGCTAGGCGGAAATTTAGAAAGCCGATATCTCGGTTCATGGTGGATCAATTTGATTGAAATTTTCAACAAATTACCTTTACATTACAATGTATCTAGTTTTTAACTATTATAGCCGAGAACTAACAGCTCTTTATCTAATCTCCAATAATGTATCTTTAATTTTCTCATTTCATCTATTTGTGAAATCTTATTGAAACATTATCTTAGTTATATAACCAATTTTAACAATCCTTAACTGGCTGAAACTTCAGACAAGATACTTATAGCTATCTATAGCTTAACCAAGATCGAACAACATATTTAACATATATTAGTCACGTTCTGTTATTTACATTTTGTTTTTATATCTGTATGGTTAATTTTGAGTAAATAAGATAAGCCTTTCATGAATGTGTTTTATATTCTTTGTAATGTTGTATCTATAATTTGAGTAATCTCCTTGGACAACCTAAGTTTTTAAAATTGGTAAATATGAAAATCATGTGTAGTTTTTCCTGTGTTAATAAATGCATTATTATCAGACTGTCATAATCAGAATGTGAAGCAGAGCTGTGGATGTTGATGGGCAGGAACATAACATGTTGAAGAACCTCTTTTTCATTTTGTCCATAACTTTTGATATTAGTATTATAATGTGATATAATGTAAGCTTATGGCTTTTTTCACCTTAAAGCTGCTGATCGTCATTTGAGGGACTTTGAATCTCTTGCAACCTACAAGGCTACAATATTGGGAAAGTTGCATCTCTGAAAGCAATTATTAGTACAAATATGGCTGTATTCTGTTCAGTATTTATAAAGAATTATCACCCAATAACACATGTAGACTACAGTAGATATCACTTCTGTGATAACTTTCATAATCTGTTAATTAAAAAGGAACTACTCTTTTGGATCCGGTAATATTATTGGTGGAAAAAAAATGTCCCCAATCACCATAAACAATTACAATACTGCCCAAAAACAATCAAGAATTATAGACAGTAATACTGATAAGTTTGTTTATTCAATCATGGTGATAAATACAATCTTCTACTGGTCTTTATTGATATCAAAAAATATGAATTTGAAAGGTCCACATTTGTCATGATCTCGATCCATAACGAAGTTGTCAATTTCATGGAAAGAACTGGTTCTGATGCTGATCAACTGCCAGGCTTCCTAGTGCTCATCAGTGGATTTATATATATATTTAATAAATACCAATATTTTATAGGGGATTTGAATTGTTTTTATGGTCATTTTGTTTTGAGGTAATTCAAAATTTAATTTACCCCATCTGATTTGATGGACCTGGTTTTAATCTGAGTCTATACAATTAATTGAATGCATTTGCACATGGATTACCCATCAAGAATTGGTTACGGGTAGCCTTAAAAATACAAATGATGATTAGCAGCTTTTAGTATTGTCAATTATTTGTTTATAATTGTTTTTATTTTATTATCAATAAATATGCTCATTTACAGTACTTACTCTGTCTCTTATATTATATCTATACTGTCGTTTGTCTGCTTCACTAGGGCTGTCCTGAGGCTGAAATTTTGTGTAATGGGGTAGTTCGGATGTGTGCATGATGGAACAAAAATATTAATACAACTTGGCCCCAAGTTCACAAAACATTCTCAGACTTAAGTTAAGAATTTACTCAAAATTGTTCGTCTTATTTTAACTAAAGTATAGCCCCTTATAAAACTTTTGTTGTTTTAATGCATCAAATACATCAATAAGAACCGATGTGTAATGTAAAAGTTTGGTGTTTCGGGATCAAAGATATTACTCATAAACAGTGATTGAAAGTTGAGTAAATTCTTAACTTAAGTGCACAATCTAAAATTCTAGCTATTTGCATGGGTACTGGATTAGATTTCAAATAGAGAGAGAGAGAGGAATGTGGGTTAACATCCACTAGACACAAACTATGATATTTTGGGACTAATAATTCACTTGCTCGTAGGAGTCTTTAGCAGTGGAAGGACCCTGAGAAAACCCACGAGGTTGGACAGGCACCCAACTCCTTGTCACGTACAACCGGGAATTCGAAACCACGCCAGTTGATTCAATGACAGGCTTTATGATACAGTGAGCATGTGCTAACCATTTGGACATCCAACCCCCCCATTCTGAACATCTGAGACACGCTACCTGCTGAGAAAAAGCCAGCTACGTCATAAATTTCGTCGCGTTGGTTACGTTTGCCAACCCCCCTGATTTCAAATAGAACACACAGGGCTATCAATGTGTCATGATGTATGTTCAGTGGAGATAACTCCATTTATGTCTTAATCTTAAGGTGAATCATAGCAACTTTCTCGATCTTCTCCAACTCCAGGTACATCTTCATTAGCAAGGCTGGGGCGGAACATTACGTCTTTAAACCCTTTTCATTATTGAATCCAGGTATTTTACAGTCCTATAATTATTGGTTTTAATTCTCAATGTCAGACTTGAAAACTTTAAAAGAAATATCAGTTTGAACAAACATGGTTTGGAAACAGCTGGTTTGAAATCGGCTAAGTCTAAACAATTTTTCTTAAATTGATCATTGTAATTGTGCAGGGTAGTATTAAAGGCAAATCTTTCACAGGAGGATGCAAATTTTTGTGTGGCCTATGATCAAATATTGTCTTTGTTTGGCCAAATCCCTCAAGGCCAATATCACTTTTTTGTTCCGATTAAATATGCCTTTATGTAATTTTATAGAACACAGTTTAACCATTCCATCATAAGCCATATTGGTGGTAAAATGTTTATTGGAAGTTTTTAAGATAAATGTCAGTCATTACATATAAATTAAACAGTTTGTGACATATACAATTCAAAGATTTTACACAAAAAAGTTGAACCTTTACAAGTGATATTTCAATATTAAAACCTGATGGGGTTTTTAAAAGTATGAACATAAATTCAATTCTTTGTTAAATTACACAGAGGACATGAATTAACAATAACAAATTATAATATTTTTGTGTGTGCTGTGTTTTCTGGTAAGCCATCATCAAATAAAACTCACATTGACAAAGTACTGAACTATTCCTGAAATTTAAAAAAAAAATTGATTGCCAGGCAACGAAACATACATCTGAGAGAGATGGATGTTAAACTCAACACAAATCAGGTTTATTTTGGGACTAACATATGGTACAATTTTATTTTAAGCTGGGGTTTAGCTGTGGGAGGTAACCAGAGGACACGAGACAGACGACCCTGCGCCTTTTCACAAAAAATGACTGTACATAGTTTTTAGCATTATGAAACTGTAATTGACTTGTCCATATTACCAAACCTACATTATTTTATTTTATTGTTTTACATTTTAATTAATTGGTAGCCTATTTATATCTTACATGTACTAGAGGCTAAAATTAGGTATCTATGTTTAATCTTCAGTGTATTCAAATGGCTCTGGAGGTTCAGGTTCTTCTTCTTCTTCTATTTTGGGACCACCAGCTGAAATATAATTACAAAGAAATTATAAAACATAATGAAATGGGGTTTAACGTCCAACTGTTCTGCACTGATCTGGGCTAATGAAGAAGGGCATACAGTGTGCTATGAGGGAAATTTTGCCCAGACAGCGGCACCAACAGCCTACTCTTATATTGAATTCCAACTGTCAAATTACTGAATAACAAATTCAAATGACAGACTAACTTCACAACAACTGGCAGCGCCCTCGAGAATATACTTAGAGCATTAGAGGCAGACATCAGATTATATGTATAAAATAGCACTAGAATACCAAACTATATTCATTTTTTAATCTCGGTTAGCAAGTTTACTCATGTTTCAGCATATAATGTACATCATGTTTCAGCTGATAATGTACCAATTGGATAAAGTATACTAACCAATGACAGTTTCAACAATCTCTTCCTCTTCTTCAGGTTTACTGTTCTTTAACATTATAATACCACCATTAACAACCTTTCAAAAATAATCACATAACACAATAATAATTAATGTCATATTCTTGAAAGAGACAATTTAGACTGTCAATTATGAGAAGAATTTGAAAACAATTGTCAATTTATGTTATTAATTTTGCAACTCCCAGCTGAATCTTTTGATTTAGTTGAGTTAATATCTCAGGACTCTGAAGATCACACTGTCGGCCGGCTGTCTATAAATTTTGTTACAACTCAAGTTTTGAAAATTCCATTCAAAACTCAATCCAGTATCACGTTCACATGATTTCATGATTTTGAAGTAAACAGGAGTAGGGGAGAGGAAGGGAAGGCAGTAAAACCTCGGTCTGTTGAGTGTTCAGAAGAATTTGTGGACTATACAGAGAGAGTATCCCTGCATTAAATATTAATAAAATTAATTTGATTTGGACAATACTATTGTGTTTCTAATAAAAACAATGGTAGTAAATAAATAAAACAGACATGGCCCTCTTCTTCCAAACACAATATAAATATCACTTATCTAGGCTACAAAAGTACATTGTAACACATTTTCATTATTGTAGCAGGTAAGTCCACTTAAAGTTTCTAACTCCGTTTGTATTGTACAAGATAATTAGAAACTATCAACTCACCTCTTTAACAGGTCTGTAGCGAGATTCATCTGCCATTGATAAAACTTTTAACTAAAATTAAATATATTTTAAAATTATTTAACAACATGACTAGATCTCCACATTATATACTTTTAGACGTTTTAGTCTAGTTATATGACTTTGAATCTTAATTTGCCTTACAATCTATACTGGTATATTTTTATTATTGATTAAATATATGGTAACAATGAAATTTGGTTTATCTTAATTATATTTTTACAAAAATATAGCCAACCAATAAATCAAAAATAACTTTCTGAGCCTTCCATTGAATGAAAATGATTTGATAATTGACTATAGTTTAATTTTTGTCATTACAAACTTTTAAATCACACATTTATTTACCTGAGCTTTCATTGTTCTGGCTGGATTTGACAACATCTCAAAACTTGGTTCAGGTTCTTTTTTCTTTTCTACTTCCTTTTCCTTTTCTACATCTTTCTCACCATCCTTCTTTCCATCACCCTCTTTCTTCTTTCCATCTTCTCTCTTAACATCACTGTCCTTCTTTTTACTATCTTCTTTCTTAACTTCTTCTGGTTTCTTTTCTTCATCCTGAAGAGAATATACCATTATATAACATTTCTCATTAGATTGTCCAATCCTAACATCCAACCATGGTATAAAAATAGGATGGATTGAATGTAAAAATCCAGGATCCAGCCCAATACACTTCTTATTGCACTAGGTTCTCCAATGATAAATTCACACTCAAAATTTACACAAAAGTCACCCATTACAAAATAAAAGTCACACATAAATTCATTGTAAATTGTATGTGAAACTAAAAATCCAATCAAAAATTAAACAATCCGTATTTCATTAAGTTTTGTAGTTTCTGAGAGAGAGAAAGAGAGAGAGAGAGATGGGGTTTAACATCCACTGACACAAACTAGGTCATTTTGGGACTAACATATAGTTTAATTTTATTTCAATAAATCGCTTGCGCGTAGGAGCCTTTAGCAGTGGGAGGAAACCAGAGGACCAGGAGAAAACCCAAGAGGTTGGATAGGCGACCCTACTCCTTGTCACGAACCACCGGGGATTCAAAACCACGCAAGTTGACTCAATGACAGGCTTTATGATAAAGCACGCACATGCTAAGCATTCGGTCATCCAACCCGACTAATTTCTGAGGAGGAATGGTATATGTGATGAAATAAGAACCACAATTCATGACCTCAGACATAACAATCAACTTACAACATCCATTTTTTCTTCCTTTTCTTCTTTCTTTTTCTCAGCATCTTTTTTCTTCTGTTTAGCTGTAATACTCAGAACGGCTGTTTCTACCTTCTCCTTTGCTTTGTCTTTTTTCTCTTCTAGTGGTGGGATGTAGGCAAATGTGGATGGTTTAGCATTAGACCTAAATTCTAGTTTGGGCATCTGAAAATGAAGACCATGAAACTAAATGGATATTAATCTAAACACTTATAATATTTAGTAATTCAATTTAATATTAAAGTTTAGTACGTTATTTTGGGGTTATTATCAAAATTTAATAAGCTTTATTCATTTTTTAAAAAGTGTGCAAATGGGTTATGACATACCCTCAATTAAATAAAGATTTATTTTTTAAAAAAAATGTACCTTTAAATCTGCATTAAGACCAATGAGAGTTGTAGGTGTAAAAGCTAAAGAGAGGAAGTGAGTTAGAGGGTACCAGAACCAAAACTGACAGAAGACCAACATTCCTACTACAGCCTCCATATTGGTATGACCTGTACGAGATTGTAAGTTGATTGTCATATTACGGCCACCTAAAAAACACAAAAGCATTTCCATTAACAAATTTAGTTTATCAGCATGCCAATGTATACGCGGGCCTCCAGGTTTTTTTTTATCCCATCCAAACGATGTCCTTGTCAGGCTCCTCAGTCCTACACCACTGACAAGGGGAAACTTGTGATGAACTTTCTCGGCCTATGCAGGGATTGAACCCACGACCTCCAGGCTAGCGAGCCAGTCTTGCCCACTTTGGCACCTTGGCTTTCCAGAAAAAAAGTAATATGTTTAGTTCATCAAGATTCATTCTTTACAGGTAATTAAAAACTGGTTGATAGCCCCCAACTTCAATATCAAAATAAATAGTTTAATTTGTTAATTCTTTGTACATTTATCTTTTTGCAAACAAATTATGGATTACTATGCATCACCTAAGAAGAAAATGTTCATTATCAAACTAAGTCAAGGTATATATGGATGTAATAAAACTATAAACCATACTTAATCACCCTCCCATCAAATAGTCTTAATCAATGAAATTGCTTATCTCTGTTTAGCATAAGCAGATAATGTTCATTATCGAACTCAGTCAAGGTATTCACCTAATGAACAAGTACACTAACATTAAATATTCTAGATCAAGAAGAAACAAGTTATCATATCCAACAAGTGTGACAGACAAACCAATTTTAATAGTCTCCTGATTTTTTCCCCCGAAAGAACACCATGATGTTTTCAAATCAAGTAGCAGAAAACTCATGGTTATGTGTTTTTAAAATCACTGATCATCATTAGAGGGATATGCAAGCTACAATATTGTTAAAGTTGAATCTCAGTCCCAAAAATTTGATTTACAAAGATATGATGGCTTGAAAATTTATCAATATTCGAAATCCTCTGCAGGTCATATAAACCATGCCACTGACAAACTTCACTAAAATCTTTTGATGAGCGTCATTTCAATCTGTCATAATCAAAGCCGAGAGATTATCTACTGACAATATTTTGGTTTTGTTTTCTTAATAAAATGATCAAGAATCGATGCGAGTACATTTGACCATGGATTATGCTATGAAATATCGTATATTGTCAGAAAAATGCAAATAAAGATCAGTGACTTTAAGATATAAAATCTTCAAAATGATTAAATGTTTTTGATATAAATCTGAAATTAAAAAGATGAAATGTTTAGCTCTGCAATAAAAGATCAATTTTTAATCAATAACGGAATTAAATGTCTCAAAAGCGAGATCTGATACCAGAAGTAATTGATAAAAAGAAATGTGTCTCGTCTGATTTGCTGTATCTATTTACACTGGAAATATGACTAAAACTACTTTGTCTTTTGTTCTTTGATATATTTAGTACAAAAGAATTACCACCAGACCAGACAGTATAAAAAGACGGGGACAGAATTTAACTACTCGTTTCAACAACTCTTTCATTTTTTCAGACTAATAATATAGTATTTTTCTCTTTGGTTGTGTTTGCAATGTTGGGGAAAACAATTTATTGTCAGGGTACCAAATTCAGAGATGTTACATGAACACAACATGTATCGGTACTTAATTTGTGCCCACCGCCCCCTCCCACTATGTGCTTTCGTTCATTAGTGTCATGTCAACCAAGCTTGAAAAATCGAGAGAATCTTCTTTGCCCACACACATAGACCAACCTGTCACAAATTGATGAATGACTGGCTCTAAAAGTCCAAAGGGATTTGATTTAATTTTGAGTTCAATAAAACCCACATCACATTGATTAAGGAAGTTTAGATAATTGTGACAATTTCTATGCATTTAAATTTAAGGAAATCTAAAAAAAAACTTAGCAGAACCTTTAGCTTTTTTCAAAGAGTAGCACTTGTGGCCAAGTTCCTTGTCCAATAAAACACTGAGTGATAAAAACACTTATCTAGGACATTTTATAAATAAAAACATAATTTTGGTCCATTATTCTTATGTTTGATAATGATAAGAGGATACTTGACTAAGCGTGGTGTTAGTTTTGTTATTCTTATGTCTTATAAAAGAATATTAAACAACTTTAATTGCCTCGATTGTAAATTTGTATTTTTTTCATTAACAGAATATAATTTTATTATCTGTGCATCAGTTTCTGAACAAATAAATATGAACATCAAACATTTGATTCCAATATATACCATATATATTTTGTTAAATCAGTATCTAATTAAATTGTGCAAAAAAATGACTTCACTGTATTACATTTCTTGATATCCTTTTAATGCACATAATATGGTTGAGTTAAATAAATGCCATGTATGTCATGTACATGGATTATTCATACTAATGTTTAGATTATCAATTTAAAGTTGATTTTTCATTGAGCAATATATGTATATGAAAGCATCTAAGATTGAAAAATTACCAATGAATTTAGAGAGCAAAGAAAACTTATATATTTATAATATCGAGAGATTACAATGAAGGACATCCAGAATTATATTCAGAAGACCAACAGCATATCACAAACCCTTAAAATTCTCCACTACCTTCGAACGGTCACACAAAGAATTAACTTTAATAAAATACTAAACGGTCACACAAAGAATTAACTTTAATAAAATACTAATAGAAACTTTTAAATAATAAAGCTACCAAGTTCTTTTATATAAAAACAAACCTGACAATACAAACAACAAGACAGCTCAGATCATGTGATAAATTACAAATCTCATACTCATGCAGCAGTACATTTAGAAATCAGAAGCGAGTCTTTTGCCATTATATTTATGGAATAACCTTCACTAGACATCAGACAAAATATAACTCAACGGAAATCTCAACTTAAAACTTCCTCTTCTGGTATCTGTTTTAGTGTAAAGAATTATATTCTTGAGAACACTTCTATAATAAGTAGATTAGAATCTGTGTTTAGTCTATATGTACTGTAAAGTGTGGTACATGTATATTGTTCAGAGAAATGGGTTTAAGTTAAAGTTTAACCATGGCCAAAAGCATCTATATATGGCTATAATCACTTTCAATTTAAATACAAATCTGAATTTGATTTGTTAGTTTTGAAAGACCCAGTAAAAACCTGATAACTAGAAAATGTAATATATCAGTGATACTCATTTACAGATTATAAAAAAAACAAGATTAACAAAGCACTATTCTATGAGAAATATTTCATTTATTAAATGATTTATCTTGATTTCTATAGATAATAATCAGATGTAATAAGATACTTGTCAATATATCAATCTTAATATAAAAACACAGTTATTCAATAATCTTGTAGATATCAACATGCTGTACAGTAAAACAATCTCGTTCATTTCATTGTCAATCACCTGGTACCAGTTCAACTACTGGCTGCTGACTTTATTATTTCTTTGAATCTATACAACATTTATACTACACCAGTGTTATTATGCATAGTAAATTTTATATGGGGCTTTATGCTTCAGAAACTGTGACTACTCGAGACCCCCCTCAGCCCCAGTGAGACCGGTGTAGTAGTTCACATATCTGCTCTTTAATAGATGATTTTCACATTGTCTCCGCCCAAGCAATGTGACGAAGACTCTGGGGACTACACCAAACCACTCATGCATGCGGCACTCTGATCATTAACCTTTGCTCCAATGTATGCCCCCCTCCCCCTTGACAACTTTAACCCATTACCAATCATTTTCTGGAATTTTTTATGACAAGGAATCTGGTAATAGACATTGATTACAATACTCACATCAATGCATTAGTAAAATTGCATACAATTATATTTCTAATTCACAGAAAAAAAAATCGTGATGAAATCTTCATGGAGTATTAGGCGATAAATCTCTCATATAATAGCACTGTAAAACTTTCATTTTTACTTTTTTTTTAATAAAAAAGGTAGCACTAGAAAATAGATGTGAGATGATCTCAGACTTTCTCATACATTGGATAAACAGGTTTCCCTTATATCACAGTCATTTAATTCACTTTCTGCTGAAGGTGTTAAATGTATTTCTACAAAAAAAAACAACTGTCAAATTAAAACCCAAGCCAAAGGTCGTATTTTAATTAAAATAGTTTTCTATATTTCCGTCAATGCCTCCAATCTAATATATGTTAAGTCACAAGTCTGATAATCGCATCATCGACTAAACTATAGTATATGCATCAGTGATGAATGATAGCAGCACTAGTCATATCGTAAATAAATTGTGAAATATTTGCTTGCACACAGAGATTTTTAGAAATCTGATGTAACAACTAACAATACAGACGACCCTAGTCCACTGAGCAAACCAAACCTAAAAAGTCTTTATAGACAGAAATGAATTAATATTTTACATCTTACATTACCAACCAGATAAATGTTGACAGACAGTATGTTACAAATGAAATTTCTCGCCCTGACATCAGTACTACGGCCTACTCTTATTTACATGTAGCCTTCAAATTGTCAGGGGACCTTGAGTGTGAGTAAATCATGCCACACTGAGAAACTTATGGAACCACTATCATTATAGATAAATTTTGATCAAAAAATAAACAGTCTAGCAGGTTTCTGTTGATTTATTTTGTACTGTATTCCCTTTCTAAATTAAACCAGTGGTGGTTCAAAATTTTTCTGTCAATCTTTATTTGATGATACCAACCTACTATCAATGTTTAGATGATATCCATGAAGTCATTTTTAACAAACGGCTTAATTTCATTTCAATAATTCATTGGAGCACAGGGTTGTTTAGCAGTGGGAGAGAGAGGGAGAGAAATGGGATTTAGCGTCCACTCGACACAAACTAGGTCATTTAGGGACTAACATATGGTTTCATTTTATTTCAATAATTCAGGTAGGGTTCTTTAGCAGTGTGAGGCAACCGGAGGTCCCAGAGAAAAGCCACAAGGTTGAACAGGCATCCACTCCTTGTCACATACAACAAAGAAATCGAAACCCTACCAGTTAACTCGGGAGCGTATCTGCGGCATAATGGGTACCTCCCCTTGACTCAATCAATGACAGACCTCATGATATGTACAGCATGCACATGATACCCATTTGACCATCAATCATCCACCCCCGAGGCAAGCAGAAGTAGCACAGTATTATTATGTCCAAATGAGGAGGAAAAATGGCTTATCTCTCCCATATCATTACTATTATTTTACAAGAAATAACAACATAACACTTGTAAATCAAACCTACGTCTTCTCCAAATACTATAATAAAACATTATGAGCTCAAAAACCAAGAAATTATGGCATTATAAGGACTAATATGTATGGTAACTAACCACATGGAAAATAATAGCTCCAGAGCTAAAAGAAGACAAAAATCTATTTAATATGTCAAATACATGAAGTAAGCTGACATAACATCCACTCGATGCCTTCTTACAAGTGGCAGGTGATCTGACAAGTGATAAACCTTTTCCGCATATCATCCTATTAGTGTACCTGCTAATCATATTAAGTAGAATGCAGGCAGACGGATTAAACAGACTACCCATCTATCTTCTGTTTGACTTCTTGTCCAGCACAGTAGAATTGCTTGTATTCATTCTGTGTTCATTTGGAATTTAAAGCAGACATCATTTCATATGTATGTTTGTTGAGCCTTCTGGATAAAATCAGGAACTGTTATCCATACTCCTTGGGCTGAAAATGTCAGTGAAAGCTGACAGTGATCTCAGAACACAATAAATAAGTTCATGAACCTTTCTTTTCCAATTTTAGATATTATTGGGCTCTTCATGTTTTCAGCATTTGTGGCTGTCAGTAAGGATTCGGAGCTTAAGAAAAATACAAAAATAATAAACATCTTTAACATGAGATAAGCACAACAGGTTAGAGGAGAATTTATATTAATGATAATAATAAAGATTAGCTTTTTGATTGATATCTTCTACTTTGTTTATTACTGTCCAGATTGTTTATCTACTTATCAAGTCTGTGGTCAATTACCTTTAAACAACTTCGAAAATACTTCCAATCATCTCGACAAAATAATATTTTTTCAATCTGTACACAATAATCTATATACTTCATATTCTATCATTTCTCCAGAAAGACCAGATTATCATTTAGACAGCAACACAATGATTCTTTTCTGATTGTCAAGCAAGACTCTTACAAAGTAATGTTTCAAAGAAATTATGTAAAAGCATGATTTTACTCCATAATAATTTTACCCAAAAATAATGGCGACGACAGCCTTTTGGTTTTTTCATAAAACTCTAAATTTTAATGAGGACATTTTGCCCCGACGGCGGCGCTACAGTCTAGGTCTACTCTTGTTTCGATTTCCAACTGTGCACAGGACCTCAGGTTTTCAATCCCATCCGTAAACACCAGACAATGTCCTGGTCAGGCCCTCTCTGCCTTGAACTCACTCGCAAGATGAAATTAGGTTGGAAAATTTTGGGGAATTTTAATTCTTGACTAACACCTGTATTAAAACCCAGACTTCCTGGTAAGTGAGCTAGTGCCATACTCACTGCACCACAACTGTTTCCAGGAAACATACACCCACAACAGCTAGGCTATGTTTTTTGGACAGTCTATTAGATTGTCACATCATGAAAATAGATTCAAGCAGTATTTAATACAGCTATTCATCCAATATCAAGTTGTAGACATACAGTACATCATAACTTGGCACCCGTGATGGATTATCTAGAGTCAAGTTAATAATAGCCAGCTATAGACAATCGTACTTCATGCGGAACCATCTATAAAGGTTACATTATAATCAATGCTGAATGAGTCATCTTACTTACTGATTTTTTATATCAAAGCATTCACAATATTCTACTAAGCGCAAAAGGACCATAACTCAAGAAGTGATACCAGAATTTGCTGTAATTCAACAAGTTTAAGAAAAAAAACAAGGGCAACAACTCTTGGAGTAATGAATAAGGGTTGTATATATATATTCTGTAGGCTTCTGAATGATGTACATATAAATTTCACTGGTAGATCAGATGATAAGTCTTGTTAGACTGTTCACTCATTTCTAAAAGGTGATCAAGGGCAATAACCATCAAACATCACTGTTATTCAGTAGGCTATTCTCTCTCCAATTGTAGGCAAATCATATCACTAAATGATAGATGTAGTCTGTATATATACATCCTCCTCGCAGTGTTCCGTTTGATTAGAGCTAATCTGACTACTCCCTGCTGGACTGAGTGGGTATTATTGTCACTAATTATGACTGGCCAGTGGTCCTATTACTGACCAATCACTGAATTCGTTACACAGGTATTACCTATAAAACAAGACGTTTAATTAGGACAACTGTGTTTACGTAACGTTACGTCATGGCTGCACGGTTTTTTTAATGCTATATTAACCAGCGCATAGCAGGATATTGCAGCAAAACTAATTGCGTGACAAACGAGGCTATCGGTATTGACGTAAAGTAAACACTACGGTATGGTAACGAACAGACTTTTAACGTTTTTAATAACTTAAATCTTTGTCCAAAATATTAAGGAAGACCCAAGATTAAACGACGGAATGTCATGTTACTGTACGTAAGTAGTAGATTTGATTGAACGAGAAGAATAGACACATTTACTTAAATGTCAAGAATCCGAAGCGAATCCAGCAATGGCCAGAGAGGGATTTCTCGGGCCGTTGCTTCAGGAATATGGTATATATATAGTAATCACAAGAAATTGTAACGAATAAGGAGAGATTATAGCAATATACGATCACATTTCAAAATTTCAATGTGGGTGTATGAAAAATGTTTATGTACAAATATAAAATTTAATAAGCTCATCTCTCATAAATGGGAACAGTTTTGTGATCATGATAACAATACATGATCACATTTCAATGTGGGTGTATGAATAATGTTTATTATGTAAAAATATAAAAATTTAATAAGCTTTCTGTCAAAAATGTGAACAGTTTTGTTATCAATGTGGTGACATACCATTCCTTTCAAAACTGTTATTCTTATAATATCTTACTTTTAACAATGTATTTCATTTTAGAAGTGGACAACTTTGAAAATGCCAGCTTTTGTAAAGTCTACTTAGCAAGAGAAAATCTGACATATTGAATCGATCATCACACACAAGTTAAAAATCGTACTGTCAACAAGTCAATGGAAAAAATAGACACCTATAAATATAAAGGAGGAAATATAATGGGGTTTAACGTCTAACTTTTCAGCACTAACTAGTCCTTCCAAAGACGATTATGCAGGGAAAAAAAGGTATCTATCATGCTCTTTATGTCATAATTAATATTTTTTTGTTACGATTAGAGCTTCAGCTCTACAACCTCAAAAGGAGCACGATCTTATTGATTTTGGATTTTAGGTTGAAAGATATTTTGAATCCTGTCATGCTCTTTCAATAAAGAATGTGTTCATGTTTTACACAACAAAAAAGCAGAAAAAAAAAACTATATAAGATAAATAATATCAAAGAAAACTTCACACATTGTTGATACTGGAGCGCTTGCAACTAGATATTGAAATTTGTCCAAATTTGTCGAATAAATAAAAGAGGAGCCCTGTAAGTCGGTAACATAAGACCATCTCAAACAAGAAGCTTCTCTTTGTCTTTTCTGAAGCAATCATTCAGTTTCATCACTAAGGTAAATCAGATTTCTTCAGCAAACACCTAATGGCAGCTACAACTAGATTTATCACATTGAGACAGGCCATCTTCTTTCTTCTTGTTAATAGAACCAGTCAAAATGTAATAAGGTCCTGCCCACAGACCTTCTATTACTAGGACAATTTGTGAGGAAATGGTCAAACTGCTTTAGGCCAGTCAATTCTTGTGTTGGAATAACCCATTAGAGAAGAAATTGGATTTACATAAAAAAAAATCTTGAATGTCTACAGAATAAATATATTGGAAAGGGGGCTGAATAACATTTATAATAAATTAAATCCATTTGTATTAACAACAACTTTCAAACCATGAGATTTTTTAGAAACCATTTTATTTCAAATATTTTCATAATAAAAAATAAATGAACTGCTGGGGAAAGACAGAAAATAACATTAATAATTAATTGTTAATTTTCTAAAATAACATTATAATAATTAATTGTGAATTCTCTAAAATATAAAGAAATACGAAAAGCTACATTAGAATGAAATGTGAGTTCTGCAGCAAGCCTCCAAGCAATTACTGAAAAATACCAGACATTTAATAACAGAGTTTATCTTTTCTATTTATCACTTCCGTTGAGATAATAAAATAAAACCAAGTACAAAACAATCCAAACCATTAGACAAAATTTGAAGTCCTTAAAAAAAACTGGATGGGCAAAATAGTGTAATCAGCATATGAACTGTTCACCGTGAACGAAAGACACGAGTCGCACGACAAACAGTGTACCAGGTGTTCGGAAGAGTAAGCTTACCCTGCCTGGCAGCACACCCACCATAGCTGCATCCAAACTATAAGGCAAAATCTTGGTAAAATAGCATGCATGATTGGCCATTACAAATCTCAAATCGTTTGAGCCAGAAAGACCACTTCCTTGGTTTGGGGAATTGAATGTTAATGACACATTCACAAATCTTAAAGATTTAAATACAAAATATATAAAATTATATGCCCTTTGTCATTACTTTTAATACTATATTTATAAAATAAATAAAACAAAATTTGAATGAAATTGTATGAAATACAAACTATTAAAGGGACTATCCCGAATAGAACAGAGTCTCAAAATTAAAGTCACGAGTCTGTATGAAATTTAAATGCCAAAATATAGAAGAATGGTATATATACCCTGACTCAAAATTTCAGCTCAAAATATTGAGTTTGGACGTGAACGTTGTAACAGCTTATCCAGACACATAACCCTTTTAAGATTTCGGGTCAATTCTTTCGTTGGGTGACCCGATAATCGATTTGGAGGTCTACACGGTGAATGGTCCATGTGCTGTACTTGATAACAAAAGGTAAATTTCACTGACACATTATTTTTTATAAAATAAAAGTCTGGTTTTATCAAATCACCGCATTATACAGTTTGGGACACCGGACTCCATTTCAAGATGAAGACTGTGGGTTTAAGTTAGTATATATTGAGTTAGTAGCTCGGCCCTAAGGTAGGAGTTTCTTAATGGATTTTAACACAAAATTAAAGAGTTTTATTCTCAAAAAAATCATCGGGATTGACCCTTTAAGGGTTTTTTTTAAAACAAAGCAGTTCCTGGTAGCTAGGTAAAACCATAATATACCTTTCTGTTCAACCCAAGTACAAAAGTTGTATTGTCCCTTTTTTGAAGACCCGTCACATTCATTCTTTTTTTCTATTTTTAAAGAATAAGACTAAATTCCCTTGCTAATAAAAATCAATGGTCCTTCTGCATAACAACTAACAATTTACAAGCTATGCATTAAAAGTTGCCCAGTTCAACTAGAAACTAGATGAACATATTGGAATATGTGACAGGATCTGTATGGCATTTCTACAGTTTGCCATCAATTCTTGACAGATTCCTTGAAAACATTTCCTTAGAAATTGAGGCCAAGTGTCAGCAATGTACTGAGTCATGACTTTTAATGGTTCTTTAAGGAATTGATAGGTATGAATAATACATTCATGGATGCAGCCCTCCCTTTATACCAATAAAAGCGAGAGAGAGAGAGAGAGAAATGGGGTTTAACGTCCACTCAACACAACTAGGTCATTTCTGGACTAACATATGGTTTAATTTTATTTCAATAATTTGCTTGCGAGTAGGGGTCTTTAGCAGTGGGAGGAAACCAGAGTGCCCGGAGGAAACCCACGAAGTTGAGAAAGCCCCCTATCTCAATGCCACATTAAGACCAGGGTAGAAACCACAGCCTCAAGCCAGAGGTGACGTTCCAGCTAGAGGTCGAAGTGCAACACTCTAGACTACTAAGCTATCCCAACCCCCTCCAATTAAAACAAAATTCACCATAACATTCTTGGTTAAAATGTCACCTTGGTGAAAATTTTAATCCCTTGACTTGTCTATATAGCTCCACCGTCTTTATTGGCGTGTCTCTCTCTCTTAATGGGGTTTAACGTCCACTTCCACCTAGGGTGATATCGTAGACAACTTTATTGGTGTTGACGTGTCTGTATTTAAGTAAGCATCCAAAAGTCTGGCCTCCAGCGGTCACACAGAATCAGGGAAACCAGCTTAACTCTCTGACAGCCATGTTCAGAGAGTAGTTAATTATAGTTATCTAACTTGAAACAACAAATTTCCGCAAAAAAGTAATAAAATACAAAATATCCTAATGATGTAGATAAAGCTAGCAATTATAAGCCGATCTGTTAAGACATGAAAAATGAGCCAGGAAATTACTTTTAAAGTGGTTAAACCAAATCTACAGAACAATCTGTAGGTGTTTGGTCACATCAACAATGTCAATCTGAACCCTGTATGCTGTATTCGATAGTATTGGTGTTTATTTAATAAGACTGATTCAATAATGGGAACAGTTAAGCTTCCATGGGTCATAAAAGTGTGTAATAGAATTATTTAAATTTAATACTAGGTCTTTATAATACAGAGCACATTATAAACTGCCACAGCGATTTTTCTGTCAGGTTTTGAATATCACACATAAATTTAACTGCATGATGTTGTATACTTACCAGCATCAATTATTCCTTGAGCTAATACAGAACCAAATTTAGCCATGATGTCATCATGTTTATCACTGATGATTTTAGTATACAACTGGCGGAAGTGGGCAACCTGAAAGTATACAGTAACCAGTGATAAAAATTTATTCCATATCAAAAGACTTAAATATTTTCAGAATAAAATGTGAATGCTGTTACCGGTAATTAAAACATAAAGCACTCATACGGCAATGCCAACAAAAAGGCAGTAAAAGGCTGAATAGACTTCTAAAAGAAAGAAGCTATCCAGAATTGGAAAAGAAACAATAAACCCTCTGTGGTTCATGATCTTGGTTCATATAGTGCAATTCTCCACAATGCCTTGCTGTCAAGGAGCTCTGAGCAATTACAGTCCATGCTGTTACTTTTATGAGAAATGATAGGTTGAGGACACCTATGAAGCACTTGACAAAAAAAATAACTCTCCCAAATTTGATTTGCGCAAGCCTAGAAAAACAAGAGTTATAGTTCTCTTTTTATTTCAAGCACTGAACCTGTAAAATTCTCACAGGGTACAGAAGAACTGTAAGCGTGGACTGATTAAATATCAATATTGGAACCTGAACAGCACAGGTCGAACTACAGATAATTAGTTTATAAAATGATTAATACATTAAGAGGTAAACGATACATTAAAATATTGTTTGATACTGCAAATTAAATTTAAAACTATGATTATACAAGGTTGGATCTGTGCCACAAACATTATATCTATTTAAGACAGAATAAGAACTATAATAGATAATTCAAAGAAAAAAAAAGATTTTCAAAAAAGATACTAATAGTAAAGCCGAACCCAAAAGATAAAAAAAGATTTAAAAAAATTATCCTATTTAAATGGTAAAAGTTAACAAGTGTTCGTGGTTCTGTTTGGCGGGGATCTTTTAATTTCAAGTGCTAATTTACAATAGAACAAACATTTTTACAGTTTAATTTGAAATAATAATAATTACTCAACAGAATTATAACTAGATTACCAGTATATTATAATTTCATAGCATTTCTTGATAAAAGTATTAAAAGTGTGAGAAATTTTGATTGTCATGAACGAAAAGTTTGAAGTTATCATCATTAGTAATCTCCGGTCGTTGTTCAATAAATGTGATGAGGAGCTGAAGCATTCCCGGACTTAATCAATCAAAAACGCTGGTTAAATATAGCAGTTGCATTACTACCAATATATATTTATGCAAATTAAGTTTTATACAACACCTGCAAAAAGTAAATCAAACATCAATCAGATTATAACATGGTTAGACTCACTGGCGGCTCACTGTCTATAGGAGTAAATCATCTTAATACAATGATTCTCAACCAAAGTACAGGAATTTTAGCCAGGGGAGGAATTTGGGAGGAATTTTAGTCATGTGAGAGACTCCAAATTGGGAAAGAATAGTGCAGTATATCAAATGAAATACCAACACACAATATAAAGGTGATTAAAAAATTAACAGCTCCCAATTAGAGCTGTTGCTTCAGACTTAGTTCCTTTTCGGTTAGAACTATATCCAGTTGTTGAGGTTTGAAATGCTAACTCAAGTTCATATGATGCTAGGGTGACATTTGATAACTGTTGTATTATTTTCTAGGATAGTTCATTTGATCACAGTTTATAACACATGGTTGTTTCATAAATTGTTTTAATAATTATCTTTAAGGTGACAAATTACTAGATGACAATTGAAATCAGGAAGGAATTGAAGAAACCTGGGATTGCAAGAGGAGAAATGTTTCCCAGATTCCTACGCACAAGTGCCATATAGCATGAAGTTCACTAGTTAGTTCCTGAATTCTTGTAAATAACTATACAGCAGATTTGAGCAGACAGAATAATCAGATATTCGTTGTTAAATCATCAATGCATTTTAAAAAAACATTGAATATTCAAAGCTTCTCTAGCATCTCTGTTCGGAGTGTTGGTCAGTACTTTATTACCTAATACCTGGAAGAAATACCACCGAAATGTTCCTGTTGCAGAAATGAGAAAAGACGTGTTTATAACTTAAAAGTGCTAATCTGCTTTATTAATGGTGCAAACGGTATAGAATTTAACATTTCTGTTTCAATTCAAAAGAGATTGCTTTTAAATGACTTTCTCATTTTAGCTGTGTCACAAAAGAACACATCATCAACTATATCGGCTTTAACATGCAAGTAAAATTGGCATCACACAAATAAAAGAAAACGCATAAATATCACAGGAACCAGATGGAACAGGTTAAGCCATTTTAATATCAAATGTAGAACTTTTGATATAATTGCGCTTTTATCATACTAATAAAAGATTAAATAAAAGTGCACCTGCATCAATATTATAGATGCCTAAAATAATTAATTTATATAAAATAACTTATTATTTATCAATATCAGTTCTTTAAAAATATATATACTGTTTGATAAGTAGGGAAAATGAGACAAGGCAACTGAACAAATATTTTCTGGATTTCGACTTGTGTATGTAGGTGTCAAGGTCAGAATTTCATTAAAATCTCTCTTAAGTGTTAATTAATCTTATCAAATTTATGCTACTGACTTAAATGCGCTACTTTGTTAAAGAGATTAAGACAGTTATGTCCACTTTGGACTGTAGATGTGAATGAGGAGGCATGTTTTAATGGTTGTTATTGATAAGGTAACACCAGGTGGTGAAAGCAACTCAAGCCCTGATACCATCTATTTACATCCAATAAACCATGTTTTTCAAGAACCTTCTTGGGTTAATAAGATAGCAAAGAATTGGTTTACCTAAACACAGGTAGTTTTTCTACAGGTCTGTAGATTAAATGCATGATCTTTGAATTTTAATATCTTGATTATGGCCCAGACACTTTACAAGCAATCTGTATTTCTATTTTTCTATGTTTTATAAACTAAGAGGGTTCATGAATATCATTAAACACAGGAAGGATACAGAATTATATTAATTTCCAAACAACATGTCACCTCCATATTAAGGCACAGAAATTTAAAAACAATTAAGACATAAGAGTTTACTGACTAAACTTTACTCAAAGGGTGTATGGTTTTATTTCTTGGAACCTTAAAATAGGCAAAACTTGGTCAAACAGCATAATATCATTGTACATAAAGTGACATATTCAATTGAAAAACACTTCATTACAATTTCCAATCAATTATGTTCGTTGAAATATGTCAAGCATCCAAATTGAATGACAGTTGTTAGCACGCCTGCTTTGTCTATTCTACAGGTTTTTTCCCATTACTATTTTGTCGTTTATGAATTATTATTATCATTATCAATCACTTCTGCATTGTAATGTAGGATATGCTCTTCTTTGTTCATTACAAATGGTGACCGATAGAATAGAATACATGACTCCTGTACCAATAAATGTTTATTGTGTCTTAACAATTGGATATTAAGATTTCATATTTTCACAACAAGATATCAACAGGTATATTGATTCCAATAGACCAATATTGAATTCTAATTCATGTTTTTAATTTCAAATCTTATGGAAAATATTGATTAGAGGTTTGTACCTTTAAGTTAACTTCAGATCATTGATGACCACAAGATAAGAAAGATGATCTGTTGAGCATGGATCCGTTTCTTTAAAGTCCATATTAAATGTCTTGAGGGCATGTAGGGAAGCAAACAGAATTGAACGAATTGTTACGAATATCTAATTCAAAGTGCAAAGAAATTTCAGAAAGTCTCAATCCTCATGTATTTATCAACGCTAACCATAAAATCTAATAACCATCCCCTTTCTGCCAAAACAATTTACACTAAAACAAGAATAATTGGATGCCATAGTCAAACAGTTTAAGATAAAAGTAACATCATTTCACAACTTCGCCCACCATAACTAAGTCAGCGGGCCATAAAAGTTGCTTGGTTGTCCAAATATGGATTTTTTTCCTCCTTTAGAAAATCACATAATTCGAGAACTTCCATTCAATATACTTCTATCATAAGCTCATAAAGATTTCAGTGGTTCACTCTTCTTTAAGTTTATAACTCATTTATAATAAGCGATGTCCGTGTGAGAAGGAAATTAAATTCCATTGTCCCATAGAAATAACAATATGGAAGTTAGATAACTTTGTGCCATTATGGATTGGATAATGGAATCTTACAATAAATTACAGCGATATATTATACTGATCACTTACAGATGACAATTACCAGTCAATAATCAATCCACGAAAAAAAATTATTTAAAAACCAGTTCAAAATATGAAAATATTCAATTCATCATCACAATAGAACTATTTTAAAGGATAGAGGTTAATAAAGTAGAAAATAATAGTAACAAAGAACAACTTTGCCTTCTTGTGACAAAATAAGTCATATGATTTACGAGGACTGAAATCAGTTCACATTTCCTAAGACAACTTCTAACTCTCACTAATCGAGATCAATTTTTATTATATAGGTTTTATGATGATACCTATAGCCTATATAGTGGACAGGCATTACAAATTATCAAGAGAATACGAAAGTGTTATAGTTTACTGTGTCGAGCTTGAAGTATAGAAAGTAATCAAGTATGATTTTTATAGTAATTTGAATGTTGAAAATATATTCCTGTATAATTCCTTTGAAGCCAGATATCAGATAAGTTGACTATAAATCTTGTATACCTCTTCCCATGGTATTTAATGGCCGTGAACTTTGAAGTTCTGGCTGAGCACCTGCATACAAATTTTAACCTGTGGTTGCATATAAAATTGCATTTGGAAAATGTTTCTAATGCCTGCCTAAACTATTGTAACTCAATAAAAAATCTTTTGTCTCAGCAGACAAATGTTGACAACTTCTGCTTAATGTATACTTTTAATAGATAACAAGCGGTTGCCATGCAAGATACCCCAACATTTTGCAAGAGAAAACACTTAGAAAAGTTTTTTTTGTACAATTGACAACCATAATCTTGGAAGTTATCACCCGCTTCCTACATATGGGAACGCATATCTTTGGGATATAAACATAAATTTTCCGGAGAGTCCATAAACATAAGATGATTTTTTATACAATCAGAGGCCATAATCGGATAAATCCAGGAAGTTGCGCTCAAATATTTGCGAATATATTGAAAGATAATGAAAGGAACCGACATGTTTGGGTCCACAACCTTGGTAATGCATACTTTTACACCCTTTATAAAGGAGTGACCTTTTAGTCAGCCAGTTTCACTCAGATTAATTTTGAACTCAAACATCATCATGGTGTTACAGAGATATGTTTGAATGGTTTGTAAAATCGGGGCAAAAAATCGGCAATTTTTCCAGTAAAATACATGCCAAAATCGGATAAAAATTGTGAACTGTCGAGTGCCCACAAGCAAATGTGAACGAATGTCCTGACAGACGTATTAAAACCATGGGATTAAAATTTAGAAAACATAAAAATGTTTGCAGTCTGCAACATGTAAACATAATATTGAAAAGGAGCTCAGATTATTCAATTTAATTATACTACAGTACTGATTACTTTTTTACTTGACTTCCCAAAACTAACCTGGATAGAAGAACATATATATGTCCATAATTCTACACTACATTAAATGTTGAAGGTTATTAAAACGTAGTTGACTATAACTATACCATAAAAAGTTACTAGAAATTTAAAATCAATCCATTAGATAACTATTTGATGATGCATGTTCCCGTAGAGTTATACAAATACAAATCAGAAACAAACAAACCGGTCACATTGACTGAACAATATCAATGATTCTTGCCGATTCTAAAATAGAAATTAATGATGGATGTTATTATTCCATTCTGTGGGTTAAAATATCAACAAATTTTTGCTACAATTCCATTAAACAATTATGTTTGATATTTTAACCTTTTTGGTCAGGAGACATTTCTATATCACAATGTTTATCCTGCTAGAAATGGGATAATGTTCATTAATAACACCCTATCAAAACTCATTGATTTTTTTAAGCAATAAAGTTTATAATGTGAATTCAAGTTATGATTGACGATTGTAAGTTTTAAAAAGGTGAGTGGGTTGGTTGAAATAATATTGGGTGGGGGGGGAGAGGTAGAGGGAAAAAAAAGAAAAAAAAGAATGGTCTACCGACTTAATTTCCCTATTCTACTGATTAATTGTCCTGTTTGCACTAGCCCCACCTCTGAAATTAGCTTTATGAATTTGTTGTTTGTTGATAGCCATATTGTCTAGCAGAACGGTAAGTCTGCTGGTTTCATTAACCCATTTAAAAGAAAAAAAGTACAAAAATTTCAATATTCCCTTTCTAATGCCATACATCTAATTATCAACCTTTCAATCAGGTTACATTTTATTCTTATATTTACACCGTTTCTCATGCCTATAGCGTTAACTGAGGTTGCAAATACGTACAAATAATTTTGAAACTGGAACTTGAAACTACAGCTGGCAGCAACAAATACTTGCTACAAGCAGGTTGGTCTATGTTTTTTTGGAGACTGAAGAAGACAATTTTTTGCCAGCTGATCATCGCCTACTGTGTCAAAATGGCGACGGAAAAAATATTGATGGTGGATGCTGAAGAATGTTTTGAATAGACAGCAAGAAAGGCAGACAAACGAAACTAATTTTAATGGTTCCTAGCTTTCTTTGAAAGGTGTGGGGCCAAAAAATCCATAAAATAAAATGACAGACTAGCAAAAAAGCTATAGTTTCTCTAGTTTTACAAGTACGGTAGGGGACCTATAATTCACTTCCAATCTTATAATTACCAGCAACACAAATCACATTTCAATGTGGGGGTACAAAAACAGAAACACAATTTATAAATTGTTGCCAGGCAACAAAACATATGCCACACAGCAGCTAAATCGTCAGGGCAGTCAACTAGAGTTGTCACATATATTTACTATTTTCGGTTATGAAACATTTATAAAAACTCAAATCTGAGTAATTATCAGAAAATCATTAGAATTTGTTTGGTTTTGATTAAGTTGTCATCTATGCTACTGTTTAGTATAAGAAACATTTAATATTATGGATTTAGCTGTTCAAATTATAAAAATTTGTTGAAAATCAATATACGTACTTGTTCATCTCATAACCTTAAACACTGTGTATAAATTTAAAGTTAATCAGGTATTAACTTGAGCCTCTAGATCGTCCACAAGAATTTTTAAAGTGATCAAGGGAACTCTGGGAATTATCCACAAGATTATTTGAAGTGATCAAGGGCCATAACTCTGGCAGTAATTATCAGAAATCGCCGAAAATCAATAGGATTCTTTGTCTCAAGATATTAACTTTAGCCTCTAGAGCGCCCACAAGATTTTTTGAAGTGATCAAGGGCCATAACTCTAACAGTAATTATCAGAAAACGCTGAAAATCAATAGGATTCTTCGTCTCATGACCTTTAAAATGTTAAAATTTAAAGTCAATCAGATATTAACTTTAGCTTCTAGAGTGTCCACAAGCAATTGTGGAACCTGACGTAGACAAGGACAATATACAACCACATTTGAATGTAGATGTATAAAAAGAAACCGATTAAAATGTATCGATTTGAATAATATGAAAACTGTGGTTTTTAGGTTCTATGTTTGTTTTTTATTGATACTATCTTGATCAACTGATTTTGTTATGTTTGCATGTATTCCATAAAAAGTATAAGAATCATATGACAGCTTATAACGAAATTCTAATATTCTTTGCTAATCCAGGCACACATGAATAGTGGAGTTTTTGTAGTTATGATTATTTCTTATTTTGCTACTGTGCCACAATGCTGATTAAATGCATTGTCAGAATTTGTAAAATCAGGGTTCTTGCTTTTTGGAAGTGTCTTCATATATATAGTTATTCGACAGCTAAAATAGTGCCGTTGCTATTTTAGTGAAAAAATTCCATTTGCTGGAGCTCGTGGAAAATCAATTAAAGGGATCTTCTGTTCTGTTCGAGTGTAAAGAAATTAAAGTTTATCTCACCTTTGGACAAGTAACTTCATTCTGCTGAACTAAGACTAATGCTGAAGCAACAAGGGCACCTTGTCTTACATAATTGACAGGGTCATTTGTCATTGGTTCAAGGAGTGTTAATGCTTCCTGAAAATAAATGAAATGAAATTAAATGGGGTTCAACGTTGTACTTTTCTGCTCCAACTGGCCTCATTTGTATTCCTGGAAGTAGAACAATATGTGTTTAATTTGTACATTTGTCTACAATTACGGTCTCAAAGTATGGTAGTTACTTATCTTTATTTCAGAGATAGTAATTCTTTCATCCAAATTAATGAGGAGCTATGGGCTAATATTATATTAATACCTGTAGTTATAAGGCTGAAATTTCATATCATTAATGAAAGATTTTTAAGTACACAACTTGTTGAATATGTAATAGTAAATTAAGACGATTGCCCCAAAGAGTATCAAACTTCAGTTTGTAAGACTTAATTAAAGTTTTGAGCAAGCTTACTTTAACTTATATTGGAATATAAATCAATACTCTTTTGATGTTTGGAAATGTACACCATGAGGTTATTCAATATATAATTGAAGATCACTTATAGATCTCAAGTTTTAAAATCCTCAAACTACTGAAAACCTGCGAACGAGCGAACATCAGAGAGAGATTGTAACAAACATAAACAACCTGTAGTTTACATAGCAACTTGATAAAATATATATGTTATTTATTACAGACAATGAACCATTGAACTTCAATTTCCTTTCTGTTTTATATATTTGAGGGTTTTATCAATAAAAGCAGACCATTAGGTCAGTAATAAAAACTGAAAATAGATGTTCTATATAAAATCTGTGGGTGAATTCAGTTCTTTACATGAGGGATCTGTGATGTTTAGGACAAAGTTTGCAAATAATCAAAAACTTTGTTAGCAATGGGGTATTTGGGAATAATAATCTATCAGAATCAGTCTAGGTTTGCAATCTCTGGATAATGTTATAGTGATAATCAAATGAATTTTTGTCAATAAATTTAGCCATCATCTCTCTGAACTGAGAAAGTCGTTTTATACTTGCCCTTACTGTCAGGTCTTTACATAAGCTTATGTTTTAATTCAAGCATACATTTAGCTTTCTCAAATAACAAACACTTATCATTATCATTTCATCCTTTAAATGAAATGGTTTTAACGTCCTACTGTTATGCATTCATCCTTTAAACAATTGTTTGACATTTATTGAATTCATACAGAGTTCATGTCCATAAGTAGTTAAATGCGTTAGATTCTAACTTAGAAGGCTTTAATGGCAAGGGCATTAACTATGAATAATTGATGTATGACACTGAATCTAGACAGAATTATTGTCTATTAGTAGTTGAATAACACCAGCAAGTTTGAAAGAAAAAAACAATCAAAAATACTCTGTAGAGGTAATTCAAGGAATAGGACCAGATGTGGATGTATACCAATTAATGCCAAATAAAATTACCAAAACATAACTTCTTAAATCATCAATGCAATGATACAGATAAAGAAGTCAGTGTCGCCTACAGATCAATTGAAATGACAAAATACCAGTATTAGTTTAGCCGGTTTTGATTATTTGTTAGTAATGTTACCCATTGACGCAAGAGAGATATCAGCAATTACTAAAGAAAATAGGAACGATTATATCAGTATCAGGGCTTAATAACACATTTTCCTCCTCTTTTACTTCTTTCAATAAATAAGAACATTTTTTATGTTTGTAATATGCAAGTTATAAATTTGGAAAGTCTGGGTGGAGGTTATCTCAGCGATGATCCTTATAAATAATCAGTCTCGTTCAATTTGCGGTTGTGATTCAGAGTTAAACAAATTAAACCATGTGTTTGGATAAGACACATCATGTTAATTCGCTTGGATGAAGACATATCTTAAAGCTATATTCTAGATTATTTACGCCTATACTTCAGCTACAATTATCTGCCCTTGTCAAATTCAGAATCGGGAACAGCACACCAAAGCGGTAAATAATATAAACTGCCCACTGCATCCTGGGAATCATCAATATAGCAGATCAATACCTCTCATTAGCTGATCGTTAGTCACACTCACAAATTACTTAATGTTTAGAAATAGACGCTTGAGAAAATTTTATTACTCTCCTAACCAATGTCAGAATAAATATGGAGCACCAGAATAGTTGCTGTTTGCTAGACGAAATTGCTCATTAACTTGTAGTAACTGTAAACACAGTTTATGGTATAAAGCTATATTTGGAAGAATTGAGAGATTCAGCAAATAATAACTAATAAATGTAGATTTAAAAGACAAATTTCAGGGAGACATCTAAGAATTATCAATAATAGAATTACACAGCGCATGGACAAATTCCAGTTCCACTGGTATTTTCTGAATCATTTAGCAACAAACTAATGTTATTGAGCAGGGCTTCCACTTCAAAATTTTCACTGCCAGTAATTTTTGGTAACACACGAAAACTTTTCAAAGTAAATTCATATTTCATTTCTTTTAATTCATGGTAGGGTATTGTGAATTCACATGTCTATACCAATTTGTCACCATGGGGTACACAAAATAAATAAATTTGACTTAAAATTGAAATATAAACTATTTTGCCTATACCGTTTTTTTATGACTTCGAATTTTGTCTTATGGTTTGGATTGTTCGTACTTGGTTTTATTTTATTAGTAAAGCTTATGATAATTATTTATTAGTTAAAGATTCATTATGGGAGAGGTGATAACGAGTAAGCAGTTCTCACTATAATAGTTAAAAACTACATAATGTAAAGGCAATTTGCTAAAAATTTCAGTCAAATTGATCCACTGTGAATGAAAGTTCCGCATAGCCTCGATCATCATTACTTAAGTTGGTAAGGTGAAACTAATAGTCTTGTTTATCAATTTATTTGTTTAATCACGAAGGAAAGTTTTTTTGCAAATCGGACAACAATCCAACAAATATCGCAGTCTAGGCTTACCATCGAGAGCTGCTTATGGTCTGATTAAGTTAGTTAATGTCTAATTTATAATTTCTATAACATCTGAAGCCTAAATTAAGACTTGCAGTAATCAGATTTAGCTCTTGAATAATGTTAACTTTCATTAAATATTCTGTTTTGGCTACTTAAATAATGAAATAGTTGAATTGGCCGTAGAAAAACTATTTCAGTAGCTCACATGTAATTACCACATGCTCTATAGAAAACAAACGGACCCGGATAATTTTGAGTTGTAATACAACAACTTTGAAATTAAGATAAATATATCACTGCATATATCTCACATTGATTAGTTTTAGACCATCTCTTACGGAATTACAGGCCACAGAATTGGGACGTAAATACTAAATTCTAATAAATGTAGAACAAAATGACTTACGGACAACTAACTTGACAGCTAGCGAAACCTAGAATATCGTCATGTATATAAGACTAGCTGTATATATACACAACATTTTTACTACATGTGGAATCATCAATATTGCTGCACAATAGAACTGGAATACATAATTTTCCAATAAGCAAGTTAACTAATCTCTAGATTTTATTTCTACAATTTCCACAAGACGCAAATACCGCTATAGAAATTTATAAATGCATTTTTCTCCAAACACATACGTTGTTTAAGACTTCTGTAATTGCTATGCTATTTTTATTTTATATGACAGTTGGTTGGATTTGAAGAGCAGTACTTCATATCAATTGCCCTTTTTTGAAAATCATAATAACCTTGTTTACATTGTGCCTGCCCGTAATAGTGGTAAAGAGCTTTGTTGTTCAAAATTCTTATAACGCGTGGACACTACGTGAATGATTACCAATGGACCCACGTCACACCATTGATTAGATTCCTACATATCAATTAACTTTTATTGTTCTACTTCCAGACACTCATCATTAATTATCAACACAACACTCAGTATAATCTGTTGACGACTATGTATACAACTCTATAACATCAATCTATAAGTGTGCATATTATTGTATAGTTACATAGTGGAGGTCGATAGTAGGCATGTTTGAAAATTTGGTTTTGGAAAAAAAGACTCTTTTCCGGCGTTCAAAATGACCATTAGGTCATGACCGGCATATACGGCTGACCTGGAACTCATGTTATTGAGTTATGATTTAAGTTGTATGTAAAATGTAAGACATTACCTCTTACAAGTTTATTGTTATTTGCTGTGAACAAGGTAATTAAACAAAGCATTGCTTTGCTATGAAAAACTAAATAAGGCAGCTAACAATATTAAGATTCATCGATTGATTGATGAAGATGCAAAATATGCATTGATGAAATCCATGTTGTTACCATTCTGGTGGTCTAGCTTAAAAGACAGAATAATATTAGATATTTGGAAAATAATCCTGAATATGATTATTTGAATGTGAACATTAAAAGAACTACCCGGTATTCTACAAGAATGGCATACTAAAGTAACTCAATTTCATTAAATATTTTAACTGGATCAACTGTCTCCAGTGCTTTCTATTTATGAAAACTTACTTATTCATGTCTTCTGCATAATGATTCTTACTCTTGTGGAGATAATACAAAAAATAAGTTTATTATACAACAAATGTTGGGTGCTGATTGTTAACAGTACTTGAAGGAACTGTCCTGTAAACTGTTCTTGAAGGAACCTGAGAATACCCAGTTAACAAAAACATAAACCAGATATAAAAGTAGGTCAGTTCCGGTTTTTGATCAAGCAGAAAGGAAATGTTGGGATGAATCGAGATGAATGAGTATAGATATTGTAGATGACACTGATGACAAACATCAATTGCTTCATGTATTACTAATGGCAAAAATAATTCCTCAAGTCAACAGAAGCCATGTAATAATATTCATCTGGATGATTAGTAGGTCTAGGTAACATCTGAGATTAGTATGTCCTGAATAGTTTTTGTTTAGGTGGAGAAGATGATTGACCGGGTGGACTCTCAATTCTCTCCCCATATCGAAACAATTGCTGTTGTTACTCATGTTACAATACATCATAAAATGTCTGTTCACCAGGTTTCAAATTCATCTGACTACTTGTAATTGTATGTGACACTACAACATCCATAACATTAGGTCTTTGATGAAACTAATATGAATCCATATCAATAACTCATTACAAACACACAAATGACATCCACATACATTCATATAAAATATTTCATGAATACAAACAAGACATTGAGTTGTGTTCAAAAATTGTTCATTAGAAAACATGACATTTTAATAGTGCACAGACATAGTTTAAGTCTACTGACCTATAAAACTATAATAACACATACTTATTGAAAAACAGCTACTTATTTATTTGAGCGACAGACATTTCGAAGAGTATTCTCTCAATGTTATTAAGCTAATCTACTGGCCTAGTGTCCTTAGATACTGGAGTATGCCAATCAAAACATATAGACAGACAGTGAACAAAATTTTAAAAATTGACTTGATGCATTGTTGCACTAGATTCCATACAGATGAATTGCCCTGGGCCCTGTTTCTCGAAATCTTAACTAAAGATAAAATCCCAATTTAAATAGATTCTTAAATTTTGATTGGCCATGCACTAAAATCAAGCTAATATTATCAAACTAAATTACTAAAATTTGGATTTAATTTTAGTTAAAATTTTGTGAAACAGGCTTTGGCTCTAAATATTTGATGTATATGCCTGTAAAAAAGTATGTCTTCTAAGATCTGAATTGGTACCCTGGATCATTTCAGTAGGGAAACAACCATAACATAATAAATTAGAAATGCTGTAAATATAGGAGATGTATGAAAATATCGGTTATCACAGTGTAAAGTATCATTGTATGAAATAATGGAAACCATTTTGATAAACTTGAGTTGTTGAATGTGGCAACATAAAATTAATTTAAAATTAGTCAAAGATATTCTAAATTTCCCATCCCCACACCTTTTTCATAATTCTGTAATAGTTATAGAGACATTCCGTGTGAAGTGGACCGAATTTCGCAAAGTTGGCAACATGACCTCCTCCGAAAAAATTATAAAAAATATATATGTACATTATATTATATGGCTTTAAAAGCTAACAAATCCAAAATAATACCATCTAGGTATAAAACTCACTGAGATATTACGGCCACTTGAAATTAGGGTATTTAGTGATAGTGAAACTACATAACGCTTCATATGATATACTCTGCTTCAACTTTCTAAGCAGACAAAACAACTTTTCACTGTTTTTAAAGCTGAACTGAGAATAGTTATAAATTTTTAATGGTTTTCACTAATTTGATAATTAAATCTCGTTGACTAAATATTCATGGATGAGAGATCTTGGTAACATGACTATATCCACCAACAGCTAATTACAGTGTGACTAATTGAAGAAGAGTTGCCTACTTGCGAAACTGATCACCAATTAGTGACGGTTGTTGAGAGTCTTATTAGTTGTGTACATTTACTGTGGTTTAATGCACAAGTAAGTTGATGTCATTTAATGTTATATTAAATACGACAAAATATGTATACATGTGTAGCAGATCTATTTCCATCATGGTATCTTCCTCCCACATGAACACTTTACAATTTTAAAAATTCCAGCAAACCATTATAAGAAGTTAACACATGCATAATTTCAGGTAAAACACTTGCTTTCTAAATTTGACTCTAAATCAATAAGGAAGGACATGATGGTCACAAGCTAATTAAAGTCAAGTGTGCAAGACTCAGAAAACAATTAATTCTTTCACAGTAAACAAGAAATAACAACCTAACAAAGGAGTCATGCAATTAATCTAAACTTTGTTGCAATGGCTCAACTGGAAAAATAAAACTTATATTTGGGTTTGTTGATGAAGATGACATTTTAATTATTAACATACATATTTGATCAAACCATATTATCACGAAATATATACATTCTTCTTCCAAAAGACAATGAAAACAGCAAATACTGAAAGAAAATTTAATGTTGATTGCGGACCTTCAGTATCTTCTCACATGACATTTAAGTGGATGCCCCAAAGCAGCCATCCCAAGTTTAATTATGCAATTCAGAAGCCAAAATGTTAAAAGATAGTTTGGAGTTCAGCTTGGAATATTAAGTTGTTGATAACATTCGTTGGATTAGTTTAACATACATAACTCAGATAAAGAGTCTTCATTCAATGTGCTGCCTACAGTGATTATAAGGTACCTTCTTTAACTTCAGTTCGCAGACTTGATAAATACTGAGTTTGTTGGCATTTTTTCAAAATTCATTTTTTGCTTGAAAAGATGACACTGGTACACATTCATCACTTATGAGCGGTTTATAAGCCAGTTGACACAGCTAACCTGGTCATGTTTATATTTCAATAATTTGCTGGAGTTGATGATTCTTTAGAAATGTGACGAAACCAGAGTAACTGTAGAAAACCCACATATCCTAATAGCATAAGACCCCTAGAATTAATCATACCTCAACTTGTCGGTAAATCCTTTAACTATGTGAAAACTAATGCAGCCTTATTCAGTTCACAATCCAATTATTGTACAGGACAAGTGAACATGTTTTTTGTAACATTTTTATTGCCTGAAGTCTGAATGGCATGTCCAACTATGAAACTAATAAGACCCAGTGACCATCCTTGAAAAGGACAAGATAACTGCAAGTGGAGTGACCTATATTTTTCATAGAAAACTAAAGCCAGAATGTCAACCTTACCTATACGACTTTCCTGTTATTTTAAAGAATACTGTAAACAAAAACAGTCAGACTAAAACAAGTAACGAAAGTCCCCTCCAGTAATACCCAGAAGAAGGAAAACCATCAATTTAAAACTCATCAGATAATAAATGTAGTCTGTAGAGTGGGGGTGATTACGCTGCTAAGTGAGTAAGACGCTGGCTCGCTAGCCTGGATATCGGGTGTTAGAACCCTGCATTGGCTAAGAAAGTGCATACAGATTTTCCGTTGTGGTTTGCCCTTGTCAGTGATGCACGACGGAGGGTGTGACAATGACAGCTGTCTAGTTGGTTTGATGGGATGGAAAACCGAGGTACCATGTACACATTGACGTACACATAAAAGATCCCTTTGCAGTTGAAATTTGTAGACTGTAGCGCTGCTGCATTTTTTCTAGGTGCAGTACAATTGCAGCAGAGCAGTAAGGACACCACCCCAGTCTGACGAGAGGGGGTGGATGGGGGAATACTGTAATTTCCTTCAAGAGAATTGACAGTCAATATTTACTTGTAGCAAATTCTAAAGGGTTAAAGATAAAAAAAACATTTATCAAATCTTCAGTTCCATTTAGTTTTAAAATAATCCCTTTAAATTTATTCTGTCTGATTTCACGTTTTGAAAGAAATACTCAACTGTATATTTTCAACCTTTAAACTAATCCCCAGTAACAACCTTGACAGAAACTGGAGGAGTTTGTCATGATCAGAATGATAACAAGATCTAGTTAGAACTGACTGACAGTCAAGTATAACAGTCTTTATCAAGAGCGATAATTAAAATCATTCTGCTATACTGAAATTGAATTTTTTTCTTCTGTTTATCTAATAACCGTAAAATTGTTAACTTCACAGATAGTACCTGAAAGCGATTGGTTTCATAGAATGCTCAAGTGTGTGAAAAAATTGTTAAGTCTCTTTGTGCGAAGAAAAAATCCCACAAACCCCCAAAATATTTAAAAGAAAAAAAGGAGTTGATATTTAGGTGAAACATGCCATCAAACTAGATATCATATCAAAATTATTATAAATATTATAAAAAGAAATGTTTCTAAGTTCATTAAAAAGATAAATCAATTTAGGTCAAGTGGGTCAGTTCATTTCAGTTTGATTCCAAGGTTCAATTAAGTACATAATTAAGACATCATTCAATTTCTACATACCAATTCTACCTAAAAGATATTCGGATAGAGCTAAATAGTTCAGAAATATTAAGTACTGGTACGCTTCAGACAATATTTCCTTTCACATATGATATATATAAGTCTGACTGACGATGCTTAAGACAAAAATATTAGAAAATAGTCAGTCTGTTCAATGATATAGAATGCTAAGACATGGAGATTATAATGAGAAAAGTAATTGGATTACACCTATAATTTATTCTAAAGCAATTGTTGTTCCATATTTCTGCATCATTTACGTCATCAGCAACGTGCCAATCTTTAATTAAGGAACAACTGCACGATGGTACACAACTTCAGATTGAATATTAAGTTCATTTAGACATGCCTCCACACGAGGTTCCACATGACAGCATTTCCTTTTATCACAGGGGAATAAAGAATTCTTAATTTAAAAGAAGACTAGTGGGTTTTCCATGTTAACTCAAACTGGACTAACACATGACCCCTCCAAAAAAAACCAAAAAAAATATGTTATAGAATATTATAGCCTTAAAAGTTAGAGTTCTACTCCCATTCAAAATGTTGGTTCAAAGCACCTGAAAACCTGAAAAAAATAACAGAATTTATGGTCCTTATCCCTTTTTAGCACCCCATTTTTAAATAGCCATATTTCAGTGAGTTTTTGACCTAGAGAGGTAATATTTTCGATTTGTTAGTTTAAGGCTACAATAACATGCATTTTTTAAAAAGAAATTGGGGAGGGGGTTAAATTCCCACCATAAGTCCAGTTGACATGGAATGACCCTAATATTTGTCCATCCTGTTTTAATTCAGCTATATATCACTTAATCTAATGGAAAAAAATACCTTTTACATCATTTTAATAAGATAAAGAATTCAGTAAGCACACTTGTCTGTCAGTAATGTCTCAATATTTACTGTGAATTTTTGTGCTGGAAGGTATTCAAGCATTGATAATGTTGGCAGCACATTCAATAAAAAAATTATGTAATCATTCAATTCATCTTATTTAATAACACATCACAGGAATATTTACAATTCTAGCAATAAATTGTCTATTTTTCACAAATTGCTATCAGCAAGCAAACCATTTTTTTTTTCAATTCTAAATTTGCTTAGGTATTTAATATCCATTTTAGATTTAGCAAATAGATAGCGTCAGTTAATAAACAAACGTACAGATTAAAAGTTGTTACAATTTTGCCTTCTGCGGATGATTTTCCATGGCAGAACAGCTTATTAAATACTTTATCTAGATATGAACCAACAAATTTATTGAAATGGTTAAAATATTAATTAAGCATTTTAAAATATGGTTTGTGTGGGTCCTGTTTCACAAATTTCCATCCTAACTAAGATAAAGGTGAGTTTCACAAAAAAAATTTAAGCATATAGCTAAATTCCATTAAAAAAAATCTTATAAGTTAAGGAATCTTATCTTATCTTAAAATAGTAGTGTTTCACAAAAACATTATATGGATAATTTTAACTAAAACAAGCCAGCAGTGAGGCTGATCAGATGTCCTCTGAATGAAAACCCAAAATAAACAGACGTCACATATTAATCAATTACCCATTTATCTTTCTCAAAAGAATTGAGTAATCAAACTGATTATCTATGCTTAGTCTATCAAACTCAGGTTTTGAAGTACCTGGTAATATCAAAGTTATCTTGTCCCAAAGCATTGACCATAGAAATTGCTAAGCTCTGCTTAACTTTAATGTGAAATAGTAATCATTGAACAAAGTCAAGACATTCGCCAAATTAACATCTATACCTGAATTAAAAGCCGGGATATGTTCCAAAGCCTAAGCATTTAAATTCGCTCATCATCGAAATTTAGAACCAATGTTATCGTGTTCCAAAGTCTTGACCAATCAAATTGCTAATCTCTGCTTAGCCTTAGTGAAAAATATGCATGAACAAACTGTCAAGACATTCGCATAATAGACACCTACACCAATTTTGAACATTCTACCTCAATTACAAGCAGAGTTATTGTTAAGGTATTGTTGTAAATAAAACTATACACAAAGTTTCACCACTATCACTCAAATTAGAATCAAAGTTGTCAAGGTCCAAAGTCTAGACCAATCAAACTGCTTATCTATTTGCTTTAGCTTACCCTGAACTTAAAATGCTCTCAAATTCAAACTTAGTCTATGTATTGGTGATGAAACTATACACTAGGTTTCATTACTCTCACTTAATTAGAACCAAAGTTATTGTGTCCCAAGGCATCACCAATCAAAACGCTTATCTCTGCTTAACCTAAGCAGAAAATCTATCACGGCATTCACAAAACCTGAAGTTATAATCAGTAATAATTTAACTTTTGAGAAGATTTTAATTCTTCCAGGGGTGTTCCAGGTAATAACATCTTTAACCTGTAGAGGCTCCACTGTAGTTTTCAAAGCGATCATGGGCAATAACTTTTTGAAAGTAATCATCACAAATCTTTGGAATTCAAGATGCTTCCCCTTCTCATGAACATCAACACTGTACATCAAGTCAATTGGATGATAACTTAGCCTTTATAGTGTTCAAATAATTTTGCTACATGACCAAGGATCATAAGCTTGGTAGAAATTATCGGAAATCATCACATGAACTGAGATGATAACTTTGGCCTAGAGAGCGACCACTGACATCTTAAAAACCCACTTCAAATTGGGGCGTGTAAAAAGGAAAGCTCCAAATCACACTGATGTGCCCTTTGCAAAGAACATGTAATGAGTTTTCGTCGGTTTCATAATGATCAAAACATTACAACGAAAACATATCATAACACACTGTTACTTTAAATCATTAAAAGTGAAGGACCAACCTACATGTGGGACCTTCAATTTTGAGTAGCCCTTTGCAAAGAACATAATGAGTTTTCGTCGGTTTCATAATGATCAAAACATTACAACGAAAACATATCATAACACACTGTTACTTTAAATCATTAAAAGTGAAGGACCAACCTACATGTGGGACCTTCAATTTTGAGTAGCATTAACTATTGATTTAAAGAAAAACAAACAATTCAAGTAGACTTTTAAAGTCATTCAGCTGTTAGAGAGTTCCTGGTGTCTGTGCAACTATGACAGCTTCCATTAAACCCAATATCCATTATTTTCGACAAGTAAAAAGGCCATCGCATGTGCTGATTGTCTGCTAGGAGAAGTCAATATGGTGGGTTCTGGACGTGTCTATAACAAGAGGAAATGTCAAGTTATTATTTAAGGTAATGATGTCATCATAAAAAAACAACGTTTTTATCATTTTTTGATCTTCAAATTCATCCCAAGACAGTCTGACCTTTTCTCTTACGTCTTCAAAAATCAAAAGGCAAATGACACAAAGAAAATTAGTCTAAAAGCTTCTGACCACATCTTGAAACATTGATGTTTGCATGTTTTAGGAATTTTAACTTAGTCGTTTAACACACAGCTTCTACTACTTATTGCGATTGAGATGGTCTAGCTTTCCCACAAATGAGTTTTTCAGCATTGAAACGGTTAATTGGTCCATTAAGCAAACGTAAATGTTGCAGGTTTCTCCTACTAAAGGAATATGTCAATATTTCTTATCACCCACAACCATACCAATTGCTTCCAAATAGGCCGTTTTATCTAATGGATTATAAAAATATTGAAGCAAATGTTTAAATATTGAAGATAAATGACAACTGATGGTGGGTATCATCATTTTAGTTATCTGAATTGAGCTATTTGGATAAAATGGGAAAATAAGTTTTTAGCTCGCAGGAGATAACTTATTGGAAATATATACATTGTTGTAAGCAGGGTTCTTAATCCAGTTTGAAACGAACCAACCAGAATCGAGTCAAATGTGGTCCTGGTAGTTAATTATGACTATAAACTTCCATTCCCTTTATTATTTTAATATTTGCTGGTACCTGTAATCCACACCGAGAAAAACAATGCCAAGATCGTCCTTCTTTGGCCATGTGGGTTATTTTTACAAAAGCTGCTTACTAGACTTGTCATAAATAATCAGCAAGCTTGTTTTTGTTTTTACTGGATTTATCAAATTACCGTTAAATGTGCTAATTAGGCTACTCGGATTATGAACCACATGGCCGATTCTCACCATGGTATGACTGTTGTTGTAGTCGACAATCCATTTGATTGACATCTTAATTAATAAGTAATAATTAACCGTTGTCTCAAAGAGCTATTCACATTTATTCAACAAGAGATGTTCAATTCAATGCAATAATTTGTCTTCATAATCTACATTATCCATAAAAGGCCAATATACAGACAAATCCACAAACCTTGTTCGTCTTCAAGTGCTTACTGGCTAGGAAGATATAAGCATTACAAATTCTTAAGTTTCTTCTTAGCAAATTCAAAGACCATGAAATATATAAGCTAAAGTGAAGAATTTTATAATTTTTGCTAAACATATTCTATGATATGTCATTTACAGTTCACCAAAGGTTTTAGTGGAGTTGTGTTTTAAAGGCCAGTGTCACCATCAGATACAAACAACCACAACAATAAACATGTTCATTTAACTATGTCTGCATGAATGCATAAACTAATCCAAACCAAGAATATTTTTGACAATTTTGTGATGACATGCAATACAAGGGGTTATGAGGTCATCGAGATCTGTGCAGTTGTCTTGTTAAGTGGATATGATATTGAGATCCAAAGAAAATTCTCCAGGAAATTAACCAGTTTCATTATTATGAATTATGAATATGATTTATTTAAAGCAAATAACATCAATTTACTCATAAGCAATGGGGTCAATCAATGCTGCAAAGGTTTACATAGCAGTGCTAATCATTATTATAAATTAATAATAAATCTTTGAAGCTTTCAAGGAAGGAGAAGGATAATTAAGTATTACCACTGGATCATCCAGATTTATTTGCACAAACAAATCCCAGGTTTTCCACTTTGATTGACATACTAGCTTTTAATCAAGATTATATTCGGCGCAAGATTATGGTCCGAATGAGCCAAGGCCAAAATAAAGGGGCTCTTAACAGAAAAGGATATGACTGATTGGATCTATTTAATTAGTATCACTCTATACGCTTAGTTAATCCTACCTATCACTTCTCATTTGTATACATAGAAAGAGGGGAATTGAACACGATATTAGATTAACAAAGTTCAATTTACAGAGAAACATCCAATAACACTGCTGACAATAGTCGACCAGTAAATACTACAGATGGCTCATTAAGCTGGAAATGGTTACAAGTTAATGTTGTTGTTGTTGTATCTCGAATCTTACTCCAAATATTACCACCATAATATTCCAATTTCTTACATCACACATTTCGGCCACATTCTACATGCTCCATAATCTGAATATCAAGTTCAGGATTTGAAACATCGGTATATTAAGGACAAAAAAAGGAAAAAAAAACAAATGGGAGTTATCTTTATAGGATATTTATTTTAGCTTCAATTCTAGGTGGAAGATATACCAGGTGTTTGCCTGATGATCCAAGAAAGAATTGCCAATCATGCCTAGATATCATACAATATTCATGAAACTTAAATTGACCGGTTTCATCTTTGATGACCCCCATCTATGTCTCATTCGATTGCTGCATATAGTTGCAATGTTACTTTAATTAAAATGTTTTGAAAATAATTTCTTTTGCTGTTTTTCAATCCTTATATTATGTGATTGAAAATTTGGTGTATTATGCATGTTTGTTTGTTTATTCATTAATTGTTTATGTTGCTTATCTTTTGTATATATTGTATTTTTTATTCGTCATTTATGAATAATTAAATGACCATTTTCATATCATCCTTTGCCTTATTATTTACTTGTCGGGTGCTTGGGGGGAATGGGTTTCACCAAACGTCAGTCGATACATATCCTTACAGCTATGCACTCTTTTTTCCATGACCTGTAAATTTACTTGTACTTGTTTCATCTCAATATGTGTAAGGAATCAATATAGAAGTGAAATGAAATGGGGTTTTTAAACATCCTACTTTTCTGCACCGATCGGCTAATGAAGATAGGCAATATAGAAGTACTTGTAATACAACAAAAATATAAGTGCACATGTCATGGTGCCTGTGTGTGGATAGATTACCAGGAAATGAAATATATGCCGCCAACATCAATTAAGTCATCCACATGTCCACAAGTTGTCACCTTTATTTATTCTTTTGTAGGTACCATAAGCATTTACAAAACACTATAATCTGACTAAGATTCATAGCAAATAATCAATGTAGATTTAACAATAATGAATAAGTCATTTGACCATTTTTTACTATGAAAAATTGTCAACTTCCAGCACAGCAGTTTGATTGATTATAGAGAAAACAGGCATGGATGACAACAATATATGACACCTACATTTGACATTTAACTCTCGTTATAAAAAAAAATATTTCAAAACAGCATATCATTAAGTCTATTTTTTACTCCATACTTGACAGCTGACTACTTTTTCTTGGAACATAAATGTGTCCAAAAAGGAAGTTAGCTCATTGTTTTTTCTCACATTACTTAGATCTAATGCTTTTCAGCTGTGCGCGCAAATTCTATTGTTCAATACATTTCACAAGTTTCTTTCTCCAATATTTCCCGAAGCAGACGTCAGAAGACAAGGGATCTTTGATCATCAATCAGTCCTTTCTCGCCTCCCTAGACAAACAATTAATGAGCAACAAAATATTACACCATGATTTTATCTTCTTTACGTAGGAGGAAACATTAAAAGTGCTTAAAACAAATATCACACTTCCCTCTGGACATGACATTAAACCATACGGAAATTTCAAACATATTTTTAAAATATGTTTAAAAGTAATTAATTTAGTCTTAAATGAACATTTTAACAAGAAGAAGTGGTTGCCATATTAATTATATGAAAGATACTTAAACATTTTCCAAGAGATGGACAGAGAATATGGAAAATTGATGTGGCTCATTACACAAAATTTTGCTCCACCATCTTTGACTTTGGTTCTGAATTAAGGAAGACATCCGGGTCTACGCTTTTCTTTTGAGTCATCCCGAGCAGATCATTGATCTTTACCTCTTCCCACTCGGTTTGTGAAAATGGGTGAGGCAATTTTAATGGGAAGTTACAGTCCCGAAATAAATAGATGACACTTATTAATTAATTACACGTTTAACTTTTGTAAAGTATCTAGCAATGAAATTTGTATAATATATCACTCCGCACAACCTATGCAGAAAATGACGATTTACAACCTTTAGTCAAGGTATTGATGTAATGCAGTTTGCATGAAGGTGAATAATAAAAGAAATTGTTAGATCAACCATTTATTCAATATCCGGTAGCAAGTTCTTAAATAAAAGGATCAAGTTAAACATTTATGGCCAAAAACTATAACAAAATTATCAGTAGATGTCTATTAATTTGTTATTGCTTTGGCAACTAGCAAGGGGAATCCCAGCATGCATGAAAGGAAGACTAGAGAAGACAGCAAGTCCTAATGTTCTTCAATTTTGTTATTGAACAGTGGCTAGAAGGGGAAATCAGTTGTAATGTACACTGTAACTATAAGTAAATTTCATAGATAAAATTTTCACTACCTAACCTTCCAACTCTGTTGGAATTCAATCTTATCTGTCTATGGCTCTTGCATTACCATCTTTATTAAAGAGTTTCGTTTACTGTATGTGATCGGCATACATTCATTGAAAAGTTCAACATATATTTATATGACTATCAGATTTAATTAATTGTGTTTTTCTTTTTTGTTTAGTTTACTTTAATGCTTATTATGCAACATAATTTTTATAAACCAAGGCAGGGTCTTGATCGGGGCCTCTGACAAGCCCACAAACTGCAAAGTTGTTCATGCTGCAGCTAGGTCTAACATCAATGACAATTGCTAATCTCATTGTTAGTAATATTTAAAAAATCCAGCCATATGACCACAGATCACTTAAGATTTCCCCATTGACTTTAATGTTAATTCTCGTCTCTTAGACCGGCTTTTGGATCGACATGTGGCAAACTCTTGCCCAAAAGGACGTATGAGGTTCTTTATGAAAAACTTGAGATACTCAAGCTGGAAGTAGAGATGAGTAAACATGTATCCTCCTGCCTCAAAAAAAGAAAATTCATCAAAATATATTTTCAAACCCTTTTCTTTGATTCCACACCAAAAAGTCATAGAAAAGGACAAAAATCGCCAGGAAAAAGGGAAAGGGAGAGGAAGACTAAAAATAACTTTCGCCCTTGTTTCGTGTGTGACAGCGTAGAAATATTTGGTGATCTGTGACCATATAGGATAAGGTTAAATACATCCAGCCAATGTAATATTTCCCTGTAAATTAAATTTAATAGATACAAGTTTTTAAATATGAAATAAACCTACCTTCAGTCCTGTTCCAGCACATGCTATTCCTAAAGCCATGGCTGCTCCAAACCGTACATGTGGATTGTAACTTTCTGATAATAATGATACAACACTTGGACATTGTTCTGGTGTTCTGAAAAGAAAAGACATACGTGATATGACAATACCATTTAGGTAAAACAAAAACACCAGTATCTTAATCTTTATGTTATGAATAGCATTTTAGTACTGGTACGTTTATACAATTTATAGTATGTATTGTGTACTGTAACACTATTGGGCCAGAATTTATTAATTCATTACTTGCATAACCTTTCTTTCATAAATCTCCATTGTATTAGAAATTCTGAATATGCCAGTGGCAGTATAAGCTTATATATCGCAGGTTTAGTATATTTCAGTTTTGGGGCAATTCCATGCCAAAGTATACATTTATTAAGTGAAAAAAATAATTACAGTGGACTCTTGTCACATCCGACATCATACGGGATTGTTACAATATGTCGGATTATGCAGAGTGTCGGAATATCCATTTTTCTCAAAATTGGAAATATTGTAACTTCAAAAACCGGAAGTATGATTAATAATATAGATTCGAATCACCGGAAGGTTTTTCCCTTAAAAAATGATAAACCTTTCTGTACATTTAAAATTTCATTACATAATTTTTATTTCATTTAACATGCGTTGGCATTTTGAATTGGTCAAGTCTGTTGTTAACTTATCTTCAGTTGATCGCACTCTTGTCTTTGCTATCACGTGTTCATTGATAACGGGGGAACTTGATTGAACGTTCCGAAATTGAATTCTCTCGATCCTCAAAATAGTGACATTCGAGTGAAAACCAGTACTTCAGACTGGAATATAAATATCTCATCCAACCAACCATGCAGCCGAAACCCGTTCGGCGTGTTTAATAACGTCACAATTCTACTCAAAAGGACTTAAATCTGCGTCACTTGATTGAATTCTGTCAAATTCAGGACGGTTCGAAGAGATCCATAGGGTGACCAAACTTATACTATAAGTTATTTAGGTTCAATCGGCATAAGACTGTGAATTCGGGATTATCAAAGTAATATTATTATTATGATTGGTGATTGCTCGGTAATCTTTTGTAGCTTCACACCCATCCAGTTTTAATCTCATCCTTAATCGATCGGTTACCGAATCATTACAATTTTTTCTCTCTCATTACGGAATTATTTAAAAATTCATATTCTAAGCTAAAAATACCCAAAAGCTTACTTATTATAATGACCATAAAAAGAAAAGATTCTCAAAAATTCTCAAAATAATTTGGATTTCCATTACTTTTTACAGTCACCAAAAATTTACATTTTGTCTCTCTCATTCATATTTATTTTAAAGCTAACATCATTCGTTCTTTTTGTTAACTGACCATAAAAGAAAACATTTACCAAAATTACTTTTCACAGTATGTTCATCCAATAACAATGAGTTTATTATTATTACCATCTATCAGATTATTTGAAAGTTTGTAAATGTATCTGATGTAATGGGTTAGCAATTTGCACCGGAAAATAAGTGTCCGTTACAACATTCATTTCTAATTTACTAGGTAACAAGAATCCAAATGTGAGAAGTGATCATACCAGTACACATGTATTATTAATATCAACGGCCTTTCTTAAAGGGATTAAAACTTTTTAATTCCACAGGACAATTCACAGAGTTTTGCAACCGTGTTCATGCAGGCAAATCAAGGTGTTCCTTTCAGTACATCCGTTACTTAGAGGAGCCAATATTCATTTGCTGTGTTTATGAACAAATAAAATCATATGTCAATGAATACTTAAAACAAATGTTTTTAATGTATAAAAACCTAATAGTTCATTATTCATGGTTAGATAATATCGCAAGTAATAAAAATGACCTAGTTTGTGTCGAGTGGACGTTAAACCCCATTTCTCTCTCTCCGTATGATTGGCCATTAACTGAATTTAGATTCATAAGGAAATCAATTTAAGGGTTCCAAAGATGTATCAATAAATTATTGTAAAAACTGTGAGATGTTTTACAATGGCTTCAATCACACCTGCAAAAAGACATAAATTATTGTAAAACATCAGTTGTTTTACTTTGCACAAAATCTCTTGGGAATTCAATAACAAAGTCATAAATATTTATCAGAGTTTTTAACATGAGCAATTGTTTCCCACTGCGACCATATTTCATTTGTTTAATTCTGTTGGTCAACATTTAGTCCTCGATCACTGTAGTATATGATTACTACTGGTAATAAACGTATCTTAATAAATCACAGCTTGTTTTTGTATCTGTATCAATTATTTATTGTGAAGTATTACAACTTGAAAGATTTAATTTAAACCGATTTTCTAACATCAAATTTAAACAAAATCTTTGTGTCTGATATAAAATTAATGAGTTAAACTGCTTTTTAAAAAACTCTGACTTGCATCGGAAATGTTAATTTGTAGTAATACTTACAGTTACTATACATGTCTTAACGCTTAAGCTGCTGAATTGTTGACGTCATGTACGTATGACGTCGTCAACGAATTGTTTTGGGAATACATGCATGACGTTGGGTGCCTCTACTAAAACTGATATATCTGTCAGAATCTGCAAATCAGATTTTTAACACTGACTCAACAACTGTGATAAATTTCCAGAGTTCTCTTCATCATTAAACAATTCGTTCAACACGTTCTAGGCAGTTAGCCATGACATGTATTATCACATACATCTACCAAATTTTCAGAAAATTAGCGAAAAAAATGAAAACAAAGCAACAAGAAAGACAGAAGACTGCACTTCTTTCATTTAATGAAACGTTTATTTATCGAACATGGGAGTTAACTCCATTAAAATGCCCGGAAATATTCCGGCTGCCGTATATGGAGGGCTCGGGATGATCCCAGATTAATCCGGGTCCTGCAGGACAAGGGTTAATACTAATAATACACATTAAGCAGGTTTCCTCATAATGCTATAGAATATAGATCACTTCATGCAAGTGAATTATTGAAAATTGTTTGGACTAGTGTGCAATTTCATCACTGTTTTCTTGACTGAGTTTTTTTAAACAAATAATAGAAAAGTTTCATAAGTATGACTTTTTAATTTCAATTATGTTGCTGGTTTTTTTTTATACCATCTAGTATAAAGTGTCACTGAGCAACTTATCACCTTTTCTACTACTTTTAACCAGTTAAATCAATACAGATCTCAATGACATCTTCCTCCTTCAATTATATATATATGTAATAATATGTGTTTGACAATGCTTCAGTGAAGTGAAAAGATGATCATTTTGAATGCACATACGAAACACAACCCAGAGTATGGTAATTGATGGATATGGAAATTATCGTTTGATTAGGTATTGTGTAATGAGCCATTAGCTCCTTCTCATGTATATGGTGACGTGTGAGGAAATTAGCTTCTTAAACCATTTGATTATAAATATTCCACAGCTCATTAACTCCTTTATTTTCTTCTTATATGGTCTACAGATTTCAGATTAGTCAATGTTTGAATGGTTGGCCGTCAGAACTTATTGATGCCCGCAATTCATGAAATTCTTAAATACTTTAGAGAAGCATTTTGAGATCTAATACAGATCATGTAAGTATTTACAACATTATTATATTATCAAAATGATACACAATAAAAACTAATTTATAACATATAATTCTGATAAACATTCTGAAAATGACATACATATCTCAAAACCAAAAGTATTTAATTTAAATGTTTTTAAAAAAAAAAAAAAATTGCATGTAGAACACCGTTTTGAGAGGGAAACCATAAGGTTCCCTCCATCATACTGGAATCTTCTGAGCGTCAAACCACTAACCACCTACTTCCTAAATATAAGAACCTCTTGGTGTGTTAAGTGCTTTGTTCCCGAACATCACTATCATGTTTGTCCAATTAACTTTATATCCTTTCATGTTATCTTTTCTTTTGAATTTTTAGAACGTCTGTGTTCAATTGAATATAGCAAATCTAACATGCCAAACACCTGCTACATTCAAGTAAACCATAAAAATAGACATTATTGATATTTAGTAAACTAAATCTGCCCAAGTGTTTCTTTGATCCTACAAACAAAAAACCTCAGTAGCTTAACCCTTTGGACACTGACTGACACCCCGAACGACATTAGGCCCGTAATAGCCACAACCAGGGTAAAAAAGGACCCAAAATTTTTCTGTAATATTATGAAGCCTCAGGCTCAGGTCCCAAGTGGCCAAAAAGAATACCTTGGCTAGAGTACAGAGCAGCTGGTATATCAATCACCATAGGTACCTGTTTGTTACTGATTTGACTAACACCAGCCGCTCGGTACTACACTCCATCCAGTGGGTAATTTTGAACATTTTTAAATACATGTTTGAGCTTTTTATATTTTCTTGTTTGTTCACATCATATTTTAAAAAATAATTCTTAGTTTAAACATGCATTATTCAAGAGCTAAATCTGCCTAGTGCAGGTCTTTATTTGGGCATGAAATGATTTATAAAGTATTAATTAGACTTTAATTAACTGATCCAGGCCTTAATCAACTTTGGATGGCATCAGATTGCTCCGATATTAAACAGATTAAAACGTTTCAGTGATAAATCAAATATGGCGCGCCAAGTCGCTTCGAGTCTTAGCTTTGATCAACCAGGACCGTGGTTGAAATTATTGCACAGGTCGGCCAAATCTTCAAATGCCAATATCTTCGCTTGCAATAGAGTAATTTTAATGAAATTTTCAAATTATTCATTTTACATCATCTTCTTTCGAACTAGTATAGCAAGAATGGCTAGTTCTTATCTATATCTTGAATAATGTAACTTTAAATAAATATAAAGCTTACATCTTTATCTTTGACGATACATAATTGGCATTTAATGAAATGTTACTCCCATCATTCAACTGAAGCTTGGGTCTGTTTGGAAAGGAACTATACTTTTAGTTTTTAATACCTTAAATCACTGTCCAAAGTTTTTGGGAAGAGCCCAGATAAAACAAAGGGCAGTTTCAGTCAGAGTTTTACGAAATTCAAACTCAACCTTAATTGATGTGTAACAGTGATATTTAAACATTTTTAAAAATTGAATACAATTGTGACTTATAGCAGGTGCATAACTTAAAATTGCGATTTTTTGAACAGTCAGACGTCATAGTTATGTTCTGATATCGAAAGGAACCAAAATCTTTGTGATATAACCCAAAATTCAAACTTTAATCAAAATCAGATCTAAATTGTGGCCTCTATAGAGGGTTCATAACAGGGCTTCCACTTCAAAATTTTCCCAAACGGTCATTTTTCTTACGTAGAAAGTGGTGCTTTTTTTAGCACATATAATAAAAAGCCAAAAACTTCATGCTATCGGAATGTCGATCAGCTTTAATTGGGTCAAGGACAGTCACACAAAAATTCAATCTCACATCGACATTTATAACCACCCACCCATCTCCATAATATATAAAAGAGCAACACCACTCGTATGTACTGGGCGTTTTTTTACACGATTTCCGTGTCTATAAAGCACGTGCTGGTTGAAATTCGGCACGTTTGGGTACCTCCGTAGAAATCCTCACTAGTTAGTCAAAGGTTTCCATGCTCAAAGAACATCGCAACTTGGGTTTTATCACATTTTAGCGTACGTAACAAATTCGACTGTTGACTATTTCTCCATACACGGGGAAAAAGTAGTTCCGATTAATTAGCTCATGTAAATAATTTAAAGTCATAAAAATGTACAATAATTAACATAATTCTTAACCTTATCAATATATTAACTCGTATTGGTATTTTGTGAGCTCAAATAATATCGAGCTAGTATTTTAACTCTATAACATGTAAAAACATTAGCACGTATTTCAATATGGCCGACACCATGAAAGCACATTGTTTCAAGCAAAATGACGTCTATCAATTGTGATATAAAAGAAAAATATGGATTAAAAATACACCCGACAATACATCTTTTGTGTGGGAATATCATTTCTTAACCACGGGAAATATTTGTGAGTGACCATTTAGCAGAGAATTTACGACTAACTTTCGTGGGATTCATTGACGGAAATATCATCATGCCGCTTTCGTTTGTTATTTTGGGAGGTGAGAAATTTCAACATTTTGAAATGATATAGAGAATGCTAACATTTCTGATATTCGCGACGTTGACATGATTAACTCTTGTAGGCCTAATCAAGAGAAGGCATCAAAAGAAAAAGTTTTTAATTTGTTTGATGTTGATACAGTAAATATGTCCGCACGGCTGATGAAAGTCGGCAAATATGCTGTAACAACTCAATTTAAAGAATGATCACAGTATTACTAATTATAAAACAAAACACACCTTAGTAAATTGATTAAATGTTGAGCGTTAATTTGTTTGATGTTTATCCCCCGTTGCGTTGATTGTGAGTACAGCAATATACACAAGGATAATTGATTGGCAGTGGTTTCAATTCGTGGACTACTGAACACTGTTAATTTTATTACACCCTACAGTTTACATCACGACAGTTTCGCCGTGTCAAGGATTTTATGATTTAGCACAAAATATGCTATTTTTCCGGCATGCAAAATGACCTACGGGTCTGCTCGGGTGTAGGTCATTTTCCAGAGCCCTAGGTCCCGACCGGCATATACGGCCGAAATGGAAGCCTTGGTTCACAACCTTTATATACCATATTGTTACACCATTTGCTACAACAATCTTGGTATTACATACTTTTACACTATTTGCGTACGAGTGACCATTGTCAGACATTGGTCCGATTTTCATGAAATTCTAACTCAACAAACATTAGGGTGTAAATGTGATATATTACAATGATTATTTTTGGTATCGGATAATAATTGTGACCTATAGGTGGTCCCACAAGCTAAAAACAGGATTTTTTGTACAGCGGTCGTTATTCAGGGAGTTACGATCCGATACGTGCAAATATTGAAAGGAACCAAACATGAATTTCTAGTTTCATCAAAATCAGATACGAATTGTGACGTCTTGATGTACCATATTTTTTACGTACGAGGGGCGGCCATTTTGTCCAGCAGTTCGAACTCCACTAACATCACAGTATAAAGGTGATATATACAAACATTTTTTTTTTACATCGGATAATAACTGACCTGTAGTGTGTCCACAAACAAATTGTGGACAGACAGGCTAAGGCATAGTGCTGTATGTGTAAAATCCCGGTATCTCTGGAGCTTTAGGTAGTTTATACCTGACCAATGTATCGCCCAAGTTGCGAGGTCTTTAAACACTACAAGGGTTGGTATAACAGTCTTACAATGATGAGATTTGTGATGAATAGGCATGTAACTTTGTATAATATCTTCCATGTTTTGGAGCCTTGGATTGAAGGGTATAACAAACAGGTTTCTGTTATCTTTATTCTTTTGATGTTGCTGTAGAGCATCAGAGCATGAGATTCTAGACACTAAATCAATGCAGAATTGTCCAAAGAAGAAGCATGACAATTTTCATGTCAAATCAGACTTGAATTGACAGAGCCTTAGAACAACAAGACAAACAAGAACAAGATAAGTAGCGGTTAGGAGAATTTAATATAAATCTTAAAAACATTGGATGATAAATGTGGTCTTTCTATACTGTTCACAGAAATCTGTGGGTGACAGCAACTTATAACCACATTATACATAATATTTTACTTACAATGTACATTTGAATTGTAAGTAACCCACACCATCATCCCATTAAAATAAGGAATTGTTATCATAGTTAGAAGAAATGAAATGAAATGGGGTTTAACATCCTACTGTTATGCTGCTAGTGATGGCTAATGAAGAATAATGATTGTGAACATTTGACAAATGCTTATTCACTGTGATGTAATATGCTCCTTTCCATTTAATTTGTACTTTAATTCTATGTCATGTAACATAGTATAGTATAAATAAATAGCCTGACCCTGAGAAAGTAAGTTTAATTTCACTGTGGACTATTAATAGGGGTATTAAATAATCTAAATAAACTATGGCCGAACTGATTGGCCTCAGATTTACCACAATTACTTAATCTCAAGCACAAGTTTGATCAATGCCAACACATTGTCTATAACATAAAACAATTACTTCCAAAATGTCAGCTAGTTTTACCTCCAGCACACAAACAGATTGTATGGGAGGAGATGTGTATTTATTTAGTAAATCAAGCAGAAAATCATGATGTATGTTTCTGGAGTATACTGTAGTAGTCAATGGGGATTTCAGTCATGTTCTTCATCTGTTTTCACAGACAGATGGTAAAAATATGCAACTAAAGACAATTGAGTTTCATCTAGAAGACATTATCCATTCTATGATGTAAGGAAGAAGATGGATAATGAATGTTTCTTTTATACACAATGAATAATGATGGTATTCATATTGTTTTAAACCTTTACCAAAGCAAAGAAGCTGCTACCTAGACGTCTTCCATACTGTCTAAAACAAATATATGGTAAAAAAGAAGCTGATTTAAATACACAGCTATTATTCTATCAATATTATCAGAAGATAAAACATTTAATGGGTCAAATACACAGTGACATTGGGATCCATGGAAGGTAAGGGTATCCATGAATGAAGTCCAATCCTAGTCCTACATAGAACTACAACAGATGAAAATGGAATTGTGTGCGATTCACACAACACCATGGAGTATTATAACAAACTATTTCAATATTCCAATCCCTGTGATAACAGTTTATTCATTATGGTCTGGTTAAGTTAATTAATGTCTAACTAATGTAATAAATAAAAGAACATTTCAGGCATAAAGAAAACCTGCAATTAGGCAGATTTCACTCTTGCATAATACATGTTTCAACTGAATTTAGACCTGATATCACACAAAAAATGACAACATTCAATATTCAGTTGGAATTATTGATATTTTATTACTTTTTATTGGTGTTAAAAAAAAACATATTCAGATTTGTTTTTATGTAACCCTCTACCAACCATAGTAATCAACTCCAACCATCTAGATTAGAGGGAGAAGAGGGAGGTATTATCCGAAAAGTGGTCAAAAAACGGTAGTTGACTTTTCTAGAAGCATTTTTCCTTAGGAATCCAAAACTGGTGGGTGATCAGTCAATCCAACTCTTAGGATCCACAGAATTGTCTGGCAGTTTAGTGATAGACCAATGTTTCATTTTTAAGAAATAAACATAGTGAAATGGCTATGAAATTTGAATTTCTAAAGCTGTTGTATTTTTTAGAATACCTCTAACTTTCCATTTAACATATATACGATTCGTATTTGTATTTTTCAGTCAATATCCAATTTTTCATAGCTTAATCAATGTTCAATTGAATATTTAAAATTTAATTAAGAAAACAAATTAAAATATCAATGGTAGATAATCTGCCAACATTCACCCAATCTGCTTAAAAGGTGAGGCAATATTTATATTTTACAATGAGTTATTGGAACTTTTTTATCATGAAACTAAAAGGCAATAATCCAGATTACTTATTATAGCTACAAACCAATAGTTAACATTTCATCTAAATATTTTCTAATGGTAGTTGGGGCAAATTACCTATTGACAAGGCATCAACCAATTCATGTAGAAATTACACTATTTACGTCACTGACACATACTGTGAAGAGAATGTCCATTCCATTTAGTCGTTGTCTTTGATTTGGTTTAGAACTATTTCAGGAATAACTTCATCTGTAAATTATGTCAATAGTAATTGTAAATTACAAAGACTTGTCTAGTACTTCCAGCAATATTTCAAAATAGATTCTTATCAGCAATTAATATAACAATGTGTGGCAATCCAAAAAGTTTTAAGAAAAATGCTTGCTGATCACGAAAATGAAATTTTAGGCAGATTGCTCCCAGTATTTCCGCTCAACCAAACCCTAGTTGCTGTTACATTCTCTAGGTTGAAGAACAAAAGGTATCAGTTAAAACTGAATTATCAATCTGAAGAAAAACATTATATTTTAAAAAAAATCATGAGTTAAAAATATTCCTTTAAAGCACTCAACTTAACAGAAGAAGTTGGCCATTCAGTTCAAAAGTAGATTATGAAAGAAGAATAAATTGAAAATTTCAGTCAAATTACTTTATTCTGAACATAATTGTCATCGTTGTAATATTTGACTAGAAATGGTAGTTAAATTGGTCTTCATCTTCGCCAATCGTTTGATTAACAGGCGTTACCTCCACCTACATAATCTCGATTATCAAGTAAAGTTTTCAATTACATGCAGAATCACTCAAAAGTGGACTCGCTAAGTACACTCAACCATTTAGCCTCGATCTAACTGATGACGAACATAACAGTAAATAATCTCACCACGGTGCGCCATATCTGATTTAATCAATCAGTAAAATCCTATTTAAATCCAAGCTGTAGCCGAGCCATCTGTGGATTTGAATGAATGAAATGGGGTTTAACGTCCTACACTTAAGCATCTAACCTGGGCTAATTGAAGACGGGCATACGCCATACAGTGTGCTATGAGGGAAATTTTGCCCGGGCAGCAACTGAATTCCAACTGCCAAGGGTTCTTTTACGTGCACGCCAATGTGTACGTGGGACTTCAGTTTTTCATCCCATCCGAACGACTAGGCAGCTGTTCTTGTCAGGCCCTCTTTCTGCATCACTGACAAGGGGAAATCACGCCGGAAAATCGAGATGAACGTTCTCGGCCAATGCGGGGTTTGAACACCCGATCTCCAGGCTAGCGAACCAGCGCCTTATCCACTTAGCCACTGTGATCCCCATCTGTGGATCTACAGAGTTGATTTTGGGCTTGTTGTTTAAATAAAGATCTAATTTATAATTTCTATAGCATCTGAAGCCTAAATTAAGACTTGCAGTAATCAGATTTAGCTCAGATTGCATTATGTATCTTTAACACAATAAAAGACAATATCACATAAAGATAATTAGATGGGTTCCTAAAATCTGTGGTAGGCATGTAGAAAAAAGGTGTAGAATTGGGTTAATAAAATAAACACTAATTTCTAGGGGTGGGTATTGCCAAAAAATCGTATAGCGATATATTGCGATACGATTTGTCGTATTGCGATACGTATCGCAATATATTGTGAAAGTGTTAATTCCAGATTCATTGCAAAAGTACAGCTTTAACTTAAGGCTGCATATCGTAGCTAAAAACAAATCTTACGGAATATTCCGATGATTATTAGTATTACGGAAGTTGTCCATCGTATTGATGAACCGGTTCTTGGAAGTGTATCGCGATACTATGTATCGCAATACACAAGTATACCGGTTATATCGCCCACCCCTACTTATTGCATATTAATTTGTTATCTTTTAAATTGGTAAATACTAAACTTAGTAATATCACAATGAAAGATGAAATCTACCCATTAGTATGATTGAAAAAGTCTTAATGTATCACATCTGGTATGAAGTGCCATAAAACCACATTTCATTTCATTTCATTTCACATCTGGTGGTTGAATAAGAACTAATCTATTGTGATGACACGCCATATCAGTTATATCCACATAGTTATTACATGTCAGTAATTATTATACAGGTGATTATATGATAACAAGATGCAACTATAGATAAAGTGTGAATGTGATAACAGGAATTGAATACAGGCTACCACCTGTACAGTACATTTTAACTACTGTTTGGGAGTCAAAGAGGCTCAGTGAGAAAGACATTGGCTCTCTAACTTGAATGTCCTGTGTCTGATCCCTGCAATGGACAAGAAACTTCATCAGGATTTTTCTTTGTCCGTGGCACAGGACGGAAAATTGGCAAGGCACAATATATAGTTGTTTGGATAGGATCGAAAAGTGGGGGCCCTCTGTACACATTGGCATGTATAGTTGTAAAAGAACCCTTGACAGCTGGAATCTGATATAAGAGTAGGCTGTAATGCTGCTCAATTGTATTGAGGTAACGACCCGTCATCTAAAGCCCAGCATTTGTCACCCTACGACGCGATAATACTGTCGGTAACTAGCGGCAACTGACAGCTTATGTTGCTACGACTGAATTTATCTACTACTGGATGCAACCACAAGAAACCAGTTGATCACCGTCGTAAGAGCACTTATGTCGCCTGGTATCAGTTGAAGAATCGGAGCCACAACTGACCACATGACTGACACGTGATGACCTTCAAAATGGCCTCATGGTGGACAATGATGAATATTTTCGAATTAGGCTCAGCCAAGATAATTTGATTGGACGGACTTGGCCATGTTTCATTACTTATCATTGAATTAAGTTTAGATATTTTAGATATTCAACAAATAAACCATCTTTGAACATTCTTGGTCAATTATGGAATAATAAATTCAGTCAGTCAAATTTTAATTATTACACACAGGTACAACAATAGATAAGTCATCAGTATACAATATGGCTTCCAGCTTTTATGGATCCCACAAAACATTACATAACAGAACTAATACCAAATGTCATTCACAGCTTTCATCTTCATGTTCTATTGAAAATCATGATCATGCCTTATGTTACTCTGTGCATCATGTGTGCTCAATTCTACACAAGTTTTAACTTGGTTATCTATTTGTTTGGATCTCTGCTTCACTACATGCAATACACTGAACTATGTTAACACAATTTTCTGTCAAGATATAATCTTTAATAAAGATACTCTTAAGATATCTCTGATACCAAACCACATCTGGAATACGTCACAGCAACATGAAAGTGACATTCATGACTTAGATAATCTGATATTACCCTATATTAATAGATTTTAATTTATTTTAATTGATCTGATAATTCTTTGGTAGTATACACTTTTCATTATTGAATAGAATTCAGTCTTGGCTGAATCAGCTATTATGAGTTTATAGAACGATTAAAAGTGGTTTGTCATTAATTTTGTACATTTGTTAAAACTGATTGTGTTGATCTATCCGATCAAAAAGCTTTTTTTGTAAAAGAATTAACCACATAATAAATATGACATTTTCACCAATAACATACAATGGACAATTTAGGATAAATTAAACACTGAATGCCATCATGGCCATCACACTAAAACCATTATCATGTTTCTTTCTACAAGACAACATTCAAGGACTACTGATCGCCAGGCTAAATAAACCTGTTAGCACTTTATATAAGTTTTAAATATGGTATCTAAGTATTTTTGATCACTTTGATATTGGACCATTCCACGCAACATGGTTAGTTCCCCTCTTCAAATCAGTCCGACATTTCTAGAAAGCAAGCATCAACTTCACTCCATCAAACCATCCGCACATTGCAATAACAATTACACTTCAAAGGACAAAGAAAAAAACAACCCATGAAAGTTGTTTTATCAGGTTTGATGTCGATAAATAACAGACACAGATTTAGTTTAGCAATATTAAGTCATCTGATCACGACAACATTAAAAAGCCATCAGACACCAAGTTAAAGTGAAATTAGGCATTGGTTATGACTGAATTTTGAGAATATTGCCAGACATTCTTTCTTTAATTAAGCATATATGGTAGTGAACAATTGGCTAGCTGTGCATAACAGTTTTTGTAAAATTTTTGCTAATAAAATTAAAATTGAGATTAGCGATTTTTGTCATTAATGGTATCATGAATGCTCAATATTAATTAAATGTAACAGTTTACTTTTTATTTTTATTTACCATAATATTAATAGCCTATTTTTAATGCCAGCGCTGTAAATTTTGTCACTTTAGTAAATATTTTTTTTTTATTATTCATATTTTGTGCATAACTTGCAAGTTACTGATGTCACACGACATCAATTGTATTATTTTCGACACCAATCATTTACGATCCTTTACTCGTGCCAAACAAATTCAAACTGCAGACACATATTTCATGTAGTCACATGGTCGGAATTACCTACACAGCAATGAAGACATTGTTGTAATTTTGTCCACCTTCATTACAAAGCCACCGACCATGAGATTAAAATCACACGTAATTAATTATAAATACATGTAATCAAAGCATTATTCATTGATCCTGTTCAGCAAATTCATAATATTTTAGTGTATTTTATTATGTTTTACTGTGCAGAAATTGCTGTGAATACAAGACCGATGGAAAGGTAAATCATGAATAATACCTTCAGACTAAGCAATATACAGGGAGAAGAGTGAAGACATGCAGTGTAGTTACGTTTTTCAGACGCATGACTAATATTACCATGCATTTATTATGTCTGGATGAGCATGACCAAAAACAGGCTGACTCCCAAAATGAACATTGAGTTGTCTGTGAAAGGTTTTCTTATGGCCAATTGAATTTTGAGGTTGTTGAAATTTTTATATTAAGGTACGTCTGATCAAAATGATTTGCAACTTTATACAAGCTTATTATGTAAAGTTTTGCTAATCCATTTTTCCATTGAATTGCCGTAACGTCGGAAACGGTTTGAAAATTGCAATAGAACCCAGTTATTTGGTTCCCTGATGTACGGTAATTTGAATAATTTAATCAGAATGGAGTTATTCGTGAAGTACTCTAAAACCCAGAATGTCTTTGGATATTTATTCTAGATTGATTCAATATAACTTCTTTTCTGGAACACTCAATACCACTTTCAATGACTTACAGTGATCGCCAAAGAAAATAAAGGTGGCTACATTTTGTAACAGCTGACTTATTACAATATTACAGTTCATGTCACTTCGTTCAGAGTTTGTGATTAAATAATACTATTAAAACGCACTCTCTCCCACGCTCCATCCAAAATTATCTATCCGGTCATCCATCTTAAAAAATCTATGACACTTATACCCCCCATTTATAGTAATCTGTGATATTCTAAGAACTTAGTTAATAAAATAACTGCTTGATCAATGACATTCATGATATTACTTGTGTATTAACTCTAGATGTGCTTTATCAATCACAAATTATATAATCTTCGATATTTTAAAGTGGTTGTGTGCCATGAAATATTATTACACGCTTTTCTCAAGTTGAAATAATTTTGATTACCATAACAGAAATGGAAGATGTCTGTTGTATAATTATGTTGACCCTTTTTTGTTCTGTAGCACATTGGAATTGTTTTGAGTTCTTCCAATCATTTATCCTGAGCAATCTAATTAACAGTTTACAAATAAGTGTATATTTTTTTTTCTTCTATGTTTACAATTAGCACTGTATGTTAGAGCTTTCAGTTATGTAAATCTTTGTTAACAGAAAGCTGCATGGATCAAAATGAGGAAGCTTTTAATAATCGTATATGTCATTGAATCAAGTTCCCCTAAAACTAAAATATCAGTAGAAATAGACTAGTCCGGTTCTTGCTGAGGTGAATGAAAACAGTGGGACTAGACTATTTTCCAATATCTAACTCCTTCTACACTGTTCACTTCTTTACATGTACTTGTTATCAAGTACTATATATTAACTTTATCGCAAATGGATTTTTAGAGGAGGAATTTTTACAATTGTACTAAATACCATTATTAATCTTAAAGGTGAGATTCATTTCTTTAATCGTTTATGCCATTTCCAATGTAATCAGACAGCACTCTTAAATTAAGTGGCATGAAGTAAGATTGCCAACAAGTAAACATTTGAGTTAAGTGACAATTATAAAGAATTAAGAACATGTTTAAATCATATATCATTATATATTATTTACAGTATTAGAAAAAATATTATTCTAAATGTTTTATGTCACCTGAAATCTTTGGAAATGATCAAAACACTTTGAATATGTTTTATTCAATTTCTAAATATTCCTACGGAGAGTTATTCACTATCTAATTTGGTGGGCTCTGCTAAAAAATTTGTAAATTGTCAGCAGAATACCTTCTGTTAATTCAAAGTTTTAATGCTTTATTTAACAGACATAAACATTCTAATTAAAATCTGAAATAATAATTAATAAACCAAATTTGTTTTTAAAAAGAAAATTGGAAAATGTTAAGTTTAATATAATTTTAAACTTTGTTTTAATTTTAACAAGAATTGCATTGAAATAAGATTTTTCAGGTGTTTTCATTAAAATATAATCTTCAAGGTAAATGAATAACTTAACACTTAAATTTGAAAAGTATATACAAAGAATTATTATACTCACAGAATCTATCATAAACAAGTTTTATACCGGAAAATAATATGAAAGTCTGGCTGTATTATAATGTTATTAAAATTTAATATCATTTTGAACCAGTAAGCAGAAACAAGACATAATTGTTTGATAATATACATGATTGCTGCATTATGAGTTGATAATTAGACTATTAATAAATACCAGTTACACATATTACAATAAGATGGTTAGAAAACTTCTATAAATTATCGCATGTCACATTTTAGGACTAATTTGTCAGTTGTTAATTATAGTGTTACATATCAATACTGACATTCACCTTTGGACCAACTTTCACACTGATCCCAGTGATGAGGATGACAATAGGTATATGATTTACAAGTATTCAAAGTCCTCTGTTTTTTTTTTTGTGAAACAAAAAGCCTACTCTAACACACACATATCATATGAATATACAAGATAGGTTGGCAGGAAATGAAACATTTGCCCACAGCAGCTAGGCCGTCCGGCAGTCAACAAGTGCTGTCGCTTTTTTTTTTTATTTTGTCAGTAATGAGAAAACATACACATGAAAATCTGATTACAAGTTACAAGTAATAATCCATGTAGTAATTATCAGAAAACACTAGAATTTGTTTCGATTGTTTGTCTCATGACCTTACACAATTTATATTAACTTTAGCCCCTAGTAGAGCATCAACAAGATATTTCAAAGAGATCAACTGATCAAGAGCCATAACTCTGGCAGTATTTATTGCAAATCAATATATAGTCTTTTTCATCTTGTGACCGTTAACACTGTGTATAAATTTAAAGTCAATCGGATATTAACTTTAGCCTCTAGAGCAATTGTGGACGTTGGACAACCGGCCGACCGGAGACCACGACAATATACAACCATTTTTGGCCCTTTAAAAAGCAGGATACAGACTTTCTAGTTTTTAACAGTTTCATTGGAAGAAACAATGGTTGAGATCAAATGTAGCCTAATTATTAATTGCTCAAATTTTTAAAATAAAAACATTCAGTGCAGTTTTTTAATGATAAAATATTATAATTATTCATTTAATGGGGTAAGCTTACATAAGTTTAATGAATATTTATCTAGAATGGAGGAAATAAAGTATCTCTTTTTATTCAAGAAGAATAAATAATGTTTCTCAAGAGGTTTGTACAGTCATGAAGACAAAATGACATATTGTACAACTGGGAGATCTTATAAATACGTTTGGCATGTTCTACATGGAATTTATGTGCAAAACTGTCCGTGAGTATTAGATCTTGTTGATAGCCCTTTCAGATCCATTTGAAATAGTATTTTTATTCTTAAAATTTACAGATACCTCAGGGAGGGATTTGGCGCAACGGTTAGAGAGTAGGATTTGTAACCTAGCGGTTGCAGGTTCGAGACCCGAATTGTGCGCCGAGTTCTTGTGTCCTTGAAAAAGACACTTCATCCCTGCATTCCAGTCTACCCAGCTGTAAATGGGTACCGGTAGGATGGTGTATTTGACACAAAAAACTGTTGCGCTCCTTGAAACTTCAAGTTGAAGCTGCATATGTTGGAGCTCTTTCTATGAGTTGTAAAGGGAGGTAATCAGGCTTACCTGAATCCTAGAGACCGGGATAGTAATTGTGTAGCGCTTTGAGCATAAACTTGGTTTGTGGATATAGCGCATTATAAATGTACATATTATTATTATTATTATTATTAATTATACCTCAATTTAAAGTTCTGTCAGAGTGTCAGAATGAGCAGTATAAAATAATCTTATTCATCTGTAGTGCCACTTCGTTTTCCCAGTTGGTGCATAAAAGTAGTTGTTAAACCCCATTTCATTTCAATTTAATCACTGCTAAAATTCCCATTTGGAGATTGTCTCTAAAAAAAGTTGTTACATGTTGTTTTTCACAAGCAGAAATAAACTTGCTTTATTGTGTGAAATATTCCTTATAAGGAATAGAAGTTATATGAAAACCAGGGGATCTCGTGGCTAAGTGGGTAAGGTGCTGGCTTGCTAGCCTGGAGGTCAGGTGTTCGAGCCCTGCACTGGCCAGGAAAGTTCATCTCCCTTTTCCGGCGTGGTTTCCCTCTGTCAGTGATGCAGACGGAGGGACTGACAATGACAACTGCCTAGTTGTTGGGATGGGACGCAAAAAGGGGTCCCGTGTACACATTGGCGTGCACGTAAAAGAACCCTTGGCAGTTGCTGCCCGGCAAAATTTCTATCATAGCACACTGTATGGCGTATTCCCTTCTTCAATTAGCCCAGGTAAGGTGCAGAAGCGTAGGATGTTAAACCCCATTTTATTCATTCATTGTATGAAAACCATTTCATAATCATATTCAGGTATAAAGACTTTGTAATTTATTATTATACATTTATCAACTGAAAATAATTCGATCCATTCTCTAAAGAAAAGTGAGCCATTATCTTTTCATCATATAAGAACTGTGTTATCTAATTCGGGTCACGGTTAGTGACTATACAAAATCTATTAATTCAGCATATTATGTATCACATTATATTATAAGAGAAAGAGGAAATAGATGTCTGGGAACAAAAGATTTTGAATATGGAAGATATTTATAGCAGGATTAAAGAGGAATCAAAGATATTACATTCGGCTTCATACTTAATCTTTTTGAGGTAATCAAAATTCAAGCTCACATGATTGTTACAAGGTGCACGAAAAATATGTCAAGGATTATGGTGCAGCTTTTGAAATCGATACCAGACTATCCATAATCATTTTATTCAAAGCAAAGTAAATAATCAAGGGAGAATTGACTTTTGAATTTCAATAGACCATTAGATTAGGATGGTTTTTGCTTTATTTTATTTCTAATAATCACATTTACTCCAGAAATACTGTTTTAAAATGACTGTGTAAGTGAAGTAAAATTCATTAATATTTTGATGTTTGGTTCTACAGATGTTACATCAGTCTAGTCAGTTAGTAAACTTTGCCATTAATGTCAGGATCTATTGTGCCAAGGAGAGAAATAATACAAGCAAGCTGAGGGGGCCATTGCCAACAAATATACAACTGAAACATTTTTGGTGTTAGAAATATAAGCTTATAAATATATTGTATCAAGTTGTTCTTTACTTGAAGCATGTTTACAAAATAAATCATTTTACAGTATGAAGGGACAAAGAATTTTAATGTCAACTGCAGTTTTTAGTATTGCAAACAATGTTTAGGACCAAAACAAGAAAAAACTTCTGATGGCAAAAAAAAGAGACATGAATATTTATACAGGACATGAAAAACCTTTAACCATAGATCAGTAATAATGGCCCTACATCACTAATTCTGTCAACAACACAATTACGTTGACATTAATCTAAAGTGAAGATCAGACTGGACAACTGACTTCAACTGTTAAGTCAAACTGTGTGCTGCAAATAATGGACAATGGTTTGCAAAAATAATGAATAATAGTGGGTAGGGGGTGGTTTCAAACCAAAGCAATATGTTCTTCACTAATAAGAACTAAGAAGTAAGGCAATTATTTGCACTCGTAACCATAGGTCATTTTACTCATTAGGTCTTGCGATCTCTCCAACATAATTTGAAATTCAATTTGTATTGTGAAGGTATCCTGCTTGCTGTGTTCAGGAGAAGAAAAATCAACTCCCCAATCTGACCAACCTTCCAAGCCAAAATCATAATTCTAATCTTCCATTATGTTTCTGGCAGTTTATGGAACTCTTACAAAGTTTTCGAATCAGTTTTAAAACCATGTCAATTTCCTTGATAAATATAAAATTAACCATGTGCCATCAAGTCTATCTTCTGTCACATTTTGTTTCAAAACTAAATATTAATATAGTAGAAAAATCATGACTATACCAGTAAAAGCAGTTCTGATTCTTATCATGATGGTATAGTAAATGACAAAACAATTAATATCAATATTGACGTACAGAGAATAAGTAAATAAAATCTGTCACACTTCTGGTTTTTCATTTCTGAAGCAGACATGGGCTACAGAAAGCCCCTTCGTAATGAAAAGATCCCATTGTGTAAACACTGCGTTCATAGAATTTTGTTTGCCAGTATGTTGACTAAAAAATTAGTCTTGATATTGAGTCTGCGCTAACTTTGTTTGTAAGCTCAAAGGTAAACATAACAGATATTACCAGATGTATGTAATATTTTAATTAAATTTAAATGTTCATTAATCTAATTAGAATGATGTCCCTCTGATTACTTTTGATCAATTTATTGTGGCAATAAGCCAAAATATTGAGCATATACTTGAAAAGGTCCAAACTGGCTGTTGAAAAGTTTTAAAAGTGTTTCTTGGCAATGATGGATCTTTGCATTACTACATGGAACATTGTCTTAAAAAAAAAAAGGCTTTTGATCAAAATTTAATCATAAATTAAAACCATGCATAATGCCCCTTTAAAAAAACAACTTCTTCTGGATATTGTCACTACCGATAGTTTTTACTGAATATAACATAATTAGCAATAATGGCTATAAGTTGATTAAATGTTGGGAAAAGGATCTATTTCAAAATATGAAGCTAGTTTTGAATAACGAGAAGAGCTGACAAGCAGGCCCGGATCCAGAATTTTGTCGAGGGGGGTGGGGGGGAAACATTGAAGAAAAGGGTAAATCATCAGAGTGCCATATGAATATGACCAGTCTCACTGGAGATGAGGGGGGTAGGGGGGGGGTACGGGTCCCATGGTCCCCTGGATCCGCACCTGATAAAACTACATGATATGAGGTTTTGAGATTTGAGTTGCAGTTGGATGTAGAGATATGTGACTTGTTGTTAAAGGCTTTGTTGGTTTGCTGAAAGGTCTTATTTAGGAAGCCACTGCATATTAGCTACTGCTGGTGAAATATGGTCATGCTTTTCTTGTGTTAATACTCTTGGGACTAGTCAATCTTTAATGTAAAACATGTATATGCATATAACTTGTAAGAGTTTTATTTATTGCTTTTAACTAGCGAATTGACTTTAAATTACAGCAATAACACATTTTACAAGTACATATCTATCTATATAAAAGCTTACATTAAAGCTATGGTAGCGTGTCCCACAAAGCTAACTTACATCAGTGAATGTTCAACTTCAAAGTGATTATAATATATGTTTAGTACACGTGCATTGTCAACAATAGCTTGTATTTGTCTTATACTATAGCCATGTAAATATCTTTTCATCTATCAAATAAATAATAAATAAAACACTAAAAAATATCATGTAAACGATTCTGAATTGCAGTAAAATATTTCAATGTCAATTGGCAACAAGAACTTCAGAATATTACTTAAAGAAGCATTATGTAAAGTTTAGATAGATAGCTGGTTGTTCTTGCTAAAATAGGTCCAAAATACATGACGTAAAATGAATTTATTAATAGATTGAAAATTTCAATAAAAAGATTACTTTATTCGAGGCAAGGATATTATTAGTCTTGAAAATTTGAAGATGTGTACACTGATTGTAACCACTAAAATGATTGTTTGAGACTTCGCCTCGCTTCACCATTTTTGAATTAAAAATTCTAATCTAATCGAACCCATCTCATGGTATTGAAAGCTGATTATTGTCTTGTGTTAATAAATGTTTATTAAATATAACATTTCAGCCCTAAAGAAAAATCTGCAATAGGCAGATTTAGTTCATGCATAATGCCTTTTTTTTAAAGGGGGTTATAATTCTTTTCAAATCTTGCTGCGATTTACCTAGCTAGCTTGCGATCTTCTGAATTTCCAATTTTTTTCTGGCTGTACACAAGATTTCATATAAAACAGTCTTGATGAGAGTTTCTTGACGAGTATTCTTAAACAAAGGGCATAATGTGGGGAGCTACAAATTTATTTAGTAATGAATGATAAATGGGGTAAATGAGGTAAGGCTTGTGGTGTAAATACAGTAACACAACTGTTGTTATATTTGAAGATTGTTTTATACCTGCACATGGAAATGCAGTCATATATTGATGTTGCCCAGTCTGTCCGTAATTTCTAGTGAACACTCTACAGACTACATTTATCATCAGATTGTTTTGAAATTGATATATTTTGTTTACAAAAGTGAGATGAAAAAGCCTATTTTTAAATTAAAATTTCTTCTGGAGTAATGGCCGGTGTTATCATTCGATTGTATAAAATATATATGGATCATCTAAATTTGTGAAACAATAAAGACTATTGAATTTCCGTTAATTACGTCTAGAGTTATGGCCCTTGTTTCAATTTGTTGAACCTTATGAACGCTTGAGTGTAGACAGTTATTATCTGATTTGTATGAAATTGATATACATCATTTGAATTAGCAAAACGAAGAATTGTTTTGTATGTCAGCAATTTGTTCTTGGGTTATATAGGCATATTTAATTTTGTTGAAACTTGTGAACATTCGAAAGACGATAGTTATCATCTGATCTGTTTGAATTTGGAGGGTCTAGAGCACAAGTGATCTAACTACCAGCTTAAACAGTAGGTAGTTAGATCACTTGTGCTCTAGACCCTCCATTTGATATGCATCATTTAAATTAGTGAAACGAAGAATCCTATTCAATTTCAGCGATTGTCAATAATTACTGCCACAATTACGGCCTAGTTTCACATTGTTAAACCTTGTGTACGCTTGAAATGATGAAAGATATCATCTGACCTGTTTAAAATGTATATGTGTTAATGTTATTTAATTTAGTGAAACGAAGAAGTCTTTTGAATTTCAGCAATTTTTGTCAATTACTTCTAGAGTTATGGCCTTCGTTTTACTTCAATGAACCTTTGAATGTTCGAATAACAAAAGTTAAATCATTGAAAAATTAGTAAATTTAAAAAGCCTGTCGGGTTTCCACAAATTTCTGTAAATAACGACCAGTTAGTAGAATCTTGTGTACCCTCAAACAGCGAAAATTATAATCTGATCTGTATGAAATTGGCTTGTAAAATGCTACCAATTATCTGCAAAAGAATAAATATGTGACAACCCTTGTCAACTGCTTGGACAATTTAGCTGAGCTGCTGTGTGTGTATGTTCCATTGCCTGGCAACCTATCTTTTATACAGTGGGACACTCTATCCATGGTCTATTGCTTAATGGACATATTGCCTGATTGAACAGTATTTTACTGCCTTTAACTAAGAGTGTTGGGCAGATTTATTTAAATTCATGAAGAGAGAGGAGATTATGAGAGAGAGAGAGAAATGGGGTTTAAGGTCCACTAAACACAAACTAGGTCAATTCGGAACTAACATATAGTTTAATTTTATTTCAATAATTTGCTTGCCTGTAGGGATCTTTAGCAGTGGGAAGAAACCAGAGGACCCGGGGAAAACCTACAAGGTTGGACAGGCAACCCTACTCCTTGTCACGTACAACAAGGGATTCGAAATCACACCACTTGACTCAATGACATTCTAACCATTCAGCCATACAACCCCCCATAAGATTATATGAAACTGATTCTCTTTATAGCTTGCTCAAATCAAACTAAAGCCCAATATTTATCAGTCTAATTCAGAAAAGAATTCCCCACACAAAAAAGCCACAAAATAAAAAGATAAAATTCAAGTATCAAGGCTTTTTAAGGGTCAAACTCAATACATAATTTAAAGACGGGGAATTTTTTTTATACTATTTTAAACATTTAACAACATGACAATTTTTGTAACAATGACAATCGAGGCTACAGCGATTTTGAAATGAGTATTTCTCACCTCAGAAGAAGTAATTTTACTGAAATTTCCAGCATATTCCCTTTACATTATTTTTTTCCTAACTATCATAGCGAGAACTGTCAGCTTTTATCTAATCTTCAATAATGCCGCTTTCTTTAAGAATACAAAAATTTTAACTATACATAAGATTCACCCTTTATATTCATTTGAAAGTTAGGAACAGAACAGTAGGGCGTTCAACCCCATTTCATTTCATTGCAACAGATTTTTTTTTTTTTTTTTTAAAACATTGAAAAAATGATTTTTTATAGTGCATTTCACAAACTAAGGATATTTCTGAATGACAGGACAAACTTTTTAAATTATAGAAATTAAATTTCTTGAGTTTGTCAAGTTAATTAAGCGCAGAAATTCATGCAGTATCTTACAAAATAATCCTTATGTCAATGAATGTGTAAATTAGATTTTCTGTTTTCTTGTGTGAAAAAGTGTTCAATGATATCTCATTATTTACTACTGATAGACCATTGTCGAGATGAATACTGTTAGTCTAAAGAATGGTGAATTAACAAGAAACTGCTCACAGCCTGAGTAACATTTAGATTCAATAATCAAACAGTGTAGAATGTGTACAGCCATAACCATTTGCATTTCATTGGACAATTTTACATCGGATACAAATATTGTCGCCAGAACATGGAGGGTTAGCACTGGTCTCGTTAATTGAATAAAATTCTTTTCTCACGGGATATTATCACTATCAGTGATGAAAAAATTTAAATTACCATATTACCCACAGAAATTCGAACATTGCTCTGGGGGACAAAATAAAGGGTAAATACCTTTTTGCTTCACCAGGGACTTTCAGGAATAAAAGAGTTGTGTTGAGTTAAAATAATTATTTGTGTGCTCCCCGATGTGTTATTTAGATAACCCAATGCTGCTGTACAGTCTAAACCCAATAACCAATATTGAATATTTACGCTTCTGTTACAAATCATGATTCAGTTTGCCTTCACATGATTACAACTTTATTAGCGTGGGTAGAAGTTTGGTCTTGCATGATAGATGTTTAATTAATATCATGAATCCTCTTCACATTTCAACAATGTTTCACTAGAAACAAATTTTTTCTGGATGTGAATATACTAAAAGCAATATCAGGTATCAAACATCTTAATCTCCTTGGTAATTCGCAAACAAAGATCTCAGAGTGTATGTTTGCTGGGATCTGAATTAGATATTTTTGTCTGCGATCATGTTAATCTGAACCTGAAAGTTGGCTTTATAATTCATGAACAATTTGAAACTATTAATCATGACAAGGCTTAATGCCATCAAGTAGAATTGTACAGGTCCTCTAATAATGTGTTGCTACAACAAAATAGGGAAACCGGCGGTTGCCAAGCAAGATCGTTCTACATTTTGAAAGAGATGGATAGAGAACAAGCTAAAAAAAGTTAAAAAAAATGTGTTGTACAGTTATAGGAAAACCAGCGGTTGCCAAGCAAGATTGGTCCACATTTTGCAAGAGATGGATAGAGAACAAGCTAAAAAAAGTTTTAAAAAATGTGTTGTACAACAAAATAGGACAACCAGCGGTTGCCAAGCAAGATTGGTCCACATTTTGCAAGAGATGGATAGAGAACAAGCTGAAAAAAGAAAATTTTCGTACAATTAGGGGTCATAATCCAAGAAGTTATGGTCTGAAATCCTCAAATATCAATATTGACGGAAATATTTGGAAAAGTTTGATCAAAATCGGCTAAAAATTATGATTTCTAGAGAGTGTACAACCTTTGGATTACATACTTTCACACTATTAGCGTACGAGGGGCAGCTATTCTGGTCTAGTTTGCACGTCATCAGGGTGTATCGGTGACATATTCAAATGGGTTTTTTAAAATTGGATACAAATTGGGAACTCTAGAGGCACCACAAGCTAATAACGTCATTTTTTGTGCAATCAAGGACCATAATTCAGGAAGTTACATTAATCCACTATGGGCAAATATCAAAAGGATAAAGATCTTTAGGTTATAAACATGCATTTCAAGTTTCATCAAAATCAGATGAAAATTGTTACCAGTAGAGGGTCCACAAGCTGAAAGGGTAATTATCTTTTGGAGATAAATCTGTATTTCAAGTTTTGTCCAAATCGGATAAGAATTGTGACCTGTAGAGTGTCGTACTGAGCCAGAATAAAAAAATAAATAACAAGGCTATGAATAATTTTGTCATTCTATGACAATTTACAGAAAATTTATCCTTTGTCAAGTTAACTCTATTTGGGACAAACTTGTGAAATCATTAAGAGTATATTCCCATCTGATTAATAAACATAAACAGAACTGACAAAATGTCTAGTTATCTTTTTGCTACGATTACCATTTCTGAATAATATCATGTCAATAATAACCCTTAGGATAATATCCACCAGACATAATAATATATAATAAACTAAGCAAAAATACTATTTTAAACAAGCTGTTAGTTTAAAGAGGATTTCACTTCCGGAAAGAAAATAAATGACTGAACACGTTACATGTACATGTACCACACATCCAAGGGGTTCCAAAAATTTGTGCGTCCTTGTAAATTTTTCGGAAATTCATTGTCTCGATCGTCATTTTGTCATATAAATAAGCTTATACACCCCTTTGACGTTAGTTGTTATTATAAAGTAATATGATGACATTGTGATATCACATATGCCTATCATTATCTTGTGCTTTGAATGCCCATCACATCACACCATCTGATGATAAAGGGTAAAGCATGCCACAGACCGTGACAGTTTTCTCATAATAAGTGTTCTTTATCAATTCTTTTATATAGCTGAGCATGGGGGTGGGGTGGGGGACCCCCCAAACCACCCCTCTGGATCTGATGCTAATATATGTTCACGAGTTCATGATATTCAGTGGTGGTGAAGTAAGAGAGGTCAGACAGTTGACTCTACACCTTATTCACCCAATACTGCATAATGGGTCTAGTAGAAGCTATAATTTTCTATATCTTTTGTAAACATGATTTAATGAATTAGCCAGCAATTGACCTTTAATAAAAAAAATAATCTGTTAAAAAAGAGAGCATTAACAACAGATGTAAGAAATAAGATGTTAAGCTTCATGTCATTAGAAAAAAATCTCAAGAGTGTCATGTTAATTTTCAAAATCAACAGTCTGACATTTAAAACAATGACAAGAAGCTAATGACGTCTGCCGATTTCAGACGCAAGTGTCATATAATTCTACAAATCATTCTTAGCTTCTGTGCCTTCTGCTCACAAATTAGTTTTTATTATCCACAAATTCATTTATCAAGAATCAAATTATCAAAGTGCCTATGAGTTATAGATGGATTTCTCATCAAAACTCCTATATACTATATAAAGGGTCTGTTTTGACATGTGAACTGAAGTGGTTAAAAGTATAAATCAAGCGAAATCTCATAGGTTGTATACTTATTAACAAAGCTATGTTGTAGGAAAAACAACCAACAATCAAAAGTATTCTTGTCAAATCTGAACCCCACAAATAACTGCTGAAGCAAAAGAAGGAAAAAATGATTTTATCCAATGGAACAAAATTAAATTTATTGATTCTCAGGTAGATACAGGTAGGTTTTTTTGACACTTTTCCGCTTCAGTGAATAACCTGTCACTCTTAGTTATCCAATACCAATCACGTCAGGCATTATCCAGAGGTACACTAGCACTCTTAAATGGTTTTGGTCCTCACATATATTGATCCACCTAAAAATCGTAATATGAAACAGCTTCATTTTCGTTAACATCAGAAGAAAAAAATCCTGGCAAATCAACTTTGCCTCAGTGATTTGAAGATTTATGCAATTCTCTTACTCTAGCCTAATGCGAATACAAACTTGTGTAGAATCCGCGTCCAACAGGAATATGAAAATAATGGATCGAGGAATCCGATACGGAAATGTTCTTCACTTGATAAATATTAAAGTAGATAAACAAAAGAAACAGCTAACACTGTTTTCATCATCAGATATCATTTAACCAACTTTTCGAAGAGGTATCCTTTTCTTCCGAATACACATGAATTCCGCCAAGTATCAAATATGTACCAAACTTTAAAAGCTTTAAATACATTGAATAGAAAGGCTAATAACTTTGCCTTTGAGAAGTGTGTAAATTTGGATTCTAAAAGGGGCATTACATAAGATTAGATAGAGAGCCAAGATTTCTTACTATAATAGTTAAATACAATACTAGATAATTAAAACAGAATTTCAGTCAAATTGTTTCACTCTGAACCAATTTTAGGCTAGCCACAATCAACACTACTAACTTTGATATGATAATAAACAAATTTCTTGATTATCCATTTTCATGTTAAATTATCCATTACGAAATGTATTTAAATCTGCTAAATATCGCAGGCTAATGATGGCATTGAGAGTTGATTAATGCATGTTTAAATATCCGTAATAAATTGATAATATCAAAACATGACTTCACACCTGTGCATGGCACTATAAGCGCCTCATTTATGAGATAAGCTTACTCTTATGACCTACTTATTTTATTTTGTCAAATTTTCCAGAAGATCATATAGACATTGTGGTTAGGTAGAATAAAGTCACATGACTTCATTTAGATATGTAACTGTGTAGATACTTTATTATGCTTTAAACTGGTGACAAACAAATGAACACATTGTTTTTTATAAAATTGGCTGTGATAACTTATTTTAAGGGGTATAAGTCGATGTGAAGTATAGGTCGAATGTCACATTTTACTGTTTTTCCGACCTCCATTCACATATAAGTAGTATATAAGACAAATGTTTGTCAACTCCACGGTAGCAATCTATGAGTTTAGGGACCGTTATCCTAGTGTATTATAATACTGTGCTGATGTATACCAAGAAAACTTGGCTCATAATATTTTTATTTCAATATATCTGATAACTGTAAGACAATGCAGACTCTGTTATTAATCACATGTGTTTATAAAATATGTTACTAAAAATAGAATAAAACAATGCAGTATAGTATGATTGGTTAATTTAACCAAGAACTAACAGGAAACGAAAATGGGCCATTTTTGACGAATGTCTGAAAAAAGGATTTTTTTTTGATGGCATATTCTCAGGTTGATAATATTTTGAAGGGGGAGACGGGGATGTTTTTAAATAAAGAAATAAACAAGCAAAGAAACTTCTACAAATTTCGATTGGATAACTTAAAGAGTACATGTAGTTTTATCCATCCGGTAACTGAAATCTTTTGGGGGGAGATGTCTTTTTTTTTTAACTGCATAAGTCGAAGCGGAGAATAAGACGGATGCCGGACTTCGGCAGAAAAAAATATTGACTTATACACCGAAAAATACGGTAACTGTACAACAGAGCCAAGTGTAATAGTTTATGATTCATGATGGAGGATTTTTTCGCTGTATATCCGTGGTTAATTCTTGCATTTGGAGAGGAATAGTTAAATATGTGATGTGATATACATGAGTATTGTGATCTAAAGTCAATTTAATGAACATCAAGAAAAATTTAATCCACCTGTCGCAATCGACAGGTAGTTTTCCTTGCTATATGCTACCTGTCAGATTTAAAAATTGCCTATTGGCTACAAGTATTGAAGTAGACAAACTTTTCGAGCCATTCAATAGGTACAAGCTTTAATGATTTGATAAAAAAAATTACCAAAAGTATATGATTTGAGGCAATAAACAATTAAGACAGGTAACATAATATATACGCCCACCAGCAACTGAATCATACAAGTCATTTGTCACAACAACAATTCTTAACAAAAACTTGATAGACAAATGGGAGCAGCAACAGTGGCTAAGTGAGTAAGATGCTGGCTCGCTAACCAGGAGGTTGTGGGTTCGATCCGTGTTGGCCAAGAAAGTTCATCAGAATTTTCCGGACTTGTTTCTCCTTCAGTAGTGCAGGACAGCTGTCTAGTCATTGGCGTGCATGTAAAATATATCTTGGCAGTTTGAATTCAATATAAGAGTTGGCCAAAGCAAAATTTAAATCATAGCACAGTGTATGGTGCATGCCAGTCTTCATTAGCCATGGTGAAGAAGAACAGTAGGAGGTTAAACCACATTTCATTTAACGGTATTCACAAATTATTAAAGTTGGTTATATTATTCAGTCTTTCAGTGTCATCAAAATAATTGATGCAGGACTCAATTCTATGTTACATAAAAGTCCTAATACAATTTACAAATAAATCTTGAAATAAATGGTTAATGTGTAAGCAAAGACTGACAATGAAGTGCATCTGTAAAATTAATTTCCTGCAGATTGATACAACTTGGTGTGCACTGGTCTTCTTCTAAGCTTGTTTTGAAAACTTTATTATACCATAAGAAAAACTAGGTAGAAGATAGCATGATGATAAATACATATCCAAAACATTTTTTTGGTTGTTCTTCTAAACCTATCTGACCTAATGATACATACAGATGGGTAATTAAATGGCAAACACAAACTTGGGGAATTTATAGTACTTATTTGCTCCAAAGATTTGTGGTATAGAGATTGAGGGTTATTGTGCTATTCACCAGGGAAATGTAATAATTAGTTAACTCCCAGTTTCCCAGATAACATGATAGCAGTGCGACTAGATTGTGATTTAAATCATTCTCTCTTGCTGATCAGTTCAATCTCACCATCTGTCAATCCTACTAGCTAGATTCCAATAAATTCTTAACATACAGTATTTACTGGCATTTGTAGCTGGAAACAAAAATAAATATAAATTTATAAGAACAGCTATTTTGTTTTGTCTCAATCAGGACTGCCAAAATCAACTTGCCAGTTTCCAGCAGTCAATTTTCTTTCTAATTTCCTTGCTGTTTTTTTTAGGCATTAGTCAACAATAGAATATCAATCAATTTTAAAAAATGGATAAACAAGCTGCAAATTTCCTGGTAATTTCAAGAATGGACAGATAGTTACCGGTATTGTGCATAATTCATTTTTGCTTGTTTGAAAATGATCCAGATACAAAAATAAAGAGTTCTACAGTGCTTTTTATAATAAATATGGACCAGAAAACAATAAACCACTATAAATTCATTTAATGACTCTAAATGAATTATGTATCATACAGGTTTTGTACAATGCCAGTGGTATTATTTACCCATTATGGGATTTTTAATACCATATATATAATTTTGTTGATCACACACAATGCTATGACTGTGAAAGACAGTGTCAGATAGTCAGATGTATTGATTGAACACTAAAGTAGATGTAGTTGACAAAGATGTTACCAGTAATAAGGCATACTTTGCCCATTTCAGTCTCGCAATTGTTTAAATTTATCTTTGCTCATTTCCTATATAATTACAGAATTATATTTATTTGCTTGTTTTAGAATTTGACAAACGCTCATGAATTGTAATTGTAAAGTTGAATTCAGTGCAAAACCCAGTTCAGATGAAATGTTTAATGACATTCAAGGTGTGATCCCAAACTTGTTTTATCATGATACAGGTTACATTTTCCTTGAAGGTTAATTTGATGGTTTTTCACCTTCAGCTAAAAATGAACAATGTGTTATCTTATATATTTTAATTGTAATACAGTGGCTAATGGGGTTTCGCCCTTCATACCTTTTACCGATTTTTTCATCATTGACATTGATTTTTGTTTGAGATTAAACTGAAATATATGTCAATTGGTATTTCATTATTACATTTAATTTTAACTCATACCTTTAGGTTTCATAAAAGATATATTTTATGGGGTTCTTTTTACATTTTTTATATATGAAGTGTTTTTTGTTGTAAAATAGTAGATTGTAATCTATATGATAGCTACCAGGCTATTATATAGTTAAAGGGCAATTATTAACATCCATTCAAATTTCTCAACCAACCTAGACCATCTGATCAGTGAACACAAAAGTCTGTTTTAACTTTGAAATTTAATAATACATATGAAACAAAACATGATCTGTTCCACAAGAAAATCCTTTTTGTGCAAGCGAGACAAATTTTAATGTACAGAGTTTTAAGTTTAGACTGAATCAAAACAGGTAATCTTTTGATTAAAATTCATTGAAAACTTTTAATGGCAGATACGATTGGTTAAATATAGACACACCTTCTACTATCAATAGTGTCAGGCACAGATTTAATCATTGCCTTGTCAAATCATGTCAATTGGAACTGATAATTCCGGGTGGTTTTGTCCTCTTTTCAAGCAATTAAAAAATGTTGAACACCATTCCAGCCACATAAAGTAAAGGTGATTGTTTGTATTTATTCATAATAAGTGGTCTTAAAAAATCTTGATCACTCACTTCGCTAACACTGTATATGAACTTAGAGAAATAAATTCATATTTTTATAGATCAAGTGGGTGCTTTATTCTTAATATAGACCAAAGAAAGATACAGATTCCTATTCTTTTCATTCTAAAGCTCTAGAATGGTTTGTATCAAATGTAAATTCTTATATTTTTATTCATTTACTCATTGCTTCTAGCTCATTGTTTTCTTTATTTTCTTCAGGAAATTGTGTGAATAAAAACATCATTATTATACTGGATTGTCAGAAGATATGAAATGTGTGTTTATCAAATTAAAAGTGACTGAAAGCCATTGTGAAATATAGAAAGGGATAGCAATGGATTCCATTACTTCAAGAATCTTTTTTTCCCTCTCATCAAGTGGAAGTAGATTAAAGTAAAGAATGAAATAGTGTTGTGTTATCCAACTTTCAAGGCAATATCTGTTAATCTAATAAGAAGTGCAATTCAGTATTTAAAAAACAGATATTTGGACACCCCCCTGAAAAAAGAAAGTATGATCACACATTCAGTAATATCTGCTATATACAGAATTTTATTTTGTTTTAAATACCAATTTCTAACTCTTATAAGTGACATCTTGAATATATTAAAATATTGGAACTGTGAAGTAATTTTATCAATTTCTGGAATGGAGTAAGTATTATTCGCCAACCAAATACTCTCGTATTAGTAAAGGGGCATCTTTAACAGTATGCTGTGTAAGACCGTTTCTGGGTAGCTGCCAGTAGAAATCAAATTGATAGTTAAATCAATGGTGGCAAGCAGCAAAGACAAGGAGTTAAATGCTAGTACCTTATATCTTTTTCTGGAATTTAACATGTAGCTTTCTTATCAAACCAACCAATTTTTTTTTATTTTATCAAAATGTGTGACAAGTTGTGTTCAAAGATTGGGATATAAGCAAAAAGTAGTTATCTAAAATGTTAACAATCTCAGTGTAATCAGTGAAGAAAATAAAAGACAAGTGTTAGTGATGTGCTCAGAGAGCGGTGGAGATATTGTGCACGTAAAATTTCCCTCCAATACAACTAAATTAGTTAAATCTTTGATCCCAAATGTCCATCTATTTCTGCCTCTGGAAAGTGTTGGCGCCTACATTAACTCTGGAAACATGTGCGCCTGGCATCAGGATATCAATGAAACTTTTCTCAACAGTTCAGGAGATGATATATCTTCAGACACACAAGTGTATAATTGGACAATACTAATAATGTGTCCACTGGTTCTGTTTGGAATCGGTGGAAACCTACTGGTGATTATGGCCATATCTTTGGAAAAACGACTGCAAAATGTTACAAATTATTTTCTTTTGTCCCTGGCAGTCACAGACTTTTTGGTATCACTTATTGTTATGCCTTTCAGCATTATTAACGAATTTACGGGTAAGTTAAATACTAAAACTGGTTTATTAATTTACAAACTTTATATTAGGTTATGCCAAAACGTAACTTCATTCAAATAAAATTACAGATCAGACTTGGTACGAAAGCAATCACTTCAGAATCTGTGGTGTTGCCAGGGGACAGTCACTTTCATGGCAACATTTATAAACAAATATCAGATTCAAAATCATCAGAATCCTATATCAGTTTGAAATATAACTCATTTCACACTAATTTGAACAATAGACATGCTAATTTCTGCTTCAGTAATCTTGCAATCAATATATATTATTGACAAATCAAGATTTTACAACCAGATCACAAACATAAGACTGTAATATGGATATTAGTCAATCTTTTAGACAATATATCTCTATTATACATTTAAATAAAATTCTTTATCATAAAAACCTGAAAGCCAGAACAGATACATGAACACCTTAATACAGATAAAAATCTAATTTTAGTAACAAGATTAAAGGACAGAAGAGGATTGCCAGAATATTGACATGATAAGATCTTTGACAAGATAAGGGGGTAAAAAATTGTCTTCACTTTCAATGTTTTATTCATTTACGATCAATATGAATCAGCTAAATAATAAAATTTATCTGAACTACTCTTTGTTCAGCAGAATGAAATTAGACTCAAATTTCTATAAAATCAATGTATATTAAATGAAGCTTTAGACCCTAAACCAAATCAATCTGTCGACAGATGAATGAAGAAGAAAAAACATATAAAAAGAAATGATTTTTTTATTGACCAGTAGGCCTACATGTTAAACCCAAGATCTTCCTCTTGCAAAACTATATATCATAAATCACATAATGTTGACACTTCCTCAGGGCACTTTAAACTATATAAACTCTTTGGAAGCTGAAAATGTTAATAGCAAATAGGTTAAAAGTTCTCTAAAAAAATTAATTATGCTACTAATTAATAAACTTCATTCATACCAAAAGAAAAAAATTGAAAATTAAAATAAAGACAAACTACCACAAACTAAAATATACCCATCATATATAAGCTTAATTATGCTACAGCTTTTACTGCTCTGAAAATATAGACACCCTCCACAAAAACCAAAATGACCATGTATTCTATTGACAATATCTCTTTGAAGGTTGAATACAATTAGATAAATCTGGTTTTCTAGTTTCATCTCAATATACCCATGATAACTTACTGAATAAAATAGGGTGCTGATAAAGAACAGACCATTTTATATTAGGTTGCAAAAATTTCGAATACAAGAATATTTGCTGACAATATAGTTATGATAATAAGTAAGGTTTAACATAAGTGTTCAGACCGAATTTTAAAATTGTTCTATGTTGAGATTGACTCAAAGGACACGTCAATTGTATAAATTTGGACAGAATCATTGATCGTGTCTACATCCGAATCCTTTATATTGATGCATTCTCATTAATTATCAAATTGTCTGCACAAAGTTGATGGAAATTGAGTTTTTAAATTAAAAGCTAGAGCCATTTCTTGCTTCAGGGTATTTTCAAAGTTTCCGATTTGCGTGACACGTCTAGTTAAATCTATTTAACGAGGACAGGCAATGGATTTTCTATGTTTTACACTGAAGTTAGAGATTTATCAAGCGAAAAAAATTACAGAATACATTGTTTTTATCAGACGTAAAGCACTGTGAAATAGTTCAGACCAACCAGTAACAGAATTTAAACATTCAAATGATCAGTTCAACTTATACTCTTTGACTTCAGGAACTGTTTACAAATCTGGACGGAATAAACTTTAGAAATATTCAGATTTTTTTATCATTTTTCAGGGAGGTAGCCATAATTCATAAGACATTACTTTGAAGATTATAAAATTACATAACCAATACGGTACTGTCTCAAACAGATAATTATAACAAAATCCACAGTTAAAACAAACAATAGTGGGAGCTGCAGTGGTTCACTGAGTAAGGTAATGGGTCATTTGCCAAGAGATCTGGGGTTCTAAGGTTTCCTGGAATTTTCAATCAGACCTAGCAAAGAACAATGTTTGAATGGGACGAAAAAATACCCTTTGACATTTGTAGTTCAGTTGCTGTCTGGGCAAAATTTCCCTCACAGCACACTGCTATAGCTTAATTTGGGAAATATTTAGATTATTCTATCAAAAAGAGTTGTAATTTGATTTAAACAGCCTGTCTAGTATGCTAGTTTTCACCATGTACCTATTTATCAGCCAATGGGGCATCATGTATTATTGCATGCAAGCAAGCCATAGAACCAGCTTGATGGCACAATGATGAAAATAAAAGCTGCTGTCACGAATGCATATTTCCGTAGTAAAATAGTAAAAACCTTTATTTATTTGTAACATTGGTACTTGGCTAATAATAGTGCTTGGCTAATTATATAGCTAGCAAGCTAACAGTAACACTCAGTAACAGTATGTGAGGCTGATGTGAGATGTCCCCTGCCAAAATCGAGCAATCAAACTGATTATTAACTATTCACCAAGTTTCATCACTCTCTATCCGAAATTGCTTAGCTTTAGCAGGAAATGTTAATCATCGACCAATGATTTTGCTTAGCTCTCTTTAGATTTAGCTCAAAATGTCAATACTTTCACCTAATGAACATCTACATCAAATTTAAACATTCTACCTCAATTAATAAACAGAGTTGTTATGTTCCAAAGTCTTGACCAATCAAATTGCTTTATCACTCTTTAGCCTAAGCAGAAATTCTCATAAAACTTTGTCAAGGTAATGATATAATGAATCTATCATGCCCAAAAGGATAAACCAATCAAATGCTTATCTCTGCTTACCTTAAGCAAGCAATATTCATCATCAAACTCCATCAAGGCATCCATCTGATGAACGCCTACAGCAAGTTTGAAATTTAGCTCAATCAGCAGGAGTTATTTTGTGTGATGAACAGACAGGTGAACGGACTGCCGGACAGATCAATGGACGGACTGACAAACGCATTTTAATAGTTTCTTGCGCTTTTTGGAAATCAGAAAATTTCACTAAGTGATACCATGACCGAATTAAAGTTAAACTTTGCATTTTTTCACATTTTGTGGTCACAAGGTTATGGACAAAAGCAGTAGGGGATTACCATTGAGGCTGATGAGGCTGCAGCCTCAGGCCCAAAGATTTTGTAAAAAAAAAAAGAATTTTAAATTGTCTGATACGATTAAAAACGCATATAGACAATGAATGTTAGGGGTGGGGTTTAGGCCCAACGGGAATCAACATAGGCCCTGACCCGTAATTAATAGGTCCACGCTATTTTAAATAGGCCCTCCAGCAACTGCCGCCTCAGGCCTTGTTGGAGCTTAATCCGCCACTGGACAAAAGTTGATCAACTGTTTGAAGCCAACATTGTGTAGAATTTGAGGAGGGGAAGGTAGCAAGAGCTTGTTTTTATTACAATTCCATTACAAACATTAATTACATGTTAGACATTAGTGGTAATATAGTATCAGCTATATTTGATTCAAGCAGGTTTTTGAAGCAGATGTTGTTTTATGCCTACTATTCTGCAGTTCAATTAAAAGCCTTTGAGGGGGATCACGGTGACTAAGTGGATAAGGCGCTGGTTCGCTAGCCTGGAGGTTGAGTGTTCGATCCCTGCATTGGCCGAGAAAGTTCATCTTGATTTTCCGGCGTGATTTCCCCTTGTCAGTGATGCAGAAGGAGGGTCTGACAAGGACAGCTGCCTAGTCGTTTGGATGGGACGAAAAACGGAGGTCCCGTGTACAAATTTCCCTCATAGCACACTGTATGGCGTATGCCCGTCTTCAATTAGCCCAGGTTAGGTGCTTAAGCGTAGGACGTTAAACCCTATTTCCTTCATTCAAAAGCCATTGAATATCAAGTTACTTTTGGAGGATTATGATTTTTAATATTTTATAACAACTTTTACTCTTTAAAAAAGAAAAAATTGCCAATAACATTATAAAATGGGAAACAACAGTGGCTTGGTGAGTATATCGTAGGCTCACTAAAAGGAGGTTGCAGTTCAATTATGTGCAGTGTATAGTCATTTGGAGGTTAATTGCAGCCAATATTTTTATTCAGGATGTCTGAATGGGACTGGGGAAGGGGCTTAGCCTATGTAAAACCACTCTCGCTGAGGGCATGTTAGCGATAAGAGTAAGCCAATGTCATAACACAATGCATTGCGTAGTGTCAGGTGCAGAAAAGTAAAGTTTTAAACCACATTTCATTCCCATGAAATACGTCATGCCAATATCATCTCCAACTGACACCACTATTACTAGGGCTGATAATAGTATGCAGGTTTAATGCTACTACTACTAGTAACTAGGAAAACTTTAGGATAAGTCCGGATAAGGGGTTATGCGGTGTGGACATGATGGATTAAATGATGTTTAATGACCATAAATGACAGTCTTATTGACCAAATGTAAACAAGGGTTACCCATATGCATGATTGGAAGTGAAGCAGTATGGTTCAAAATATACTTGATAAACTATCAGTTGTCGATCTGAGCATCATTTACAATCTTTCTTCAATAAATTATCCATAAGAGAAGAATGATAAAATGTAGAATCAAGGTTGTTTATAAGGTGAATTCTATCAATATTTTAAGGAACATGTTAATATAACTGGAATCTAATCTGATAGATAGACATGTATTAACAACTCAGACTTGCTTGTGTATAAATTAAATATAGTTTTATTATCATTAATCTCTGTCATATTCTCCCCCATCTTCACCTCTCCATGTAAGCTCCATTTATCATTTATTATACACTAATTTAACATTAGGATACATGTACTAGCAGTGGCAACATATACCATGATTTGATATTAAATTAATATTGATATTGTTGTCACATTTTCAGCTTTGCTTTTTCAACAACCATGGGTCATGATTTTTCAGAGACTACTTTCTGCCTAGATATTGCTTCATGAAATAGGGGTGATAATAGCATGAAACACCCATTTAAACAGACAATGCAGACAAAATACAATAACCCTACACAAAAACATAGCTAAACACATTAAAACATACTCAGTAGGGAGTGCCAACACAAAAAATTTAATACCAAACTGCTACCTATATAAACATACCATATTCATAGCAATATTAAGGGCTAGGGTCTCCCCATCCTGCTTTGACCTGTGTCTATAAAGAGTAATACCGTTGTTGTTATATGAAAGGAAGTTAATCAAAAATAATTTTAAAACCCTCTTGTGTAAACTGGCAACATTTACAAAATACAGAAGTGTATTCCACAAAATGATCTTAAACATTATTTACTGAATCCCTCCATAAAAAAGAAATATATCATCATTAAAACAGTCTTGAATATTTACAGGACTGCAGCTGGATTACATCAAAACATGTCTGGCCTCTGCTTTTCCAGCTACTGTAGAAAATGTAACATTATTATCGGAAGCTTTTATAGGTCCAACTCCCTTGAAAATGAAGCACCTAAAGCTTCCCTCCATGCATTTCAGTCAAAGTGATGCTTTGTTCGCAATAATCTTGACTAGAGAAAATTCAAATTTTTGTAGAAATTTTTTTATTATACAGAGGTCAAAATGAAATAAAGATTAAATTTTAATTAGATTGCTTCACCATAATACAGATGTATATAACAAGTGAAAGTAAAAAAGAGTGTTTTTGGAATTTTTTTTTTAAAATACTGAGTTTATCATTAATGTCAAATGAAATGGGGTTTAACGTCCTACTATTATGCACCTAACCTGGGCTAATGGAAGATGGGATCAGAAGTCAAAGTAAGTACCTAGTATAAGCAATATGTAGGGCTGATCTTCATAAGAATATAAAAGTTAGGAAGAGATAACAGCTTTCCACTAAAGTTACCAGTCAGTTATTGAGGCAGAGACACAGGTTTTGGTAGGCCCTGTCATTTGAAAATGCCAGGGGAGTCTTTGATGTGCGAGTGACATTGAATCTGCATTGATATATCTAGGATTTCTCATGGGAGCCCATGAAAGTTTTAAAATTAGCGTTATTCCCTGCAGTGAAATCGTAATTTATTTTGTGTTCTATCCAATCATAGGGTTTCCTCTTTACTGCCTATTGCAGGTCTTACTTTACGCTTTATATATACGTTGTATAAACTATCAAGTAGACATTTATTAAAATGACAAGACCATAATAATCAAGTCTTGTTGCCATTGGATAGGTCCAATTTTTTAAAGTAGATTAGACCAGTTTAGCCATTTAATGATTTAATCTAAAATGTTGAAGCGAGGCTAAGCTTCAAACAACCGGCTCTTATTTATATCTTACATAATGTATCTTTATATTTCTAATATCTAAGAGGTTTTTGTTGGTTAGGTTATAATTAAGACACAAGTTACAACTTGTTTTCCCCTAGGGAACCCAGACCTAAGCTGTTGTACTATCCAGTATTATTGATGGTTGTACAAAATATTTCTAAACATTATTTACCCAGTTTTCTCATAAGAAAATAATATATAGACAGGATTTAAATTTTCTTAATCATCTATATAGATTGAAAATTTTTCCTTAACACACGATCCCAAATACATCTCATAGCAGATCTATAAAATTTCATGCTTGAGAAAAGAAATAAGGCAAGATATCCAAATCACAGCCTTCAGACATTAAGTTGTAGGGAAAGTGTCAAAAGGTGTCACAATGACATGTCTAAATTCCAACGTCTTTATCCCTCTTTGATCCCTTCAATTCTGACATGCAAATTTGCAGTCCAGGGAAAAATCTCCAGAGTAAATTGCTGAGCCACAATTCTTTAATCGAAGAGTCAAGTCGTGCGAAAAGCTGCCATTCTGTAAAAGGCAATTTCTGCTATGATTGAATAAGCAGTACCAAGCTATAGGCAAAGAGGCAAGAGTGGTTGTTATGTGTTTAAATAGCTGTGTGCCCCTTTAACACATCAACCAACCAATTCATCTCCATAATCATTTTTCAGCAGTATTGAGGGGAAAAGTGCGGTTGATGGGCGAAAGAAAAATTATTGGCATTTTCTACATCTTACCATCGATACCAACCCACTTGCCTTTTATTGATCTCTTAATCTGGTAATAATCGCAAAAAGACCCATCAAGCATCCACTGGCTTCTAAACAAACAAAAAGGTCAATCAAGGTTATCATTTAATTTTTATGGCTTTATTTAATTAATTGATAATTGAGGAGAAATAAGTAAGATATAACTAGTGATGTATAAAATAAAGATGTAATGATAGACCAATCATAACACTGATAACACCTTAACCTATAAACCTACATTTATTGATTACCATTATTATTATATTACAACTATTGGCACAATTACATTACAAATATGTAGCAAACATGCAAGAACATTCTGAGTAATAATTACCACATGTCAATGAATATTAACGTTAGGAAAATATCAATTTTAGTAAAGTTGGTTATTTATGTTATAATTTATATACAAGTCTTTGTGAATTTAACCCTATTAGCAAGAAGGGACAAATTTAACTAACGAAATATATTGCTCTTCTTTATTGTTTTTGTTAATATCATGACTATGTTTAATGATTAATTATTTGTTCAATTCATTGAATGATACTAATTAAGTTTCCGGTATTCTTTTTTACAATCCTTTTATAAAAACTACACTTATATGTTCTAAAGACATACTTTTAACATAACAAAAAAAAAGATTTTTATGATTTCATATTAAGGTTGTTTAACATGAATTGTTACTAGTAATAATAACAATGAAAATAAAACGACCCTGTGCTAATGAACTTTCACATGTTAGTGTGTGTCATTACATAACATCAATACACACTTAAAAAATGATTGTCTATCCTTTTAAAATCATTTGATATCAAGTAAAGGATGGATGATTGATTACAAGAATGAAAAGGAAAAAATACAGAGTGCAGAATAACAACTTTAACTTTAAAGTGTTTGTAGAGACATTAACAATACTGATTTTCTTACATCATAATCAAATGATATTCTACCCGATATAGATTGTATGACCATGAACACTTTCTTTATTTTGTGACATTTATACAATTTGTTGGTTGGTTAAAAAAAACACACCATAAGAACCTTTGAATACATCTAAACTTTGTGTATTTATTCTCAAGGTTTATAACAGATAATGCTTAAAATTCATAAATATTTTTGATATCAAGAGGCTATTCAGTTTATGTCTGAATGAACAATCCTTCCATCAAGAAATTTGTTCTGTATGGCGCTCACAATCATTAAAAACAAAAAAATGAACAGTAAAAAAAACGCTCCATAATACATTCAAAATTTTAGATAAGTTTACATTTACCCTACTTATTAGTGAACAATACCATAATGTTTTTAAAAATGTATGTATTTAAAAATGCTATCTATATAACATTTCTTAAGTCAAAGGTAACAGAGAGATGAAATATGTAATAATTCATTTAAGATCAACTTCACTTTAACAATGAGGGGATGCTCAATGTGCTGTGATTTAATTTTGTATAATCTAAAATAAGGAAAACACATCATACAATGAACAATAAAAATATGTAGGAAAAAAAACTGTGATATATGTGATTGAAAAAAAATTGAACTTTACATGTCAAGAAATGGTCGACAGATTAACAAACGTGGGCGATGGCAATATATCAAAAAATGTAAAGTTCATCAAATGATGTAGTGAAAATATTTGCCTTATGCAAAAGAAACAAAAATATATGAATTCATTTGTAAAAAATCCAAAAAAAATCAATAATCACATAATTGGCAATAATATTGCACAAAAATAAAAATGACATCAATAATCTAATATGTCATACCCATGCCATCTTTCAGCCATTTATAATTTACAAATGCATCTTTTGGACACTGGTATTGGGACTGACTTCCATTAAATACCTATCAGATATCAGTACTTCTTCTCTTGGGTTTTGTCTCTAATTAGTTATTTTTGAAAAAAACAACTAGTCACCCGCTGAATAGTGACTGACTACCAGTTAATAAAACTAAATGATTAAATTATCCCTTACAGAATTCAATGTGTTAATTAATTACATAGCTAGTTTTCATCTTACAAATGATAACTCATTGAAACAAAATAGTAATAATTATCTGTGTTTAGAACACAAGCAATATCAGATGATTCAATTTATATAACAAAGGCAATTTGGATTAAGAAATTCCACAGGATATTATCAAACAATAATCTGATGTACAAAAATGGACAAGCATTCACTGTAATAATAGTAGGTGAACTAACTAGGTTCACCTATCCATCAAGTAAGTTTAGTAAATGAGAAATGCACCTCAAAAAAACACATAGGAACCCGCCAGCAGACATACAATATACAGACATATGAAGCAATAAACCACAAGTGACAAATGCAGCAACAAACCAACTCAATGGATACAAGATCCAACAATAAGAAACCACAGTGGTTTACATTTCCTAATCTGTAGTGATACAGGCTTCGTTCAAAATAAAATCAAAACTTGCAACAGAACACTGATCCTGACATAATCTAGAATTACGACTTTAGAAAATACTCTTTTTTGTGAATTGTTTCAGAGTATGTCAGGATCAGTGTTTGTTTATTCTTTTGACTTTTAATTTTTAAAGCATATTTAATTCAGAATTATCTTTCTTATCTTGCAGGTAAATGGTTGTTTGGATTGGTTTTGTGTGATTTGTTTTGTACTGCAGATGTTCTCATGTGCACCTCATCTATTCTTCATCTGTGTACCATTTCGCTTGAACGCTACATTGGAATACGTTACCCTCTATGGACCAAAAATAAATCAAAATCTATTGTTTTACTGAAAATAGTGCTAGTTTGGACAATAGCCATTGCCATAACCAGCCCAATCACAATATTAGGACTGCTGAAACCTCACAATGTGCTAATGGGTGATATGTGCGCTTTAAACAACGAGCACTTTAAGATATATGGGTCTATATTTGCGTTTTTTATACCTCTTGTGATAATGATCGTAATGTATGGACTAACTGTGCGTATGCTTAACAAACAAGCCAAACTCTGTGGTCAAGGGAGTCAAAAAGATGGAGCACCTATGATTCGCAGGTCAACAAGCAGACGCCATTGGAAAAGTAACCACAACAATGTTAACCGGCATGAAAATGTAAAATATTCACAATCATTTCCAGTAACTGGGGCCAAAACCAATAGGGGACGAAACTCTTATCAACCACTACAGAAACGCAACACAGTTCCTTACCCTTCCCAGGAATCCCCTAAGACTAAAGCAAAAAGAAAAAGTTTTACCTATGAAAATTCACTCAATTGTGATCGTGAAAATGACCAATCGCAAAAACCTAACAATAATCATCCAATACACAAACGTGAATCGAAGTCACTTCGAGATCTTGTGAAAAAACATCATGTCGCCATTAAAGCAGCTAATATCCTCTTACAAAAAAAGGATTCTGTGAGAAAAGATAACTCTGTTCAAACAGAACAAAAGGCCACAAAGGTTCTAGGAATTGTCTTTTTGATATTCATCATTTGTTGGGCGCCATTTTTTTTGGTCAATTTTTTAACGGCGCTGTGTAAAAAGTGTCATTTTAATCCTACACTAATTACTGCTTTTGTGTGGTTGGGTTATGTTTCTAGTACATTAAATCCTATAATCTACACCATTTTTAATCGTATTTTTAAAATGACCTTTGTGAAACTGCTGAAATGCCGTTATAATACACTTCATAGGGGTAAAAGAAACCTCAATGTAACTTCTCGAAATGGACTACTCAATTGTAATTCTTTCTGTGCTTCAGCTAATAGTGCTAGTTTTGAAGAATCAATATGCTGACTTGTGAATATGTCTGGGAACGTTAGAAAGAAGAAATTAAGATGTGCTTAGTTGTCTGTGATATGCTTACTGAAATTGCTAAAGGGGGATTATGTGTCTAAACAATCATTACAAAGGTGAACACTCATGGGAATGTAAAATGGAGGGATGACCAAGACGACAATTCATTGATATCTTTAATCTACTTGTTATTTAGCTGTCTGTTGATTAAGCAACTTATGATATACAAGACACCTGATTACAAACTTAATTTCAACATTACAATCTAAATGAAACCAACTATTCATGTATGCTCATCCTGTATACAACTCAAAAATATTTCAACAATATAAATAAGTTTATATGTTGAACCTTGTTTTCATTATCGATATTTAGGCAACATTGATTAGAACATGATTTTTTCATTTACAAAATCAAATGATTACTAAAACATGGAGAATCTTTAATTAAAATCCACAAATGTTCCATGTTATTATAATATTACCTCTAACTGATTTTAACATTTAAATAGTTTAACATATAACATTTTATGAAAGTTTTTAATGGTGCAATGTTATTTATAAAAATAAATTAATATATTATGTAATAAAAATATTTGTTAATCATGTTATTATGGAAGATTTGTAAATAAAAAGAAATCATTTTGATTGTTTTCAAATGCCATGTTACAAAATAAAGCATTCAGCTTTTTGTTATTATAGATAATGAATTCCTCTTGATTTATTTGTTCATTTAACTAAAATACTTAAACATGCATCAATGCAAGAGTTAAATCTGCTAATTGCAGGTCTTTCTTTAGGCATGTTACATAAACTATTAACATTTATTATCATGCTAAGACATCAATCAACTCTAGATGTTATAATGCTGTCTCCGATATTAACTAAATTATCACCTGTAGTTCAACCATTAAAGATTTGGTCCCAGAAAAGTATTTATCGGGTGGTTATTTCCTATTAAATTTAAGTATATATGGAAAGTAGTGATATCCAGTTTTAGTCTAGAAAAATACTGGATTCCCTGAAAAAAACATGCATGGAGTGTATACAGGACAAAAATGTAAGGGTTCCCCCTAAACGACAGCCGGACAATTAGAAATATCTGCACACGTGACGTTGAAGGTTGCACGCAAACATTGAGCGCTTTGTGTACATATTGATTAACTTTATGAAGAGTAAAAATCACGGAAAAAAGATGCGAGCATTACATACTTTTACGCTATTTGTGTACAAAGAGTGGCCATTTTGTCCAGGATATTTGGTTAGATTTTTTCGAAAAACAAACTCAACCTTCATTGATGTATAACGGTGATATATTTAAACATTTTAATATCGTGGATTTAGCTGTTTAGGTTATGAAAATTCATAGAAAATCAATATACTTGTTCGTCTGTATCAATTTAAAGTCAATTAACTTTGGTCTCTAGAGAGCATCCACAAGAATTTTCAAAGTGATCAAGAACCATAACTCTGGCATTAATTATCGTGAATCATTGAAAATTAACAGAATTCTTCGGCTTTTAGTTCTACCCGTTTGCTGCTAACATTTAGTATACGAAACATTCATTTTTATCATGGATTTCGCTGTTGAAGTTATCATGATACAGCATGCATGTGCTAACTATTCAGCCATTACCCCCACCCCCCCCAGAAAACTTAAAACTGGGGTTCAGACAAACACAAGTTTATTTTATTCTGGTGCCTGGTTCACAAAATTTAAAACTAAAATATTTGAAGAAAAGCCCTTTTTTATTGGCAGATATACATAAGCAGCTAAATCATCAGCAATATACGACGACATTTCTGTGTGTGTGTATGAAAAAGTAAAATAAAAAGTTGTCAAATATTTTTCTTAATTATTATAAATTAATAGATAGTCTATTAATAACTGAAAAAATCTATTTAGAGCAAACCGAGAATAATTACAGTCTTGAGTCTCTATTAAAATTATTTCAAGTAGATAGCGTTAAACTTTAATTTACATTGGGCTAAATGACATGGGTTTATATTTATAATTTAAAATCTTATTCATTCCCTAATCAAACTTGAAAGGTGTAAAAACACTAATGAGAGATAGAGAGACATACGGTTTAACGTCCACTCGATACAAACTAGGTCATTTTGGGACTAACATATGGTTTAATCTTATTTCAATAATTTGGGTTTTTAGCAGTGCGTGGAAACCAGAGGACCCAGAGAAAACTCAAAGGCTGGACAGGCGACCCTAAACCTTGCCACGTACAACCAGGGATTCGAAACCACGCCAGTTGACTCAATGACACTGGCTTTATTATACAGCACGTGCACGCTCACCATTCAGCCATCCAACCTCGATAAAAACACTGATGAAGTTGTACTAAGTATAATTAAGATGGGAAGAAGTTGATTAAAGATGAAAAGTTGATAGGGATAGCAGTTGAAAAGATTTTAACAGGTGAAATAGATTGTAAGTCGAAAATCACAAAATCAAACCATCATCAATTAAAAAACTGTCACAAACCGGACGGAATTCCATCTTGATGTCCATTTAGAGAAAACTCATCAAGTACAGGGTTTCAAAGATGTCTGGACTATTAAGAATCTATTTGATTTGAAACCTGATTTCTTGTCAGTAGGAAGCTATCTTTCGTACTGCAAATTTTTGTTAGTAAACAGTCACATTTTCATTAAACTAATTGATTATTCTTATAAAATATATACGGTAAAACAAATTCACGAAATTTAAATTATAATGACATACATATATTTTAGTTTCATCAATCATGGAAGATGTGAACACTAGATAAGAGTATACTCTTGCAGTATCAATTATGTTTTGCTAAATGAAGTGTAGGGAGAGAGGGGACTGGGCTCAAACCTATAGCATCATGTATCAATATTATTATTCATTCCACGGTTTCATAGCAATCTCAAACTGAACTTAGTGATATGCTGGTACATATAATATATATAGCTCAATATGCACATGAAAACAGTACCTAGTACAAGATCCCTATACTATATTAGTCTTTTAGTAAAGCAATTTGCAAATACAAGCAATAACATAGTGGACAAGCAGGATAAGGTTAAGTATCTCTTCAGTTGGTGGATGATTGCTAACATAAATGCCAGATAATATGTGAATCTGATACTCCTAGAATGGTTCTGACAATTGTAAGGAGGCAATTATGTAAGGCAATATATGTACCATGAGTACTTTACACCTCTTTTATGTGCCTACATGATGGAAGAATAAGTTCGAAATAGGAAATTTAACATGTTTTCCTAGGATTGAAAGATCATACATGACAATTAACAGTTCATTTTTCTCAAGATTGCAATGTTTTTGTATCTATTTTCTAGAAGCAATAAACATTTCAATACTTTGGACAGACCAATAGAGGGCAAACTAAAATGTTTATTTAAACAGTTTCCTCTTTTATTTCCTGTTACACGCACATTCTAAATGCTCGATATTGTGTGTATAATCAACTGATCCTGTAATCTTTCTGGATACATGTACGTACGTCACAACACCCACACATCATAAGGCTTTTTTTACATTCACTTACAGTTAAGTTTCTCTTTTGAATCTGTCAATCTCTGCTACAATCTTATAGTTTTTAAATACAGTATGGCCAATCATGCGAAAAATACAAGATGTGAAGAAGAACTTGAACATACAGATTTTAAATATTGAATACATTTACAAACACATTTAAAGGTTTTGAAGTTAGCAACTTTTTTCATGGTGATGTTCTTATTTTCATCAAATGCAAAAAAATGTAGTCGAGCTGCACATTTATATTTAGATGCTCTTTACGGATCTGCCAAAGTATGTTTCTGTTAAGTATGACCATTATCCAGATGTTTAGTTTGCATAAAAGATAGAAGAAAGCTATCAAAAAAAGATATAACAGATCATAATGTGATAAAAACATAAAAGCACTTGTGGATAAACTTTAAACTATTCACAATATCTGGCATTAAAAATGTCATCTTTACTTTATACCTTTATTTATAGAAGTCTGACTTCGAATTCATAAAAAAGATAGGTTGCGATGCAACAAATCATTTTCTTACAGTGGCCAAGTCAACTGGGCTGCAAATTTTTCTTGTCAGTAAAGAGAAAAATATACAACACATGAAAATCTCATTACAAGTAATAACCAATGAAGTAGTTATCTGAAAACGTTATAATTTGTTTCTATTGTTTGTCTCATGGCTTTAAACAATTTATATTAACTCTAGCCTCTAGAGCGAATGGATGAATGAAATTGAATTTTGACCTCTAGAGCGTTCACAGGATTTTTCAAGGTGAGCAAGGGCCTTAAGGGCAGTAACTATTGGAAATTGTTGAAAATGAATAGGATTCTTTGTTTCATGACCTTAAACACTGTGTATAAATTCAAAGTCAAGGGCTGTAACTCTGGCAGTAATTATCAAAAATAGTTGAAAATCAATAGGCTTCCTCGTCTAAAGACCTAAATCAGTGCCTATACATCTAAAGTCAATTGGATATTAACTTTAGCCTCCACAGTATCCACATGATATTTCCAAGCGATCAAAAGCCGGAACTCTGGCAGTAATTATTGGAAATTGTTGAAAATCGATTGTCTTTACGTCTCATGACCTAAAACACTCTGTATAAATCTGAAGTTAATCAGATATTAACTTTATAGCCTCTAGAATGTCCACAAGATATTTCAAAGCAATAGACTCCTTCAACTTGTGGCTCTGTATAAATTTAAAGTCAAACAGATATATAGGGTATCAACAAGATATTTCAAATAGATCATGGGCATAACTCTGGCAGTAAATATTGGAAATCTTTGTAAATCAATAGGTGTCTTCTTCCCATGACCTTAAACAATGTGCATGAATTTAAATTCAATCAGATATTAACTTTGGCCTCTTGAGTGTCCACAAAGTGTTCAAGGGCCAAAACTCTGGTAGTAATTATATTAACTTTAGCCTTTCGAGCGTGGTATCGGAAACAATTATCGGAAATTGTTGACGCTGGACCGACAATACAAGTGCACATTTTTATCTGGATGTATAAAACTTCAAGCAAGTTTAACATTATTATCTAAAAAAAACTTTACTCTTTGACGGACAGGGTATATGACAACATACTTTCAACATAAAACAGAGTCACAAAAAAATGAATGCAACACATGAGCATATTTTATCATGAAAGTCTACAGTTACATATTATAACTGTATTTTTATATATTTCTCTCATCGTGATTAAAATAAATCGCTAGTCAATTTCTAATCTCCTCTAAACTGATGAAAAAGAGGTTGGTTTAGCAAAAATTGATCATTTTAGCAATTGGTTTTCCAAAAATTAAAAGGAGTGCGTTGTAGATCAAGAAGAAAACTACTTAGTCTCACAAGATCATTTTTCTACCCATCAAACAAATTATTTATAGATGCCAAAACAAATACTCATTTGAAAAATCAATTGACTTTACTATGAAGATATTTGAAAATACTTCAAAAGCACACTATTTTGATTAATCAGTCATCTACTTGTCAAGGGTTTTAAATTCCAGATTTATTTCCATTAGGCTTCATTGACATTTTCAAAATTTTGTATGTATGTAGTGAAAAGATGAAAAACTAATCATTTATTCATATTGTGTTTTGTGGTACATAACAACAATTTAATAGAACTTTTCTTTATAAAATCACCATTCTAAAAATACTCCCTAGAACAACAGATTAGTCATATTCATGTTTGCCAAGAAAGCTCTGCTATTGCTGTATTATGTAATTTGATAACATTTTTTTTTTATAATACAAAGGCATCATTTATTTGTGGTCCCCTGAAAATGGCATATCTTTAATTTAAAAATTATTTTACATCAATATTGACGACAATAATAGCAAGTCTGTTTTATCTAATTATTTCAAGACCCTTATTTCACAATTTATTGTAACATGCTTAAGAGTTAACCTTATATTTTTGGTTGGTCACTTAGACACTGTCTGCTGGACAATAACACCCCTCTGTTTGAGCAATTTCTTTTAAAATCCTAAATAGCATGTTACGCGTCTTGGGTCCTAATGATCTCAGGACATGTCTATTGGACAATAACACCCCTCCAAATGACAAACAGGAAGTGTGTATCTCTGATAATTATGTCTCAAAAATGTCTTCAATAAATTTTTAGTTTAAAATTTAATTAATCAAACATTTCTTAGCCAGGCCGAAAAACGCAATTTTGTTCAAATTCAATGAGATGCTTTCATTTGGTTATCAAATATATTTTCAAGAACAGGGTTTCCAATTTAAAATTCTTACCGTTGACCATTGAATTTTATACATGGTTTGGATCAATTGTAGCCATGTTTGAAAATGGGCTTTTAAAATATGCCAGTTATATGGTTTGTAATTGACTGATGGGTGTGGAGACATTTCGGTCCATTTTTTGAAATATATAACGTAACATAAAATACCGGATTCAACTGAATGACGAATGTATACAATTCTATATCTATTCCATAAACTGTAAAAAAACCTATTCACTTGATCTTTGTAAGCAAACATTTGTGGGAAACATTTAAATCACAAATTTATCTTATTTCATAATATTCCCTCACTATCACTATCAGACAAAATTTGCGAGCATTAGAGTTTATTTTCTGGTAAAAAAACCCAAAGTCTAATAAACCTAGTTGATTTATTTTTTTAAAAAAGTGACAAACAGATATATGACTATTTAGAAAACAGCAGATAAAACTAGAAAGACAGCTATTTAAATTCCTATGATTGTATTGAGAGGATCAATTACAAATTAAAACATCCTGCAAATTCTATGAATGCATTGGTGTTTTAACAATTTAAAAATTCATGGAATTCAATGAACAGCAGGTGGAAATGTTGAGCATGCATGCTGAATTATAGAAGGAGTGCTATTAAAATGTTGCTCAATGTCGACCTTTAATATTTTCATTTAAATGATCAATGACTTTAAGATAAATAGGAAGCAAAAGTTACAGTGGAGTTGTTTTCTACTACAATTTTCAAGAACTGTTAAATAGGGAGATTGATCAACTGATAACTCGACAATGATAAATTTGTATCATTGAAGGCAGATTCATTATTTTAAAGTTTCTGTCTGACATCTACCTTAACAGTACTCTCCTATCTGAGAAAACAAACAGGCAATAAGAATTCAAGGGGAACAGAAAGTTAACTGACTTAAAACATAACACACGCTCAAATTAATCTAATTACATGCCACTTTAAAAATGTCATGGAAAATGACAAATGTGGCAGAACCATTGAAATAATAAGAAACTGAAGAACCTAGTGCCACTATATCTCAATGTTACCTATCAAAACCTTTTCAAAACCAGAAAACACTTCTGCTCTGATATAGTTAGGAATTGCAAAGTCATGATGCATCTAATGGCTTTGATAATCACATGAGTCTGTGATTCATTTTACAAAACAATTCAACTGGAGTACAACAAAATTATACAAGCCCCTGTGTTTGAAAGGTGGAATCACTATTAAAGTATTTGATAAATTATCTGTTATGGCTATATGCACATGTATACTCTTTATATTACAAATCGGACAATAACTTTAGCGGTTAAACATAAAATGCTCAGCAATCATAAAATGCTCAAGTGAATCAAGGGCCATAACTCTATAAATAATTAAAGAAAATTGTTAAACAATATATTATATCAATTTTAAAAAGATATTGAATGATAACTTTTGACAGAGCCTATAGAAGTAGTTTATGGAAATTCATTTCAATAAACTTCTTCAGTTTACTAATTAATTAACATAATGCTTATATAAATTTCGTACAGATCTGATGATCACTAGTTAAAGAGCACATCAAATGACCAAACATGATTAAAATTAATTTAACCATCTTCACTCGTAAAAAGAATTGCCAATAATTATAAGCACTTTTAATCACCTCAGGCGCTAGCTACGAGAACGTAGCTAAAAACGTTGAGATATACTGATGTGTTTGTTTTTAGCTACGATTGGCACCCATCATTTTCACGTTGCAAAATGATAGCCCTCAAAATATTAGTCTCGGTCACCCAGACCCCCCCCCCCCCAAGTCTTCAACGTACGTAGAATATTTGTCTGGATGATAGAGACATTATCAAAACAAATTGTGGTGGTGTTAGTAACATCTGAAGCCTCAATTTTCAATACAACAATTTGTACCCGTTAATTGTAATGGTGTGTGGCGGAAATTAATAACAATAATCAATCTTTGTTTTGTATAAATTGGTCCGTAATGAATCAGAACAAGGGTTGCAACGTTACTTGTAATGGGAAACACAGAGGGTTGAGAGATGATTTGTTATCTACTCAGATGCCAGTGACCTATATACATTCAGGATGCTTATTCATTAAAATCTGACTGATTCCTTAATCCCCTAATTATAATCAATTGACTACGGAATAATTTGTTTGCAATTTATCCTAAAATTTTGGTTGCCTGATACATAAATGGTAACATGTCAAATAATTTCTGGTGGTGTGAATTTGCCGTAAAGTGTATATATAGCGTACACTGGTTAAACATACGTTTAATTTTGTTTTGTCATTTAATTTGCTGTTTAAATCATTAACAATTTGAATCAAGGGCCATAACTCCAGAACTAATTAACAGTAATCATTCAAATTCAATAGGAATAAGGATTCCTGGTTTCCATAGTGTGATCAATGCATATAAATATAAATATTGTATGGTTACTTTGGTCACTAGAGCATTTACATAACTTCTTTTAATAGAATATTTATAGCTTGGGGTATTTTCTCATGAATACAATGTTTGAGAGGGATATTGGAGCAAATTTTTGATAGATTAATAAGTTTGAATATGTGTTTAGTCTAAATATATCATCAAACAACTCAGTTTGTACGTGGGAAGGTATCTTTAAGATCATCCTCGAAAGATCAAGTTAATAAGCCACCCAAAAACACATTACTATCCAGATTATAATTACATTTTTTTCCTCTTTTTTAATTGGTAGAATATCACAGAGGAAAGGGTAAAATTGCATGGTGGTCGATTTCAAAAGCATTTAAGCCTAATTAGCAATGAAACTAGTTGTGATATTCACACACCATGTAAAGATATTGGTGTAAATCCATAAGATTTGTTCATACTCAAGTATACAGAAGGTGTAAATCACATTTTATAATTATTTTAATACCATCTGTTTAGTGAATGAACTCTTTATTACTGTAAGTATATTAATGCTGCTGCACATAAACATACCACATATTCTTTAAACAGGTGTTCAATCCCATGTATCTCTTTGAACAAATCCTGGCAGATTTAGGAAAAGTTGATCAGTGAATCTCAACTATCTGTCGATTGCTACATTCTTGAGAGGTTTTCTTATATCAACAGGCATTTTATTTGGGATGCCATTTATTCTTCTAACACTCCCTGATCTTTTCACAACCATAATTACCAAAACCTTTGTGCTGCAGAGTTTAAGCACCCAGGATGTAGATAATTACGGACAAGGTGTAGATTACGGAAGGCATTTCAAGAAGTGTAAAGAGAATTAACAAGAACTAAACATTATAAATTGGGGAATGTAAAATTTTCTGTGTTTGTTCAGATGCAGTGTTTGACATCCTGTGTGTTTAGATTTGCTAGTCAATGGCTTGCCGTGGAATGATGATCAAAATCTTTTTAGTATCCTTTCAAAGCTTCAGAACGGGTCGTAAAATTTACAATCCATTTCAAAATCCAATTGAATGTTTGATCAAATGAGCAAATCAATGTAGTAAATAAATCATTACCAAACTAAATAAAAAAAATTCTCAAATGACATTATAGTGTTCATGTATACACAATGGTATAGAGCAATCCAGACATTCACCTAATGAACATCTACACCAAGATCGAACATTCTACCACAATTTAAAAGCAAAGTTATTGTGTTCCATTGGTATAAAAATAGAAAGATAGTTGGATTGCTTAATCTTTACAAAATGATAAATGAGCAATTTATAAATATATGTCATCTATTTATGTATACACAATGGTATCGAGCAATCCAGACATTCACCTAATGAACATCTACACCAAGATCGAACATTCTACCACAATTAAAAGCAAAGTTATTGTGTTCCATTGGTATAAAAATAGAAAGATAGTTGGATTGTTTAATCTTTACAAAATGATAAATGAGCAGTTTATTAATATGTGTCATCAATTTATGTATACACAATGGTATCGAGCAATCCAGACATTCACCTAATGAACATCTACACCAAGATCGAACATTCTACCACAATTAAAAGCAAAGTTATTGTGTTCCATTGGTATAAAAATAGAAAGATAGTTGGATTGCTTAATCTTTACAAAATGATAAATGAGCAGTTTATAAATACATGTCATCAATTTATTTTGGGATTGATGTGGGGGACAATAGTCTCACAGTTGGCTTGTTTTAATTACTGACCAGACAAACTATATGCAACTCGATTTTTATATCAGTAGAATTACTTTTGCAAATAGATCATCATGAAGTCGCAATTTTTTTTAACCAAGCGATATTTTCATCCCACAAAAAAAAATTTGGAAAAGTTTGCATCCTTTTTATAAGATAATAATATTGCAATTCAATAAGTGTTTTTCTTCAGATTTTTTTTTTTTAAAAAAGTAGACTTTTACGAACAGTTATCACTCCTTTCCCTTGGTTGAATCAATGACGTCAATCATGAATGGGTCCAATAGTAAATGTATTGTTTCCACAATGCAAAGTGACACCCTTCTTAGGTTAATAACGAAATCAAGATTCCCAAATGGATAAGAGCTGGCTAGTGGAGTTTTTTACATTGTATAATGCGCTACTGTAATGTGGTTTGTAATTTGTCAAATTAGAAATCCATTTCTTTTCACTACAAAATACATTTAACTAGAAAAATCTGATCAAGTTTCTTTCGAAAAGTGTGTTGATGTAATTACTTCAATTTGGATTCTAATTTCTCAAATGTCACTTGTTGAAATCTATTCATATTTCTTTCCGCATAGAATCCGTTTGAATTTGCACATAATTATTGAATTTAATAATCTGTAGAAATCCTAAACTTAATTATGGAAATTTACTTCTTACTCTTCCTTCTGAGAAACTTTGATCAATTTTTATTACTGCCAGGTACTTTGAAATGCAGGCCAGGAAATTTCAAATCTTTGCGCAACCAATTGGTTACATAAAATGGTTAGCGCTATTGTCATGATTTATCCAGATTTAAATGGTGCTATTATTCATTTCCACTTGCAGTGGGGGATGACATACATACGGGTCATTGGTACTACGGTATGGCTAAAGTTAAAACTGAAATGGACAAGTGTAGTAAATTCTTCGGAAATAGAGCTGACATGTTCAATAGTCAAACTCATTTCTTCTTTTGTGTTTGAAAATCCAAAGGCGGGCTTTAAAATGTTTATGGCATAACTAATCATTTAAAGAATTGGAGGTGGTGGGCATTTTTAAATCAACCGGCTTGCAACTGGCCAATACCTGATGTCAAACTACGCATTCTGTCAAAGTACCCATAAGATGGAGAATTTAAATGCCAAGAATGAATGGAGTTTGTGCTATAATACAAATAATTTAGAACTGTGTCACAATTTGTATAACCAGGAAATCGGTCACGTGTTTTTGAGCAGGCATTACCGCGCGTTACTGATTGGTATCGTTCGCATGAAATTTTGTGGCTTAAAATGGTACTGAATCAAAATGAATATGCAGTTCTAAAGTTAAACCACACTATTTGTTTTTATATTGATTCCCAAAATAAGCATGCAAATATTTCTGGATTTAAATAGTGCATGCAATTTGCTAGTTAATTGATTGTATTGTAATATAATAAAGTAGACAGTCATATTGAGTAGAATATTTATGTCTTGATGATAAACTTTGTTGTCACTTTGAGAAGAGTTTTGTCCCTTTAAAGGAGCTGTCTCAGGACACTCATTCATAAAGGTTAATTTCCTTGGTACACGGTACTCGAACTGCTGTAATCGACTAAGGGTCGTACATTTCCCCTCATTATTTCATGATAAAACACTTTATTTATAGCAAATCTCTTTTTTCCCCCTTTTGCATTTAATATTTTATTGATTTTTCGTCTAGATTAGAAGAGGGCAAGAATTTTAGACACGTTTCAGTGAATATTCATGATGTAGAGGATGAAGGATCAGGAGGTAAATAGGAATGTAATAGAGAATCACAGACAAAAATATCACAGACAAAGATTCCTTTGAAATCACATGGAGAAAAAAAAAGATGGTGAAGGCCCTTCCTACTCCCACGTTTTTGTAAGATAATCTCACTCTAAAATTTGCCCATGGTTTTGAACCCTGAGTTCTTCTGAAACTTAATTTAGACACATTATTGGCTCTTGATGGTTATAAAAATCATGATCATCGGAATGTTAAAGAGGGAGACAAATGGGGTTTAACGTACACTCGACACAAACTCAGAAATTTTGGGACTAACATATTGTTACATATGGTTCAATTTAATTTCAATAAACACTGAATTTGGACAGGATGATTTACCCAATACTATCCCAAACTTTGTGAAAAAAATGTATGACAAATGTGATTGTCAATATTTTGCTATTCCAATTATATCACTTGATCCCTCAATACAAATACCAAACCATGTTCTTTATCATAAAGCAGAGGTGGACCCAGCTAATCCTGTTAGGGGGGGCAAATGGGGGTCCCCCCCCCCCGGAGAAATTTTTTGAAAAGATCGGGGTGTCAGTGGTGATTTGTGGCGCATATCTATTTTTTATACTGTTATTTAAGGGGGGCCTGGGCCCCTAGCCCCCCCCCCTGGATCCTCCTCTGTCATAATGGGTCAATATTACCCAAAAAAATTATTTGGATAACAATATTTTTGTTTGTGGAAAATAAATTATTTATTCAATGTTCGGTCGGACACTATAAATAAATATTTCAAATGTTTAAACTTTTTATAATAATTTAGGCTACTCATGATATTGAAGAAATTGCAGAATTATGTCAGTTTGGGATAATAATAAAGTAGTATGTGGTTGTATTTTGTAGTATTGGGTTAGAATTGGGAGATATTTGGTAATATTTTGCTACTCTTTCAAATAGGGTACTGAGTGACATAGTCTTTTACAGTTTATCGTATACATTTTGCTCCTATTTAATAAGCATTTGGTGATTTGGGTAAATTGTCTTCCCATTCAATTATTAGGAAGAAGAATACTAGTCTGAACCCTGCTTTTATTTTTAGAGTTTCCTCCCCTTGCATACTGGTTTCATTGTCTTCAAAATATTTTACACTAGAAAAAGGAGATAAATAGTTAATATTTTGGACCTAAAAATTGGCACAAATGGATCGCAACACATATAATGTAATAGGAATTTATATAGACTGTTTTACATTCAATCATTTTCGTTTTACTGTGAATTATTATCAGTTATGTTTGCCGAAATACGCCAGAAGTTTCAACCGATCAGTTTCTAGCATTTGATTATTCTAGTTAACACCGATAGTATTTATTGTGCATGCTCTCCAACTAAAATATGACATCACTGTTTGACAGGACTTGTGGAATATGTCTAGCCTCATTCTTTGAGCATCTTGTTACAAATGGCCTGAAACGCATTATGGTAGGTGTTGAATTGTGCAAACTATTTAGGCTTATTTTGACAAATTTGTTACTATCCTTATGATTTTTTAATTTTAATAACCTTTGCTGACCAATGAAACACAGAAAAAAAATATTCAAGACAGAATAGTTTGGGGGACCAGATTAACAAATAGACTTTCAGAAGAGGGCAGTGACCTCTTATTCCATTGAAATTATTATCTACAGTATTCTAAAAATATACTTGGTGATATTAATAAGCTTCTGCTGATGCCTTGGTTGCCATTGGAATGTGAGATACAGTGGAATGTAAAATGGTGATTGAAAAATTTGTAAAATGTCTGTCATTTAGTGGTGAAACAATGGAATCGGGCAATGGTTTATTTCAAAATTTTAAATCACCAGAAACATACACAAAATAATCTGTAGGATTGATAAGCTGGATTGTAACTAATAGTTTTAATTTAATTTTAAATGGATCTGTAAAATTAATACATCTACTCATGTATCACAGTGTTATTAAACAGGCAGAGGAAAATCCTCATTGCATATGTTGAAATATATGAGTTATGACATGTAATAGAATTAGCTTTCGTGTAGCTACAATATGTTGTGCTACAATTGATGCAGTCTAAAGGGCCTTGCGCAAGTACAAATAGTCAAAAAGGTACAAACGCAGAATTGTCAACACATATCATAATATTATATCACATAAAGTGAAGACTGGACCACTAACATAGTTACCGAACAGTTTTTCTTTGTGGTAATGCATCTTACATTTACGAAGCAATATTTATTATAATGTTCATACTACAAGCCGCCATGACCAGAGGTCTCGATAACTTTTCTAACTTGATTAGCAAAGCCGTCAATGCTATTTGTAATGTGCAGTAGAGTTTTAAAGATAGGTTGCCAGGCAAAGAAACACACGCCCACAGCAGCTAAATCATCCGGGCAGTCAACAAGAGTTGTCGCATATTTTACTTTTTTGGGTAATGATACATTTATAATACAATAAAATCTGATTAAAAGTAACAACTCATTTTGTAATTATCAGAAAATCATTCGAATATTTTTGGCTTTGATAAAGTTCTCCTGCATGCTGTTAAAGTTAACAAAATTCATTGAAACTCATGACCTTAAACACTGTGTATAAATTTAAAGTCAATCGGATATTAACTTTGGCCTCTACAGCATACACAAGAATTATTGAAGTGATCAAGGGCCATAACTCTGACAGTAATTATCAGAAATCACCAAAAATCAATAGGCTTCTTCATTTATGACCTTCAACACCGTGAATAAATTTAAAGTCAATCAGATATTAACTTAAGCCTCTAGCGCATCCACAAGATTTTTTGAAGTGTTCAAGGGCCATAACTCTAGACAGTAATTATCAGAAATCGCTGAAAATTCATAGGTGTCTTCGTCTCATAACCTTAAACACTGTGTATAAATTTAAAGTCAATCGGTTATTAACTTTAGATTTTTTGAATTGATCAAGGGCCATAACTCTGACAGTAATTATCAGAAATCCCTGAAAATCAATTGGCTTCTTTGTCTCATGGCCTTAAACACTGTGTATAGATTCAGTTTTTAACTTTAGCCTCTAGAGCATCCACAAGATTTTTTGAAGTGATCAAGGACCATAACTCTAGACAGTAATTATCGGAAATTGCTGAAAATCCATGTGCTTTTTCGTCTCATGACCTTAAACCCTGTGTATAAATTTAAAGTCAATCGGTTATTAGCTTTAGCCTTTAGAGCGGCAACAAGATTTTTTAAAGTGATCAAGGGCCATAACTCTGATCAGTAATGTTTTCTGAAATTTCATTCTTCAAAGATCCTAAATGACCTACACGTAATAATCACTACAATTTCTTCAGGTCTCAAACAGATAATTCTAATAAAAATCTACAGTAGAATGAAAAATATTGTGTACCGTATTGTGATTTGGGAAATTTAAAAAAAAGGAAAAAAAAAGAAGACAGAAAACGTAATATATATTGAGCACTCAAGACTACAGGATTATCACCTGCTAATAGCAGGAAGTCTACAAGGTTAGTGGTAAATCAGAAAACATTATGAGTGTCTGAGGAAAACTCATTAAATACCTAATTTGGGAAAATCCTTCATTATTTTATCAAGAAATTTGGGTCTTTGATTATAACAGCTTACCTTGTTGGCCAGGTTTTGTCATTTAAATATAAGCCTATGGGAGATTGCGTTTCATAAAATGTCAGCCAGTTGCAAGCATGAGCCGGCAGTAGGCCCTATTATAAAATCCAATAGCTGTTGTCCCAGTCTTGTTCTATTTCAGGAGTTGATAATCTTCATATCAGTATAAAACAACACCCAAGTATGTGATTGAAATCTGTGTCTAATCATGGACCTTATAATACAATTATAAGGTCCATGGTCTAATTCATTTGAAAAAGATAGGTTGCCAGGCCCACATTCGCCCACAGCAGCTAAATTGTCTGAGTGGTCAACAAGGCATATTTTTTCATACAGATTAAAAGTTTTGTCATCTGAGGGTTCATAATGCTCTACAAACTGAAAGAACACCCTCAGTCTGGAAGTAACTTACAGAAATTGCTGAAATTTTGTTTTACTAATTTAAATAATGCACATAAATTTCACACTGATCGGATGAAAACAAAGTAAAGCAAGAGTCATAACTCTATGTAATTGATGGAAATTTCTGAAATTTAATAAGAATTTCATACAGATCGGAAGATAACTTGTGTCGTACTAGCTAGCATGCACAAGGTCCAACAAGGTGAAACAAGGGCCATAGCCCATAACCCTATGGAAATTGCTATGATAAATGCTCTCTGCTGTGGACTTCGTACTTTATCATGTATGGAACTAAATAAATATCAAAACCTAATACAGTCATCTCCTTATTTCATTATTTTTTGTGTGTGATTGAAGCAAACATAATGAGTTTGCCAGTTTTAAGTGTCCAAATATGAAATAAATTATAATTATCTGTGGAATCCTTATGTAACATGGATGAACGAAACATGATCCACAATCCCTGGTTTGTCATTGATTTTTTTTTTTGCAGGCTTTCAGTTTTAGCTGCTAACACTATTTTTTTCTATTTTAACCAGAAGTGCCCACATAAATTGTTTATTTTAGTTGGTATTGATTTTATTTGATATGTGCTAGTCTTTCTTGATGCTTCAAACAAATTTGATAGTTCGATCATTTTTAAAAATCTGTTCTTCCTGAAGCTGATTTTATATCATATAAAACGGGTATGCAATATTTCAATTAGTTCTTAAACTAAATCTTTTGGAATAGAATAGTCATAATCCAGTCATAATTATTATTTCATATTTTACTATATATTTTATTAAAATTTACTCCATCAGAGAAAATTTAACCATGGAGGGAAAGTACAGTTGGTTATTGCAGCCTCAAAATTTTATGAATCTAGTTCCAGAATTAATACTTCTGGGTTTCCATTCCAATAACTATCAATGACATCTGTTCAATATATCATAGTATTAGTTGGTCAACTAAGTTGTAACCTTGGTTAGATCTTTACACAAACCATCTTAAATTCATAAATCACTTATCTCAATTAGTTAAGATCTAAGTGCAGTCATCAATAATAAGTGAGTATCAGATAGTTGTTATTTCTACATGAGATCATAATGATAGATTGGAGCATAAAGCTGTCCTTGCCACTAGCAGGGAGTTTAAAATATACATTGCCAAGCAATGCATGAAACATAAACTGACAGCAGTACGTTGTCACATTTTTCTCTTATACTTATAGGTAGTTAAAAAGACACAAGAGTTATGATTAAAGATACATAAATGTAAGATCTAGATAAGGAGCTAATAGTTCTTGATATAATACTTCAAAAAAAAAATCTTCCTGAACTGTGTTCATAATGCCAAAGCAAAAACTCTAGAATTATCAGACAAATTGAAAATGAATAGGCATTTTATGTCTTGAAAAAAACACTGATATTGGCAATATCTTGAGACTTGAGTGAATGAAACAGATCTTAATGAAATTTCCATTCAAACTAATACAGTACCCCTAGCACCAAAGCAAAGATCAGACTAAAGAACTATTAAAATGAAACATGAATTAGTAATAAATATTTAACATAAAGAAGAATAAAAATAAAATCATAACGATAAATGGCCAAACACATCACATTATTGATGTCGTCATTCAAAGTCTTGAAAATCAGTCATAAAACTGTAACTGTAAATGAGTGCTAAATAACAAACCCATACACAATCGTTAGGTCATGGAAGCTACCAGTGTCCGATAAACTTAACAGCATAAAGAGAAGAGAGACAATTCATTAGTGTCTTTGAATACTTGGACAATATTCTGTTGATAAAAAATACAAGTTGGTTCTAGTATAAACAAGTCAAATCAATCAACAATTTTTTGCATCATCATGTCAGAGCCAACAAATTGTGGAAATGGGTTTGAAAAAGACTTGTCTTCTCCAGTCTCTTACAGTAATTACAAGTGACAACGTCAATTTATCGCTCAAATTACAAGTTCATCAGATATGACCCTTTTTTCAGGTTTCTAAATCAATTGACCTAGTATAGACAAGTGCCTGGTGGCAACTTGATAGTTTAAAGTTTAATCATACATATTTTGTGATGTATTAATTTACTGCGGGCTATGTCTTGTCCACTAGACAGTGTTTGAAACGGTTATATTGTAAATTCCCACCATATCTGAAGGGGTTGAATTTCTTTAAAAAAAAAAAATTATATTTCATCTATTTGCTGCAATAATTCAACTTTAATATTCTATAAAATTAGGAGTAGAGATTCTTGTAAGTGTTTATTAAATAAAGAAAAATAGATCAATGTTGATTATGGTTTGGAAGGGGGAATGAAGATAAAACATGTATTTTCATTTTGTTGACATATATAATGCATAAGATTTTAATCACAAAATTTTCTGTCACTGAGAAGCTATACCTTGGGAAAAACTTTAGTCAGCCTATAATCGTGAAGACTCATCAATAGAGCTAGTGCATTTCCTTTCTTGATTTATAAATCATAAGAAATATTTAAATACAACTACAAGACAATCTACAAATGCTAGTCACCAAGTCAAATGCTGGCAGTAAATTTGTGAGTTGAACTAGAACGCACCAATATGGAAGATCAATCAAGAAAAGGCAATGAATCTGAGAACCAATAAGAAATTTCAAATAGTATTATCATCATGGTATTATAGAAGCCAAGCTGTAACCTTTCAGTGTTCCATTATCCTGTACAATTAGCCTTCAGTTCCATTACCGTCCTGTCAACCATTCTATATTAAGACCGGTTCAACTTTTTTCAAAGCTTTTAATGGACTTTTCTCTCCTTTCAGCAGAAATGTAGAAAGGAATTAAGAACATTTTATTGTCTTCTTAATATTTTAAAAGTTAAACTGTGAGTTGGTGCCTTCCAGATGAACAAATTCCTAACTCTGGAATTGTAGTGTTCACAGCCAGGAAGTAAGAAATGGGAGGCAACAGGCAAGTAGTCATTTACACCAAATGAGGCTTTGTTATGCATGACTACAACTTCAAACTTCTGTTATAACTGAAGAACATATTCAATAAAAAACGAAACGGAAAAGTTCTCCATGGTATCATCAAAAATTGATGACATAAAATAAATTACAATCCACAAAAATGGGCAAAAATATCTAAATTACAATATACTTTATCCACAAAAATGGGCAACAGTTAGAATATCTATTTCAAACTACAATTTTAATAGGTGTGAATAATGATATGCTATTAGGACTGAGTGCGACATAAAATGAAAATGGATTTTATTTTTTCTCTATAGAAGATCTCTCAAAACCAGCAACAGGTTCTATTACGAAAGTAATTGTTCATTTGCCAAAGTAGGAAATCAAATAAAAGATCCATCCTAGTATCAAAGCCTCTCAAGGTTGAGTTCGCAAATAAATAAAAGATTACAACACTTGATAAAGCATTAAATCGGATGAATATCACACATTGTCCAAATCTCTAATTTTTATGAGGGATCATCTGCAAGTCTTCAAGTAAAAAAAAATCAGTATTCCTGAAAATATATTCAAATTATGACTTTAGTGTGACTATGAAAGTGCGAACAATTACACTAGTCTTGAATATTACGGTAACTAATTATGCAACAGCTCATAAAAACCAACAGCGGTCATCATATTGCCTCAATACTATTCCTGAAAATTTGTAAAACATTGTCGAAATCTCAACCCTATAAAGGGTGTACTAAGTACTATTTTTTTATCAAACATTATATGGCTCTGACAGTTACTTTCAGATTAGATAAGGAACATCTATATTCAGTTGTGTAAAAACCGGAATGAGGAAATTGGACAGATAATATCGATTAGAAATATAACTTAGAATTTTACTACACCACAAATTATACTCCACTATTTTATTTATATGCATTAAATTGACAAATGATACCATGCTATATATACTGCACTTATTTACTATCTCCAAGACTAGGAGGTTACCTAAAGAGTTATCTAATAAAGTGGACTCTTGTCACTTCTGTCATCGTACGGGACCGACACAATATGGCAGATTACACAGCATGTTGGAATACTCAATACCGGAAGTATTATTGTACCTTCAAATACCAGGAGTATTATCATAATGTACCCTCAAATATCTAGAACTTCAAATATTATAAAGTCAAAATCCCTTTGTCAAAATTGATAAAACCTCTTTCTGTTGTGTTGAATGAAGGTACCAATTGATTGGTGATTGCTTGTCGGTAACACCCACTGACTAAAGGCCGGATTATCCCATGCTAACTGAGCGTAATTCATGTGACGTGACCGCTGATTGATGTCGTAATTATTCGGAATATTCAGAATTCAGACTACTCAAAACTTTGAAGTACTATAAGAAATTGATGACATTTCATAGAATGCTGCAGTATTCAGATATCCGAATAGATGCAGTATATAGTCTACTGTACTGTATATAATCATGAATTTGGTTATTAACTGGAATAGATGCACATGCAAACATGATATGTAGCTACATTTTTATTCTTTAAGACATTTATTTGTAGAAGTTGGTAAATGAGAATATTTGTGTGCACGCCATGTTCACATTTTTAAATACATCATGGTTGAAAGTCAATCACCTCCATAAAAGGATGTTTATAAGAAACATCCTCTTGTTGAATGTCACTACGTTGTCAATGTCATGTCACGTAGCTAAAATATAAAGTTTTGTTTTCTACTCTACAATACTGAAAAATAATCAAAGAACAAGTTAAAAGACAGGAAAACATCAATTATTATATTTAGATGTTATTGCCGTCTGCTATGCCTTGGATAAGGAGATCAGTTATTCCTATCGAAGAAGTGTGTAAGATGAAATTATCCACCTTGCCGCCGGCAATAATAATAGCAGACTATGAAGGGTATTGTAGAATATGTATTCAGTACAATATCATATCTTATATGAGCAAAATCTTATTTTTGACTGGCATCTAGAGTTAATTTTGCCCGAAGGCCACCTATTGTTATTGTGAGTGGTGAACCCGCACGTCATGATTATACAAGCTAAAAATTAAGGAATTAGAAGGAATTACAAATTCTTCTTTCATAAACATTTTAATTTGAGACCGATATTTCTGATACTTTGATTGCTTCAACAGTATCTCTAGCATTGACTGACATACAGTTTGCAAGGAGATTTGATGGTGGCAGGAGAAATTCACTTGTGTATTGAAATGTAATTTGAACTTCAGGCCATGTGACATGTGCGTCACCATAAATTACTTACAGCCCTAACGTCACAGTTTTGATGATTACTGACAATACATGAACATGTACGAGTTTATTGATATTTGTGCAAATTGAAGATCTCTACAAACAAATATGGGACTTAATTAAAATGGTGACATTATTGACAGATAACTTCTGGTGTCTGTTGATCAATAAATTTATCACGATTGATCAATATATTGTCTATAAATAATCCCATAGTGTATAATATTTTGCTTTTGTTAAAGAGACAAACATACAAAGGATCAAGATATATTAATTAAATACCAATCATAAGCTCTCTTTCAAAGACACAGAGATAAAAAGGTCGCTCCATGTTTCCATCATTATCAAGCATATGAAAGATTGAATTATCAGTAGTCAAAAAGTTAGATTATTCCTAAGCTCTTGTAACCAATATCAATTGTTCACATGAACAAAAATAGAACTTTAATTTTCTTCTGAAATTTCATTATTTTATACACTTTCTCTTTTAAACTACATCATGGGTATACAGATTCCAAAATGGATTTCTAGTCTCCAATATCGATATTGGCATTTTTTTCACCGATATAGTTAAATATCGTGAAAATTAATAATAATGTCCCTTTGCTATTAAATAAATCAAATATAAATGCATTAAAGCTCACTACAGTGACAGTTTGAGTAAGAATTGTTGGTTAGAATTGCTTTATTCATACACTTTAAACTTTTACTTTCTTTATAATAAGCTTATGGATTTATTAAAATGAACAAAACATCCTTTTTCATTTGGATAAAAACGCTTCAATGCTTTTTAACACAATAACAGGAGACATTCCTTATGCCTGTACCTTCCTTGTACACATAACTACACATTTGAACATATCAACTTTTGACCAAACTTGGTAATAAATAAAGGAACAGTACATCTATCATAGTGATAATTAAATTAAATACAACGACTGATGTTTAAAAAGCGTCTGCTTATAACCATGTGTAAGAAAATTCTCAAATATCCGAGCAGCAGAGGTAGATGCGGTCTTGTATTGTACGTTCCAACAGTTTAACAAATACCATACTAAATGATCCAGACTATCTTCCACTCAAATATTCGAATGGCTGCGGTATTCCTTGCCTAACAGTGACAGTAATCTATTTATAGATCGTTTTATTCTTGCTTTAAGAAATTAAGGTTTTGTAGAGTTTTCTAAAAATATGACAACCTGGTAATTAGCTGCGGTAGTGGGAAATTTCAGGCGTTTAGTAGGCCCAAGCTTTACATGTGATGTAGTAACAACTGACAATTAATTGTCGACTAAAAACAAAGTAAATAAAATGCATTATACACGATGCAGTGAAACACGGCTGCAGAATTAACTGCGAAAGCGTTTTCAACATTTAACGATTAGTTTTATTATAGTTCATTGCTGTCGGCTAATTTCCACTGTTGTAGTGTATTTTCCACTGCTGTATAGTGCATTTATTATCTATTTTTAAAAAAAAATTTCAGATATAATAGTTGGGTCTGAAAAATGACTATATATATCGAGAATATCGTACAGCCCTACCATAGGGTATACGGAATAAATGTGTAAAGTCTCAAGCTAGATGATCACTTAAGAATTGTGGCCTGTAGGCGATACATAGATACACAAAACAAAATGGGCGTGGCTCTGCCCCAAATGATATTAATGTTCCTTAGGGTACAAAGAATAAGTATGTAAAGTTTAAATATATGATACGTTAAGAAATTTGGCCTGTAGATGACAACGAAATACCAAAAATGGGCGTGGCTATGCCCCTGGGGGTTAGGCATGAACCAAAAACATTAGGGATCATCCTTAGGGTATAAGGTATAAGTAAGTATTTTCCAGATGATCACTTCAGAATTGTGGCCTGTAGGCGACACACAGACAAACACAACCACACACACACAGACAGGGACGACCGGCAATATATGTCCACATTATTAATGTGCGGAGGGGGAAAAGAAATATAAATTATTCATTTGTCTTGTTGTTTTCCTGGTAAATATTGACCTGGTTACAAATCCTGATACTAATTTATTCCTTTGTTGGTAATTAGGGCATATTTACAAGACTATTTCATACAGATTAGAATCTAATTTTCGGCATTTAAATTAAAGGGTACAGAATGTAAAGAAATTGTTTAAATTCGATAGGCTTTTTCATATTACTAATTTGAATAATGCAAATTACTCTCTAGAATTTATTGACAGAAATTGCTGAAATTCAATATAATTCTTTGTTTCACTAATTGGATGATAAATGTAATCTGTAGAGTGTTCACAAGAGAAACATGACAAGAGAAATATATAAGGCCACATTTTAATATAAATGTAAGAAAGTGGAAAGCTGAGATGATAAAATTGGAAATTGTAATCTGCTGGAATCCTGAAAGTGTTCAGACAATAAAGTTATCATCACTCATTTGTCAGTCATTAAGACACATTTCCATATCTAACTTAGTCCAATAAATATTATAGCCTTGAGTCATGTCAACAACTTCTCTGTAAGCCCTTCTCTACTCTTCATCAACAATTTGAAACAAATATAATGGCTATACAAGTCATTTAAGAAAACAATTTTCTTTAATTTCGGACATAGACTGCATTAAAGATATGTTATTGAAAACTATCAAGCAAATACCCAAAGAACCTCACTCTTCTGAGGATTAAATAATCATTGGGCTGCATCGAAACCCATTTAACCGGCCCAACCCATAAGCAATGGCAGACCAACCCAAAAGGAAACAATCATAAGCAATGTCAAACTGACCCAAAAGGAAACAAACATAAGCAATGGGCAATGACAAACAGATCAATCATGGAGTGGACGGAGGGCAGTTCCAAGTTATTCTTTAAGACAGATGATTACCTACATTTTCACAAGCATGATATCTTATTTTAGTGGTGGGAATACAATAGACTGACAGTAGAATTTTAGACCTAGCCTTGATCATCATTATTTTAGTAGGGGTGTGTTTCCACATAGCCGGCAAACTGTTAATCCTTTGATTGATCTTAAAACTATAGTCTGTTTAAAAGTAGTCCCCAAGAACTGTTAACTAGTGTTCAGCGTTAACGACCTCTTAATCCCTCTTAATAAAATTGATAAACCAACTACTAGTATATTAATATAAATAGATGGTCGATCTGTGTCGAAATTAAATTTATTGTTGAGTAAAATGATAGCATGCCATCCTAATATTTACAAGTTCATTATCTTAATAAAACAAGGACAATAATCCTATGTCGAAATCACCATTTTCACAAATATTATTTGGTGGTACCAAAAGGCCTCTAGGTAAGAAATATCGACAACTTGAGACAAGAATTGAACATTTGAAAACACAGTTATTAAATGGCCGTATAAGTGTAAATCGGTATGGAACAAATATTTCCTATTTAACATCAAAGCCTGCCGGCTAAGTGGGAACACCCCTTAGTAGGTACGATATTTTATAAACAAAAGTCTTGATTAACCAATTTTTGGATTAAATCATGAAAGAGTGTTGAGTATACACTTGGATACAATGGCAGTAAATATCACAAGCTAGCTATGACAACGAGAGTTGATTATCATCTAGATAAGTTAATTGATGTCTAATTAGATAACAATTCAGGCTTAAAGGCAGATTAGCAATAGGAAGATTTAGCTCTTGTACAAAGTATGTTTAAATTGGATAAACACTCTGACCTGTAGAGGGACTAGAAGCTAAAAATGTGATTTTTTGTACAATTAGGGGCCATAATACAGAAAGTTACAGTCTGATAAGAAACTTGAAATGTATTTTTATAAACAAAAGATCTTTGCTCGAACAAAACAAAGATCTTTGGTTTATAAAAATACATTTCAAGTTTCATCAAACAGGGATAACAATTGTGACCTCTAGAGTGATATACCAGTTTTTTACACTATTTGGTATAAGTGACAGTCATTTTGTCTGGCAGTTTTGGTTTGATTTTCAGGAAATTCGTACTCAATCTTCATTACGGTTAAATCGGATAATATAATTGTGACCTTCAGAGGGACCACAAACTAAAAAAGGCAATTTTTCGTACAATCAGGGAACATAATTCCGGAAGTTATGATTCGATATGCGCAAATATCAAAAGGAAACAAGGTCTTTAATTATTAATAGGTAATAAACATGGATTGAGTATTTGTACTATATTATATAGAAATATCATTTCCATTATTATCATTATACTACCATTTCCAATCAATAAATTTCTCTTTCATGCAAACAAAGAGTTTATTTCCCTGTTGATGAACTTTGTCTACCTATAAATTTGGAAAGCTTTGAAATAAGTCAATGTCATGCCCAAATTTAGCACATGTCAGGCACAGACTCTGGTCTATGTTCAGGGTTTTTAATGATAATTTAATACATGTCCAGTACAAATTACTACAAAGTTTAAAATGTCAGTTACTAGTTCATCAGTCTTTGACCGTTTGTCAGGTAGCACTAAAAGTAAAATCATAGATGTAACTGTATTGACTTACTTATGTTATGACCATAGTTTAAACAACTTTTCTTTTGCAATTAATCTAATAAACTCACCTGAAAAGAGAAAAAAAAAAGACAATTAAAAATACTATTAGGTGGAAAAGGTGATTTTGAGATTATGATCATACATATGATTTTATTAGTTTTTCAAGTAGATCTCAGCATTCTTCTCTCAAAACTTTTTACAGATTGAAAATCGGATGAAAATTAATTTTTTTATTGAGGCTCAAAGTTGCGATTTTTGACTTTTCGCGGAAGAAAGGTTTTTCAACACATTGAAAAGGTCATTTTTGGTGTTTTTTGCAATACCATATTTAATTTCATATCAAAACAATCAAAAATGTAGATGTAAGTTCATGAAATACAACTTTAAGGCCAATTATGTATAAATTTGCAAATTTGTGTAACAATTTTTCTCGTTTCCCCAGCAACTCCAAAATACCTAGGTTTTTTCAAAAATTTCATTTTGCCAACGTGATTTTGGTCAATTTTTTCATCAAAAATGGTCTTGTCTATGTTATATCTGAAATAATTAACCTGGTGGTTATGCATTCTAAAATCAGTAGCTATCAAGTAAGATAAACAGAAAAAAAATTAGCAAAAAAATCCATATGCCTTATCTCAAGAGCTGAATATATGTTCATTTTTGATCAATTGTCCGCGGCACACATTTGCCTAGTTTTGGGGCGTTTTGGGGCGATTAATAAAATAAGAAGGAATGGGGATACACAAGTGAAATTATGGGAATATGTTAAAAATTTTGTGAATTTTTAAAATTACATATTTTCAAACTGCCATTTATTATCAATTTTGGTTGCCATAGCAACCAAAATGGAAAAAATGCCATTATTGACCGTTTTCAATGGTCTTTACCGTAACCCAAAAGATAATCACCAGATTTAAAAATAAGCATTTTCAAATATTTGAAACCTGTGTAATGTCAAATGATATGGATTGTATAAGTTTGAGCAAAATATTAAGGAAATTGGGTGGTTACCATAGCAACCACTTTATATTTTTAAAAAATGCATCATTTTCCGATAATTTTCTCATTAATATTAATTTTTATATTATTTTAAGACAGTAGCTCCTGGGGAAGATTGAACAAATAAATACTAACAACATATTTATATTGCAATATCTTTATATACTGGAAAGGGGTTCACTTTGAAAAACATTCCGCAATAGGAAATTGCCCAATATTAGGCCTAAAAAATATATGAAGGAATTGAGATTTTCAAGTGAAATTTTGTGTACAGCGCCAACAGTTTTATATATTTTAAAATTACATATCTTTACCCTTGTATAATTTCATATAATGTTGTTATAGTCAACACTGACAGAGGAAGGCGTGCTAATTTATATTCTAATCGTCCTGGGACGCACCAGTTACCTCCCCTCCCCTTAAAATAACATAACTGTTGTTTCCCTATTATTTTGTTCTCTAGCATTTATTGCTTACAATCTTACATGTTACAAGATGATTTCTATTTTGATACATTATTAACTAACAACATTGACCAATAAAAACAAATTATTTTTGTTGCATCTAATTCTAAATAATTCTCCCAAACTTAAAGACCCATGATTTACGGCAGTACGCTACTAGTACTACTGTACACATGTATGCTTAGGCCTCGAAGCTATAGACATATGTTTTTACAATGTAGGCCTACTTTACATTTGAACATTTTCATTATTGCTTTTAATACAACTCCCTTTTCTTATTCGTATATTTTCGTCAACAATATCAAATCTGGGCCTAATAAATTTAATAAAACCTTCACCTTGTCGCCCTGTACTGTAAACACTAAGTGACTAGGCAAAAACAGTGTTTGTCGGTCTCGAGATTCAATTTGGCCAATTTGTTTTTTTTTTTAGGTGTTAAATATTTCTCCAAAATCACAGTGAATTTAACATAATAAATAATTAGTTTGAGAACCGATATATAATGATATAATATATTGAATAAACTGTGAGTGTGACTTTCATCTTTGTAACTGACGGACGGCCATTTTTATTAGGCCTAATCTCAATCAAAAGTAAAAGGAAATGTTGTAAATCGTTAACGGAAATCCAGAACTTGAGCCATTATTTAAATTATTTTTTTAGGCTTTAATTCTTTTGCCATTCCAATTTTGTTTTGGTATTACAATGGTCAGAAAGTATATTATCATTACCTAGGAGTGCGGTAAGTTAAAGTCAGTTCAACCTTTACCATACGGTACCGGAAATGCTTCTCGAATACTCGTGCCGTATGTATTGATATTTTGAGATTTCATTTTCATTCGTGTGCACATTAAATACTATAAATTAGGCATGCATAACAAAGAATTTAGTAATTCAGAACATTGAAGTACGTGTCCATGTTACGCAATTTTTTAATTGTCGAAAAATATTTGTTGTTAAACGTCAGACGTGCGGTCTAGATCGTAGGAAATTTCCTTTCAACTTAGAACAGGAAGTTCTGACTGGATCTATTTTTAACGTTGAACTTCGACCCATTGTTTTTATAACTTAATTTTCGGTACGGGTCCTTTTATTGGACGATCCTTGTAAACATAATTATCATTGGTTTATTTTTCGCGGGGATTTAGCAATTGCACTTTGACCTGTCTTAGCAGTCACGTAGCACAATACATTCGTAGGTCCGCTTGTGGAGAGAAGAATGAATTGTCTTACTTTGATTGCTCTAATTAATATAGGAGTCATAATAAACCCGGAATAACTTTTTTTTTTGCAGGCAAGTCCTTTATTTATATAAAACACACTTCACATGCCCTTGTTCACAATGTGACAACTCGGTCTAGATATTTTTCTCAACTTAACCATATTTCTTCTTTGACATTATTCGCTATGTCAGACGACGTCATGACGTCACAAAACTCGCACGATTTTCATTTTTTCCTATTCTGAAAAAATCACGTTGTATAACATTTTCAAGTGCAAAGTTTTTGAGCTTACTATGCTCCGATTTTGTTGATTTTAATAGCATTGAAACGACAATAAAACGAAGTTTCGATCGTACCTGGATGCGATATTGACAAATCGCCTCAAAAAAAGATTTTGTGGATTGAATTTTTAACTTTAACAAAAATGCCTGATATTTCGAAATGCTAACATCGCATCCAAGACCGATCGAAATGTCGTTCATTTGTCTTTCTAATGATATTAGAATGAAATAATAATATTAATTATAAGCTCTGCATAAAAGCACTTGAAGTGGGGTACCCCCATTTAAAAACGTGACAAAAAATTTCAGCGTAACGTCAAAACACGGGAAATTGACGTTTTTAAACTTACGTTTATGAAATTGATAAAATGAACACATACATAAAAATTATATCAAACAAAAGCACAGGATATCTGCTTCCAAAATATTTTAAAATTATTACAAAAGATTAAATAGCCAGTGTATGACGTTAAGTTTAAAAGGGGTAACAAATCGGGAAAAAACGACTTTCTTCCAACGTGAGCAATGGAGCTGTGACACCTAATACTATACATGCTTTAATAACAGATTAGAAATATAAACTTTCTTGCCAGTGGGGTTGCTTTAGAGATTAAAATTTGAATGGAATCTAATGTTGGTCCTGCTGTAAATACTTTTCTGTTGAAAAAACATTTTTTGAGAAGAAAAAATGCATTTCCTTCTGAAGTATTTCGTTAACGAGTTCACATTGCTTAACCAATTTTTGTTTTATTCTTGTATTTATTGATATTTCTGTTGGATTTTATATTTAATTTAACACTGTACGTTTGGGGTCACATATGGTACTTTATCAATATCAAACTATAAGACCTTAGGATAGGCTTTCTTTTTTTCACATTTTGGGGAGATGATTTTTAATCTATGATATCCTGATGCAAGACTATATTTCTGATTAAATCAATTCTATCAGAGCTACATTTTATTCTTGATATGCCAGCCAGCTAATAAAGATATAAGCTTAATACACATATTTGATAGGCAAGACATTGGTTGAAAGAGACTGGAGGCAGTATACATATTGGATTTCCAGCAAATTATTTAAGAAATATACAACATATCACTGACAGCAGTACACCTATTCCCAAAATTGGTATCGGGTACTCAGAAATAGTCACCATTCATCACCATATTACAAAAAGTCATGTCTAATATAATAATAGCGGTTAGATAATCAACATAACCAAAAAAGAGATTTAATCAACATAACCAAAAAAAAGAAGATTTAATCAACTGACAAGACTATTTCAGGTTCTTTTTCAACCACCAAATACATGATTAAAATTTGGACAGTTTGGTATACCACATTCATATTTCGCCTTTTTTATCGGAAATCCCGTTCTTGTCTCAGTGAGACAAGACTTCAACTAACTTCCTGTGTTTTTTAGCTATAAAATGGCGTGTAGCATTGACGAGTTTGCTCTTGATGTTTATCGAGATATTTTGATTTTAAATTTGGCGATCTTCGACACAAATTTTCGAGTAATGGCTGCCTTTATTTCCGATGAATCTATTGAGGATTTTAATGATAATTTACAAACTTCTGATGAAGAATTTTAAAGTTATACATTGACAGACATTGAAAATAATCAACCGCGTAGAAATAGTTTAAATGACGAAATGTGGAATCTGATATGGATATTTCCTCCAAAATGGATTTTTGGTGTGTTGTAATATAGCTTTCACTTCAATTATCCACTTACTATTGAAGATTGGTATGATAATTTTCTTCAAAATAAAACAACCTTGTAATGGGCGTCCTCGCTGAAGGAATTTCCACCAGGCGTCGCCAGTAACAATGCGGTCCCACGTGACCTTATCGATGGTAAGGGAACCATATCAGTATTAAATTCCATATTAGCGACAAAAACCAGCGTTTGTCGACACACGAGTTCGTAATGAATGTACAGGAAAACTGTGCTATAAGGTAAACAATGAGGTCACGTGGGGCCGCTTCGTCCATCAGTTATGTCCCTTTATCTCTAGCGAGGACGCTCATTGTAAATATTCAATTGTTTTCGAGTGACAGGATGAGACATACCAAAATATGACAGCCATGTTGTAATTGCCAAAAGTGAATGAGTCCTTCACCATGATTTAACTGTTTTATTCACTAAAATATATGTGGAACTTTTCCTTTAATTTAAAGCATGGTAACCTGCTATTGTCTTACAAACGATAATTAATTCAAATCGATATAATTTCTCAGTCATCAGTACTTTTATACGAAGAGTGTTCACCATTACTGTGTCTAGACTAGAAATATTGATCACAGCCTAAAATTAACAAAACTTCATTAATGATAGGCCTACCCATTCTTAAGAAATAACAAGACTTAAAGTGAATATTCGTCTTTTGCATTCTTTGGAAAATATCAAATTTTCCATGACTTATTAATTCAAGCTGGTTGGAGAGGCAAAACAGACATACAATTACAACAATACTAATAGCCTGTTCAGATGCATATGTTAAGCCAACCTCCAGCGACAGTGGTGCAAATAAACAAGTTTAAAAACCCCACCTCTGTACCCTTCTGAACAGGGCAACATAAAATTGTGGGGTCCACTTTGTTTCCTGGCAAAATGACATCGGACATGCATAATTAACTCCAACTGTTTATAGAAAATGTCACTATAGTTAGTGGTTTGGCTTTTAGTGTGTGAACACAACACTGTCCTCATCATACTAAACTTAGGTTGTCTGTCTACTCTACAGTAAGCTCCACTCTAGAACAGACACTAAGCTAGTTGACTGACATTTAAAGTCCTAAATCAACGATTTTAGTCGAAAACACTAAGTATACCTCCCAGATTTTTGCTAGGTATTTATTATGCTTCCTTAATGAAATTGAACAAGTTTATTTCGTCTTCGTGTGTATGACATATGTGAAACGGAACAGAACCCCATTACAAAACAATATACTAATTCTTGGATATAGTGGCCATTTAGGCCATAGATCTATTCTTGAAGCATGAAGTAGATGAATATTTGTGTGCAGAATGCACAGTTGGTTTAAATATAAGCATCTGAACAGGCTGAAAGACATTGAAGGTTGAATTGAAATGCTACACAAATCCGCTTGATCTGTACAATGATAATGTTTTCCTGCAGGATGAGGCTACAGGCCACACAAGCAGATTGCCTCAAAACTATCTTGAGAAGACCATCCCAAAATTTTTAATACAGTTAAAACATTGGCATAATATAGAAAGCACATTGAATGGATACACTTTTTATGTGAAAAACAAGCAAACATTAACATTTTTCCTAGTCAAAGTTCATAAATTTTATACATAAGATATCAGGTTTCCCAAAATATAATGTGTTGATGAGCCTATTTTCACAGGGAAAATTAATCTAAAGATTGGAAATGCATTATAATGTTCTTTACCTATTTTAACATTTTTCCTAGTCAAAGTTCATAAATTTTATACATAAGATATCAGGTTTCCCAAAATATAATGTGTTGATGAGCCTATTTTCACAGGGAAAATTAATCTAAAGATTGGAAATGCATTATAATGCATTTCCATGTCATAGAAAATAAATGGCTTGTATTTGTAATACAATATGTTTCATGAGTAATAAGTGAGTTGGGGAAAATCAAAGAAGTGTACAGTATAAATGAATTTGCCATTCTTGAGAAATCTGAAGAAATCAATGGTGTATTGACAGACTCATTATATTTCATTTTCACCAGATTGCAATTTCATTCAATTGCTTAATACATTTAAATATATTCCTTCAGTCACATAGTTACAGATTTAATAATAGCTATCTTGGTTTTATTTTCTAGTTTTGTCATTATCCACCAATTCTATGTCAATAATAGTAACTGTGGAAGACATCACCACATGTAACAACTAGTGTTGAAACTAGTATAAAGTATATTCCTTAACGGATACAAAATAGGGGTCACCAAATCATTTTAGTTTACTATCAGTCTACTATTTGTTAACAATATATTCTGGCATTCCGTATGCTCTATATTTAGTCATTTTTACATCTAATTACTTTTGAATTTTTCCCAATGATATTGATCACGTAGGCAACTCTGACTCTGAGCATAAATGTAAGCATTATGCATATTTTTTAGTGATAGTAAATAAAATTATTAATGCAGTGTAACGAAAACAGTACCGGTAGTCTAAATTGTTTATAAAACAAATATATAGTGATAAAATATTTCTGTGAACAGTATAATTGACTTGACTAGAACAAAATACAAGAGCAGCAGTGGAAAAAAATAATCTTTATTGATATACGTCATTTTGTACAGAAAAAATTGCTTGGAAGGTGATAAAAAAATTGCTATATAATACTTGATTTTTTCTCTTTCCACACAGAAATACGGTCTTGCAATTAATTATGCTTTGGCTTGCCATACCTGGAGGTGAGGTCTGCCATCTTGTATGGCTGATCCATGAACATGTGCTTTGGTTTGTGAATGTAAACTGAATAAATATCTTGAAACATTGGTAGCAGAGCTGAACATTTTGAAGATGGCCAGTAGTTATAACAATCCTCCTACTATGTGGCAGATTGTATGTGATGTAGATAAGAAAAAAAGGGCGCTTATTGTGTCACTTTCCTTGGATGGTAAACTGCATGTGTGTGAAAGAGCTTTATTTAACGTCCGCTTCCACCGAAGTGATATCGCAGACAAGGATGGTAAACACAGAGAGATAACCTTAAATATTGCAGCTGTTGATTCAAATGTAGATAATGGTGTTGGTGTTCTTGTGACTGAATTAAGATAAATTATTTGGAAAGGACAAAATGGATATGGCCTACAGAGCATATTATGACTTTGATAAATTTAACAGGAAAGACATGTTGATGTCTGATTACATTGTTGAATTTGATCAAAAATGTAATTGTATTAAGAAATATGATATATGACTCTTCCAGAAGCTGTGTTAGCTTTCAAACTGTTAGATGCAAATCTGTCAGTTAATGAACGCCAGTACTTCCCAGGCCCGGCGGAGTAGGGGGGCTAGGAGGGGCTTTAGCCCCCCCAATAATTTGGCCGCAAGTACTCTTTTCTTCAGGCGGCACTGTTTTTTGCCACCCGGCAGAAAGAAAAAAATAGAAGAAAGCCGCCCAGTCGTATTTAAACCCCCTCGACTTCGTCCTTCTCCCATTCTGTACTCAGACTCCGCACTCGAAATTTACCATCCCCGGCTAACGGCAAAGCCATGGTAACTATAAGCCCACGCAAACCATGTCTGACACAGCATTATTTATTTTTGTGTGCCGTAGTATACCCTATCATCCCAAATTAGTTTAAAGAAAGAAGTATTGGTATTATGTTTATTTAAATTGAGAAGTTGTGCAGGTCTATTCATTTCACGGTCACCCAGACCAATTGACGGCACTTCAATGTTAAAGGTTTGGATGTCGTAAATGGTGTCAAACGTTCGGTTGTACGATCAATTTTTAATGTTCGCATTCTACGGTTAATTCTACCGAATCTTTATTAAATCCTAGCCTATCCACAATGTCAATGTTTCTTATTCTTTCTCAACTTCTGTCTGACCTGATTCTCATTCCACCGTAATAATAATATAAAATACATGTACTACAAACACCATTTTAAGAATAGGCCTATATAAATTTGAATATAATATAAATGGAAATTGATTTGCACTGAAGAAAATAAACGACAGCAAATGCTCTGGAAATACACCAATAATTGAATAAGGGTTAATTTTCATAAAAGACCACCCCCCCTCCAAAAAAAATTTTGGGCTCGCTACGTTCGCCAAAGTGTTTTTTTTACAACTACTCAGCAAATCTGGCTACATCCCTGGACCTAGGATGGAAGCCCCCCCAATCAAGAATTGCTTCCGCCGGCCCTGCTTCCTGAGATTATTGAGTCAATTAGCTAGCAATTTTTTGTACATTTCTAAACCCAGGAAAATCATGTATACAAACAACATCTACCTTACAAACATCATATTAAATTTTTATAATGTAACGTTGGACAAAACGTTTTTTTTTCATTATATTCTATTATTTATTGTATATCACATTCTCATGTGGACCTATTAATTGTATGTGTCATCTATGATCTATTTATTTTGGGATTGTGTCAGGGTACATCAGCCTTACTGCTGGCTTGTTTGTACAATCAAGGGCCATAATCCAGGAAACTATGATCTGATATGCTATAAATATCAAAAGGAACCAAGATCTTCAGGATACAAACATATTATAAAGTTTCTTAAAATCAGAGAAAGATTGTGACTTCTAGAGCGTTCAGAACCTTGAAAAGTATTGAGCAATCAAACTGATAATCTATACTTAGTCTAGGCAGAAACTAGACACTAAGTTTCATCACTCTCCATCAGTTAACGTCAAAGTTATGTCCCAAAGCATCGACCAATGGATATTTGAACATTCCACTTTTACCACAATTAGAAGGACAGTTTGAGTTATTGTGTTCCAAAGTTTCGACAATCAGATTGAATTATCTACTTTTAGAAGCAAAAATGCTTATAATTGCACTTAGTCAAGGTATTGATGAAATGAGATTATGCAAAAAGTTTCACCACTCTCACTCAATTAGAACCACAGTTATCATCTCCCAATGCATCAACCAATCAAGCTTCTTATCTCTGGTTATACATTAAGCAAAAATGCTCTGATTCAAAGTCAAACTCGATCAAGGTATTCACCTAATAAAAACCCACACCAAGTTTGAACATTATAGCTCCATTAAAAGGAGAGTTATTGTGTCCCAATTGGTGTGACAGACAGACAGATGGATGGACGGCATGTAAAAAACATTATAGTACAGATGAAATGGTGCAAATAAGTCTTCAACAGTCTGATTTTCTTTCAATATTTTTTCTGAACTCTAGTTGGCCTAAAGCATGTTCACCAGGACACAGATTGAATGTTCTTCTTGTGATGCGGTATCCAAGTAGGCCCTTGGCATAGAGACCTTTGATTATTTAGAACTCTGATCAACACTATTCAACACACAAAATATGCTACAACAAGCACACCTCCTACGTCAAATCCTGTCAGGATATATATTAATTAATAGCTTTGTTTTGTTGTCTGCTGGGTATTTGAGGGCAGACAGAAATTTCCTGTTTCATTAAAAAATTCTTTGAAGAATTATTTCATTAATGTCTGATCAAGTTGAAGAGAATGTGGTCACCATTTAATCATAAGCGTTGCAAGGTATAAAAATTATGTGAATTGTCCCTTTCAAGTTTTGATTGGCAAATGCAAATTTCTGTCCTCTAATACTCAACAAAACTACCTTTAGAAATATGTGACCTTTTCTTTTATATACCTTTGGATAAATTCAGATACAAGAGTATTTTATCCCTTAGGTTGTGGTTTGTGTACTAGCAAACAGTGTGTGAAATAGCTTTATTTAACGTCTGCTTTCACCTATATCGCTTACAGTAAGAGTTTATTTTAAATAATGTCTTGTTAAGTTTCTGTCTTACCTAATGTTAATTGAAATTGAACATTATTAACTCATTTGGTCCAGTTGTTGTGTCAAAGCAACCTAATTAGCCAGTGAATCTCACCGACTTACCCCGCCAGACGTTGACCTAGTGTCAAGTCAGATATCCGCTCAACGTCTTGCAACGACAATTCACATGTACTGTTTTGTTGATCAATAAAGTTATAAATAATTGACGATTGACTTTCCAAAAGCCATTATCTAGTAAACATATAGTTTGAACTTATGATTGGAATCATAAAATGTACACGTCACAGCAACGGTTTAGGTGCTATAAGGTCGTGAGTTCACGAGAAAATTCTGTTCATATTGGTCGCCATATTGGACGGCCGATCGCTATGTACTGTTTTATTGATCAATAATAAAAGTTATAAACACAAGCTGTTTGATTTCCAAAAGTTGTAATCCCATAAAACAATAGTTTCAACTAGTGCTTGGGGTCATAAAATGTCCAGGTCACAACAAAGTGTTATGTTGTAAACTCACGTAAAGAAAATCGAGAAAATTTTTAAGTTCATCGACTGCTGTCGGCATCTTTCATGCACCGTTTTATTGAGCATTAACTTTATTTAAGAAAAACTGATTCGCTTTCCAAAAGTAAATTAGCCAATAGAAATATAGTTTAATTTTTCAACTAATGATTGAATTTTATTGAGGTCATAAAATTTACGACACCGGATTTGGGGGGTTAAGGTCATGAACTCTGTAGAAAATAATTTCAGAGGCCGCCATTTTGAGTGGCATTAAATATTTGTACGCTTTGTTTTTTTAATAGTTTTTTCGTTTATGGCAAGTGATTCCGACTTTGATTCGAAGGATTTTTTTACTGGTAAATATATTAGACGTAGAAATCAGCAATAATAGCATCCTGGACAACGAATTGACTGACAATTCGAGTGAGGAACAAGACGGCTACCAAATAGCTAATTACAAATTGAACTAAAATGTCGCATAATCTACGCGATATTATTTGGAATGATACACTGATTTCCGTTATATGGCAATCATTTTTATGTCCGAAGCCAGGGCCAACAGACATATTAAAACGTAAGAACAAATTTGATTTTTTTAGTTTATTTTTTGGATTGAATATGTTCGCATTTGTGACCGACGAAACCAATAGATATCACGCTGTGAAATTCAACAATGAGATTGAGCGGTTCGAGAAAAAAAAAAATCGAGGGACGTAAACGTAACGGCTGAAGAAATTCGTGATTGACAATTTTATTTACAGTGCTAATCCTAAAAACTTATTGTGGACTAAAAAAATAACCAATTGTGCTTACTGTTTGATGCATATAACTTTATAATTCATAAACGAAGTCTAGTATTTATTTTACATAGTTCTTCGTTTTATAACAAAGAATAACTTGCTTTTATTTCTACATTTGGTAATATAAACATTTTTTGATTGGAGAAATAGTTTTTGTTTTGTGTTGTGTTATCTGCAATTGGTGAAAATAATGGATAATCCTTTAATTAACACTAGGGATATGGGCCATAGTCTGGTTAATTGGCTTAGGAGATTAAGCAGTAATTAACATAATTAGCTCTAGGGGTCAATGAGTTAATACTCAAATTAGTAGAGCATTTCCCATTTTTAAAAATCAATAAATTGTTCTGTTTTTGGCAGTATAAAAGCTGAATGGATGAAAGAACTTAGCATTGTCTGGCTTTTTTGTGTGTTCTACAATGTATCTGACATGCATGGCTTCTTTTTTACACACTTTGATTGCAAACCAGTGGTGCTTCGTTGGCATTTTGATATAGCATGGTTTGGGGTTTTTTAAAGTTGAACAAAGAACATTTTATCAGGGTTCTATTGTTACGAAATCAACAAAATCTAGGCATATTATGAAGTATTGTCGCTGAGAAAGCAAAATAAGGTTGCCAGGCAACAAAACATGCCCACAGCAGCTAAGTCGTCCGAGCAGTCAATAAGATTTGATGTATATTTTTTCTTTCCTTGGCGATGAAAACATTTAATTAAAACAAGTTATAATACACTAAAATCTTATTAAAGAGTAACAACTTATTTAATAATTATCAGAAAGTCATTAAAACTTGTTTAGCTTCTAGTTATTACCCATGCTAACGGTTAGTATACAAAACATTTAATATCATGTTTTCAAAAATCATTGAAAATCAATAAACTTGTTTGTCTTAAGACCTTAAACTCTGTATCAATCTAAAGTCAATTAAAAGATCACTTTTAGGCATGCAGAGTACTATGCAAGGGTTTTAGAAGTAATCTAGGGCCATAATTATAGGTATCTTCGTCTCATGATAGTAAACCCTGTGTACAAATTTAGAATCAATCAGATGATAACTTTGGTCTTTAGAGCGTCCACAAGATTTATGAAAGAGATCAAGGACCAATTCACAATATTGACCATCTGTAAAAATTTTTAAACAAAACTATGAGATTAACTGGAACAGCTAATGTTGTCATAATCTCAAGATCATCTTTTCCACCATCTTGAATGTAAACATGTACCACTCTCTCAACGTTCTATTAATAAAAAATCCTGAAAGTTAATACAGCTGTTGTTTGATTAATAAATAAGGCTATTTGTAGGTAATCAAACATGTCATTCTTCAATGTTCAATGTATTAATATATCTTCAGAGATTTTGATTTGCTTCTTCCTCTCCCAATTGTTCAAATAACCTTGGCCCAAAAAATAAAATTACCGATAGTCTGCTTTTAGTAGTTTTAAAGAAGCTGATCAATTTCTTTTATTATTTTTGTAAACAAATGTTTCAAAAGAGCAATTGAATTGCACAAAAATATGTTAAGGTTAAATGAATGCTTAGATACTTGTGTGTTCCTGGTAAAGATATATTATCAGAAAAGAATCCAAATACATGTTTTGTATGATCACTTATATTATGTAAGTTGTAAACTATTGATATTTTTATCATTATATGAATCCACTTTAAATGTGTCAAACACAGTGTCAAGCACAAATCCAGATAATTGTCTCTCCTAGTACCTGCGGCGAAGAAAACTTTGAGAGAAAGAATGAAGGCTAATCTGGATTTGGGTATTTTTAAAAAAAAAATAAAAGAATATGTGACTTGAATGATATAATTTTTGAGATAACATGTTCTAAATAAATAAAAAAAAACAATAAAACCATGGAGTAGTACTAAATCATAAAAGATATGAAATGTCACTTTTACACAGATCATAAGACAAATAGGTCTGAACAATAAATTGAAATGGTAACCAGGTATGTCAATAATCAAATATAAAATAAAATAGCTTCCAGAATGAACTGGGCACTTTCGCTGAACACTTTATTTTTTTATGCCTATTTTCTATAATGTTTATACACAATCTTAATCAATATTGTTTGACCACTTCATATTCTGCAGCATCATCCACATTATTTTCTTCAATGCATTTTGACAAGAACCTCACTTTCAGTGACTATATATTAATCAATCAATCGTTCTAATATATAAGGTTTGTCACACCATATTTGAAATAAATCTGTTAAAAGCTAACTGTTGCCTCTATCAAGTTAACAAGGTTTTCAAAGACGGGGGGGGGGGGGGGTGAACAATGGGTTGCTGAAAATTGGGTTTGTCTACTTAGACCAGAGGGGGGAGGGGGGGCATTGTCACCCGAGTGGGGGCAAATTCTGAGTTAACTTTTCTAGAGGCATTTTTCACCAGGAATCCGAATCTGGTAGGTAATAAGCCAGGTGAGGGGGCGTTTCCGAGATAATCGAGGTCAAAGGTCACGGCAGGCCAAATAACGAAAGAGACGTAAAAAATTCAAAATCTGTTCAGAATAGGGACGAAAATCATTGATAACAGCAATGAGACAATTATAATACAGTAATATAATAATAACATTAGATCTGGAATTTCGTACTAAGACCCGTAGTTTGACCTCGATTATCTCGGAAACGCCCCCTCACCTGGCTTATTACCTACAAGATTCGGATTCCTGACGAAAAATGCCTCTAGAAAAGTTAACTCAGATTTTGCCCCCACTCGGGTGACAATGCCCCCCTCTTCCCTCTGGTCTAACTCATGATCCCCAATAACGACCCAACTGACAGCTATAGTACAGTAGTATACTACCACATTGAAATGTGGGCGTATTTGTCTACTCATGATCCCCAATAACGACCCAACTGACAGTACAGTAGTATACTACCACATTGAAATGTGGGCGTATTAATACTGAATCCTGTATTATTAAAAACTAGAGACAGAACATTAACCCTTACAGCTGGCCTTTTGATAGTTCTTACAATTTCCATTCTTTTTGTTAATTTTCTTGTCTGTGCTTTTTTGTGGATTTCTACTAGAAATTTTCTTGCTGGTTATTATATGGAGAAAGCCCTCCAGCACTTAATAAGCTTATACTTCAAAATTATTATTTGCAGCAAAAATTCCTAAAATATCAATAACAAACCAAACTTCTTTTAAAACTTATATAATTAGTAAAATAATTAATGTCAATATAAATGTCAATATACTGTCAACATAAAGTCAATGAGGATACAATTTTTTTTTAGGGTTTTTAGATACCTTGTGGGCACTGGGCATCTATATAAAAAATCCAATCCAATATAATCTCTATTATTAGTATTATTATCCATGTCCTGTTCACTTAGCATAACATCAATTACCACAATAGGAAGACTTAACAAAAATTACTCAAGTCGGTATTGGTAAAAAAACATATCCATTTTTGGATTTAATTGTCAATAAGTGTTGAGAAACAGATCAGATTCAAATCCAGAAAATATCGCAGGCTAGCAATGACATCGAGAGTTAATTAATGTCTAATGATTTAGATAGCATTTCAGGGTTAAAAAGAAAGACCTGCAATAGGCAGATTTTGCATAATGTATTTTAACTGAGGTTCAGCCTGCCTTCAAAATCTTCCAATATGACATCAAATGATATGACATTTCCTGCTTTTGCAACTATTAACTAGTTTAATTACATTGTCAAATACATGTTTTCAAAATAACTTTAAACTCACCAGCACTGGGTTATTATTCTGCAATAGATCCTTGAAAATCAGTAAAAGAATTTTGCGGATAATGCAAGTCAAATGTATGTTTGGCGTAACTAAACAATCTAACATTGATAGGGAAAAAAATTATGCCAATATGTCATTTAATGTTTTTAGTTCTTGATAAGAATTACTGAGTACAGAAAGTAATGAATAATGATTTATTTATTTATAACTGTAGGTAGTATTGACTTTCTAAATTATTTATGCAATGTCTGAATATAAAATGTAGGTAACAAGAAATCTCAGGTCATTAACATCCCAAGCACTGGGACATATTTAGGAAAGTACAGGCATAGACAACCTCTCCGTGTTATTGGTAATCAACAACCAAATACAAGTATTGTACATGTTATAATTAAGATATATGGCAAGAAGCCAACAGCAAGACTGGTGTCTCCTCACCACCATCCCAAATAAATAAATACACATATTAAATCAATTGAGAATTTATCATTTTGTAAAGTATCAAGCAATCAAACTTATTGTCTACTTGTACACTTAGCCTGAACAGAAAATTATCATGATTGATTTTGGTCAAGTTTTTATGTTCATAGTGGAACTATACACAAAGTTTAATAACTATTTTACCATTAGAATACAAGTTCACATGTCGAGAAATGCTCAAAATTATTAATCTTTGAATTTAATCAAGACATTGACCTTACTAGACAAACTTTGAACAGCCTAACTCATTAAAGGAGGTGTTCTAATTGTGCAAAGTATCGACAAATCAAACTGTCACTTAGCAGAAGATTCTAATCATCAAACTTATTCAGAGAATAATGTAATGAAACTACATGTATACTCAGTCCGAGTAAAGTTATCTTGTTTAAGGCCTTAACAATCAAATTATTTATTTCTGCTCAGTCTTACTCTTAGCAACAGTAATTAACACCTACATCAAGAGTGAACATTTTGCCTAAATTAGAAAGGACAATTATTGTGTTTCAAAGACGAGATCAATATTTAAGTCTAATAAGCCTATAAAAGATAAGCTGAAAATTATTATCAAACTTGGTCAAGGTATGGATGTCGCTCAATAAGAATTTAAGTTTTCAAGCTCTGAAGTCTTGAAAACTCAAACTGCTGTGCTCAATCTAAGCACGAATTGCTAATTATTGAATTCAGCCACTTCTTTTACTTTGAACAAGCCAACAGTGAGGCTGATGTCCCCCGCCGAAATCCCAAAATAAATAGATGACACATATTAATTAATCGCACATTGAGCAATCAAACTTTTCACTAAGTTTCATCACTCTCTACCAAATAGAATCAGACATTGTTCATCATCGAACTCCATCAAGGCATTCACCTAATGTACGGCTACACCTAGTTTTAACATTCTACCTTAATTAGAAGGAGAGTTTTTGTGTTTCAAAGTCTAGACCTATCAGTTGCTTATTGCTCTGCTTACCCTCAACAGAAAATGTTCATTATTGAACTTAGTCAAGGTATTGATGAAATAAAACTATATACCACGTTTCATCACTCTCACTTAATTACAACTAAAGTTATTGCGTCCCAAAGCATCAACCAATCAAATTGCTCATCTCTGCTTACCCTAAGCAGAAAATGCCCATCTTCGAACTCCATCAAGGTATTGACCTAATAAATACCTACATCAAGTTTGAATATCCTAGCTCAATAAGAGGGAGAGTTATTATGTTCCAAAGTCTCGGCTAATCATATTGCTTATCGCTCTGCTTACCCTGAGCAGAAACTGTGCATTATGGAACTCAGTCAAGGTATTAATGAAATGAAACTATATACCAAGTTTCATCACTCTAACTTAATTACAACCCAAGTTATCGCGTCCCAAAGCATCAACCAATCAAATTGCTTATCTCTGCTTACCCTAAGCGGTAAATGCTCATCTTCGAATTTCATCACGGTATTGACCTAATAAACACCTACACCAAGTTTGAATATCCTAGCTCAATTAGAAAGAGAGTTATTATGTTTCAAAGTCTCGGCCAATCAAATTGCTTATCGCTCTGCTTACCCTGAGCAGAAAATGCTCATTATCGAACTTAGTCAAGGTATTGATGAAATAAAACAATATACCAAGTTTCATCACTCTCACTTAATTACAACTTAAGTTATCGTGTCCCAAAGCATCAACCAATCAAATTGCTTATCTCTGCTTACCCTAAGCGGAAAATGCTCATCTTCAAACTCAATCAAGGTAATGACCTAATAAATACCTACACCAAGTTTGAATATTCTAGCTCAATTAGAAAGAGAGTTATTATGTTTCAAAGTCTCGGCCAATCAAATTGCTTATCGCTCTGCTTACCCTGAGCAGAAAATGCTCATTATCGAACTTAGTCAAGGTATTGATGAAATAAAACAATATACCAAGTTTCATCACTCTCACTTAATTACAACTTAAGTTATCGTGTCCCAAAGCATCAACCAATCAAATTGCTTATCTCTGCTTACCCTAAGCGGAAAATGCTCATCTTCAAACTCAATCAAGGTAATGACCTAATAAATACCTACACCAAGTTTGAATATTCTAGCTCAATTAGAAAGAGAGTTATTGTGTCCCAAAAAGTGTGACAGACGGACGGCGGGGGACAATTAAAGTTATTGTATCCCACTTGGTTATCTCTGCTTAAACCCAAGCAGAAAATGTTCATCATTGAACTCTGTCAAGGCATTCATCCAGGGTTTATAATCCATTTCTCCCGTGATCCGGAAAAAATTGTCAGTTTCCCATCTGGCAGAGCATAGTGAGGTAGCCAGTTTCAAGCAAATCATGCAATGTTCAGTTTTCCTTCGTTTTCTCAAATTCATGTTCGACCGACTTACTAGGTTTTTCCAGTTCACAGGAGATTTTGAAACGAACTGGCCAGAATTCGGACAAATGAGATCCATTTAATATAATCAGACTTCAACAAAATATTTCTTGTTAATTTGTTAGGAGAATGTTGTACTCTATGTTACGTGATTAACACAAAAATAACAACAAATAGGTAAGCTTACACCTTTTGAAAATTTTCCATATTTAATTCAGGTACTGGCTTGAATTTCACATAAGAAATATTCCTGAATAAATCACTGTCTTCGTTTATCTGATGAAACGTTCATGTTTCATCAGATGATCTAAAATGTTAGCTTTTTCTACTTTTGCAAATAACAGAAAATACTGTAGCCAAATAAGCTGATACAGCACGGTGGAATTTCTTCATAAGACAATCTGTAGATTTTTGGCTTTCACCTAACTTCAAAAAGTTTTTATTTATTTATTCATTAAGGATAGACAAAAGGCACAATGATAACGTGCAAGCCTTGAAATAACTACTAAAGTTTTTATTGTCAGTTTCCCATCTGGCAGAGCATAGTGAGTCAGCCAGTTTCAAGCAAATCATGCAATGTTCAGTTTTCCTTCGTTTTCTCAAATTCATGTTCGACCGACTTACTAGGTTTTTCCAGTTCACAGGAGATTTTGAAACGAACTGGCCAGAATTCGGACAAATGAGATCCATTTAATATAATCAGACTTCAACAAAATATTTCTTGTTAATTTGTTAGGAGAATGTTGTACTCTATGTTACGTGATTAACACAAAAATAACAACAAATAGGTAAGCTTACACCTTTTGAAAATTTTCCATATTTAATTCAGGTACTGGCTTGAATTTCACATAAGAAATATTCCTGAATAAATCACTGTCTTCGTTTATCTGATGAAACGTTCATGTTTCATCAGATGATCTAAAATGTTAGCTTTTTCTACTTTTGCAAATAACAGAAAATACTGTAGCCAAATAAGCTGATACAGCACGGTGGAATTTCTTCATAAGACAATCTGTAGATTTTTGGCTTTCACCTAACTTCAAAAAGTTTTTATTTATTTATTCATTAAGGATAGACAAAAGGCACAATGATAACGTGCAAGCCTTGAAATAACTACTAAAGTTTTTATTTATTTATTCATTAAGGATAGACAAAAGGCACAATGATAACGTGCAAGCCTTGAAATAACTACTAAGGTTCAGGGGCCTGTTTCACAAAATTTTAATTAAGATGAAATCCAAATTAGTTAAGATTTTGAGAAACAGTCAGACAAATACTTTATGAAATTTACTATGTTTAATCTTTCTTGTGGGCCGTCACGCACAACCAGGGTATGAAACCACGCAATGACAAGACCTTATGATACAGTGTGCAATTGCTCATCCAATACAAATACCTGTCGACATTTCTAAATATACAGCTTTTATAACTTGTATCTAAAGAAATATCCCCATCTAAAATGTAATTAAACCCCAGAAAATTCCATCAAAATAAATTTTTCTTTTAGCATTAATTAAATTCATTTGTAAATTTTGTTGATGCCATGTCTCATAATCTAGTTTTAAGTTAAATCAACCAATCATACATAGGCGCCATCTATTTTTAAGTAACATTTATCAGAATATTTTACCACCTGTGATCACAAATAGCATGTTTATTGTCTAGTATTTATTAAAAATATTGAAATAAAATCTGGTACAAATGAATCGCGAACAGAACTTGGAATATTAGTAATATTACTCAAGTTAGTCCTGGATTGATAAAATGATCATTTTACATAATTAATATTATGAGGCATTTTTGACGTACATCGACACAACTCCTGTATCTCGATAAAAGATTGCATACTACTTCTACTTATACAGGTGGATGGAGATTTTCACTATGACTTAGGTCAATGATATTTTCGCCAATACATATGACATGTACAGCATAATTATATGAATAATTAACAAGTGACTCATATATACATCTTGTTTTTGCGAATCGAAATTATAATTTTTTACTTAATATTTTTACAAAAACTTGGTCGTTGGACAATAATGATCGTGTGAAAACAATAACTAATGTTTCTTTTTAAAATAAAATTCCGTATGACTATGCCATATTGACTTCAAGTTCAATACTAACAACAATATTATTAAAATTAAGCCTCAGTCCGCATGTGACTAAAGTATAAAATAAAAAATCATAATGTTCCTTGATGTATGTGATGTTCCATCAGGAGATTGGGTCTCAAAAAGTGACGGATTGAAGGACAGACACACCTCCTTCATACAATAGTAATTGACTGCATTCTTTGACAGGAGGGGAAATTGACTGCATTCTTTGACTGGAGGGGGACAATTAGTATCGGGTTATAAGTTATAGTGGACATAAAATAAGTTCAATTAAAAACTACCACAACCATGTTTTTACAAACTTAAATTTCCATCAAATCCATTAATAAATAAGTTAAGTTTAAGAGAAAAATGTGGGATTAAAAAAATGTATTCCCTATGAATTGTGTTTGATATGGTCAAAAACTACTGGCTCTTGCCTGTGCTATAAATTTCTTGTAGCAAGAAGAAAACTCATAAATAACATAATCATCACAGAAATACATAATATAATCAATGCATATATGATGTGATAAAAAATCTTATCTCCAATTGTGTTGAATAATTAATAGGATATCCCAATAACAGTCTTGTTGCAAGTTGTCAAATATGGATGAAAGACCTAATCATTAGTCTGGCCATCAAAAAACAAATCTGAAGTGAGGTGTCAATGAACAGAAGGAGTAACAACAATAGGTGACTTTTTACTGAACTGGAAAATTTCATTGCAACATTAAATTGTACATGATCCAATTACTACACAGTTGATCCATTTTTTTTTCTTCAAATAATCAAAAATAGCAACATCTAAGGTTTTCTTACACTAACTAACCATCCATACATGGATATTATTACATTACATAAAAAAAAACTAGAAATAAATGTTAACCAATTAGTTTAATTAAATGTTGTTCTTCTAGTTAAAAACAGAAATTATTGTAACTTTTACAAAACATAAATCCTTTTAAAAGATCAATGAGATATAGATGCAGAATATAAAAACAATCTATACATTTCAATCAAAATACAATAATCATATTGACAAACATTTTCTTTAAATCAAATGCCACAAGAAAATATTAACAAACATTTTCTTTAAATCAAATGTTAAAATAAAGAAAATATTAAAACTTGCCATGGGTTGCTTTTTGTGGAAATTCAAATATAAATTTGACCTATGAACCAATTTAGGGACAAATCAATATCTCTAATAAAACTCAAATAATTTGTGTATTTCAGTTCATCTACCCCTTGACTTGTACATGAATTTTTATATATATATAGTGATTGATTCACAGTAGGATAAATCTACTAGATCTACTTGATAATTAATTTACGATACTACAATCTCTGTAAATTTACGCTGTGAAATTCATCTTGCTATATTTAGATAAGATTTTTTACTATTTTCAGATATGAAAAAAAAGTGAGCTATTTTCTTTTACAAGATTAACCATCAAAATGTTAGCAAAAAAAAATGTCACATCACAATATGATTTTAAAACAGGAAAAGTAAAAGAATGCTCACAATTTCAATCTGATTTATTTCTTGTTTAACTGAAATTCACACTTTAGAACAACATGATTTGAAAACAGCAAAGCAGAAGAGTAATAAAAATGTCACTCTGATATATTCATGTTTAATTAAAATTTACACTCTGGGACTACAAATAAAATAAAACCAAGTAGGAACAATCCAAACAGCAAAATAGTGTAAATAGTGTAATCGGGCAAAATAGTGTAATCAGCGTATGGACTGATCACTGTGTACATAATACACGACAAACAGTGGTAACAGTTGTCCGGAAGAGTAAGCTTTCCCTGCCTGACGCGTAACACCCGCCATAGCTGCATCCAAAAATAGCGTGATTGGCCAATGGACTATTGGTATGCAAAATGCATGTGATGAACCATGTTAACAATGTAGTAGACATACATTATCAGGGAGATAGTATACACGTCAATTAAAAATGTCCAGAATAATAGTCGAGCGAGACATATTATTACTACTGAAGTCAATATGACGGCCTGAAGCATCGACAGCTATTAACGCCTTTTCGGCATTAAATCTTGACGTCAAAATAGCCAGCTAAATGTGAAAGAGTTGTGAATCTTTGGTGAGAAAATATTTTGCCAAAGGTGAATCTTGAATAAAATAAAATATTGCTGAACACAAAAAGACGCGAATCTTTAACCAACACATATTTCATTAAATATTGTATTTCAAAAATGTGTTGTTTTGTTTTCTGAAAACGGATGAACCTCCGCCTATTATCGTTGTCTGTCATACAGGAAATTCCACCAGTAAAATTGTAGACGCGATTTTTTCGTGGTTATCTGGATAATCGTAACTACAAAATGGTGTATGATTTGTCGGTGAATGCTTGGGGTAGGTAGTTCAAGATGACTATTGAGTGAATTTTGAGCTAATGTTTAAAGGGACAATACCACTCTTGCTGGCTTGACAGGTCCAGAAAAAAAAATAGCCTTATTCTAACTACTGGATGTTTAAGTGTCCTACCTGCCGTGTAAATTATCCATTACATCCTATTTTACTTGTCCAGAGGGTTCGAAAATATGTTTAAATCCAAGTTGCATTCAAAAGCTTTTCAAACCATGTTGTTACCATGTAGTTGAATTTTTCCAATTTTTTAAATTCGGTGGTTAAGATGAAATTTGTATCATCAATTAATTGGAATATTGTAAAATAGTACAATTTGTTGACCAGAATAATGATTGGGGCATATTATTCAGTTACAACAAGAGTGGTATTGGGGCTTTAATTTTGAACCTGCGTTACAAGTGAATCTTCAGTGAATGTGTCTTGGCTTCAAGTGCATTGCAGGGTGAATCTTTACCCTAAAATATTGAGCTAAATGACAATCCAGGGTGATTGCTTGGGGGGGGGGGGGGGTTGTAGTTCAAGATTCCTATTGACCGGTGCATAAGTTTATGGCAATTGTCAAAATCGAGACGCAGATCCAAGTAGGAAGCGTAGTTGTCACTGTCAGTAGTGTTTTTAATTTAGAGCTCCTCAGGATATATGAATTCTACATAATCACTCAATATATATTGATAAGTGAAATTAAAATGTCTAACTAATCGTTTATTTGATTTTACGAGTGCCTGTATGCAATCGAAGGTGCACAGGTGGTACCCATTGGGATACCTACCAATTGCTGATAAATTTCCCCTCCAAATTCAACAAAGATATTATCAATTTAAAAATCCAACATCTGAATTATCTTGATGGCAGTGAATTTATTTTTGGAATTCGCTATGGATTCTTAACAAAATATGAGGAATTGTAATTAACAACTAAATATTGATATCTTACATTTCTCGATTTAGTTGAAAAGATACTGTGAATAATGTCTTTAAACCAAGCTTTTAAATTACTATGGGGAATTTTAGTGTACAAAGTAGAAAAGTCAAACGTTTGTATACTATGAGACTGAAGCAAGTAATCTAGAATGCAAACCAACAAGTAATTATTTAGAATTTTTTAATATCCACATGATTAAAACCACTACGAGAGTTGTTTTGTGGAGCAACGGGATGAACCTGCTATTTGTAGTTCCATTTGAATGGAAAACATATCTGATAACTTTTTTAATGGATAGTTTTCTTGGGAAGAATAATCTGTCATCTATACCTGTACTGTACATGCTGTAAGAAAGACGTAAACTTATAGCCAATGGACATAAAAACAAGTTCAGTTACAAACTACCGCCCCACCCCCTTTTTTTTTTAGAATTACAGTATCACAATATCAAAAGACTGAAATATTATGCAAGTTTGAACCCAAGTTTCACATAACTTCATAAACATAACTTGAACAAGATATGCATTGGAATAAAATTGCATAGAATAATAATTGCATGTCAAAAACTAAGTTAAACAAATTATATCAACTTGGAATTATCAAAAGGCATAACATTCATGAGTGTTTACTTAATGATTGCAGAACAATCAATACAGATCGTCAATTATTAGAGTACAAAACACAATTTTTTCACTTTAACTTTAGCTGATAAACTTACATTTATAAATGTATGTAAATCATGTACAATGTGAAGAAGCACGTGTTGTGTAAATGTATTACAAGATAATAATACAATACTAGTCTATGTTCGATATATTATGATAAAGTCAATGACCAATGAAATGACTATGAACTCCTGATCATATCTTCATTTTTATCAAAGTCTCTTACTGCTACTTGTTTTGTATGTTGGACAGCTTGTAGAAAGCGCTGGAACCAATGATTCCACTAAACTAAGTAATAGGAGTGTTTATGGATTGTGTGGGCACCAGTGCTATCTAAGCCTAACGATACAAACCTACACTTCACACTGTTGGACCTCTAGTCATTGTGTATACATACAATACTTACATCAGGTGTACGTTTATATATTTTCACACATTTATCAATGAAGGTAAGTAAAATTAATTTAGTACTTACATAAATAGTGTGTACAACATGAATGTAAATTTATAAGTTGCACCAATATGTAAAAGTAAGTGTTCTTGTCGTCTCTATTTAAATCATTTTTATGCAATGTACATATTGTCTTTCAATGCACCTTTTGGTCTAACTTTCATAAAGTATTAAATGCCAACTGCTAAAATAAATCTAATTATTATTTGCTTCAAACAAAGATTTTTAATCCACCATAAAAACAGTGAAAGAATTGTAGTTTGGATGAAGATTTAAGGAAAATTTCTAAATTCAATAGCAATTAATTACTTTCTTCTTTTGATCAGTTGGGCGTCAGATTTGGATTCTTTAAAGTATTTCATTAAAGGACTCGAAATTCATCTTTTTTTTATTCCAGTAGAAGAAAATACCAAGTTTCAGAACTGTGATTATGGTAAGATTGTCTTTTATTTCATTGAGCGCTATATTAGTTTAAACTGATAAAGATCTAATGTGTGTGGAATCATAAATACCTAGAACCATGAGATTTATTTATTGATTGCCACCAAAGACATCAGATGTTGGATTTCTTTGAGAATTATCAGAGAATGAATGTAAATGAGAAAATGGATTTGCACAGTTCTTTAGCCTTTTCTTGCTGTAACAGATTTACTATAACAAATATGAATTCCAACATGCCATTTTTTAAACTATTTGATTTTTTTTATCACATCTAGGACAAATAAAAGGATGCCATTATTGACTTGCAAATATTTAAGGCTGAGCATATATTCTTCAACAATTTTGTAATAAGAATTTTTCAACTTAGTCTTCAATTTTATCTCTGGATTTAATATTTCATGTGTACTACAGATTTTAATTCATCAAATAGGCATAAACAGGTTAATTTTCAATAACCATTATTTTATTTACCCATTAATGTTCAGAAACTTTTCATTAATTACTTAAATATTTTTCCATTATCACCTAAATCAAATGGACTGAGTTAAATCTCATCTTCTTCATATCTCTTCATCTGGAAAATTAGGTGACAGTAGGTTGCACTAAAAGTCTTCTCTGCTTAGATTAGACCGGGTAGATTTTACAGATACCAGGTGTCAAAAGGATAGGCTATGAATCAAACAGATATGTCTTTTCTAGTATTTGGTGGTATTGGAATATTTCTACAATATCATAATACATAACAGCAGGATTTCAGGGTTTAGTCACGATTTCCTGATACAAATCAGTAGCGTAATGGCATATCTGAAGATAAAAGGTTGACTTTATTAATGCAGCCTTTTAAAGGAGTTCCTTTTCAATTGATGATAGAGTTCACAGCATAACTTATGAATTATATTAAATATATTGTACACATAATTCCAATACAATATTATTCGTTTTTCAACAGAAGTAATATGCATATCAAATCAAGCAGAATTAATATAAACTTGGAGGTTAAAGCCTATGGTTTTATTGATGATATTTTTTTCTTTTCTTCAGATAATTGATGTTTTCTTAATGTTGATGGCCTAAAGGTTGACATTTTTCCAGAAAATAACGTCGGATGTAATAATGAGTTACCATTGTCTATGTAGATGAAAATAATTCTGGGATTATGAATCAAAGTTGGCGACACACCATGATGGTCGGAGCTAACTACACAATTGGTTGGGAACATAGCAATGATCACACACTCAGTTACAGGTCTTTGAATCTTAGCAAAGAAAATTTGACCATGGAACCTGCAGACACCTCAGATGTAAAATGGAGTTTAATTTCTTTAATAGGATTAATATTGATGACAGCAGTTGGAAATTTATTAGTTTGTTTAGCAGTGTGTTGGGAACGACGTCTCCAAAATATGACAAATTATTTTCTTATGTCTCTTGCTATTGCTGACTTTTTGGTGGCTATATTGGTTATGCCACTTGGAATGATTGTGGAAATATATGGTAAGTCATAAAACATGTAAATTGGTCAAATTCATTATAAAACTTACATCTCTCATATAAACAATGACTTTCCTCATGCTATTGAAGAAGTCGTTGAATGGAGATAGCCTCACCCATCTATATTATCAGTAAGAAATATCAAAGTGGGTGATAATGTTATATTTTTTAAAAAATTCAATATATTTTCAATTTTTAAACTGGTGAGCAATATATTAATCCATGTTCACATTCAAGGTGAAAAAAAAGTTTAGTTTGCATGCCCTCTAAAAAAAAACACCTTGTTTTTTAAAAGTTAAAATAAGGTACCTTAAAGTAAATAGTAAGGGCTTCATGATTAAAGTTCTTCAGAAAAGGTCTCTATAATTTAGTACAAATAATAGCTTTTTTTTGCATGCTCTTTACATTTTATTTTTAACTTTAAAGCAAATTCCAGAAAAGGCTTGTCTAAAATTTCAGAACTTCCAAAAATGACAAATAATAGCTTGTGAAAAGTAACACTCTATATAACAAACATAACCCATATCATTTTTATATTGGAACATTTTGAATTTTAATCACATATGAATTATTACTAAGTTTAAATTGGATTATCTATTAATTTAATGACTTGACATTATTTGTAAATGGTCATTGTGGTTCTTTTTATTACATAATTTAAAAAGATACATAAAAAACATATCGTTTAACATTCTAAAAATAATGCTGAATCACTACATATACCCTAACAGACCCATACACATTTGCAATGCATGCATCCACAATAGGCATACTGTGAATACAGTTTAGTAAATATAGAAATAATCCATATATAGAATAAATTCTGTGAAATTGAACTTTTACTCAATTTGTATGTAAAACTGTTTAACTACATTTTTATCAAATATCTCAAAGCTCAACCTGGAACTGTAACTTCAATTAAATACCTCAATAAGTCAATGTCTAGCCTAAAACCCGAATTTTCACTGTTTTTTAATGAACAAAGGGCCAGGATGCGAATACTTGATCTGTAATCAAATCTTTAATCAAATCTTTAATCAAATCTTTAATCAAATACTTAAAAGTTGTAACTGGAATCCCAATGTGAACTTTGATCTGCTACTCCAGACTACCTAGAACTGGATTCTCTTTGGCCTTTTGATTTTATGAAATGGCACTTTGTGTACCGGTATTGTTTTTCTTTATCTGCTTTGTGCGTGTTGTGTGGGTCTTTTTCCTGACTGTTCAAGGCATCCTGTTGATTATGTTAATTAAATGTCTAATAGATAAAACGTTTATGGCCTAAAGAAAGACCTGCAATAGGCAGATTTAGTTGTTGCATAATGCATGTTGAAAGTAAGCTGTTGATTAAATGAATGTCACTGCATATCAAATTATATACATCTATATGAAGGGAAACAAGTATTGCTGGAATATGTCTGTCCATGACTTGTCTTTAGATGTAATTTGGATCTGGTTTACCTTCAAAAGCCTATCTATCATAAGTAATCTCATAGTGATGTCTCTTTATAAACTTCTACAGAATCAATTTATACTTTCAACTAATCTCAAGTCTAGACATATAATAGATAATAGTTAAGACAATACAAAGATATGTTACCAAATAAGTAAAACGTATACATACATAAGCAGACAATATAATAATGGGATCTCTCAAATCCCAAGTAATACCTTCACATAGCATGATGCACATTTGGAAAATTAAGTCTATAAAATTCAATGCATCAATTACTATAAGATATAGAATAAATAATAAATGAGGCACCATTTATTTACTGGTATCAAAAGATGTGTTTTATGGCGCAACTGGCAGAATAAGCAATTTGGTTTAGAAACATCTATGTTCAGATGGTGTTTTTTTCTTTCTTTTGTTTTTATGCAATTGATTTTAGTTTCTTGATAGAGAGTAGTCAAAGTACCAGTACTTATATTTATGGTAAATAAACAAAATAAAAAATATGTTCATTTTAACTCGATCTTTCTGTTAGACATCAAATCATAAGCTAGCAAAATATATAGAATAATATTGGAATTGTAGGAGATAAATTTCACATAATACATACAAATTTTGTGTTTCTCTTTCAAAGCTCAAGAAATTTTTAATTTTCATCATTTTGTGCAGTGCCAAAAGAATCTAGTACAAGTACAATCCATACAATAATGAGTTAGATTATTAAATTATAAATCAATTCGAGTTTTGTTCTTGCAGTCTAATGAGAATCAAAATAGCTGCTCGATAATCAGCCTAATGTAATTACGTATTTAAGGTGTACTTGTCGGACATAAATATCATCATCACTGTTGTCTGAACTGAAGTTCTACACTTTACTAGTTCTGGGCTCTGGCTATCAGTATTAACAATAAATAAGTTTAAAGTCAAATTCAAGGTTCAGAGTATTCATCTTAGACATCTGTCTGACTTTCATACCATGAAATTAAATTAAAAATAAACACAAAATACAAATAAGGTTATGTTATAATTAAACTTGTATCAAAAACACATTCAGGACTTAGTATCAGTACAGTTGTCCTTAGGAAATAAATAAATTTATCAAGGATATTTGGCAAGATCTAAACCTCCCATGTAGCTAAAACTACATTTGATTCCGCACACTACATGTACATGTGTTTTGGGGGCAAGAAGAACATGACAGGACTAGATTCCATTTCCCTCAATTGCAATTCTGTTAATTCAGAATGTTCCAGACTGACAAGCACTTAGTTTATAGTAATGGTAGTAACATTTACCAGTTCTTGTTGGTGTTTCTGTGGATAAATATATCATATAGTCAGTCCCTGATTAGTCAGTCTCAAAATGACCTAGTTTGTGTTGAGTGGACATTAATCTGTGTGTGTAAACACTACCTCAATATTTAAGCTTACTGATAAGAACGGGTTCTGGAGTAGACTATATATGGACAATAATTCTGTTTCCTAGGTGATGGGTAAGGAAGTGATATCAAACCTACTTGAATAAGAAAAACTTGTGTGGGACTTTTAGTGAAGTGATATCAAACATAATTGAATAAGAAAAATTTGTGTGGGACTTAGTGCCTATGATTATGATTAATTATTACAGATGGTATCATGAAAACAAAGCTAAATGAGGAAATTGAAGAATGCCTTAACATGGACTTTCAGAGAGATGTTAAAGATAGATTATAAAAATTTCAGATAAAGACCTGTCAGTTTTTGCAATAATTGTTTTAATAAATTTAATATATTGAAAATTGCATTCAAATTATTACTTTATTCTGAGCAAAGTTGTCATTGTTTGAAGTCTTAACAATATGTAGCATAACTTGTTTATCATAGCAAGGGTAAGCTTACATGACAATCAAGACCAAGTTTTGATTATCCATTGACAAATCAAATTATTTAATGGTGATCATGTTTCAATCCATTTAAATCTCGCCCATCAAATAGTCTAGAGAGTTTATTATAGGCTTGTCATATGAATAAATCTTTAAATAATAGTTAATATAAGGGTTTAAATTGAAAAATCAAGACCTGCAGCAATAGGCAAATATAGCTCTAAAATAATGCTCCTTAAATGTTCAAGTTCAACAAACATTATAACTGGCAAATAAATTTCACAAAAACAAACCAAGAATGTTGAAACTTCATTATTGAAATCTTTATGAATGAAAACTAACTTCGGCACTGTCCTGGATGATGACATATGTATAATTCTAGTTAATTGTGTTATGATTAAATTGATTGTAGACGATAAATATAGTAGTCATTAATAGAATAAAATCACAACACCTGTGGTTTATATATTTATTACATTATGACTAATAATTATCTCATCAAATTAACCATCATTAGTTTAGCACTTACAGTAACTACAATATAGCACCAGTGGCAGTACTGCCCTAACATTTTTCTTTTTAATTTTCACAAAATTCCACCAACAAAGCTCTCAGGTTAAATCAGAAGCTAAAAATAGTAATATACTTTCATTAAGTTTTTTTAAAAAGCAGGTTTTTAAAAATCTTCAATAATTTTAGGAATGAATCAATAAAGAAATCTGGGAACAATGCAAAAGTGTCAATTTTGATATTGATAGTCTTGTTTGTACACAAGATTTCAGGGGCAGGGGCAATATTTATGGGATGAATTTCAATCACAGAAAGTTATTTAATACAATTAATACTAGACACTTTCTTGCATAAAATAAAGTTCTCGGCTAGGGCTTTAATTAATTCCTAAAAGTATATTATTCACACATATTATTACCAAGCTATACTGGTTTCCTCTCCACTGGGAAACTTTTGCAAAATGCGAAATCAAAGTGCTATAAAACTGAAGAGATTATTGATTAAGTAATAAATAGGTTTAATTGTAATTGACTTTTTTGTTGAATTCTTTTCTGAGTTTGTAATTAATGAAATACTTGAAACATTTGTGTTACTAAAAATAAGAATAAGATTAAGAAAGCGTTATAAATGTACTTTTTTCTTTAGTGATACTGATACATATAGAGTCTCCTAAGGAAAAAAAACATTTTTATGAATGAGTTGGAAGTAAGAAAACCAGTCAATCTAAAGTCCATATATCATAACATACCAGAACAACTTTTCCCCCAAACTTAACTGTTTTATGAATACTTTTATGATGTAAATTTCTTCAACACAGTTGTTGTTTTCTATTACGTAGAGCAACAATTTTTAGAGAAAAAAAACAAAGCGGACAATGTACCTATACTTTAACAAATAAAAAAAAGTAGTATACATGTACCAGATGTGGTAAAAAAAACCAAAACAATATTCATTTAGATGGTTAATCTAAATGTACTCAAATTTAAAGGACCATGACTAATTTTAAATTTAGTAAAAATAGTGTCAAATGTTGTCCCAAAATTGTGCAAACTTATGAAAGGTTGGAGACATATAATTCTCCATCCTGAAGAACAGCAAAACAAAACCGAGAAACAGAGAATGAATGTAATTTTTCATAATATTATAACATTATTGAGGAGTCAATTTACACACAACTGTAGTGTAACTGCAAAAATAACTGTGGAAATTTTTTTTATAAGTTAAGCTTACGATTGTCATAGAAGTACATGTATACAGGAACAGTTCAAATTTCGTCCAAAATTTGTCACATGTCCTTTATATGACATAGTTAACTGAGAACAGATGGCACTACACTGTTACTAGTGTATATACAGATGTACTTAAAAGTCAAACCCTCCTGTAAAAAATAAAACAAAAAGTAACATTTTACACCAAAAAAGTGAGAATAATGCAGATATTTGAAGAAAAAAGTCAGTTCTGCATATTTAATTCATGTTTCCAATTCTATTCTTGTTAATTAATGACTTGTCTGCCTGCCAAATATATTGTACAAGGCTATATTTATAACCAACATTAAGGTTCTAATTTAGTTTTTAAAAACAAAATGTAATATTAATAGTGTAATGTATTTTAGAATAAGCTAGTACTTCTACCCCTCTATCCACATTATACAGTTTAAAACTTGTCTTGGTAGGAATTACTGAAACAACATGGTTATAATTACGAATGGTTAACCATGATTATTATTATCGCATGAATATATTTAACAAGAATTAAAGAAAGGACAAAGCTTTAACAAAAATATCTTAATGATATGAATATCAACAGAGTCAGAATCAATTACATATTAATTAATCAAAAAAGAAAAGTTGACAATCTTACTTGGTTCTTCAAATGTACCTGTATTCAGTAGTTGGATAACCAAAAAAGATTTTTTTTGGGGGGTGGGAGATGGTGGGGACATTGCAGGTTCAAAAAACAAGTAAATAATATGAATAATCACCAAAAATGTTAACATTACCAAGGACCAAGGAGTGGTTTAAGGATATGAATAAAAATAGGATATTCTGCAAGATTATCACTAATCCCTTCCTGCTAAATATATAATTCAATCAAATTTATCACCACATTATCAGTTTAAAGTAATTCTACTAGCAGTATATATAGAGTCAGAGACTAAGCAATAGAGCGGAAATACTAATCAAAAGCAGCCATTTCATTGGTTCCTGCTGATTTTTTTTTCTAGGGCAACAAGGTGGATGTAACAGGTTTTTCTCCTCCAAAGGATATCGGTAAATTCCAGAATAGATCTAATTATCTCATGCTTAAAATGATGTTAAATAGTGTTAACCAGTATAATTTATTAACATTTTTTACTTCCCATTTCTATTTCTATTCCTCTTGAGTAAACTGCTATTAAGATGCAATTTGGATAGTGAAACATTTACATCAACATTGATACATTCAGGACAATAACCTTCTAGATCATCTGACAACACTCTCAAAACTGCAGACATCCACTTAGAACTGTTTCAGTTTAAATAATGAAATTTTGTATCCCACTTCCCAGGTATCAAAGGATTAAAAAAAATATTACACATTCTGAATCATTACGATGAAACCTAAGCATTTAAGAAAGAAATATGTGTTAAAACCATATTTACAGTTATCTTACAAGAGAATATAAAAATAATCAGAGATAGGACATTCAACAAACCGGACTGGCAAACAACCAAGTATTTATTCTTGATGGTCAGAATGCTGAATCCCAGAATCTTAGCCCAACAAGATAATTTTAAATTAATACAATGTATAACAGTGAAATTGCTACAAGATTAATCAAACTGTAGGCTGCAGGACCAAGAAAATTAATATCACATATAACGATATGATATACAAATAATATTATCATTATTATGAATTCATTCAATGTCTAACTCTAGTCTGGACAACTAATTACTTTGTCATCATTTTATTTTATCTATCCAATCGCTTACTTGAAAGGAATCATCTTTTTAAACATACTTTATGCAAGAGCTAAATCTTCCTATTTGCAGGTCTTTCTTTTAGCATGAAATTTTATATAAACTATATCAATTAGACATTAATTACCTTATTCAAACCATAATCAACTCTCAATGTCATCTTCTGTATCGCATTTTTACTGGATTTGAATCTGATCTGCTGTGCAACACTCATTGATGATTAAATCCAAAAATGGATAATCAAGACTATGCAAGGCTTGAAATTCAAAAACTAATATCTTGGTTGATAGTGGAACAATTTAACTGATTTTTTTCAACATATTCTATTTATGTTATCTATTTTTCAACTATTATAGCGAGAACAGTCAACTCTTTATTATCTAGTCACCCATAATACATCTTAAAATTCTATTTGAGAACACTTTAACCATGTACCTACAATTGCTTTTAATGGAATTAAGAATATAATGCATTATTAAAGAAATGCATGTGGGTCTTTTCCTTCATGTAAATAATATTTCAAGTCATATTAGAGAAAGTGACAAACAAAATTGTTTTGCAATTTTGGATAAAATGAGAAGTTGTACATCTATGATACTTTACTGTCTTGAAGTCTTTAAGAGTCTTAAAATAGCTAAAAATCTATATCAGTGTTAAATCTCATGAGATATCCTTCCTGAATCTGTCAAGAGACACCTACAATATCTAATCCTAAAATGTTGTCTTTTATCTTTAAGTTGATTTAAAATCTGAGATAAAAAAAAAGTTGACCGATTCTCCTCCTACTCTTTGATAAATTTATCATTTGAAAAACTAATTTGCAAAAGATTGATAGGAATTCTTTTTACCATTCCATTTTACTCTTGGAATTGTATCTGGTGGGTGTGTAGGTAATTATAAATGAATGACTGTATAATAAGTCAGTTCCCTATTGATTCATAGAATTCCTGGCAGACAAATAATAATAGCAGATGTGAAACTTTATGTAAGCCTAAGAATAAATTGAATTTAACAATATGATAGGATTAACATAATAATGTTTATTTCAAAAAAGAGAATCCCTTGTCACGATTCAGTTTCAAAAGTCAACTTTAATAACTATATAATATATGATTTACATCACCTGCAAAAGTTAAGTGGTACTGGTAGGTTTGTCTACACATTTCAGAATTATTTATATGTTTTATTCGAGTATTGTAATTTGTTTTTACATTATTAAACTGGATCAAGAACAGACAATTGTTACTTAACCTCTTAAAGCAAACATTTGCTAAACAAAAATTAACCAGAAAATTGGCAAAGGAATTCTGTATTAGTCTAATTCTGAGTTCAATGACTTACAGTATATATAGACCAATTGTAACTGGATGAGGTGGGAAATGATAACAAGTTAAGTCCTATTACATGTATTGTAATACTTAATTAATGTACTCTTAACAAGCTATCTGGAGGTCAACATCCAACAACTGACCCCATTATTACAGATTTTATATGTACAGTAACAATTATTTATTTACAGAATATGAAATTATAAAATTGTCACTGAGAATTTGAGATAATCAATTTTATTGTCATTCCATTTTGTTCTTGGTTTCAAGGGGTAGTTTAAGTTAGTCAGGTCAAGGTGAAATAACCGGTCTTTAAATCGTGATCATATGTATTTAATGTCAATAGACTTAATCAATGAGGGATGAAATGAGTAGTGGCTATACATGGGAAATCTATCTGATATCAATAGTTTCTCATAAGGTTAATTACCGTTTTATATATCTGTAAACCATGTCATTGTAGATAATAAAGCCACGTAAGTTCTATGTGCACTAGTAGGTTTAATTTATTGAATTAAAATTTGAAATGCTCTTGTTAGTGCTCATGGTAATAGGTTAATTAGAATAGCACCAATAATTTTCTATTTCAATTAATTCAACCAAGTCTGTATCACTGTAGGTCAAGGAGAATCTAGTGCAAAAGAAGCTTACAACTTGTCCATGGTTCCACTTGAATTGATAGTACCAAAAAAGTTTGATCTTTGTGTCAAAAAAAAGAGAGAGAGAGAGAAATGGGGTTTAACATCCACTCAACACAACTAGGTCATTTCGGGACTAACATATGGTTTTAATTTTAATTCAATAATTTGCTTGCGCTGCTTGCGCATAGGGGTCTTTAGCTGTGTGAGGAAACCGGAGTGCCCGGAGGAAATCCATGAAGTTGAGAAGACGCCCCTATCTCCATGACACATACGCTCACACCATGGCTCGAAACCACAGCTGCAAGTCACAGGTGGCCGGCCAGCTAGAGGTCGAAGCGTAGCACTCTAGACCACTAGCCCCCCTCCCCCTGTGCCAAAAAAGAGAAACTGAGTCTGGACAGAGAAAGAAGAAAACAGTAAGCTTAAATACACAAAGATATTGTTTGTGACATCACCCCAGATGGAAGCAATTGTAAAATATGGCTATTCACACACAAATAGTGCAATTCTCCTGTCCTTAATATTACTAGCATTAGTAATGGTTCAACTGCTTCCAGATTGTGTCCTTAAGCTCAACATATATTTTTATTTGTTAACTGCAACTTAACTGTAATGTAATAGCAGAAATACCACCTTTCAATCAATAATGTGGCCAATGTGCTGTATTCAAAACTGTGTTGAAAATCATTTCCAGCAAATATTGAAAATCTCCAACGGTTAGAACAGTGCACTATCAAAGATAGTTGAGAATCGGATCCGTGTTCCAATTTCAAAGGAATGGTTTCAATCCAGAAGTCTCACACAATATTGAATTAGAGAGTTTATTGACCAATCTGAGATATGGAAACGATAATGGAATGCCAAGCACATTTCCTGCTTAACCATCTTATAAATTACCTAGGAAACGAGCTCTCTTCTGGGAATGAAAACATCCTCGAATATATTCGATTCCAAGCAATGTCAGGCATGGAAGATTTACAAGCGTTTTGGTGTATTCTGTTTATTATGACATGACAAGATATGTCTACAAACCAGACCAGGACTGTCAAAACTTAACACCTAAGAATAAGCCATCACAATACTGTGGAGTCAACAACTTTCTCAAAACCAAGATAAATTGCTTTGCCTGTTGTCCGAGCTTCAAGTCGGTTGGACAGTAGATCTTTACATGTCTACAAAAGGCCAAAGGTTCAACAATTTCTGTAAAATCCCAAGATAAATGGGTTTGTCCATTTACCATATTGAGAGTTAATATCCTGCAATGAATGTGTGCAAATACTGAGCTATTTAAACAAGTGTTGATTGATTTGCATTCATTTACTATTGCTATAGAAATTGGTAAGAGTCTGTTGTTATAAATGTCTGCCTCATCTTCCCATGTAATTGCCACCAATAATCATTCCATAGTTTAATAGTAATTTAGCGAAAGGAATCACTTCAGCGTGTGAAGTTAAAGCCTTAAATTGATAGATAACTTCTTTATTCATGCAATTATCACAACCTTTGTAGACTTGTATTCCATTTGATGTGTAAGTAGTTGATGAATGTAAATGACAAATAGGAAAGTTAGATTAAATTTGGAATGCATATGAGAATAAATTTCTAGGATTTGTGAGGTTGTTTTTTTTAATAATTTCATGGTATTTCATATCTGTCAATAAGAATGATTGTAAATTGTGTAAATTATAAGATTCCATACAAATTACTTAGTATCAACAGATTTTTGTAAAATTAATGGCTACAGTTATGATACTTGAGATTTAAGAAGGAATGTTTGTAAGGTGAAAAAATAAGTAACTATTTGTGGTTGTTATAGGTTTCCATATGAGCTATACAATTTAGTGTTTCTAGTGCTAATTAAGTGCTTCTATAGGTATTTCAGACAAATGCATGGCACTCCTGATTCTGTGCTACCAATGATTACAATTTCCATCTTAAAACTAAACATTGATTTTTATACGCCCACATAGAAATGTGGTCGTATATTGCCGTCGCCCCCGTCCGTCCGTCTGTCTGTCGGTCCGTCCGTCCGTCCATCGTCCACAATTTCTTGTGAACGCTCTAGGGGCTTAAATTAATATCCGATTGACTTTAAATTTATACACAGTGTTTAAGGTCATGAGAGGAAGACCCCTATTGATTTTCAACGATTTCTGATAATTGCTGTCAGAGTTATGGCCCTTGATCACTTCAAAAAATCTTGTGAACGCACTAGAGGCTAAAGTTAATATCCGATTGACTTTAAATTTATACACAGTGTTTAAGGTCATCAGAGGAAGTCCCCTATTGATTTTCAGCGATATCCGATAATTGCATCTAGAGTTATGGCCCTTGATCACTTTGAAAAATCTTGTGAACGCTCTAGAGGCTAAAGTTAATATCTGATTGAATTAAAATTTATACACTGTGTTTAAGGCCATGAGGCAAAGAAGCCTACGGATTTTCAGCGATATCCGATAATTACTGCCAGAGTTATGGTCCTTGATCACTTTGAAAAATCTTGTGAAAGCTCTAGAGGCTAAAGGTAATATCCGATTGAATTTAAATTTATACACAGTGTTTACGGTCATGAGACGAAGAAGCCTAGGGATTATCAGCGATATCCGATAATTACTGCCAGAGTTATGGCCCTTGATCACTTCAAAAAATCTTGTGGATGCTCTAGAGGCTAAAGTTAATATCCGATTGACTTGAAATTTATACACAGTATTGAAGGTCATGAGACGAAGAAGCCTATGGATTTTCAGAATATTAAGTGTTTCGTATACTAAACGTTAGCATGGAGGAGAACTTTATCAACAAAGCCAAACAAATTTGAATGATTTTCTGATAATTACTTAAGAGTTGTTACTTGTTATATGATTGTAGTGTATTATAAATGTTTCATTACTGAAAAAAGTAAAATATGCGACAACTCTTGTTGACTGCCCGGACGATTTAGCTGCTGTGGGCGTATGTTTCGTTGCCTGGCAACCTATCTTTATTATATTGATGACACCAGATTAACTAGTTTTCAAGTAAACAACAAATTCCTTTAGAAAACATCTTGATGTGATGCAAGCTAGAGCAGTTTGCAAATAACTGCTTCATGTATACAACTGTCTACAACCTGGCTCCCCAGTACTTTAATCATTTACCTAATTGAATACAACCCTAACCAATATTTGACACAATCTTTAAACAGCCTGTCATTATTCATTCCATCTACAAAATGTCAACTATAGGATGGTGCTTCTGTGTGTCAGTTCACAGAATTTACCGGAAGGTTAAAAAGCTCTTATTCAGAAGATATTTTTAAGAAATCACTAAAATTTTAACTTTGTTTCTAACTGAGCGTTGATACTCGGTGCAGACTTTAATTGGATTGGCTGAAATATTTGTAACACAATAAGTTACAAATGCTTTGATTGGTCAAGTCTTGTGAGCAAAATCAATGCTTTCAACTGAGGTAGAATGCTCAGACTTGTACATGTTCGTTAGATAAATGTCTGGACTTAATTTGATGATTAATATTTTTTGCTAAGACTATAAGCTGAGACAAGCAATTTGATTGGTCAATGTTTTGGGGACATGATAACTTTGAATATATTTGAGAGTAATGGAACTTTGAGTGTAGTTTTCTTGCATTTTCTGCTTCATGTTCCTGAAGCAAATACTGTGAGTTTTACAACATCTGGCTGTTGCTGGTTTACTTCACAATTCCCGAAATTATAGCAACGTTATCTGCGGACACGTGCACAGTAGCATCCAATTAGAGATTGTGACATGGCGAACCCCACGGAAACCTTGACATTGGACGAACCTTGAACTTTGCAACTTGATTATCATCACAGGTAGACATTTTAGCTTGATAAAGTGAGACTTGGTATTCGCTCACAAGCTGGGCTTATACCCAATCAAACTTAGTGTCGAAATATTCAGGATATTACGTGAAGGGCTTGATAAGATGTACGTAGTTAAGGCGAGATCAAGCCTTCTATTGAAGATGTTTCTGCTTAGGCTTAGTTAAGTTAAACAGTTTACGAAGATAAATATGCAATTAATTAAAGTGGCACCTATGGGCTAATAAAATGTTAATTTCATGTGAATCTACTGCACTATGAAAGTTTACATCAACGATATTCATTTAGTTGATTTCCATGCGATGGATAGATATTTTGGGGTGAATAATTGTATTTGCGTGCTTGTAATTACACTCCCAATTTTGAAATATTATGAGGAGGACATACACAATCACGCTCCTCTTAACTCAATCCCAGAATGAGTTACATTAAATGTAATGAACATATAAAAAATCTAATACAGTTACAAGCATGCTTCTACAGATCTTATCACTAGCAGTAGAATAGAAACTTAATCCTATTCAAATTACAAAAATAAATTAACAGAGCTAACCTTGAAAAAATACAGATTATTACAATGTGAGTTGCCTAATTTAAACATTAGTCTTTTCTTTAGGATTTAAATATGCTCAATATTAAATTATATTTCTCCGAACCACACTATTAATCAATATAAATTGCTTTGATAAATTGCAAGGTGCCATATAACAAATAACATATTAAAACATCTCCATGAATCAAAACAAGATATTTCTGTTAAGACTCAAATCTTTATCACAAAAAATTATATACATTGCCAGGGTTAATCATTTTAACAGTTCAGAAACTATGTTGCCAAAATAGTCCTAAAAAATATTTGGCATTATTTTTCAAGTTCTCAAACTGTTATTTTCATCAAACCACAAAAGTTATGACCATGTTCTTCAAATAGTTATAATAATTATTTTTACCCAAATGTCATTAGCAAGATAACATCACTAGCAAACTGGGAGATAATGAAATATTTTCCGAGAAAAGTCTATTTGTCATAAAGAAATTTAAAAGCAAACAAGAGCAATAACTTTGCAATTAATCATCAGAAATCATTGAAAATAAATATGGTGAACAGAACACAATGGATGCTATTTCGCCTGTATATGCCGGACATGTCCTAAGCTATTTTCCAAACGTCTGACCATGGTGAAAAATATTTAAAATTCCAAACTTAATTGATTGTACAGAGTGTATAACTACTACTCATCCTAATTATCGTTGATACTAGGCTGGATTGATTTTGTTAATTAAGTATTTATCGCGTTATAATGTCTTTACACCTACCTTGATCAACTACTTTTTTCATTATCTATTTTTTAACTGTTATAGCAAGAACTGTCAGATCTTTATCTAATCTTATTCTTACCTAATGCCCCTTTAATATTATAATGAAATTTAACATTTAAACTGAACGGATTGGCATGGTTTGTTTTTTTTTCTATTATTTTGAAAATAAGAGCATTTACAACATTTATTTCATAGGAAAAAGATACTTGATATTTCAATGACCGGCATAAATACCATGTAACTTATTTATCTTCTAAAATGTTTACCTATGTTATTAGTATGTTATACTCTCCCTGGAGATAAAATGGCATTGAATATATCAGTTTTAGATTGGTTTGCACATCTTTATTCTTTCTGCAAAGCAGATGGCTGTCTTATCACTACTGGCAAGATATTGACCTTTAAGGTCTTCCATGCAACAGAAATAAATTGGATGGAAGCCACAGTGGGTCTGACGTTGGCCCATAAAGCTGGAGGTTCCGTGTTTCATCCTATTGAGGGCCAAGAAACTTCATCAGGATTTTCTGGCATAGTTCCTCCTTGTCAGTGGTGCAGGACGGAGGAGCTGGCAAGGGACAATGCATAGTTGTTCTGATGACTGATGGTACGAAAAACAATGTCCTGTGTCGACATCTGCATTCATGTAAAAGAACCATTGATTCGGAATAAGAGTAGGCCGTAGCAACTCTGAGCGGGCAAAATTTCCCTCATAAGAAAAGTGCTAAACCCTATTTCAGAAATTTTGTACGAGTTCCAAAATGGACCAATGAAAGGCACATCCATCTTAAATATCCTACTTTCTACGTAAAAGAAATAAATTTATAACAATTAAACAATTTTCCTTTTAGTTTTATTCAAGCTAAATTTAATATTTGGGTCAGTGACTTACTAGCAGTTAATAAAAATATAGTCTACTTTCATAGAACTATACAATGTGAGTGAGCGATTTAATGTTGAGTTGAAAACTGACCTTGAGTGATTCTTGAAATAGAGGACAGACATTTTATTCCCATATGTTATAAATTTTGTAACAATGTAAAGACCATGCCAAATTGTAACATATTTTTCGAAAAACTGACTTAATACCCAGACTGATATAGTAGAGATAAATAAAGAAGAGACTACATTCATGATGAAATATGTTCAATGTAAAAATTAACAATAATAACATCACTTTTATGTCTGGTCATGGATGGATTTATTCTATAGCACTTATGGTAATTCTAAATCTAATCAAAATAGCAATCCTTTTGTCAGAGAAAAAATGACTTTTGATGTGAGGGGGAATGGGTTAAAAAACACTCCAGTAGTTAGAGGGCACATAGCTCTTTGAAGTACAAGCTAAACTACATTTGGCCTTTCAGGCATTCAAAAGAAACAATAACAAAAACAAAAACCTTATCATATAATAACACATAGACAATCAAAAAATGTTTAAAACAATGAGAAAACCCATTGATCTGATTTGAATTTGAAAACATCTAATTTAGGACAGCTTTGAACTTTTGAAATGAAAAATAGGGAAAGTTACTCAATTCATACCATACAGTCGACCATGTTGAAAAAACAAACTGTTACGAATGGGCAAAAATTAAATGTTTAATAACAATGATTACACAGTTTACCTGTAGGGAGTTATTAAGTGAAAAGAAACTTAATTAATATTGACACAGATGCCCGGAGTCTCAATCTCAAGTGATTGTGTCTTGTCGGAGTGTCAAATAACAAATCATCTGGGGACTTCAACTTTTCCAATGCCAATCATAATGAGACTGTTATGATGTAAAAATCAACCTTCACTATAACAAATGAGACAAAATTGGAAGCCAGGGGGCAGTGATTGAGGAGGTGACATTTACAACCATATAACAATATGATGTCAGTACATCAATAACCATACAAGAAATAACTTCAGTCCTTGGCATTTATTAAATATCATATGGACTTTTACTTATCATCCCACATCATCTTGTCGAAATAAACACATTTTCACATACTTCTTAATGACTTTCTTCCATCAAAAATGTTCACAAACCTAGCCAACAGCACTAGAAAAACTTCTAATAACATTTTGATATTTTTAATGAAATTTCGCTTCCAACTGTATTTGGAAGATAAAATAATTGCCATCATCTTTGACTAAATTAGAAGCATTTTTTTTTCATTTGGAAAAATGTTTTCAGTTAGTAACGTTTACATTCATAAATGTAGTTACTTACAACGTACAATTTATAATGGGTCTATGGCAGTTTCATCCATTTGGAGAATAGCAAATATGCTCAGTTTCAACCATTTGGAGAATAGTATTAATATTACAGTAAATGTAAACTTCACAAAATTGTTTCATCTGATTCTACTAATAGATACAGTACATTGCTAGATTTTGAGAGAATAATCGCAGTTTACCTGTAGGGAGTTATTAAGTTAAAAGATAAACTGGTACATCACAGTGTTTTGCTGTGAATGAATGAATGAAATGGGGTTTAACGTCCTACACTTAAGCACCTAACCTGGGCTAATTGAAGACGGGCATACGCCATGCAGTGTGCTATGAGGGAAATTTTGCCCGGGCAGCAACTGAATTCCAACTGCCAAGGGTTCTTTTAGGTGCACGCCAATGTGTACACGGGACCTCGGTTTTTTGTCCCATCCGAACGACTAGGCAACTGTCCTTGTCAGGCCCTCCTTCTGCATCGCTGACAAGGGAAATCACGCCGGAAAATCGAGATGAACTTTCTCGGCAAATGCAGGGATCGAACACCCGACCTCCAGACTAGCGAACCAGCGCCTTATCCACCGTGATCCCCGTTTTGCTGTGAAACACGGTGAATCGCTTGCATGTCAGTATCGTCCCAATTTCTAGCATGTAGAAGAAAAATGTACTTTTTTTTTTAAGTTGAATAAATGTATGTTAATCTTTAGCGAGAAAGTGAGAGACAAACTAATAGTCTACAATAAATTTTAAGGCTGCTGCGAAAACGTGTACCTACATGCCGGTTTGAATAGTAACGTCCACCGGGGCTATACATGTATTACCTTGGGGCTACACATGTACATTTGAACTTATAGTTTCTTAAAATGTATCATTTGGTCTTTTAAAAAGATTTTGATGGGCAGTTTTAAGCTATAAGTATAATAAAGCCCACCTATGCTTTTGAAATTATCAACATGAAAGTTCATATATATCATATAATTATATTTCTCTAGGGGCTTATTGCCAAGAATTTGCACTATAATTACCACTTCCATTTCCTATAAATTCAATAATATCTGGAAAACGTTAATCAACAAGTGATTTCGAGGCAAATGGGATCAATAAATCTTTTCCTACACTTACAACTCAAATAAGTAATCTGAAAGAATGATGTTAAAAAAATTGTGTGTATTTGTGTTTTTATCAAAGAGCAAGGTAGACTATAAAACAGGTGCTTTAACTGTTTATGTTTCAGAAGAGTCCAAACTTTTTTTTAAATGTTTACACACCCTTCCAAAATCTGGTCTAAAACTCTAAATAATTTTTGGGCATAAAAAAAGGAAAGGGTGGACTTATATCTCTATAAACAGTTTTCCTTTCTACGTCTTTTATAACAAGTGGAATTGATAAGAGAGAGTAATGATTTATGATGCGACTGAATTCCCCACTTCAGATTTGAGTATTACCATTCATATCTGTTATTTTCAAGCTCTTGCGTGGCTAAGGAAGCCATTAATTAAGAAATACTGTAAATAAACGATTACAGGTAGCGTTAAATTAAGGAAATAATAACAGTGACAAGTTAATATTTCTTTATGTTTGAAATAAAACATGAAATTATCTCTGAAACTCTCTACAATCAAGCTTCACTAACAAAAAAACGTGTTTGAGAGGCAAATAAAAACAATTTATCATATTAAATTTCCCACTTTATCATATTAAATTTAAATAGTGAAAGTTGAACCATAAAACTGATAAATGTAATCTAAGGATATAGATCAAGGACTTTTGTACTGGCTATAGTTTATTCAACTTCAACTGCAACTACCCGATACATGTACAAATGTGTAACAGGGATGCCGCCAATCCCCATCAAAATTTTATTAAGTCACAATAATAATAATGTATGAAACATTTTTGAACAGTAAAAGGATGCAGGTTGAGAATTATTTCAAAAATAGACTTTAAATTTTTAATCAATTTATTTTTCTCTCCCCTGCCAAGAAATAAAGATGTTGATAATTATTGATATGTAAGAAAAATATATTTATCTGGATAGAAACCTGAAAAAATAAGATAAAAACCTGTTCATAATCATATATGAAGATTAATTCAGTTCAGGTAATAGTATCCTGTAATGTTTTTTTGGCAAGTTAATACTTGCTTTTTTTAAAAGGTAATTCTAGTTATCAACAAATTTGGTAACATTTGTTACACTATCTGCTTCTACCCAGTAAAAAAACTTTATTTACTAGGTCTTAATCCAGAAACACTAGCAATTATTTACTGGTAGTATGGAATGTATGTTTGTTCCTGAACTTGTTACCGGTAAATGTTTAAACCTATCTACAAGAAAGGCAATGGAAACGAAGAAATTTGTATTAACAGACGATTTGCATGTTTGGATGAAAACGTATTCAAACACAAGGGGATAATTCAAAGAATAAATTTTGAAAAAAGGAACGTGTCAAAATTTGAGATAAGAACAAATATTATAGAATCGTTGCCAAATTCTTGATAAATGGTTTATATCATTAACGTAGAATGCACCAGAACTCTACCTGCCATCTAGGAATTCGATAAAATCAGACATAAATAGTTCAAATAGACTAATTGAACAACACTTGGGAGTAATTTAAAATATGTAATGTTCAAGAGATATTTACAAATTAGTACAAATTCACCTTAAAAAATCAAAATTAATTTCAACAGAAGTTTATAATTATAGATTGATTTTCAATAAACCTATAGGTTATATCAATACAAACAATGTAGGCCTACTATAAAAGAAAAAAATCTATAATTTTCTATAGTCATCTTGCTCATAGCCAAATATACATGTAAAACCCCAATTCTTTCTCTCTATTTCCATCTATGTAAGGGTGTCACAAATTGTTTAACGAGTACCCTTTAGATCTGTCATTGATACAGACCCTATTGAAATAAAATCTAAATCACTTGTTTGAACATCCAACTTGTACATGACAAAGAGTAAGATCGCCTTTCTAACCTCATAGGCCGTCTCCGGGTCCTCCCCACCACTAAAGACCCAAGTTCATAGCATAAAGGCAGATCTTTTTCAATGTCTCCGGATTCTCAGGGATGTCCTATCGAAAAAAAAAGGACAGACCAAACCCTTATAATTGCACATATATCCCTACTCCTAAAGATCCCTACTATTTACATAAAAACTTAATTGCATTTAATTCTTTTTTTTTATAATTTCAGGTATTTTTCCTTTGAATCCAAACTTATGTGTAATGTGGGTAACCAGTGATGTATTAATGTGTACAGCTTCTATTTGGCATATGTGCACAATGTCTATGGATCGCTATTTTACGCTTAAATATCCCATGAGATATGGCCGAAACAAAACCAAGAAAATGGTGTTGTTAAAGATATTTTTTGTGTGGGTTGTTTCAATAGCAGTTAGCAGTCCTGTGTGTATTCATGGATTTCTTGATACGTCTATAGTGTATTCGCATGGACAGTGTGTTCCAACGCTCAAGACATTTGTCATCTATGGTTCTGTGTTTGCATTTTATATTCCTCTCATCATAATGATCGTGACTTATGTACTGACAATACAAATTTTATTGAAAAATCAAAGAATGATGAAAAGAATAGAACGTTCCGATTTTCGATCCCGTTTTGATCCTATGAAAGCCTTTCCAAATCTCAACATTCCTCAATTACTGACACCCCCTAGTGGTGAGTCATCTGCTGTTAGTTTTAATGAAACCAAAGACTCTCCACTTCATTTATCCTCAGAAACAATAGCTAAATCGAGTACAAAGTTATGTGAGACTCCAGAAACTGAGGATGACTCAAATGATAATCTCAATCAATCTTCCATTAAACTGCTCAAACAAAACTCTTATTCATATAAATCTCTTCAAGTTCGTGAGGATGATATGTTATATAGACATTCACAGCAATCCCTTTATGATCCACAAAATACTCACATTAATGGATATACCAGCTTGAATCGGGATAACAAAAAACACAGAAAGCAAAAAAAGCATTTTCTGGAAGTTCCTAATGAATCTTTTTTTCAAAAGAATTATACTTTGTCTTCAGCTAAATCGGACAGCAGTGTGCCTAAGGCCTGTTTCAATGATCATAAGTGTATGAACAAAATGTCATTACATCTGAGCTTTAACCATTTAGATCATGATTCAAAATCTTCAGAGTGGAATCGTAGATTTATTCAAATACAACAAGAAATGGATCAATGCTTACAAGATTCAGAAAGGGAAAAATTAAATACAGACAAAAAGCGTAAAACAGAATTAAAGTTAGTGGATGATTTTTTGAAGTACTCTATGCGTCCAATGTGCCACTCAGCTCCCAGCTCTCCACTTCGAGGAGGTAGTAGAAGTAATTGCGATATTGACTGTGATGACAAGTCAACGTCATCTAACGAATCAGACTTAATAACCATACGTCTTCACTCTAGGGCAAATAACCCTTGTAGTACTAGTAAGGAAAACTGCCTCAGTAATGGAACTGTTAATAATGGTCTTAATGAACATAACAAAGAAGTAGGTAACAGTTCTAAATCTACACATCCGCTTTGTACCGATATAGATGAGGAATTGAATGCTTCTGATAACGAAAATCCTGGGTTTAAAAGGAATGGGAGCAAGTTTAAAGCACGTTTTAGAGCTACAATCAAAGCTAGAACACGACCAGTTATAAAACATCTTTTGTCAAAAAAAGCTGCCACTAATGAGCGTAAAGCCTCAAAAGTTCTGGGTATTATATTCATAGTTTTTGTGATATTGTGGTCTCCATTTTTCATTGTGAACATACTGTCGGTAACTTGTAGAATGTGCATGTCGGATATAACTGTCAAACTGATGTCTGTGATTCTATGGATGGGCTATGCTGCCTCCTTGGCCAATCCTATAATTTATACTATGTTTAATACAGCTTTTAGACGTACATTTATCAAAATATTGACTTGTAAAATTCAACGCCGTCGATCTAAATATGCCGATACTGCTCTCCATAGCTACACAACAATGATGCAAACAGAGAGACGAAATACAATGACTGTGTTAATTAAAGATGACTCACGATAATTACCTATATGTAATTTCATTTAAAAACCCTCTACAGTTCTCAATATAATTTCACCTCTTCCCGGTCTAATTTATTGATAATTTTATTACAGTACTTGGATAGTGATTAAATGGTTTATGTCTTTTGCCTATTCTTGGCATGAAATCTGTTGTCTATATGTGATATTGATTTATAACTATTATAAAAAAATGTTTTTAGTCTTCTGTTTTTTTCCCTTAAAACATTACAAACTATAATAATTATACGGTCTAATTTAGAATCATTGCATCTATTTAAGCAACTGATACTAACAAACTCCTACATGCACTTCAATCTATCTAGTTGTCAACTTGGGACTCAAAATATCCAAATCAATCTAACAAGCTTAATAAAGGTGACTGCCCTCAACATCAGTACATGGTCAACCTCTTAAGTGGAGTCATTTACCGTTAATACAATTACAAGATGTTTGCTCTGCAAATAGATACTGACAGAAATGCTCCTACAGATTTTATTCAACTAACAAAATACTTTTGGGAGCCCAGTATTAATGTCTGAGAAAACATATCTAAAAAAAGAATTTCAGAAATACATTTCTTTTAATTAGTTCTGGCCATATTAAAGTATAAAAAAATTATATTACTGATCCTCATATAAACATATCCCAGTGACTAAAAGGACCAATAACACTCTTGTTGTAACTGAATAATATGTCCCAATCATTATTCTGGTCAACAAATTGTACTCTTTTACAATATTCCAATTAATTGATGATACAAATTTCATCTTAACACACCAAATTTAAAAAATTGGAAAAATTAAACTTCACAGTTTGAAAAGCTTTACGTAAACCTTTTCAAATGTAACTTAGATTTAAAAATATGTTCGAACCCTCTGGACAAGTAAAATAGGATGTAATTGATCATTTACACAACAGGTAGGACACTTAAACATTTAGTATTGGAATAATGCTAAAGAAAAATTCTGGACCCGTCAAGACAGCAAGAGTGTTATTGTCCCTTTAACATTATTATCAAATTATGTCAGGTACTACACATTGGGTTCAATAAGATCAAAATATAAAGGTATGGTGAGGATAATGATGAGGATGATACTAATGATGTCTGGGGGTATAATATCAAATTGCTACAGGATAAATCACATTAGTCATTATCCTTCATTTCTCCATCACAGCCATCATTACTCCATCAAGTATAATGACCCCCCTTTTATTATAGTTACAAACTGGTCAATTATTACAATGGTACAATCTGGCTGTGGGCTTAGAATCAAAATCAAGTATTCATAGCCAAGAATAATGTGTACACTTAGTGTATTGGTGCATAAATCTCTGTTCGCAATAAATTCAAATGTTTGTTACCAAAATTAAAAAAGGATTTATACTGAGGAAATCTAAAATGCAATCATTTATCAACCTGGGAAATCAACTTGACCAAGTGCTATCTATTTATGGCTACATAATCAGTATCTCTCAAAAGATTCAAACAATATGATACAAAGATGAGAATATTACAGGGACCCCCCCCCCCCCAAAAAAAAATGTTGGACATTAGAACTGTATCAGTGACCATCTGAAAATGGTAAGGTCGTGTCACTGTGATGTTTCTTTCATCATTCATTTGTTTACTGTCAACAACTGGCTTCAATATCTGTGACAGCTATAATTAAAATTGCATCATCATAAAATAACATTCCCTACTACTATGCCATAATAAGACAAATATCTTAAATTGAGCATTTGTCTTCATGAGTATGAAATACTAATTGTAACCAAAAACATTATTTAGAGTTAAATCTTGTATCACTGAAATTTAGTACTGCTTTCGATGTACGCAAAAAAAAAACCCAGGCAGGATAGGCCCACATTTTGCAAGAGATGGATAGATAACAAGCTAAATCAAAGCAATTTTTTGTAAGTTATGGTCTGAAATGTGCAAATATCAAAATGGACTTAGATTTGGGGAATATAAAGATATGATTTAAATTTCATCAAACCCTGATAAAAAATTTGACCTCTGGAGGGTCCATAACCTTTGCGTACAAAGAAAGGCCATTTTGTCAGGCAGTTTCATTTCGATATTCCCGAAATTTGAATTCAACCTTCATTATGGTGATATAAGCTTATCTAAATCGTTTTTAAAATCGGAAAAAAAATTGTGAACTCTTCGAGATTCCACAAGCTAAAAATGAGATATTTTCGACCAATCAGGGTCCATAATTCAGGAAGTTACAGTCCGATATTTGTGAATATAGAAGAAACAGAGATCTTCTGGTTATAAACTTACATTTCACGTTTCAACAAAAGTGGATAAAAATTGTGACATCTACAGAGTCCAGAAGCTAAAAATGTAATTTTTTGTACGGAAAGAAACCAAGGTCTTAGGGAGATAAACCTATTATAAGCTTATTTCAAGTTTTGTTGAAATCGGATAAAAATTGTGATCTGTAGATCGACTGTCCACAAACAATTGTGGACGTACGTCTGGATGGAGAGATGTCCAGACAAGGGCAATGACAATATATATACGTCCACATGAAAATGTGGTCATATAAAAAGCTGTGTTTCTGCCTGCGATTTTTGTATTTCCATATGCACAGAAAAATCTCTGAAAATTTTTAGGAATCCCATCTAATAATGTCATCAGTGAGGATTTCTCTTTACATTATGGAGCCTATCATTGTTAACATTTAGTCAATGCCTTTTTAAAATAATACCATGTCCAAAAAATCTGCCATTTGCAACCAGCCTCCATAGTCCATACAATTGTAAACAGTGTCATCTGTTACCAAAATGAGCTCAGAATGTTTATATGACGCCTTTATCGTGCAACATTTGTGAAAAGTCAAAATGTTAATGAACCTAAACAGCCTAACTATAATAATTATACGGTCTAATTTAGAATCATTGCAGTAAAGCAATCGATACTAACAAACTCCTACATGCACTTCAATCTATCTAGTTGTCAACTTGGGACTCAAAATATCCAAATCAATCTAACAAGCTTAATAAAGGTGACTGCCCTCAACATTAGTACATGGTCAACCTCTTAAGTGGAGTCATTTACCGTTAATACAATTACAAGATGTTTGCTCTGCAAATAGATACTGACAGAAATGCTCCTACAGATTTTTATTCATCTAACAAAATACTTGTGGGAGCCCAGTATTAATGTCTGAAAAAACATATCTAAAAAGAGTAATAATGGAAATAGAACAAAATACAAATTTTAACTGTACAATGTTTTAGAAATATGTCAGAAATAAGCTTTTTTAATTGTGTAAATAGCCCATTTATAACATGTGTTAGAGTAAGTGAAAAGTTATCTACATGCATAGAAGAAAGCATATTGCAATATTCATTAATAGGTCAGGAGGAGTTAGAATTATTAGGGGGAATTCCGCTCCATACATAATCCATGAAGTTACGGTCCGATATATACGTAAATATCGAAAGGAACCGAAATCTTATGGTGATAAACCTATATTTCAAGTTTCATTGAAATCAGATAAAGATTGTGACTGATAAGAGGGTCTAGAGCACAAGTGATCTAACTACCAGCTAAAACGGTAGGTAGTTAGATCACTTGTGCTCTAGACCCTCCAATTGTGGACGGACAGACAGGGGCGATGACAATATAAGTCTACATGAACATGTGGACGTATAAAAAAATCACAATTATACCATCTCTATTTGCTGAAAATTGCCAGACCCCCTCCCCTTGGCATATGTCTATGTGAGAACCCTGGTATGTATGCACTTGATCACTCAATAATACATTCTACATACAGTAGATATCACTTGTATGATAAATTTCATAATCTGCTGCGATATCATATCGCTTTACATGAATTTGATTGGTCAGCTGAAAAGGAACTTCTTTTTATTTTCAAAGAACAGTTCGTTTTTTATTAATGTAACTTCCTATTTATTAAAAATGAACAATGTCTATTTGATTGGCCTTGATGGAAAAAACTGAGTCAATAAAAAGGCCTTTGAAAAGGTTGAATTGCTGTAAAACAAATGATTTATCACTATACGCCGTAATGTATAATCAGGACAGGTTCAGTAAAGGTGAAATCTATAGCAAAAAATTATATATATTTATTTGTGCATGCAAGAAAGGATTGGGTGATAAATAAAATCTCCTACTCATGTTTTTTGATATCAAAAAAGACTCGTAGGAGATTCTATATATAGTCATGTCTCATGGGAGTTCACAGCTGAAAAACAAGTTGATGAATAACACATGACACATTTATATGCAATACAAGAGACAAGTTACTTTAAGAGTTTATTTCAGCGACATTTCAACGAGGGTTCTACCTTCTTTATCAAGCATAGAATGATGAATGTCTTGCCATTTTATGCAAACATTATGTCATGTGGTGGTGGATGTTTTGTGAAAAGATATTCATTTTCATTTCCTTTTGTTGTGCAAAAGACATCCTGTTCTGCGCTGGTCACACACTGTTCCAAGTTTTCTAAAAGCTTTGGATGACAAATGGACTCTCACATTAAAGAAGGTGGCTATATTGTTTCTATATTCCAACAATAGATATAACAATGACAGCTACTAGAGTCAAACTTCTACTCAATGCCATATTAATTTAAAGATTGCCTCTGTGATTTTAATGGCAGAAGAAATATTGACAAATTGAAAGAATAGAAACATGACCGATAAGAATAAATAACTGGTAATATAACTCATTTTTAAAATCACTTTTTAAGCTTTGGGCACCATACTGAAAGATCTGGTGGTATTACTGGTATTGATGATAACACTAATACATTCTTAAATTAATGGTGGTGCTTGAGCACCTACTCTATAGTATTATATCAGATGATAACCCAGAATATAGAAACATATGCACATTCTTCTTTCAAGTCTGTGTTGGTTTAAAATATTAGGTTTTGCTCAACAAGTTAATAAATCAGTCAAGTTATAAATTTCATTTGCAAATGGGTATAGCTTACTAAGATATTTGTATGCGAGATCTTACAAACTTCTTTACTAAGCACCGACTGTATATCAATGATCATCATATATAATTACTTGGTATTTATTCGGCAGACATTAAATTACAGTAAATACATAGAATACTAGACTTAAAAAGTAAAAAAAAAAAAGATTCTCTATATATAGTAAACGTAATAGTTTCAGTCTAAAGTTATTAGTAACTCTTAAGTATAGATCTATAAAAATAACATACCGAAATAGAAGAAAGCCTAATGCTGTTACAGCAACTCTTCTTACATCATCATTAACATCACTCACCTAAAAATAATCAATTAAGACAATAATAAAACATTTCAACATAGGGGTTTTACATAGGCATTCAGATATCCTAAATAAATTATTGTTTATATAAAAAAAAAATTTTTTTCGTTAACCTCAGTATTTTCCAGTATGGGGGTTTCAAAACGGCACCTATTTTTGAAACAGTGATTGGATAACATGAGCTGCTGTTACCAAATTTTTTCCTTTATTACACTAAAAATAAGATATTAGACTACTGTTAGTGAAACACAGGTTCATGAAATCAAAGTAATTAAACGGAAGCTGTTGAAATTCTATGCCTCGTTTCCACAATTAAAATATTACATAAATTTTTGAAATACTTAGACACTACGAATAGTAAGAAAGACTCATAGATCAGATGTTGGCTTTATCTGTTAACTAAAATCTTCATAAGTTTCAAAGGCCATCATTAAATTCTACAAATTGAAACGAGAGCATAGCCAAAGCTGCAATATACATCATGATTCCTGCTTTGATTGGTACTTTATAAAATGAAGAGAATGAAATATGAAATGGCTGCAATGAATGTAATATGGCAAGAGGCAAAGAAGGCACCAACATCAATAGTTGCCATCCTTAGGGTATAAGGGAAAAGTATACCAAGTTCCAAGATAATTCATTCAGAATTGTAGCCCTAAATGCAAAAAATGGGCCTGGCTCTGCCACTGGGGGGTGGGTATGCACCACAAAGTTTCAAGATGATAAGTTAAACAATGATCTGTAGATGACAAACAAAAAAATACAAGAAATGGGATGGTTCTGCCACTGGGGGTGGGGTGGAAGTGGGGTGGAAGGTGGGTGGGGTGCCTGCACCAAAAACAATAGGAATCATCCTTAGGGTATAACTTATAAGGAATACATGTACATGTAAGTATGAAAAGTTTTTAAGACGATCAATGAAGAATTGGGACCTGTAGGCAACATACAGACACACAGAAAGAAAAAGGGTGTGGCTCTGCCCCTGGTAGGTGGGCATGCACCAAAAACAATAATGATTATCCTTAGGGTATAAGGAATAAGTATACAAAGTTTGAAGTGGATCCATTTAGAAATGCGACCTGTAGAAAACAAACAAATACAAAATATGGGCACAGCTCTGCCCCCAGGGTTGGGCAGGCAAAAAAAACCAATAGGGATCATCCTTAGGGTTAAGTATGTAAAGTTTCAAGATGATCAATTAAGAAATGCAACCTGTAGAGAGAGTGAGGATTTAACTAACAAGTTCATTAAATATAGGGACTAACACATGGTTCAATTTTATTTCAATTTTAGCAGTTGGAGGAAACTGGAGGACCTGGATAAAAAACCAACAAGGTTGTACAGGCAACCCTACACCTTGTCACCAACCAGGAAATCGAAACCACACAAGTTGACACAATGACAGACCTTATAATACAGGTGCAGGTGCTAACCATTCAGCTATCCAACTCCCCATTCGGCCATTCAACTCTCTGTCACACAAAGAATTTATATTTTTGTACTATGTAATCAAACAGCATCTCATGTCTTCTATTAAATTAACTTGTTACCAAACTCAGATAATCACAATGAAATTATCCATTGGAGAAATGCCCAAAAATATTAATAATTCACAAGTTGTTACAGGATCACAGCAGCATTAATTCTGGCTGAGATAGTTAATAATCTATTTTTTCTCGATTCACAATTGAAAGAGAAATAAAATGAAAATTGAAATGGGGTTAAACGTCTTACTGCCCTGCACCTAACATGGGCTAACGAAGACGGGCATATGGCATAAAGTGTGCTACGAGTGAAATTTTGCTTGGGCAGCGGCGCTCCGCCTACTCTTAAATTGAATTCCAACTGCCAAGGGATTTTTTATTACGTGCATGGCAATTTGAACAACTAGACAGCAGTCCTTCCCTTGTCAGGCCCTCCATCCTGCATCACTGACAAGGGGAAACCACTAGTGCTGAATCGATTTTTCTCAATTCTTTTTTGCATTTTCTTAAATATATTAATATTATGTACTTTAAAAACTTTAAATTATACCCTAAACTTTATTTGAAATAATGACACTTTGCAAACGATGTCCAGTAGTCTTGACATGTTTGTTACTATAAATAGCGCAAGACGTAATTACCATTAGTTTCGTAGGTTTAGAATGACAACATTTTAACGCCTTTCGTTTTGTTTCCGAATTGTAAAGTTTGTTATATATAAGGCTTAGTTTACATTACTAAATAGTAATCAACTTTATTTATTTCCTGGTTTTAGTGACTGCATTAAAAATACAATCACATATTTGATTTGTTGTTTTATTGATAAATCTATGATGACCTAGTTATGAATCACGATACGTATTGTATCGTAGCACATAAATCGCAATACATATTGTATCATGACTGCAGTCGCAATACCCATCACTAGAAACCACGCTGAAAAATCTAGATGGACTTTCTCGACAAATGCAGGGATAGTCTCGGTCACCCAGAACCCCCTTGTCTTCAACATCGGAGGGTCTGGGACAGTTTTCAATATTTGACGTAAAGTCCATGGCCCATGCGTAACCTGGAGTTTGGTTTTTAATGTGGTTGATTATCTAGTCTCTTTAGCCCCTTCCCACAATAAATCCCATAATTCTTGCATTAATTATTAATATAAACAAACACTTACCATGACAACGAATTAGGATTAATTTTAAAAGCATAGATATGGCCCATGAAGAAAGAAATAATACAAAAAAAAATTAAGAGTGTTAGATATTGAACTGGCATGCAATTAAATGGATTTTTTGAAATGACATTCTTAAATTAATTTCAGGGGCGTAAACATCTTGTTTTAAGGAGTAACCTCCCTAAGAGGTTTTTTATGATAATGTAAAAGACAGAATTATCTAGCCAATTTTCCTCAAATGTTGACAACACATCCAGACTAATATTCGTAGAATATTTTTCTGGATGATAGAGAGGGACTAATGCAGGGATCGAACACTCCAACACCAGGCTAGCGAGCCAGCGTCTTACCCACTTAGCAACGCGACCCCCCAATTGAAAAGAGACTAAACAGTGTGAATTGTTCATGTCTAAATTTAAGTGATATCCCATTTTTGGACAATCAGGAACAAACCTACTCAATCCAAATATTGACAGAACTTAATTTTGCGGTTGGGTGATATTGGATTGACATTTTATGAAGTTAACTTTCGTGTGACAGATTTTTGTAATGTTTTATTGGAGAAAGAAGTATGTCTTGACAGCAATATGATTATTTTAAGTGCGTCTAATAATCTAAGCAATTTTAAGATTGGAAATAACATATATGAAACAGTCAATTTTCTCATGAATCAAATATTGTATGTGGTATCTCCTCTACTTTAAGTAACAAATTCATTCACTGTATCAGGTATTAAATATCTCAAATTGACATATAACAGAAAATCTAAGAACATATTGTCGATATTTAGTATGGAAAAAAATTTACACCCTTTTAGAAACACATTAAATGAAGCTGGACAAAAAAGGAATTATGACAATATGACATTAATGTAGTGATATTTCATTCAATTAGGATTGCACATAATCTTAGGAAAACAAGCATATGGGTAACTACCGGTACATTGAGAGAGACAGACAACTAAAAGCTTATACAATGATATTATTTTGTGATTACATGTATGAATTAAATATTTGACATGATCAGAAGATTTGGTTGAATAGTAGTCGACAAATAGTCAAAACAATCCATAAAAATATGGATTACGGATAATTATAGCCATCACATTACTTCTTAAAAGGTCAAATATCCATTTTATTTTGTCTCGATTTTTCAAATCTAAATGAAGATAATCAATACCTTACAAAAATACTATAGTAAAATTGAACAATTATAAATATATAAGCTGTACATTACTTACAGATTATGTACTAATCATATCGAATTTCTAGAAAAACATAGACATTTAATTAAAGAAAATAGGGTTTAACTCAGTTCATCACTACTAAGGCAGTATAAGTTGTTTCAGCATGTACTTCATGTTTAAATGTTGAGCTCTTGAGTAGGATGGTATCAAGGAATTACTAAAAAAAAGAGTAACTGAATGAATGAATGAAATGGGGTTTAACGTCCTACTGTTATGCACTTAACCTGAGCTAATTGAAGAGTAACTGAACACCATATCTAACATTATTATTAATATATATTCTGATGAATAAATCTGGCCATGCATTTGTCTTTAAAACCTATCAATACATTCCTGGGTTTCTGTAGTTTGTAAAGGGTTGCTTTATTGTAGAAAAATAAAAATAACCCTCAAACCACACCTGAAATAGCTAACATGACTCACACTGTGACGCTTTTGGCCTTTTTTTATGTCATTATTTCATTATAATCTGTTACCATTTTAATTCATTTATCAAATAAGACACAAATCTTTGGATATGTAAATGGCCTTTCCAGGATCTACGAACATTGAAAACTTGACTGTACATGAGGTGATTCTTGTTTGTAGAAACTCATCATAAGAGACAATTAGGAGTCCTGCGTACGCTACTCTATGAAAACCTTATTCATAGACTGATTTAGAGTGGTCTTAATCTCAAGAGTTATAACCATTTCAAACGGGATTGTCTATATATAAATAGAACTCTTCTTTGCAAAAAATTGTGACAAATTACAATATATAGTGTCTAGTCAACCAAACTAAACAAAATGAAATTGTAATCTAATTTCAATCAAATTGGTGTAGCCTTTTCTTTAGCTGTCAAAAAGGTTATATGGAATCAGAATTACAACATCCAATAATTTTTTTATAAATGTACTTTCTCTTTAATAAAGTAACTGACATGTACGGCATCTTATTTCATGGACTAACAGACAAGCAATATGTTTGATGTTTTTTGTTAATTCAGGCAGTAAACAGTGAGCTTGCTTGGTTGCCTGCCCAGTAAATTCCATTCTACATAAAGCATGCCTAAAAGCACTGTCAGTTTTATCAAATTTGGGCAATATGGTCATAAATTTTACCAATAACAAAAATGTTCTAACAAATTTCATGAAATTTTATAATAGTATTAATAGCATGCTTGAAAATCCCAAGAACTTTCTCTATCTGCGCAGGGATCGAACACAGTGCCTCTGGTTTAGTCGGGCAAAGTCTTACTCACTGAGCCTTGATGACCCCCTTATCTTAATTTTATTGATAAGAATAAATACATAGGAAATTTCAATATGACCTGTAATCTTGGTATTTTTCTCATGGCATGTTGTTGAGGATTTACTTTAATTCTGTGCTATACTTAATATGGATATAGTTAGTTGAATTTGTTAAGCAGTTCTTTATACATAATCGCCTTTATTTCTGCAATTTATTATTCCTTATTACATCTTTTGTGACTAGCAGCTTCCTTCTCGAAAATTCTTTTAAGAAGTTGGCAATACAAAGGTATTCAGATTAGAAGATGAGGGACAGCTTTGATCTATTGTCACACTAACAAACTATTATATATGGAATAACAATAACTAGTTTAACATGCAACGTTTCAACAATGATTATCTTATCTTTTATGAAGAAAATGGGTTTTACTTTCCGAGTATCTATCATTTGCTTGATAATGAGGAGAGTATCATGGTCCAAACAGTGCATGTTAATAAACCAGTAATTGTTATTTCATAAATTTTGTTCATTGTACGTAGTGTGTTACTGTTCAATTACTAAATGCCATTTAAAGAGGATCTAATCTCGTCATTTGATAAGATTCTCACATAAAAATTAACTAGCATTATTGTCCTACTATAATACTACCTATCATCATTAATAATGAACAAAACATACTATATAATCCTCTATGTACTCTGTTCTATAACATCAATCATGAGGTGACATGCGTGCATTGATCTATACAGGTCTTTAATATGTATGGTTATGTGAAGCATATCAATAGTAGTAGCCACGTTTGAATTATTTATTTTTTTTGAAAAATATGGTAGCTATACAACATGGGTCCCGATATCTTCAATTTAACTTAATTATAAAGCTTTAATTTCGTACATCTTATTAAGCCTTTCATGCAGTACCCTGCATATTTCGGCACTAACTTTGTTTGGCTACTGACCCAGCTGGGTAGACTATTAGATTTCTTGATCATTGTGAATACCAAGTTTGGATAATCGAGTTGCAAAGTTCAAGGTTCGTTCAATGTCAAGCTTTCTACAGAGATTTTCATGTTTGATATGAGTGTGTTTGTGTCACAACCTCTGATTAGACACTATCGTTCACATGTCTGCATTATTAAAGGGAGATTTCATAGCTATACGTTCAGGAATTTCAGACCAGTCTAGCAACATCTAGATGTTGTAAAACTCACGGCCAATCGGGACCATCGGGGTCCCTTCAACCAATTTTGCAAAATTTTCAAGATAATCAGTAAGCTGATAACCATGTTTATAAATGTTCATGAAATTATTGCTGAAGTAGGATAAATTATAAGCCCTTTTTTGGGTGTCCATAAATTTTTCAATTCTTTTTGGAATCCTAGAGACAATGATGACATAAGAAAGTAAGATATAAGTATTATTGTGAACTTGGATGCCATCAGCCTGATGAGTTGGTATGGCATACATTATCTGTAATTCAATCACATTTAACTTTCATGAATTTCAACAACTTTACTTTTTTATCATTTTTTAACATATAAAAAACTGAATCACTTCTGGATGAATTAAGTTTAACTGCCTGATGTTAAGTGTTAATGCGGCATTAGGTGCAGTTAAAACATGTATGTGGGTGTTCTCTGCTTGAAATAATCAAATGAAGTAATTGCAGATTATCTAATTATGTTTTAATTAGTGCTGTAAGTAAAGCAGTTATTGTTTTCATTGATTACTCCTCACCCATATTCGACTAATTTTGTTTATTGTTCCAACAGTTAAAAATAATTTCTTTTCGTATGAACACTGAAAATGATTTCATTAAACAGTATATGGATGTAACAAACACACAAGAAAAAGAAAGCAATTTAGAACTTTGGATTGTACAAAGATATATTATCACTACCATTATGGGATTGGGGCTCTGCATGAAATGTGATGTAGGTAATTATATATCAAGATTGTTTTGATTTCCAGCTCTCTGATTCCATGTGATGTTCTACTTTATTAGTGTAATTTCTTTCTTACTGTTTGAGCCACCGACTTTAAGAATCAGAAATGTTGATATACTCCAAAACTAAGCAATAAACAAGTCTTCAACTCTTACAATTAAATCTGTTGCTTTAATCGCTTTTACAATAGTATATTCCCATAAATAAAAAGTACTCCATAATTTTCTTAATAAAATCGATATTGTCATAGACAAACTCAATCTGATAGGGTAAATTCCACGATGGAATATGCTCATAAAAAAAAAGTACTCCCCTTTAGGATCCATAACTTTCGTAAAATCGATATCATCATACACAAAAGCAATACCGGTACATGTATTTGAGAGTGTGTGGAGGGCTTTTGGAATAGACCATACATATAAAGGGCAACCAGAGAAGGAGCAAATTCACCTTTTAGCGAAAAGAACATTCCCATAAATAACAGTCATCTCTTGTAGCATCAATAACTTCCTTCATAAATTTGTCTGGGAATGTAAACAACCGTGTGGTTATATATCTTAATGAATCGAATCAAAGATTCAAACTGATATGCAGTAGCGGGAAGGGGTGGGGTGGTTGAAACAGCATGTGTGAGTAGAGTAAGTGTGGGCTGACTAGATCACAAGTCGAAACTTCAGCGAACATCTGCATATCATGACCTTAAAGATACAAACGCAAACACCCTATAAACTCTCAAAAATCAAAGATTCAAAACTGGTTTGGTAAATATATCAGAGAGAGAGAGAGAAATGGGGTTTAACGTCCACTCGACACAAACTAAGTCATATCAGGCAAAATATATCACAGACCTCCATGTCATAAAGGGACTAAATGCATCTAAAAATTAATTAAGCGTTTCATATTCAGTCCTGAGTAAAATTCAAGAAGATAGATTTCCATAATTCAAATTTCTTAAATTAATATATATAAGCTTATAAAAAACAGCTTTATTGTAACAAAATTTGTTTGTAAAATTCAGTAGTATTCTTGTAATGTCCATGTGGAAATCCCCATGCATCATACTTGACAAGATTACATTCAATGTGTAAAGATTACAGATAAGCCAGGACATGTTTCAATAGGTAAACTGGTTACTTTAACTTATTAATAATAAGTTACTTTACTTTACTATAATTGATGAAGATACTCCTTCTTACTGTGGGATATTGGACAAATAAACGCAATATAATTGGATGATTTTTTTAAAAGAAGATAGTAAGCTGGCACTGCCAGGCAGGATACGCCCACATTTTCGAGAAATGGTTAGAGAACAAGCAAAACCGAAAGTGATTTTTCCTACAATCAAAGGCTATAATTCATTAAATTACAATTTGATATGCGCAAATATCGAAAAGAATCAAGATCTTTAGGTTATAAACATGCATTTCAAGTTTCATCAAAATCGAATCAAAATTGTGACCTATACTAGGTCCACAACCTTGATATACCATATTTTAACACTATTAGAGTACAAACGGCGGCCATTTTGTCTGGCAATTATGGTCCGATTTCCCTGAAATTCAAACTCCACCTTCGGTATGGTGTAACGGTGATAGAGTCAAGCTTTTTTTCAATCGGATAATAATCATAACCACCAGAGGGACCATAGGCGATTTTTCGGGCAATCAGGGGCAATAATTCAGAAAACTACGATATGATATGCGCAAATAACGAAAGGGACCAAGATCTTTGGGTTATAACCATGCATTTTAAGTTTTATCAAAATTGAATCAAAATTGTGACCTATAGGGAGTCCACAACCTTGATATACCTTTTTATAACCGTATTCGCGTACATGCGGCGGCCATTTTGTATGGCAATTTTGTTCCGAATTTTACCGAAATTCAAACTCAACCATCCTTAGAGTGTAACGGTGATATAATCAAACGATTTTTTACATCGGATAATAATTGTGACCTCCAGAGGGACCACAAGCTAAACAAAGACGATTTTGCGTATAATCAGGGGCCATAATTCAGGAAGTTACAATCCGATATGCCCAAATATCGAAAGGAACCAAGATCTTTGGGTTATAACCATGCATTTCAAGTTTCATAAAAATCAAATTAAAATTGTGATCCCTACAGGGTCCACAACCTGGATATACCATTTTTTAACAGTATTCGCGTACGAACGGCGGCCATTTTGTATGGTAATTTTGGTCCGATTTTTCCGAAATTTGAACTCAACCGTCCTTAGGGTGTATCGGTGATATATTCGAACGGTTTTTCAAATCGGAAAATAATTGTGACCTCCAGAGGTACCACGAGCTAAAATAGGTGATTTTTCGGACAATCAGGGGCCATAATTCAGGAAATTACGTTCCGATAGGCGCAAATATCGAAAGGAACCAAGATCTTTGGGATATAAACATGCATGTTAAGTTTCATCAAAATCGGTTCAAAATTGTGACCTCTATAGGGTCCACAAGCTAAAAACGTGATTTTTCGTACAGTCAGGGGCCATAATCCATGAAGTTTTGATCCGATACGTGCCAATATCGAAAGCAGCCGAGATCTTTGTGGGATAAACCTATATTTCAAGTTTCGTCGAAATCGGGTAAGAATTGTGACCTGTAGAGAGTCCACAAACAATTGTGGACGGGCGGACGGACAGGGGCGACGACATAATACGTCCACATGAAAATGTGGGCGTATAAAAATAATACTGGATACTTTTATATAATTAATTATTTATAGTATTTAAAAAAAAAATGGTTGCCAGGAAACAAAACATATCTTTGTGGGATAAACCTATATTTCAAGTTTCGTCGAAATCGGGTAAGAATTGTGACCTGTAGAGAGTCCACAAACAATTGTGGACGGGCGGACGGACAGGGGCGACGACATAATACGTCCACATGAAAATGTGGGCGTATAAAAATAATACTGGATACTTTTATATAATTAATTATTTATAGTATTTAAAAAAAAAATGGTTGCCAGGAAACAAAACATATCTTTGTGGGATAAACCTATATTTCAAGTTTCGTCGAAATCGGGTAAGAATTGTGACCTGTAGAGAGTCCACAAACAATTGTGGACGGGCGGACGGACAGGGGCGACGACATAATACGTCCACATGAAAATGTGGGCGTATAAAAATAATACTGGATACTTTTATATAATTAATTATTTATAGTATTTAAAAAAAAAATGGTTGCCAGGAAACAAAACATACGGCCACAGCAGCTTAGTCATCCAGGAAGTCAAAAAGGGTTGTCGCTCATTTTTTTTCTTTTTTCAGAATTGGAAACATTTACAACACACTAAAATTTGATTACATATAACAACCCATTAGGCTTCTAGTTCTGCCCTATTCTAAGATTTAGCATACAAAACATTTACAGGGGCATTATGGAAGATTAGATGAAGAGCTGACAGTACTCACTATAATATTTAACACTAGACAGTGTAAAGGGAATATGCTGTAAATTTTAGTCAAATTGACCCACTCTGAACCTGGATATTAGCGTTTGAATTTTAGGCCTAGCCTCCACTGCCCTCGACCATCATTATTAGTATTATTACAGTCAGATGGGTCAGTACAATAAAAAAAGTAGTCCTGATTATCCATTTTTGGATTAAATCATCAGTGAACGTTGATAGCAAATCAGATTCAAATCCAGTGAAAATGCAACACATAAGATAGCATCTAGAGTTGATTATGAGGTTTTCATGTTCATTAATGTTAATTAATAGTTTATATATAATAAAACCAGCGGCTGCCAGGCAGGATACGCCCACATTTTCGAGAGATGGATAGAGAACAAGCAAAACCGAAAGTGATTTTTCCTACAATCAAAGGCCATAATTCATTAAGTTACAATTTGATATGCGCAAATATCGAAAAGTATCAAGATATTTAGGTTATAAACACGCAATTTAAGTTTCATCAAAATCGAAATTAAAATTGTTACCTCTACAGGGTCCACAACCTTGAAATAGCATTTTTTAACAGTATTCGCGTACAAACAGCAGCCATTTTGTATTGTAATTTTGGTCCAATTTTTCCGAAATTCGAACTCACCCTTCCTTAGGGTGCAACGGTGATATAATCAAATGATTTTTTAAATCGGATAATAATTGTGACCTCTAGAGGAACCACAAGCTAAACAAAGGCGATTTTGCGTATAATCAGGGGCCATAATTTAGGACGTTACGATCCGATATGCCCAAATTTCGAAAGGAACCAAGATTTTTGGGTTATATCCATGCATTTTAAGTTTCATCAAAATCAAATTAAAATTGTGACCTCTACAGGGTCCACAACATTGATATACCATTTTGAACAGTATTCGCGTACGATCGGCGGCCATTTTGTATGGCAATTTTGGTCCGATTTTTCTGAAATTCGAACTCACCCTTCCTTAGGGTGTAACGGTGATATAATCAAACGATTTTTTAAATCAGATAATAATTGTGACCTCCAGAGGGACCACAAGCTAAACAAAGGCGATTTTGCGTATAATCAGGGGCCATAATTCAGGAAGTTACGATCCGATATGCGCAAATATCGAAAGGAACCAAGATCTATGGGTTATAACCATGCATTTCAAGTTTCATTAAAATCAAATAAAAATTGTGACCTCTACAGGGTCCACAACCTTGATATACCATTTTTAACAGTATTCGCGTACGAACGGAGGCCATTTTGAATGGTAATTTTGGTCCGATTTTTCCGAAATTTGAACTCAACCTACCTTAGGGTGTAGCCGTGACATAATCGAACGGTTTTTCAAATGGGATAATAATTGTGACCTCCAGAGGGACAACAAGCTAAAATAGGTGATTTTTCGGACAATCAGGGGCAATAATTCAGGAAATTACGTTCTGATAAGTGCAAATAACGAAAGGAACCAAGATCTTTGGGTTATAAACATGCGTGTCAAGTTTCATCCAAATCGGTTCAAAATTGTGACCTCTACAGGGTCCACAAGCTAAAAACGTCATTTTTTGTACAATCAGGGGCCATAATCCATGAAGTTTTGGTCCGATACATGCCAATATCGAAAGCAGCCGAGATCTTTTGGGGATAAACCTATATTTCAAGTTTCGTCAAAATCGGACAAGAATTGTGACCTGTAGAGAGTCCACAAACAATTGTGGACGGACGGACGGACGGACATGCGGACGGACGGACAGGGGCGACGACATAATACGTCCACATGAAAATGTGGGCGTATAATAAAACCGAGTACAAACAATCCAAACCATTAGACAAAATTCGAAGTCATATAACATTTCAGGCCCAAAGAAAGGCCTGTAATCGGCAATTTAGCTCTGCAGTCCACAATATGTGTTTAATAATAATGTCAATTGCCATTATGATCGGAAATAGGCTTCTTCTTCTCATGAGTTTAAACACTGTATAAATTTAAATTCAATCGGATATCAACTTTAGCCGCAGAGCAGACATGTCTACAGCGTACATAAAAAATTTAGTAGATCTTTCTACAAGTGATTACTATTTCTCTAAGGATTACTAATGTATGTTAAAAGTACTTAGAACTGGCTCGAGAAATATTAGTATTTATATGAGAAAGAATCTTTTGTCTGAAATGTATAGTCAAGAGCTTTATGTGTGCGGTTTTAGACCTTAATATAGACTCAATGTGATTTTACATCATTAACTTGATGACAGTATTGAATACTGAAAGAAGAAAGGAAAGTCTATTTGGAAGGGATATCATGTAATTACCCAATAACCTGTGACATGCAGACTAAATCAAGGAGAAAAGGTCACGTTTCAAGACAATTTGAAAGTAAGCCCTTATCAGAGGCAAGAAAATAACCACCTTGACATAATCACCTCCATCAACAAGCTGAGTACTCCATAAAGAAGTTTTCAATTACGTCAAAAAGCTATAATTTACCCAGACCATTTCCCTAATAATGTGTATTTATCACCATACTTTCTCTGTGGCAAAGGCTGCCATCACCTAATGTAACATAGATTATTAAAGTTACGTCTTGCATGCTGCCATCTCCTGGTAAATAAACTGAGAAGTCATTTTTTTTCATTTTAAGTCGTTTGTCATCAACCTATTTATATTCGGGAAGCTTAGACTCAGTTATCCTATAATAATGAGACTTGTCATCTCCAACTTAGAATCTGAAAAACATTCCATGAAATCACAATGCTCTGGAGACTAAATAAATTTATAAACTTATCTCCCCTCTTCTTTCAACCTAAATAAAGCACGCTTTTAAATTGAAATATTTATATTTTATTCCGCATGACCTATGATATAATCTAGAGTATTTGAAGTAGATATCTAGGATAATGTTAAAGGAGCTAAATCGCTAACATTTGGGACATAGAAATTGACAAAAGTAGTGATGTGCGGTTTTTCGGTTTAACCGAATAACCGCGGTTTTTACATATAAACCGAAAACCGAACCGATAAAACAAAAAAATAACCATGCGTTTCGGTTATTTTTCCAAATTCCTAAATTTTAATTTACCCGTTTTTCGTTTCGGAAATGTTTGATAAATTCCAAAATTTTAATGTAACCACCACTTTCGTTTTGATTTTAGATCAACCAGGCCCCCTATGTATAGAGTGTTTAATAGTTTAATAAGTCTGGACAGCCTAGACTATTTATTTTCTCAATTCGTTTCGGTTTATAATCCAAAATTCTATGCAACCCTTAGCCGGTTGTCAATATTAGGCACGATGGCTTCCTCAAGAAGTAAAATGTCTTCCAAGTCCATGGCTTTCTCACTATGAAAGATTGGATGACAGTACATTTCTATGGACAGTACTAAACATAGTGCAATCTTTGTGAAAAGCATATGTCTGCTGAATTCGGAAACACATCCAACTTGAAGGTGCACCTAAAATAAGTTTGTCACATCTTTTTTTTTTTTTTACAGTAACTTTGTATTTACTAGTCGTAATTAAAGTCATCTTAACAGTAAAAAAAACTTGTTGTTTACAATTTACATCCATATGTTTGATATCTTTTCTGGCTTCCAAGTAGGCTGTATAAGATAACTATAAATCAGTACATTTATAATACAGTTTTGAAATGAATAAAAAACCGAAAACCGAAACCGAGTTTTTTTGCCCCAGAAAAACCGAAAATCGAAACCGAAAGAAAATTTAAAAACCGCACAACACTAGACAAAAGTGGGTCACAACGTATATAATACTGCAATATGAATGTATATAAACTGATTTACATTCAATGGTTTCCGTTTTTACTCCAATTTCAAATAAGTTATGTTTGACTAAATAAGCCATGCAGTCTCAATCTAGTGCACATTTTTATCATCTGGTTATTCCAGTCTACATGTGCCATCTGGTTAGGTGTAATGTGTCTAGCCTCGTCCCTCGAGTCGCTTATTACAACTGGGGCTGAAGCCAATTATGATACACGATTTGTGTACCAATGTTAAAAAAAATATTTTATCTCAAAATATCAGATATCAGAAGCTCATCTTTTCCCGGTAAGTTTACATCATCAATGTTGATTTATATTGACCAATAATTGTTGTTTTCGATGTCAATGATTTTGGAGGATTTTGCGTTACGGACTTAGGTCCTTTAATTAACTGAGACAATTTCATAAAATTCAATATAATTAGGTCAACTTTGGTGTAGTAACTTATTTCAAAATACTTTATTAATGACTGTCTGGAAGCCTGACACTTACAGCGCAAGGGATTAATTAATCATTTCTGTATGTAATGTAAGTTTAGTCTAGATACATTAAACAAGAAGGCTGTCATCAACCTACTAAAAATTTCTAATTAGCAAAAAGTAAATAGGTGTGTAAAAAGTTACATAAAAATATCTCTAACATATTGCTTTTAAAAAAGAAGGATGGAACAGAAGAGAACAGAAGAGAACTTTATTGCATTGAATCGTCTTTTAAGTTTTAAGGACAGCATACAACCAGTAAATTTAGCAAAAAAGCTCTTAATCAACAGCCATTGTTCAATGATACCATCTTTGTTGTACTTCGTAGCACCTACCCTATTTCAATGATCAATATTAAATTATCTGCCCCACACCCACATATCAGGTAAAAAGAACTGTGAAAATAATCTACAGGCAGTCAATTCTTTGTATGAATTGTCAGATATCCTCTCACAGTCTCACACAACAGCTTTCGGTCTTGGAAGGAATTATTATTGAGCAGAAATTCGCCCATGTATCTGTTATCAATCGTCATTTTAGTCAGTTATAAAGAGGGATGACTCGTGTTTGTTTTCCTTTGGCGTTTGTCACTTCCGATTCAGGAAACCTGTATTACTCAGCTATGGTAGCAATGATCTCTGTGTTAAAATTACTTCACAGGAGCGTTCAATTGAACCCTCGCTGGAACTGGAAGCTATGTATATTTACATGTATATCAAACAAAACAACATTTTTTAAGGCACAGTTAAAATAAATGACACCATTATCTATTGTCAGATAAATGTTGTTTATTTGGTCATGTCTCTTCTAAATCTAAGCTATCATCTACAGAAGTCCTATATTATACCTTGCGCTGACAGTATTAATAATTAGATGCCATTCATATAGTAAAGACCTTCTTGTACTGGCTGTCAAATCACAATTTTATAGGGGTTTACTCCCATAACAAGTTGTTTTCTTCCTACTGAATGAGTCAATGAAATAAGGTCAAATCATGAAACATTACATAAACATTAACACATGAAAACATTACAAGACTAACAAAAAAAGATCATTATCTAACTTAATCACAGTATTAACGCAACGAAACTAGACACAAAGTTGTATCACAACACAATTAAATTGCTTATAAGGCTTATCTCTGCTATTAAGCAAAAAATGTTCATCATCGAAATCAGTCAAGAAATTCACATAAAGGACGTAGTTTTAAGATTCTAGGTTAAATAGAAGCAGTGTTATTGCGTTTCAAAATAACAACCCTAATAATAACAATCTGTTACGTAAACCCGGGATTCAAAACCACACTAGTTGACTCAATGACATGCTTTATCATACAGCGTGCACGTGCTAACCATTCGGCCATCCAACCCCCCACCCGAAGAAAATAGAAATTGTACACACTGCTCAAACAATATTGCGGATGATGTTTCATTAATTACCTCTTGCAGTGTCCAAAACATAAAACCATTCAAAATAATATTTTGTGCAATGTCTTATCCGCCAACAATCTACCATTTTCCTGCGATGTTATGTTTGACCCACCCTCACCCCTCACCAATTGCAAAATTTGTCTGCTCATTTAAATTTAATGTATCTGCTAAACTGTCAGTTTCTACTCCATCTGCGTTGTTTACAAAAGTTTACATTACTGACTCTGAAACAAAATTGCCCTAAAGGAAGCACAGGCTTAACATCCTCCTTGCTATTCAATCGATTCTACATGGAACTAGTTTTATGAATAAGTTCATTTATTTGTTACGTGATGTATATTTGTTGTACAATGATAATAAAATAAAAACCAAGTTCGAACAATACAAACCATAATTGTATATATTATGCTGCCAACTGTGGGTGATTTTATGCAATAAAATTGACTTTACTTTACCTACATACGGTTATTTTTAAAAACACTGTATCTAAATTAGAAGCAGAGTTATTTTGAACAAATGTCTTGACCAATAAAATTGCTTATCTGTTTAGCCTAAACAGAAAATGGCTTGCTTATCACTCAATAAGAAGTCAAGTTACCTGTACTGTGCCCAAAATGTGACACAAAGAGACAAATTCATTTTAATAGTCCCCTTTTTTTTCTTTAAATACAAATGTACAAAACAATACTAGCCTTAGTTTACCACCGGGTACTATAAATTTAGTCAAATGATATCTTCAATACAATTATTCTTTTTTGAATCTCATCATAAACTGATATTCAAAAACTTCATGAATTTCATTGAATACATTTATTATCTGTGCACTAATTATGCTTCTAAATCTTACAGAGTTGCAAAATATTCAAAAAGATATTGTGTATAGGAATAAAAAAAATTCTACAAAAATAATTGAAGAACTAAACTATCTATTTGTATATATTTTCTAGTCTATTTTTGACTTAAAAACCGGAACTCCATTACATGTGTTTTACGGCAGAAAGCTTTTATATGGAAACTGCGTAAATTGCCACATAGATTTTTTAATGAAACAGAAATATTCAAAAGCCTCTGATCCTGTAGGAATACCAGAAGGCTAGAAAGGAGAAAGGTTTGGCAGTTACTAGGAGGAGAAAGGCTTTAAGGTAGAAATGTCATGATTCCACATCTCAGTATTGTCAAAATCATGACTATGTCTCCCTAGTGAGTGTTCAAGAATATCTATAAATAATAATTGTCCGAGGGTTAAAGAGCCATAAAAATCAAACAGCCCCAGGTAGATTCCAATTACATCCGACCAACATTCTCTCTGACCTTACATTAACATTTATACAGTTCTAGCAACATTTAAATGTCTTTCAATATATCTGTCCTTGTAGAGGTGACTAAATGCGGTTAAAAATTGATATAAACTAGTTTTTCACACTTTAATGTTTACAGTTTAATAAGATGAAAAAAAGATTAGATATTGAGACCCAACATACTACCAAGAGAAAACTCTTGAAATTTGAAAGCACTCTTATCTATTGAATGAAAGGACAGTAAGAATAGTACATGTATAGGTGCACAAAACAATTTTTGCAAAGCAAAGCGAGAGAGAGAGAGAGAGAGAGAGAGAAATGGGGTTTAATGTCCACTAGACACAAATAAGGTCATTTTGGGACTAACATAATTTAAACATACATATGTAATGTTTAATTTTATTTGTTAGCGGTGAAAGGATACCAGAGGACCCGGAGAAATCCCATGAGGTTGAAGAGTCTATCTAACTCCTTGTCACATACAACCGTAGAATCGTAACCACACCAATTGCCTCAATGACAGACCTTATGATACAACGTGTACACTAATCATTTGGCCCTCTGAATTTAAATCTGATCTGTTGCGTAAACTCTCATTAATAATGGATAATCAAGACTATGTTTTTTTTATCATACTGATTTTAACAATGAATGATCAAGGCTTAGCCTAAAATTCAATCACTGAAATTTTCAGCATTTTCCCTTTACATTAAATCTAGTTTTTAACTTGCTCCTTTTATCTAATTTTCCCCAATATCCTTTTAAGTTTAACACTGTGTATAAACAGAATAACTTTAGATTCTAGAGTAGAGGAGTGTCAATATGGTTTTTAAAATTGATCAAGGGTAATTATCTGAAATTGCTTGATATCAATAGACTTTTATTCACCGCATCACCCCATAAGCACTGTGTACACATTTCAGGTTAATCAGACAATAACTTTATCCTCGTAAGTTGGCGTCAGTGGGACTAGTGATGGTGACAACCATGTACGAATTATGGTATACAATGCTGATGTATAAAAATGTTCTGAGAAATTATAAGTCACAGACAATATTCTTTTCCCATTTATTCCATCATATTTATCATTACATTCGTTCATGACTCAAAATATCTTATCGATTAAGAATGTGTGTACTGAATATAATTTCAGATTTTTTTGTCTGATCAGTGGGTTATTTTGACATGTTAAGCACCCATCACAACCAGAACCACAAGACTTATTATAGAAAACCTAAGTAGAAGATTGGGGGCTCAGACTGTAGGTTAATATTATGTCTGCACTTGAATGAACAATTGTCACCATTTTTTTTTCATATTTGTTTTAAATTTTTAATTCTGGTGGAGTGTCTTTCCTTAAAGATATACTATGTAAGACTAAGAGCTAAATCTTCCTATTTCTTTTGGATTCAAATGTTACATAAATTATTATTTTAACATCTATTATCATGATAAGCTCATATTATCATAATAAACTCTCTGGTTCATTGGATGGCCTCGGTTTAAGTAGATTAGAACACCATGACCTTTTAAGAGTTTAACAAAAAAGATAATCAAGGCTTAGTCCTGATCTACTTTTTAACTATTATATTATTATAGCAAAAACAGTCCAATCGAAATCTTACATAATGCTCCACCTTACTTTTATAACTGTTTTGCTGTTAGTGGATAATAAACTCTTCTCAGCAGATCATTTATTTAAGACGGAACATTAAGTTGTCCTTATCGGTGCGTCAAAAAATAAATAATTTCACAAAATTTAAGAGAAAGAAAGATTTAAGAATATGGTAATATTACAAAATATCCAAAAATGATGTTTTAACATGTTTTATTGCTATTTTGATCTTTTGGGTCGATAGTGTATAATTTATAAACTTAATTTTGTGAAAATCTCATTATTACACTTTGCGCATTCTAACTCATTTTGCCAGCACGGTTCACAGATATTACCCATTTGTTCACCTCAAGAAGAACTGGCCATCTTATGTCTCAATAGCATATTGTTATACAATTCATAAGACTAGATAGAATCGATAATAACCTACATCATAGTACATGTCAATGTCTCTAAGTAAAAGATAGACCAAAATAACTTTAGATTCTAGAGTAGAGGAGTGTCAATATGGTTTTTAAAATTGATCAAGGGTAATTATCTGAAATTGCTTGATATCAATAGACTTTTATTCACCGCATCACCCCATAAGCACTGTGTACACATTTCAGGTTAATCAGACAATAACTTTATCCTCGTAAGTTGGCGTCAGTGGGACTAGTGATGGTGACAACCATGTACGAATTATGGTATACAATGCTGATGTATAAAAATGTTCTGAGAAATTATAAGTCACAGACAATATTCTTTTCCCATTTATTCCATCATATTTATCATTACATTCGTTCATGACTCAAAATATCTTATCGATTAAGAATGTGTGTACTGAATATAATTTCAGATTTTTTTGTCTGATCAGTGGGTTATTTTGACATGTTAAGCACCCATCACAACCAGAACCACAAGACTTATTATAGAAAACCTAAGTAGAAGATTGGGGGCTCAGACTGTAGGTTAATATTATGTCTGCACTTGAATGAACAATTGTCACCATTTTTTTTTCATATTTGTTTTAAATTTTTAATTCTGGTGGAGTGTCTTTCCTTAAAGATATACTATGTAAGACTAAGAGCTAAATCTTCCTATTTCTTTTGGATTCAAATGTTACATAAATTATTATTTTAACATCTATTATCATGATAAGCTCATATTATCATAATAAACTCTCTGGTTCATTGGATGGCCTCGGTTTAAGTAGATTAGAACACCATGACCTTTTAAGAGTTTAACAAAAAAGATAATCAAGGCTTAGTCCTGATCTACTTTTTAACTATTATATTATTATAGCAAAAACAGTCCAATCGAAATCTTACATAATGCTCCACCTTACTTTTATAACTGTTTTGCTGTTAGTGGATAATAAACTCTTCTCAGCAGATCATTTATTTAAGACGGAACATTAAGTTGTCCTTATCGGTGCGTCAAAAAATAAATAATTTCACAAAATTTAAGAGAAAGAAAGATTTAAGAATATGGTAATATTACAAAATATCCAAAAATGATGTTTTAACATGTTTTATTGCTATTTTGATCTTTTGGGTCGATAGTGTATAATTTATAAACTTAATTTTGTGAAAATCTCATTATTACACTTTGCGCATTCTAACTCATTTTGCCAGCACGGTTCACAGATATTACCCATTTGTTCACCTCAAGAAGAACTGGCCATCTTATGTCTCAATAGCATATTGTTATACAATTCATAAGACTAGATAGAATCGATAATAACCTACATCATAGTACATGTCAATGTCTCTAAGTAAAAGATAGACCAAAATGTAATTTCAGGGATTCCTATTTTCAGACACAATGATCTATAAGATGTGTTGTATGGTTTTATATCATATACTTGAAAGCAAATGTGGCATATGTAGTACTAGTACTTGACTTTCCAATGATAAATCACCAGTATGAGGAAGCCAAAATGTCTTCACTAGTCATTTAAGGTAAATGATCTATACAGAATTATATACTGTATGTGACTAGAATATATTCTTTCTAGTTATTATATGTTATGTTTGATTCATTCAATCCTTATTATTGAATTTACCTCTTCATTCTAGATTTTCAGAAGGTTAGGTGCCTATCTGTCTTCTGAATAAACAATTCAAAGTACATGTAACCCCACTCTCTAGATGCATTAATTACTGCCTGATGTAGCTTGGCAAGCAATGAAACATATGCCCACAGCAGCTAAGTAATCCACGCAGTCCATACTGTATATATCACTTCAAGTCACTTGATTTTTTACAGAGAGTTATCAGAATTTTTTTTTTTACGTTTTAATCATTGCAATAAACAAAAGTAGGTTGCCAGGCAACAAAACATACGCCCACAGCAGCTTAATCGTCCAGACAGTCAACAAGAGTTGTCGCATATTTTTACTTTTTTCAGTAATGAAGATTTTATAATACACTAAAATCAGATAAAGAGTAACAACTCATAATTAAGTAATTATCAGAAAAATAAAAAAAATGGCACGATTCGCATGCCAGAATGCTTTTGAGCGCCATTTGTATGAAGCAACTTGATAAACGAGACAAAACTTATCACATATAGGAGAATACTACCGGTGTAGACTGGAATAACAAGACGCCAGAGTCTGCCATAACATTCAAACTCTTTGCGTATTTCGCTGAACATAACTGATGGTACAACTTACATTCATTTAGGGTCATTCGGAAGAGTTGATATGGTTATTTCCTTATACTCTTTTAAATTCGGACAGTGTCTTGGTTTGGGCACAACATCACACTTGTGATGTGTTTGGCCATTTATTTGTTCATTTTTAAGCCCAACCCATAATTTTAAGACTGAAATATGAGTTTATTTTATATTATTTGTGTTTATACATGTAGTATTAATTCTTAAATATTTGTATTCATTGATAAATCATATTTCATTTGACTTGTCATAAAAAGATAACATTATATACAATCTGTTCTTTTGTCTGTTCTTTGCTCAGGTTCTGGGGTATGGTTTTAGTGTGAATGGAAAATATACTTTTGGCGATAGTCCTGGTAATAATCTTTTGATGAACTGACAATTCTTTATAAAAATTTGTAGAAAATAAATACATTATCAAATTGAAACTTATCTAGTTATAGTGACCACTACACTGTATGTAGAGTGCCAATTATTAACACGGTTGGTGGCATATCATAAATTACGGTACTTAACAAGTAAACAATCTGGAATGTGCTATTCTAATCAATTGTCTAGGATTAATGGTTTCAACTGATTGATAATTGCCGATAATAAAGCCTATCTCAAATCATTATTTACCCGTAGTAACTGATCGAAGCAAATAGAATAGTGGTAATAGGGAAGTGATAAAGATTGCAGATTCTGATTCTTTATACAATATGTATAAAAATATCAGCACAGTGCTGGTGGAAGTGAAAGTTAAATATACCTACTGGTATTTCATACAAATTGGACAACTCTACTTCAATCATTTTATCACAGTTGGTTGGGAATTGAATAGAGACTGTTCTTGACTGAAAAAACTGTATTTTCTCATTATCGCAGCCACAACAGTGTCAAGTCAATGATGATTTTGATATAAGTTCCTCTACTAGACCAAATGAAATTTAAATTTCTATCAATACTTGGGTTTCAAATATTGTTATAATACTAGAGCTGACAATTCACTTGAAGTTGTGTAATCAATATCATGTAAGATAGGTTGCCAGACAATGAAACATACACCCACAGCAGATAAATCATCAGAGCGGTCCACAAGGGTTGTTGCATATTTAGTCTCTTGAAGGTAATGGGGAGAATTTACAAGACAATTTAATACAGATCAGATTATAATTTTCGTCCTTTTAGGGTTCACAAGGTGCTAAAAACCGAAACAAAGCCCTTAACTCTGGAAGTAATATACAAACATCTTTAAGTTTGACTGTGTTTTTCGTATTGCTAATTTATATAAAGCATATGAATTCATAAACATCTGTTACATTACAATGCAAGAACACTAAATATTAAACATCAGTTCTGTCTAAAAAAAAAAGAGAGATCATTAACAAATGGCAATTCATCAGATCACGGACCACCATGACACATGTCACATGTACACTGACAATCAGTCTACTGATACTATCATTATTTATATTTTGGTTTTATTAAAATTATTTCAATAAGAAAATCGACGATTCCTTTTAAAAATCAAAGCATCGGTATACACAATATGTCAAGATATAGAAAATTGAACAGGAGCAGAGAGACGAATCTAACAGTACTGGTCGGGTGAAAAAAAAACGAGCGATAAGCACAATGTGTAAACAAAGCTCTAATGGTCTTTGCTAACCTCAACAGCACAACATATAAATAATACTTGTTAAATTACGGCACATAATGTATTTATCGTTTCCTATTTCAGCAATAAAAACCTGAGCAGAAATGGTTCATTATCAAATTTACTCAGGATATTGATGTTTAAAATGAAACCAGACATCAAATTTCATCATTCTCATTCAACTAGAATCAAAAATTGTCCTTATGCATCGTCAAATCATACCATTAATCTGAGCAGAAAATGCTGACACAGTGTGCCACGAAGAAATTTTGCCTGCACAGCAGCATTTTGGGGTAATCTTCAACTGTCCAAAAGTTTCTTTCACATGCATGCCAATGTGCACACTTCTCTGCCCTGCACCACTGAGTGAGAAGGTGATATTAAACTGGAAAATACTGACCAACTTCCTAGGTCAACATGAGGATCGAATTGTTAACTACAAAGGAAGGATATTCTGCAGTGATGAATAGGTGATTTTATTTTCACTCTTAAAGACACCTGTACACAGTGCAGTGTGAAATACTGTTCTGACAACATTTTTACAGATCTAAAAAGGAGTGGATGACAAAAAGAAAACCCAACCCTCGATGATAATATCTGGCCCAGAAAATGACCCATGTGATGACAGTATCATGCTAAGAAAAGTTATGCAGTCATCAGATAGTTCTTGCAAAAAAAAGATTCTTGAAAACGGCTAACAAAACAATGAACACGGCAAAATTACATATTTTGATGACAAACAAGCCAACAGTGAGGCTGACGTCCCCTGCCGAAATCCCCAAATAAATAGATGACAATTATTAATTAATCGCACATTTATTTTTTTCACAAGTATGAAGCAATCAAACTATACACTAAGATTCATCCCTCTCTATATGAAAGAATCAAGATAATCTTTGTCCCAAAAAAGCATCGACAGAAATTGATTACCTCAGCTTAGCTTTAGCTCGAAATGTTAATAATTGAGCTCTGTCAAGACATTCACCTAATGAACGCCTACACCAAGTTTTAACATTCTACATCAATTAGAAGGACAGTTATTGTGTTCCAAAGCCTCGACCAATCAAATTGCTTATCGCTTGGCTTACCTACCCTCAGCAGAACATGCTCATTATCAAACTTTTACTTAGTCAAGGTATTGATGTTATGAAACAATACACGAAGTTTTGCCACTCTCACTTAATTAGACATAAAGTTATCATGTCCCAAAGCCTCAACCAATCTAATTGCTTATCTCTGCTTACCCTAAATGCCTATCTTTGAAGTCCATCAGGGCACTGACCTAATAAACACCTACCTACACCAAGTTTGAACGTTCTGGCTCAAAAAGAAGGAGAGTTATTGTCTTCCAAAGTTTCGGCAAATCAAATTGCTTTGAGCTCTGCTTACCCTGAGCAGAAGTGCCCATTATCGAACTTAGTCAAGGTATCGATGTAATAAAACTATATACCAAGTTCATCACCTTTACTTAATTAGAACTAAAGTTATCGTGTCCCAAAGCCTCAACCAATCAAATTGCTAATCTCTACTTACCCTAAGCAGAAATGCTCATCTTCAAACTTAATCAGGACATTGATCTAATAAACACCTACACCGAGTTTGAATGTTCTAGCTCAAAAAGAGGAGAGTTATTGTCTTCCAAAGTGTCGGATAATAAAATTGCTTAAATATATGCTTACCCTGAGCAGAAAATGCTCATTATCAAACTAAGTCAAGATGTTGATGTAATAAAACTACGGTATACGCCAAGTTTCATCAAGTGCTCTCATTTAAAATTAGAACTAAAGTTATCGGGTCACAAAGGCTCAACTGCTTATCCCTGCTTACCCTAAGTAGAAAATGCTCATCTTCGAACTCCATCAAGGTATTGTCCTAATATACACCTATACCAAGTTTAAACATTCTAGCTCAATTAGGAAGAGAGTTATTGTGTTCCAAAAAGTCGGCCAATCAAATTGCTTAAAGCTCTGCTTACCCTGAGCAGAAAATGCTCATTATCGAACTTAGTCAAGGTATCGATGTAATAAAACTCTATACTTAGTTTCATCATTCTCACTTAATTAGAACTAAAGTTATGGTGTCCCAAAGCCTCAACCAATCAAACTGCTTTTCTCTGCTTACCCTAAGCAGAAAATGCTCTTCTTTGAACTTCATCAAGGTATTGTCCTAATAAACACCTACACAAACTTTGAACATTTTAGCTCAATTAGGAAGAGAGTTATTGTGTCCCAAAAAGTGTGACAGGCGGACAGACAGACGAACCCATTTTAATAGGCCCCTGATTTCTTCGAAAGGTGGGGGACAATAATTCAAATTGATATTCATTGGTTGATTCATTTCAGAAAATTTCAATGAAATCGACTGTGGTTCATATTCCCAAATAATGCTGTAGAGGGGAAAACAACCCTTGAAATTTCATTTTTTTTCTTTATGGGAAAGTTTGTAGCGAAGGTGAAAGTAAGTTTGTTCAAACTGTCATTTTATGTGCTCTGACAATCGATGTATACACAGGACATGTCTAGATCTGCAAGTAAGAGCCAAATGTGACAAGACAGACTCACCACTCGAGAACAAATTATGCTAGTGTTGATTAGACAGACAAGAACACTTTAAAAGGACAAAAGTACACTGATGATATTAAAAAAAAAGTGAACATTTTTTGACAAGATAATGTGCAATTCACATGCTATCAAACAAAAAATGAACGAATCCAACAAATTACACAGAACTGTGTCTAACAAATCGAAAAGATAATGAACCATTAAGGTTTTTCTGACGCATTCAACTTTACTAAAAAAGTTACTTGAAATAATTATACATAGGTTTAATAAAGATTTTAAAATTATTTACGACAGTGAATATACAAGCAGACAGAGGAAATAAAGGTAATTGCTGAGAGTCAATTCTCTGAGAGTCAAAAAACAGAAAATCGATTTATTGCTTTAATTTTAGATTTTCTAATCCCAGTAATCTGGCATTCCGTTAAGTTAGTCCAGACAGATCATTTTACTAAACTCATAAAAACCTAGAGTTCACAATTACAGTCTGTACTGAACTTCAGCAATTAACACAGCCACTTCATTCAATTCTTTTAATTCTTTTAAAATAAAATCCCAATTGTGCTTTCTTAGACAATTGTACTCAAACCAGTAATATTGGTTAATTAAGCCAATTATTCATGAATTTCTGTTGAAATGGTTAACTTTACTTAAATCACAGGTGTCAAGAACGAAAGTATCTTCAATGAGATAAACAAAGGCAATCAGATCAATGTAAATATCTGATCTTAAATCATAACATTTGTTCCAATAGATAGCCAGCACTACTAACTTAACACGTAATCTAACATTTACATTCTCTAACATCAACTATTATTTGACTTCAGGCTGACACAAGACATATATCATTTGTACAGTAAAGGTGTTTTTATGCTCATTATCAATAGGCTGAAAATAGGCTAACATGATATTTTCTTGCTGAAATTTTAATGACGTCATTAAACAATATAGTGCTTCAGGGTTTGACTTATAAAAACTAATATTTGAATGTAGACTAGAGATAAATTGAACCTATTCAGCCTAAACAATATATTTCATTTTTGTACAGGCTGTATACATGTACAAGATAAAAGAAGATTTTTTGTCCGTCTACAAGAGATAAGATATACTTTATCTAAACATGTGAAAAAGTTGAATTACATCTTAATATTACAAGTTAGATAATAATAGCAGTTTTTTATCAAGTCAAAAGGAACTATATCAGATAAAATGATTATAAAGTGAGAAGAATAATGTATGGGGCAAAGTGATAATCTTTCATAAAATTGTTACGAGTGCATTAAAGAGAACATTAAAATCAATATTTGTCTAGTTGCGCCTCTCATTTGACAAAGGGAGACTAATCCAATAATTGATCAAACTTCTCTACTTACACAAGACAAAATGTATAATTTAATAGTTTTTTAAAACCTATTATTAATAAGATTCATTGTGTTTTCATATTGTATCGATTGCTGGAACGTATCAATACATATTGGTGTATTGATATATAGACATAGCCCTAGTCCCTATGCATCTTGAACAGGGTTAACGACAATACATTGTTTAATTTCTAAAATAAAATCATACTTACAGCAACATGTAACAATCTTCTGATAGCCTGATTATTACCGGAACCACAATACGCCATAGCTACAGTATACATTCCTGACCATCGTAATATTGGATCTTTATCACGAGTTAAAGTATCTATCAAAGCATCAGCTTCTTCAAGACGACCAAACATAGTCAATGCTATCCCAACAGCCAGTCCTCGTAAAATCTTCTCATGCTGTGTATCTTGGGCATACTAACAAAATATCAAAATTAAAATAAATTATGCATCTGTTACAATGTTAAATGGGCCTCATTTAATCAAAAAAGTTGGAAATAAAAAATCAGACATCTTAGCAAATAATCCACAACAACTAGTTTATGTAATGCATGTGGCTGATTCTTTCTTACTGTATACACTTGGCATAACTCACCTACAGACAGAAATCAATTTTTAAAAGACGGCCATCTGATAAATGGTATAGGTTGGCTTTAAAATAATTTTGACAATTCATAATGGACCTATCATGAAACTCAAACGGTGGGCATCCAAATTATTTCTGATGTCATAAAAGATCTGTTATCTCTGCATACTTTTGTATAAAACTAAGGTGGATGTTATGGTAAAAGTTTGATGAACTTACCGCTACCATATCTTCAATAGCTGTAGCCGATTTAGTACCTAACATAACTAATCCCATTGCTAATCCTGCTGCTTCACCTGTTTAAATTCAATTACAAAACATTGATTATATATAAAAATGAGAAATATAACTAATAGTTCGGAGCTAGGCGTGTTTTGATTAACATGGAAGGTGCGGATGGTTTGGAATGTTAGTGATGTATGGCTGGGTTAGAAGACCCTGTAAACCCAATTCTTAAGTTGCGGCAGTGGTGGGTGTGGTAGCCACCCATAGTATCCCCTAAAATTGGTTTATTCAACATGGAAGGTGCAAGTTCCACTTCAGTGGCATTTGATAAAGGAATGTGCCCTTGTCAGGCCCTCTGTCCTGCATCACTGACAAAAGGAACCACGTCGAAATAAAATTTCTCGGCCAATGCAGGGATCGTACACCCAGCCTCCAGGCGAGGGAGCCAGCTTCTTACCCACTGTGATCTCCGAACTGATAGGAAGAATTTGTAGTTTATATATTGGTAATATACTAACCAGTAACAGCATCATCTTGATATAAATTATACTTTAACTGTTCATAAATATCTGTAAAAAAAATAGTTTTCTAATTAACTATGCAACTGAAGGTGATGAATGCAAATGCGAACTATAAACTGTACAAATGGTGAAGATCAAATGGGACATGGGACTATGAAAAATATGTCGGTGAAATAAAGACAGTATGGTAGGTTTTAACCCAATGATTCGTCCAAATTTATTAATGTTATCTCTTAAACAGAAGAAAATCCACAGCCCATAAAGGAAAAGGAAATATTTTAATAGATTTAAAGCTAAACATAACCTAATTTTACCTTGCCTGGCTGTTCCCATGGCAGCAAGACCAACACCTAAACAACCACCATGTCTGACCATCTGTTGTAAAATAAAATAGAATATACATACAATATAAGCTATAACACACTGTTACCCAGTTATCATTTAAACTTATGTATTTAGCACTCATTTTTTCAAATTAAATGATTTTGGGAGATTTTGAACGCTTTTTACAAACTTTTAAACAAAGATTAAATATTAAATAAATGTGAAAAAAATTAATACTGTAAATACACAAAATTAAATGATACCTGGGTTACAGGGCTAGGATCTACAGCATTAACAGACCCCTTGCATGTTGACAATCATTTCTTGTTACAAATTATGTAATGCAGCCTATATAAACAGCTCTATTGATTGGATTTGAAAATATTGTTGACACCAAAGCCTCTGAACATTATCTTCAGGATGGATATAATTTTGAAGTAATGCTTAATCAATTTATTATGCTAATACATTGTGACAATGACTATACTGAATAATTGGACAAAATAACTTTTTCTATTGCAATATTACATACATCTGTCTGTGCGTCTTTAAGTTGACCAAGTAAATAATCTGTTATTTCACCACCATGATTAGAATGTATTAAACCTGAAAAAAGGAAAAGAATGTTTAAAGTCAATCACATATGAACTTTAGCCTCTAGAGCATCCACAAGATTTTTCGAAGTGATCAAATGCCATAACTCTGGCAGTAATTATTGGAAATCAGTAAAAATCAATAGGCATCTCTGTTACAAGCCTTAAAAGTCAATCGAATATTACTGACGACGACAGACCTACGACAATATACGACCATATTTCAATTTGGGCGTATAAAAGCTCATTAATGTAATATAAAATTAGCAAAAGTAGAAACAAAATGAGATGAGCGATATTAGTATATATCTATTATTTTAGCGACATACCTAAAGCATATAATCCACCCCCTTCCGAATATGCAGAACCAGGTGAACTATCTTTAGGTAAATATGATGCCATTAAATTTAATGCTTCTTTCTCATGACCCTGGAAAAAAGTAAAGAATAAGAAAACTATATGAATGAAAATTTGACTTATAAAACAGCCTTTTAAATAAAAGCTGAAACAATACAACTGTGAAAAGAAAGATAACTTTTTTTTACTGTATCACATTCACAAGCTCGGATGGTCAAACATCAAAATGAAAGACAAATCTACGAAATGCTTTTGAAATTTTTTTAAATTCAAATATATCTTAAAATTTAATAGGGTCTTTCATCTACCCCACTCATGGAATTATGATTATATTACAAGTTACTTATTGAAAACCTACCTTGTGTATGACACCTAAACTTGCTGTAGCTGTAAATTTCGCCCAATTGGTTGCCCTTGATAACCATTCTAAATTATCCCTAAATGATACAAGTAATATATTTTACAAACTTTATTTAAACAATATTTTATTCAAATATAAAGATAGATATTATACATACACTGTCACAAATTAAGGATTCAAAAAAATAAGCCAAAGGCTTATATTAATTGGTTCAGTTGAATATTACTACATAATTTTGACACAACAAAGAGACTTGCTTTATTCAGGGGTTTACAAAAATGACTTAAAATAAGTTTATAACTACATACAGTACCTCAAAAATTGATCTGATGTAGTTCCACAATTCATAAATGAATTAGCAATAACCGTTGCAGAATGACAGATAGAGTTTCTTACAGCATCCTATAATAAAAACACATAATTATTAATCAGTCTATACCAAGTAACAGTAATATCAACATTCAACAAATCAAAACATATAATACACCAATACCAATGTACACAGAAACATGGAATTGAAATATTTTCTTCCTTTTTTTGTATTTTATGACATAAAAGAACTTTTTTAGCTTGAAAATGCACAATCCTCACCTTAAAATGGCCATTGTGCCACAATTTAAACTTGCGTTTGAGAATGAAATGAAATTTAACGTCCTACTGTTATATATGCACCTAACCTGGGCTAATTGAAGACAGGCATATGCCATACAGTGTGCTATGAGGGAAATTTTGCCCGGACAGCGGCGCTACGGCCTACTCTTATATCGAATTCCAACTGCAAAGGGATCTTTTATGTGCATGCCAATATGTACATGTGACCTCTGTTTTCCGTTCCATCTAAATGACTAGACAGCTGTCCTTGTCAGGCCACCCGTTCTGCATCACTGACAAGAGAAACCACGCCAGAAAATTGCTTAATGCAGGGATCGAACACTCAACCTCCAGGCTAGTGAGGCAGCCCCTTACCCACGTGACCCCCCCCCCCTTTCAGAATGATCTTTGTATGTGTATGTTTACGTACCTTTGTATTCTTCAGTATAAGTGAATCAGTATGATTATTCTTTACCAGAAATTGTAAATGTAAATAAATAGTTGTTTCACCACCAAGAATTGTGTGAAGTTTTGTCAGTCTGTCTTGTAATATTTTATCACTTTCACTCTGAAAAAAAAGGTCACATTTTAGATGTGTTTATACCAGTGACTAATTCTAAATTATACTGTGTTATTTTGGTTTAAACATATAAAGATAAGAAGAAATGCTTTAACATTTAATGACATCCAAAAAGCTTACTAAGTTTTCTTCTTTTATAGCTGAAGTTTCCGGTGCTGGTGTGACAGTTTCTGTATCTTCACTTGTATCCATAGAACTGCTAAACAAGATATTTTATTTCATATAAATAATTGTTGACAGAATTTCCATCATTATTTGCACCAGATCAATAAGAGAGAGAGAAATGGGGTTTAACGTCCACTCGACACAAACTAGGTAATTTAAAGACTAACATATAATTTAATTTTATTTCAATAATTCGATTGCGCGTAGGGGTCTTTAGCAGTGGGAAACCGAGGACCAGGAGAAAACCCATAAGGTTGGATAGGCGACCCTACTCCTGGTCACATACAAGCCAATGACAGGCTTTATGATACAACACGCACATGCTAACCATTCGGCCAACCAACTCCCTAGATCAAGAAGAAATATATCAACTAGTTAAAAGGGGCATTATGGGATTAAATGAAAATAGCTAAAAATTGATTACACGTAAATAGAATATGCTGAAAATTGACCTTTACAATCCACTAAATATTGCAGGCGAGAGATGGCATTGAGAGTTAGAGATTGTCTGGATAAGTTAATTAATGTCTAATTAATCATTTAGATAATATTTCAGGCCTAAAGAAGCCCTGCAATAGGCAGATTTAGCTCTTTCATAATGCATGTTTACCGTAATATAGAATTAGAAAATTACAAGATTTTTCTTATGAGCCATAGTTGATGTGGAATGGAATCTGATTTGAATTGGGTCAAAAATGAAATTGTCAGTTCATTTTTGTGGGTTCATATGGATAACAATCCGTCTTTGTTTAAAATATTATGGCCATCATAATCAATTTCATGCTCAACCGTCAACACAGTAACCAGAATTTGATCTTAAATTAGTAATTAATCTGAGCCCTGCTTCATCGGTGTAAAAAAAACAAAAACTTTATTGTTGCCCCACTATTTTCAGAAATAACACATCAGATCAAACAAATTCTATACTCAATCTTGAACACATTAGATCAAAGTCAAATCTAAGAGGTTGGTCTCCCTCAAACTAACTACCGGTAATACCTTTCTTTTTCTTCTTTGGATTTCTCACTACTACCACTGGCTTCTTCAAGTTTTTTGGCACCCGGAATAGGTATTGGTATGGGTGCTGTAGCTCTAAGGGCAGCTTGAATTCTCTGTCTGAATTGTTGAAGAGCACTCTCATATAAGTCAAAACCAATTTGGAAAGCCATTAACGAAGAATCCTGTGAATAGAAGAGGTAACAAAAATTTAATCGGAATACTGTGGTGTAACAATTTTCTTATTATCATTAAATGTTTTTGTTTTTAAAAGCTGATTTTAAAAATGACTGTCTTAACATTTCTTGGCCAACTCCAATGGAACCGATTTATGCGAGATGAATGTTTAATAAACTTCATAATATTTTCAAAAAACCTCAGGAAAATTAATCTTTTGGGTGGTGTTTTTTTTGTCTGTATAGATTTTTCAATTAAATCTTATCTGTTTTTTTTCATCTTGTCATTTCTACAAATAAATTAGCTTAAATCTTTACCGTTTGGTACAAGTAAATATATATGAATAAGTTGTAATTGTTTTCTAAAAGCCTATCTTATTTATAAACACTTACTTCTTCGCCTTTAATCAATTTTTCTAAAATATCTGCAACAGACTGTGAATCATCTAAAAATATGTAGCACTGTAAACAAAAAAATAAACCTTTACCAAAATTGTGCCACACCTCTATAACATAATTATTAATCTTATTAATAGACAGAGTCATAGAAATTTGTGTCATTGGAGACATAAAAATACAGACAACCAAATTATTCTCCTTAATCTGTGGACGATTATGTTTTAGAATCCAGGAAATTTGTTTGGTTTCACTCTGTGACAGAAAAAGCTGAGCTGAGCTCAATGAAACTTTGGGGAAACGATAAAGCAGGGCAAAGAGACAAGTTGCAACAGTAAAGCCAATTGGAAAATATATAGTGATTTGTGACAGCAAGCATTTACACCGCAACAAACTAGTTGCCACTCAAGTGTGTAGTATTTAAATATTACTTCAATCTGCTGATGAATTATTTATCAAGAATGGATAAATATTAAGGGGCCCAAAAAACATTATGCAGTGTTACCTTACCTGACAAACATTGATGTAATCTGGAGTAGTAAGGCTCATGTATAACCGAGTTAATAGTTTTAATATGGTGTTTCTGAACTGTCGGTTCTGTATGAGAGCCATACATACTTTAAAACCATAGGTTAACATTGCCTGCATGTCATCCTGTAATGAAGAAGATATAACTTATGATTAGGGAATAAACATCAAAAATGCTAACAAGCCCAAATTTGGACATTTGTTTCTAGAAATTTCAAATATAACATGTCACATAAGTTTATACTTACAGCACTTTTAATCGCTTTTTCAAAGATATCAATTCTTCTGGTTTCCAAGGCAATACCAATAGCCTGTAATAAAATGACAAGTATAGCAGCACTAATAAAATCTAATATGAAACAAATAAAGAAATTAAACAGTCAATCAAAAACAATTTAATAAATGTGTTCTGATTATTTATAATTGTACAGTTTCTGTTAAAACAAAATCAAAAGATAGGTTGCCAGGAAACAAATCATACACCCACTGCAGCCAAGTCACATATTTTATCTTTTGCCATTTACAAGACACTAAAATGTGATTCTGAGTAACAACTCATTAAGTAATTATCATAAATAATTAGAATTTGTTTGACTTTTGGTATTCTAGTACAAAACATTTTCAATCAAGGGCCATAACTCTGGAAACAAGATTTTTCAAAGCGATTAAAAGTCATTATTCTGGCAGTATTTATTGGTAATCGTTGACAATCGATAGGCTTCTTCGCCTAATGACCTAAAACATTGTATGAATTTAATGTCATCCAAAGGAGTTCACAAAGTGATCAAGGGCCATAACTCTGGCAGTAATAATCAGATAGTGTTGAAAATCAATACGTTTCTTCATCTCATGACCTTAAACACCGTGTATACATTTAAAGTCAATCGAATATAATTGCTTGTGGGCGCCAGACTGACAGACAGGGGCAAGGGCAATAACGACCATATTTTATATGTGGGAGTTTAAAAAGCCAAGATATGATACCTGTTTGTACATTCTGTCATCAAAACATCTCTGAAACATTCGATTAACAATGGTTTCAAGTCTTGCATCAATTGGCTTTTGATCCTCTTCTGAACTTTCAGCATTTTGAACTCGCAGTTTTGTATAAAAATCAATACACTTTGCTAGAAAATAGAATAAAAGCTTAATTTTATTATTCCTTCTTGAAAGTTAAAGAAACATTATAGAATATTAGATAAAGAGTTGGATATTCTCACCACTGTCATGATAATAACGCAGTCTTGATTATCCTTTTTTGTATTTAATCATCAACAGGTGTTGAACCGCAGATTGTATTCAAATCCAACGACAATTGGACACATAAGATGGTACCAAGAGTTAATTATTGTTTTTCCATGTTAATAAATGTCTAATTAATAGTCTATGGAACATTTCCATTCCTAAAGAAGTTTCAGAAGGTATATATTTATTTTGAACCATAAAAATGAATTGCTTTCTTGAAAAGGCAATGTAGACTCGGTGTAAAAAATGTTTCCATAGAGTAAGTTAATCGATCAAGACAATTTGCTTTGGTTTATTTCAAAATTAAAACTAATTATTTGGTATCATAAATTATTATCCTTACCAATTGTTGTCTCAACAAATTCTGATTTACAATTCACATTGAATAGATCTCCAGCACCAAGTGCATAAGTCAAAGATTCTTCAAATGCTCCCAAATGATAATAGACCTGTAATATTCAAACACATTATTCTTTCCATTCAAAAAAACTGTACTATTACAAGTATTTATTTATTTTGCCATATTACCTATTTGGGTTTGTTGGGTAAGAAACCGACTCAGAAATAAGGAGGTTTGGGGGTTTGTTTCTAGTTTGACCCGAGAAAGTACCTACAGATTGATCAGCATGGTTTTCCCTATTGTGGTGCTGGGCGAAAGGCCTTGCAAGGACCAATGTCTAGTCATTTGGATGGGATGAAAAACCTAGTTTCCATATACACACTGGGGAAAATGTTCCTTCATAAAAAAATATAATTTCCAAAGTTTCTCCATTTAACAGAAATTTGCTTGCAAATATTTATGAAAATTATTAATTTTCAACAATTTAAATTGTTTTAAATAAATGTTTTAGAAAAATACCTTGGAGGCTACCAAAGCCGCCAGTTCTTTCTGTTTAAAACCTGTATCTTCATAAAGTACTTCACTGTGGGAAAAAAAACACATTTGCCTTTAATAACTAATCATCATAATTAATTACCTAATATTTGTCCAATTAAATAATTGACAGAGCTGTCTCAAGGACACTGTCTATGTTTTAAAAGGGATTTAGGCCCTATAGATTTTAGACACCTTGAAGATTCCTTAGTACTAGACAACCGCTAAATTTGGGAAAGATCGCGGAGGTTCAAGAGACACCATTGATTTGTAGGAGAACCATATATGATGTAGCTGCCAGTATACTCATCTGTGAATTAGGGGTATGAGTATTAGGAGAGAAAACCAAGTTAATTTAGAGTATTGTATTGTAAATTATGCATTGTAACCAAATGTATGTAGCTTGACATAAAATGTAGAAGAGAACTGATACATTATTATTCCTAGTTAGTATGGTAAGACAAACGTTTTATCTACTGAGATAGTAAGTAAAAAATACACAACGTGAAAAGGAATCCAAAGAAGATAATTATAAATACTAGGCTATTAAATTTTGTAGCACAACAGAGTATGTGTCACACGTTGGATGGGGTGAGTTTTGGGCTTACTGGCTTTCTACATATCCAGCGATTCGTCGCACTGCATAGCACTAGGCATAGTTTTACATTATATATTCCTATCCTCAGTAAAGTGTATGAAAACTTAACCCAATTTACAACTGTTTTAGTCCTGCTATAAAATAAAGAGTTTCTGTCCAGTTAGCATAAACTATTTCTAAAATCAAAACTGATCACTGAAGGCATTTGTTTATGTACGTTGGAAAGATTTTTATTATTTATCATGGCTCTGACAGTACAGCAAATTGCAATGAATAGTAAATAGAAATACATACATGCTTATTTGATTTTAACATACAACCTTCTTTACTTTAAGATTGATAAATAAATTATCTGTACTGGTAGATGCCATTCGAAGAGATTTAAGTTTTAGCAGTATTACTATTATTAAAGGGTCAATCCCGATAATGTTTTGGAGAATAAAACTGCTTAATTTTGTGTTAAAATGCCTTAAAATACCCAACCTTAAGGCTGAGCAACTAACTCAATATTATGTGATACGTTTTCAAACAACGTAAACCCGTCAGTCTTCATCTGGAAATGCAGACCGGTATCCCAAGCTGTATTATGCTGTGATTTGATAAAACATCGACTTTTTTTATAAAAATAATGTGTAGGTGAAATTTACCTTTTGTTATCAAAAACAGCACATGGATCATTCAATGTATAGACCTCTAAAGGAGGGGGAATCGATTATCGGGTCACCCAACGAAAGAATTGACCCGTTATCTTAAAAGGGTTACGTGTCCCGATAAGCAGTTTTACAGTTCATGTGCAAACGAATCAATATTTTGAGCTGAAATTTGGAGCCAGGGTTTATACTCAATTCTTCTATATTTTGGCGCATAACTTTAATACGTACTCGGACTTTTATTTTTGAGGGACAGTCCCTTTAAAACAAGATTGAATAAAAACTTACATTTTATCAATAGATTCTGATATTTCAGCCCAAAACACATCCACTATTTTGTTGAGTTTATCTAAAGCAAAAACCTTTAATTGATCTTCAGGTTCATCCAAGAGGGAGAGAACCCCAGCTGAAATTCAATTAGAAAATTTAATTAATAAGTTTGCATTATTAATTTCAACAAAAAATAAATTTAGTTTATATACCGGTAACAAATAATAAAAAAACCTAGAATTGCTTAATATTCAAAATACTGACTCTGCTCAGTTTTGAAACACTTTGGCAATAATGTATGAGTATAAGAAGACCTGCCTAGTTGTATACTTTTAACAAAATCCAGAAAGCTGAATGAAACTAATAAATAACTGTTGGTGTCCTTGAATATAAATCAAAGTACAGTTTTTCTAGACACCAGGAACTTGATCTACTGTTTAGCCTATTTTTATTTTGACATTTAATTTTGCGTACAATTGTTAAATACACATTTGAAAAGGTTAATCAATGAACTAAAATTACTGTTCTTGCTATACCAAATTTCAATGTATGTTACATACAAAAAATATATTTTGAACTTACTCTGAACTAGTCTGAACCAAGATCGAACAACATAATCAACTCAACATATTGAAATGAAGAATTCTTTCAAAGTTAGGCTACAAACTATTTTTCCAGTGTTAGCATGAATATAATGCATACATGTTTATAATCTGCAGACCATCTTAACTTATATCTGGAAGATGTGTTAACTTTCACATTTTTGTATCATTTGCTTGATAAAGACGAAACGTCGCTTAGTATCAAACTCAGTAATTGTGTTTCCATAAAATTGTACCTTGTGCTAACTTAACTACTTTGTGACCATGTGACCTTATATCGCCTCCAACATTTACAACAGGCCCAGGACTGTACAGCGCAGTGGACGCTAAAGTTTTAGCCCTTCGTACTGCAGAATGTTCTCCTTGTCAGGCTTTGGAATCCTGGCATATTCAACACCAGGCTAATTCAACACCGGTAAAATCGGCGTATTCAAGACCAGTATATTATAGGGTTGATTGGTCGGTGTATAAAGGTGCTAATTAGTACTCATCAGTGTGGATAGAAGCCTATACGATAATTATTAATGATTGGTGTTTGATGTATTAAATTGTTTTTTTTAATTATTGAGTTGTTGTTTAAATTACTGGTATTTAATCTTAAGCTTGAAAATGTAAATCCCGGCTTTGTTATTTTGCATTTCATAGAAGCCTATACGATGATTATTAATGATTGGTGTTTGATGTATTAAAATTAATTACTACTTTATCTTTCCATGCATAACTTGTGTCACCGCTACTCAATGAGTCAATAGCTACCTATTAAAACCATATGGAAACTACTCTCTTTGAAACTCTATACAGAAATTCACGATCTCAATGTCGCATGGAATTCTTCCCTTACGATATTAGGCATGGCTTACTACGAAATGTGTAAAATGGTTGATTTTGGCGCGAAATAGCTGTCAATACAGGGACTGTGTATGCGTGCCACACGAGACGGGGAAGTCGGCTACATGGCTTTTTACGAGTGATAAACTGCCAATGTAATTTGAATGAAATACCGTTATATAAAGACGAAAACAATGCTCCAACAATATGATCAAAAGATTCCCTCAGAAATTCCTCCAGTGTAAATTAATTTTAAATCCAGTTGTAATTTATTATTTTATTCACAATCACAATGTGCCGTTACTGTGAGACAACGAATAAACTAGTTCCTGATATTACAAGTCAAGAGGATCTTCCATTCGCCCCCCTCGGCAAGTGTAAATTGTCACGTGTTTTTTTTTCTATTTCACATTTGTACCGTCTGCTACGACTGCTCTTGTTGTTTTTTTCAATATGATTATCGCTATATTTTAAAATATTATGCACAGAATTGTTGTACTAGTGAATTGTAATCTATTGCCAGTTTTGAATTTTTAGTTAGCAGTTAAAGTTGTAAGGATAAGTCAGAACACGTGAATGTCTTACTCAGCCCATTTACTGCGTAAGTAATATCAAAACGAATAACGTAGTAAATAATGTTATTTATTGCCAATTTAAATGATTTATTCGAACCTCTCTTTAGCACAAAATCAAATAAATGTACTACAGTAATATACATTCAGCTATTCAGTGTTCACGCGTCGTTTTATAATTTACTTATCAATCACAAGAAAAAACCTCGGAAGGCAGTACCAGACATTGACATAGAATTATGTAAATATTGTCTTCAAATATGAAATATATTATATTTCAACTGTTGTTTGTACTATGACTATTTAATTAAGATATATAATAAAAACCTTGTTAATCCTTCTTTTGTCTTGTCTTAATTGATTAATTAACACCCACCGACGTTGGCACTGATGAGTACTACTTAGCCCCTTTATATACCGACCAATCAACCCTATAATATACTGGTCTTGAATACGCCGATAAGCCTGGTCTTGAATACGCCTGATACCGGTACCAGGCTTTGCTCCTGTTTGCTACACTTATTATTTAAGTGTTTTCCATGATTCTATCCAGATTATCGCCCTTATTGTTGAAATTGTTTTACGTTCTAACACCTGACATCAACTGCTAGACTATTGAAGAGACGACCACTAACAAGATTGGGTCGCATTATTTCACTTACGTCTTTTTTGTAAATCATTTATAGTGAAGCCTGAACCATAACAAGCCCAGGACTGTACAGCGCAGTAGACACTAACGGCTAGCGACCGGATCCTAAGAAACCCATTCACTTTACTTTATTTAATTTGATATATATTTTTGTTTATTTTTTGCAACAGCCTATTATTGAGTATTGTGGCAATGACAATGTTAATGTAACAATCATTTAACAATGTATGTCTATTTTCTGTCTTGTCCGCAGGTTTATCTTGTAGATTTTTGTTTTGCTTGTAGTGTGGTCCTCCTGAACTTACTAATAGGTTATAATAACGATAAATTTGCTATGGAAATGTCGCTTTTATTTAATATTAAAGTCGATCTTGGTGTTTGTTGATCTGATGTCATTAATGTGACAAAGCAAAATCGAAAGTATTCCGAAGTGGCGAAGTTTACAATAATGATGATAAAAGTGACAGAAATAATGGACAATGTGAGAAAAGCTACACCTGTAATAATTCTACCAAATAAGGAAACCAACCTGCAGAAGTTATGTTCATCCGCATAATTATTTGCCTTCAGTAATTTTAGTTTTACGTTTTTTTATAACCGGTGTTGCTCTGTAAATTTACTTCTCAGGCATGGACAGGAAATGGCGCAGAAGTCTCGGTTGTTATGTCGCAAATTATCAAAATTTCGGTTATCCAGAATTTTAAATAAATGTTATTTTTTGCGCTAGCAGGTCTTGCTAGCATCTTTTACGTTTAGTTTTGATATATTTTAATGGTAGCTTCAACAAATTAACAATTTGCTTAATACCCTTTTCATAAAACAATGCCGCAGCTGAATTTGATTTGTTTTCCTTTTTTAGGAAGCAGGTGGAATGGATTTACCTCCCTTTAGCCAGAGCAATGGACTGAAATAGGGGTTTAACCCTAAAAGAACCCGAAATGCCGCAAAACCGGCTTGACGTTGTATCGCAAATACCCCAAATATCGGTTTTGCGGCTTGGGGGCGTATCAATCTCCAATTACGTTTATACGTCCTGTAAATCGAGGTAGGGACGTGCAACACCCCATGTAAAGTCAGTGTTCAAAGGGTTAACAACGTCCTACTTTTCTCCTTTGACTTGATTAATGAAATAAAAATGAAATGGGGTTTAAATGTCCTAATGTTCTGACTGGGCTAATGAAGACAAACGCTATACAATGTTATGAGGGAAATTTTGCCAAAGAAGCGGCTCTACGTCCTTCTTTAATTCTTATATCAATTTCTGACTGCAAAGGGATCTTTTTTTTATGCGCAAGCCAATGAGTTGTCCGTGCTTCGATATTTCATCTCATTTGAATGACTTGACGCTGTCCTTGTCAGTATCTCCTGTAGGCTACCATTGACAAGAGGTAGCCACGCTGTAAAATCACTACGATCTTTCTTGAATGCGAACCTGCAACTAAGTCCAGACTAGCGAGCCAGTGTAACACTGACAAGAAGAAACAACATTTGAAAATCACAATGAACTTTTATGGGCAACACAGATGGAACCTGCAACCTAGTGCAGGCTAGAGAGCCAGCATCTTATTCACTGAGCTATTTGTGTCTTATACATAGGCCCTACTGGTCCCAATACAATTAAGTGTTAGGCTACAATGCAAAATTCCCATTTTTTTTTCATTTCTTAATATGAAGGTATATGTGTTTTGGAGTAGCCTACTATTAATATCTCCAATATATTTTCACATATAATTTGTATTTGGGCCCATGCTTAATAATCATACAAATATGTCATATATGTTGGTCTATATCATAGAGCTGTATATATTGACACTTTCAGAAACCATTGAATTGATTTCTTTGTCGTGTAAAATTAAGAAATTATTTTATAATTTTAATATTTAATGATGTATAAAAGTTACCGATAAGACGGCGAAAATGAAACATAAAGTCAATGTTTTGTTTAAAATGTTGATTTTGTGCATAAAGTGTTGACATAAGAATGTAGAAACGAGAATCATTAGTTTAGAATGTTGCGTTCGTGTCTAAAATGTTCAAACTGGAAGGTAGAAACGAGAATCATTAGTTTAGAATGTTGCGTTCATGTCTAAAATGTTCAAACTGGAATGTAGAAACACGAATCATGAATATTGTCCCATTTGGTCTTCTATACCCCCCCCTCCCCTTGTATTTACTGCAGTCAATCATGTGTTGTATTCATTTCTTTCAAAAACAAAAAAACATGTTCATGAATAAGGATTTATTTTAGCAAGGGAGATTATAATACAATTACTCAATTACATAAAACATAATTTATTAACAATATTGCTAAACTTAAAAACAGCTTAATAAGTTATTATCATTTGTATGGTTCATGTACAAGTGACAGGTTTATCCCCACTTATTACGCCTACTGAAAAATTGAGAGGATTTTGTTAGTGTATCAGATATTTTTTTTAAAGCAGTGGATTAGACAACCCCCAAAAAATGCTATTGTTTTTTTCTCAGGTGCATACCATGGCCATAGTAAAATGTAGATAATGAGGTTTTAGGGAAAAGCCTTCGATAAGAACATCAAAAGTTTGTAGGATTTTGCAGTTTGCATAATAGTGGGAATACTCCAAATAAGAGAATTGAACCTCATCATAATACACACTAAAGTATTAATTCAACTATTATGAGAACTTGGACTTTATATGAAATTTATTCACTTTAATAAATAAACAAATCTAATTTAACAAAGAATTCATAATTTAATTTTTACCAAAATATACAGAAGTTTATTAAATACAAAGTAGTCACTAGTCAAAATATTGTACAAATATTTCAAATAAGGTATATATATTTGTTTTAAATTGAGCAAATAACATGATTGTTAATATAATAAATATATTACCAATATCTTCATCATAGAGGATCAACCTATTTTTATTTACAAATTTAAAGATGAAAAATCTGCAAGCTATCTATTTTGCATTAAGCAAGACAACATAAAGCTATAATTGGCACCAGCCAATAACCCATAAAGCTGTACATCTTGGTAACTTTTATAAAACTGACACCAGTATAGCTTGTTGTATTATTATCTCCTGTGATCTTTACATAAATTAAAATATTTTTTTGACATCAATACTGATAAAGTTGGCTTTGAGAAAATTCCTGTTCAAACAGTGTCATAATCTAAAGCTGAACACAATAATCAAGTGAATACAAAAAACAGTAAAATTGGAGATCAGATTTCAATAAATCCACAGGTAAATGAGGATGTTTTTTGGTCGTTCACATGTTCTTCACATAAAGGTAGTATCGTCATAATTTGTTTTGCCTTTGGATCTGGACTCAAATAATTCACGGATAAGAGTACTTTTTTCACGCTCTAACTGAGATATTTTATCATCCTTCTGTCCAACTTCCTACAGTACATGAAATAAAGATATACAATATTAAAATAAATCAGTTGGTACTTTCATTTTATAAATTTCAAATTAAAAACGAGTATCATTTACCAACTATGATGGACACCGCTACACAATAGTCTGTATACATTGCAGACATTCTATAACTCAGCGGATATAATCCTTGAAGTTAAGGTCCGATACATGCCAATATCAAAATCAACCAACATCTCTGGGATACAAAACTATATTTCAACTTTTATCAAAATTGGATAAAAACTGTGACCTCTAGAGGGTCCACAAACAAAATGTGAAGGGACGAACACACGGATGGATAGGGGCAACAACAATTTTTGTCCACATGAAGAGAGAGAGAAATAAGGTTTAACATCAAGTCAACATTAACTAGGTCATTTTGGGAATTCAAAAATTGTTTAATTTTATTTCAGTAATTCGCTTGTGAGTAGGGGTGTTTAGCGGTGGAAGGAAACCGGAAGACCCGGAGAAAACCTCCAAGGCTGAACATAATGTATCTTTAAGTTATATAGGGGCAACCCATTTTGGATGGACAGGGTTAAATCTTTTCATTCATTCTAATACATCTGATTTCATACTTTTAACAAATCCTTACCTGTGTTAGTTGTCTATTTTGACCTTTTAACATGTGAATAGTATTATCTTTAGTTCTAAGACTAGATGAAGAACCTACTGCCAGGTTCATATGTAGAGGAAAACCCTGAAAACAGATTAACCAGAATGTTGCACCAACAGGTATTCATGTTCATATTTTCAATGGCATCAAATGAATGAAATATCTGACAATTATAACATCATTGTAGCCGGGCCCTTAGCCAGCTTAAAAAAAATTGGGAGGGGGGGGGCAGCTAAGAACACCCCTAAGAAATAACTTTTGGTGAATCTTGGGTTTTGAAAACAAATATTTCAATACAAGACCTACCAGTGACTATTGTAATAAAAACCCTGGTTGATATATGTAAAATATCATTAAATGGATGCAATTGTGCTTATACCAAAACCTTAGTTAAGCAAATGACATACAATTTAATATGGATACAATCACTGTATTTATTACACTACAACACGATTCCATGTGTAGTTTTCAAGTAACATACAAATCAGGCAAATTATGAGAGAATGTAGTGAATAAATGTATTGCATACATTCCAAGTATTCTAGTATGGTATCTTTATCAATACCTAGTATTTTAGGGAAATTGGTTTGAGGCTGTTGGATTTTAAACTGTACCTTTTCTGAGCTCTCTATTAAGGTTTTCAGTTGCTGGTTGACTTCAAATATTCTGGCTTTCTGGAAATTCATTCTTTCTTGATGTGCTTCAAGTGAATAATCCTAGAGATTAGAAGTAATATGTAATTAATGAATACATTTTAATTCTGATTAATTATCTTATTATTTTTAAGACCATAATTAACTCTCGATGCCATCGAATACTATTGATTTTAAATGGATTTAAAAACGATTGGCAGTTAAAAGATTTAATTAAAAAATGGAAAATCAAGACCTTGTTTACTATCATAACAATGGTAGCAATGACAATCGAGACTCCACTAGTCTTCAAACAGCCCTTAAGCTTAGAGTGAAGTAATTTGACTGAAATTTTCATCATAGTCCCTTTGCATCAGCTATTAAAATGGCTGTTTATCTAAATCTTACATAAAGCATCTTTAAAGTGTCTGAGTTAAAATTGATAGGCTTCGTCCGCCTCATGAACACAAACAATGTATACAGATTTCAAGCCATTTGGATGATATCTCTAGCTTCTAGAGCATCCACAAGCCTGGGCTAATGGAAGATGGGCATACGATACGCCATACAGTGTGTAATAAGGGAAATTTTGCCTGGGCAGCAGCGCTACGGCCTACTCTTATATTGATTTCTAACTACCAATGGATCTTTTATGTGCACGCCAATGTGTACACAGCACCTTGGTGTTTATCCCCTCCAGACGACTAGACAGCTGTCCTTGACAGTCCCTCCGTTCTGCATCACTGACAAGGATAAACCACGCCGGAAAATCGAGATAAATTTTCAAATAAAGATATTTGAAAACTAAATAATACGAAATCCTTCATTTTCATAGCTTCATTGCTTTTTGTAATAAACATATATAGCATGTAAATAGAAATACATCTTTTTGTACATAATGTTTTGCTAGATATTGGCATTTTAAAGGGCATTATTTTTTTTAATTCTTACATTATAAGAAAGTCTTCCAGCATAATTTTCCTTTTCATGTAATTGACTTAGTTGTTTTCTGTACCATTCTTTGGCTTGATCTAATACCCTCTGTCCTTCCATTAGTAACTCCTTCTCTTCTTCTAACTGCTTCATTCTTTTAACCTGAACAGGAAGTAATAATAACTCCAGTGAAAGACGATATTAACAAAATAATATGTAAAACATCGCTTTAAAATTTTGGAAATATTTCCTTATTGGCTTCAGTAGGAAAATAAACTTTTTCCACAAAAGATTTGACATTAACTTGATAAAATATTTCTTAGGAGCTTACCATATTATAATCAACACCACTAGTCAAAGTGTGACGTCGACCAGAATTTCTTCTCTGAACAGTGACTCTTGGTTGTTTTATCTCTTCATTCTGTTTTCTTTGGAATTGTTCTATATTGGCTGAAAAATAAATAATATCTATTAAAGTTTCTTTTATTCAGATTATACAATTTTGGTGGTACTGGTAGTCACTGATTAGGTTATTTTTGTAAAGTAGTTTGCAATCAGGCAGTTCAAAAATAATTGTTTTCGAAATTTGCTTCATATCTACTAATCCATCACACCGATATTTTAATGTAACATTTTAGGTGGTTTCTTTCAAGGAAAACAACTGACAATGATGCAATACACTGCTCTATGTCAAGTCTGATTGGATTGATGGAATTAAGGTTGGAATTAAGTGGGAATTCAGTAGCAAACCGATTTGAAACCTTGAAGCTGCTTAGCTCACAGGGGGCCGTTGAATATTTCAAAATTTTCTCGGAAAGAGCATGGCCCCATTCCACGCGACAATTGATTGGTTCTTTTGGATTCAGGTCGGCCAACTAAGGTAGGCTATATTGGACCCCCGTGGAATAAATGAATGAATGAAATGGGTTTTAACGTTCTACTGTTATGCACTTAACCTGAGCTAATTGAAGACGGGCATACGCCATACAGTGTGCTATGAGGGAAATTTTGCCCGGGCAGCGGCACTATGGCCTACTCTAATATCGAATTCCAACTGCCAAGGGATCTTTTACGTGCACTCCAATGTGTACACGGGACCTCAGTTTTTCGGCCCATCCGAACGTCTAGGCAGCTGTCCTTGTCAGGCCCTCCTTCTGCATCACTGACAAGGGGAAATCACGTCGGAAAATCAAGATGAACTTTCCCGGCCAATACAGGGATCAAACACCCGACCTCCAGGCTAGCGAACCAGCGCCTTATCCACTTAGCAACCGTGATCCCCTGGACCCCCGTGGAAGTTGCTGTACTAGAAAACCCGTTTGCAGCTGTTAATTTTCTCTAGATGGTTCTGTCTATGTGGACTTCACCCACCCAAGTAAGGCTATATTAGACCACTTGGAAGTTACTGTATTCACGGGATGCAGGCCCGAAGCCAGAAACCAAAATTAAGCCGACATAGGGGGGTGAGGAAGATAAATTCCCGAAGGTCATCGCCGACTGCCATAAGCAGTAGGGGAGATCTCGAAAATTAGAAGCCGTGAGAGTGCATTTAGGCCTCTATGACATGCAGGTGGCGAATGTGTCGGAAAATTAAGAGTTTCCAGCCGACATTAACTATCTCTCCGTCGAATTTGAGAGGATATGTTGTGCTAAAACTCTCTCCCGGCGAAATTGCGAGCATAGCTAACCAGCGATTTTTTTCCGACGCAGGCAGACAAATTCTGATAGGAACGGCCATGCCCCCCCACTAGCCTCGGGCCCGACGGGATGGTATAGCAGGAAAATGCTTCGCAGCAGTAACATTATCTAAGGGGTGGGAGTACATGTAAGCTTCCCCTAACATACATCGAGTTTATATGCCTATGGTGTGCATACTCCTCTGTAGTCTTGATATCTGCTTATCTATTGGTACTAACCATAAATAGTATTTGTTTCAGAAGGATAATTTTGGGTTGGCTGTAATAAGCGACTATTGCTAGTTGCTACATGGATTCTAGGTTGTCTATTATTGACAGCAACTGCCCACTTTGATCCATCTGGTTCAGTGGGACGACTTTGTTCTCGATGCCAACTTTTAAGTTCTGTTATTACTCGGTTCCCTTGACTTCTGTCTCTTGGTGGAATCTGTGGTGGAACATCCCCCTTCTCTTGATGTCTGTAGGGGGGTCTTGATGGCCTAGGTGGTGAGATTATATTATTATTTGAGTTTATTTCATTTATGTGTTGATGACTACCAGTTCTACGGTAGTTCGTATTTATAGCATTATTAGGCTTCACGGTGGCAGTGACAGGAGGATGTTTGGTCGGAACGGCATAGATTGATTGATGAGGGGCAGGTGCCCCACCCTCTTGCTCTCTATCGACATATCGAATAACTGTTGAACGATTTTCTTTCTCATGTTTGTAAGAATGACTCTTCTGTTTGGTACTAGTCAACAATGCTAATTTTAAACCTGACACAAATCTATCGAATGTCAGACAACCATTAGCAGGAGTTACTTTCCTCAACGCATCAACAACACCAAATGGTAATCCTGTAACCCCCTCCTCGTTCCATCTCGACTCAATATCTTGGAACCGAACAAACCCAGATCGCTTCTCGTCCAAAATATCGAACAGAATTCTCAGTGAAGACACAAACTGTTTCGGCAGTCCTTCCAAGTTAGCAATGTTTTCTGTTTGCGACATGTTTTTTTGCTATATTTCACCGACTGGGGATTTATCTTACAACTGAGACTTCATGACGGCTTCTACATCAACATCAAAGGAAGTCTATTCGCGACAAGTGCACCCAGTAAGCCCTCACCTGATTGGTTGTGTGTAAACTAAAGCTTATAAATACACAAGTCTTGTTCAACAAGACAGTGCGTGAACAATTCAATAAAAAAACGTTGTAAAAATGTGATCCGTTGATCGAGTCTACATCGGCGTCATAATATTCCCCAGGTATGAATAGGAACATTGTATTAAATGAGTATAAATTTAACCCAAACAATAGTATTTTGTTATAACCTTGGACGTTCGCGCCTCTATCTCTTTTTAAAACTGACCCACATTAAATTGTATTTAAATATTTGTTTTAAACTGTTGATAGCTATAGGTAGGACCAATGAGAGTTGTTTTTTTAAAAATATATACCTGGGACAAAAATACTCATATATTTCGAGAAGCGTACATGCATTATTTTAATCCTACTGGACGTAATATTTAATTGGGGATAATATATCGGATCTGTTTAATTAAACGGGACATAATTGTATTATAAGTCATATCATATAAAATAATCCTCTTTTAACAAATCAATAATACCCGCCATAATTTGCGCGGGAAGCACGTGGCTGTAATCAAAGTACATATGAAGCACATGTATATGGACTTTTCGTAGCACACCTAACTTTTGCGCGGGAAACTCATGGTTGTAATCAAAATACAAACTAAATGAAATGTTTAACGGTTAATCGCCTTATTGGTGTTTTGTATTTCATACAAATGAAATTTATAAGATGCAATATTTCAATATGGAGGTGGGGGTGAGGTAGGCTATAGAAATGGCGACAAACAAAACAGACAAGAAATACGAATCAAGACTCAATTCAAATTCTCTGTCCTATACTGCATCCCTAAGAAATAGAAATACGATATTTTAGAGAAAAAAAACGACCAGTTGTCAAGTTTAGAAAAAAAAACCAAAAGTATCTTATGCTGAAGTCAATATCTCGTATTACCGGATTGTAATGCACTTAAAATGTGAACCAGTGGATATAGGGAATATGTCCTAATCAATTATCTGACAATAATTCATACACACATCAGTAAATTATCGGCTTCTAAGTCTAACCATAAATTGTATATTACTAATATAGGTTTTGGGTTTTTTTTGGGGGGGGGGGGACAAAATGGTAATGGATTTTGATTTTCTTGAAAAATTTAAGACCAGAGAATACTGGGTCGAAACAATAAGCAATAATTGAATTCCATAATGTCCAATGTATACACAATATTATATTATAATGTATGTATGGAGACGAATTGCGAGTGTTAAAACAATTAAGACTCTTTGACAACTTTTTCATGATTAAATACTTAGGAACAACACTGTCCAATAAATTTGAAAACCCGGACATTCATATACATGTACATGTACACCCTCTCAAAAGTTTGTTGCCAACCCATGGCTTGTGTGTGGGCCAGCTTTAGGAATTTATGTCTTTAATTTAAAACAACAGTAGGATCTGTGTTCAAGCTACCTGGCCTGTACATTGATTTTTTTAGTGATGTTTATTTATGATTTTATGTAATATGCTGCTCTTACTGGACGTATTGATTCAACAAAATCTGATCTTTGAAATGAACGCAGACCCTTTCACAACACAGATTTTACAAGTATAAAGTAAACAAAAGACTTGGTAACAATGCTTTTAGATCTTCATATTATAGTGTTGGCCAACCAAATTGAAACCGGAACGAAAAAAAAATATAAACAAATAAGAAATACAAGAGTAAATCAAGGATTTATAGTTTTAATATACAGATGAGTTATTGAAAGGCTTTCAGTCAGAGTGCTTCATAGACTGAAAATGAAATACAGCATCATCATAAATCAATTATCAGCTTGTTTACACGAAAACAGGAAACAAATACCCAACTCTTTTTTTTTCATTCGACTGATGTGTACGTTAAGGAACCCGATCAAACCGAGTACCGGGTGAATTAAACGGACCCTGTGCGTAACTATCGCTCGAAAACTAATGATAGCTAGCTGTATAGTTGTAAATTTTTAATCCCATTTGATCGACTATACGTTGTCCCTTGTCAGACTCCCCAAACGAAAGTACTGACAAAACCACGCATAAAAATATCCGATGAACGTTGTTGAAGTAGGAGAGCAAAGAAAGATTTGATTTAAGACTTAAAATCGATTACATAATACAATACTATCTTTGCCAAAAGAGATTAAAATTATTTTGGACTATTTAATAGTCGAGATTCTGAAATGGCCGCAATAGGCTTCCATACCATACAATAACCCAAATATGGTCATAGTTCGCTAATGCATGGCTTGCTAATGCAAGGCTCGTTAATGCAAATGTCGTTAATACAATTGTTGAAACAACAAATGTTGAAACTGCAAATGTTGAAATTACATCTCTTGAAAGTACAAGTGTTGAAATTACATATCTTGAAACTATAAAGTTAAGCTGTGTTATTTCAAAATTTGTACTTTGTAGGTTCGACAAATGTATTTTGCATTTTGACAAATCGACAAATGTACTTTCACAAATCGACAATTAATGTACTTTTACAAATCGACAAATGTACTTTTACAAATCGACAAATGTACTTTGTATTTTGACAAATTAACAAATGTACTTTCACAAATCGACAAATGTATTTTCACAAATTGAGAGTTTTTGCGAGGATCCCCCTCCATACTGTAAGGTTCGCACAACAACCCTTGCCTTCCTCAATTAGCTGCTGTATGTTTGATGTTTGTATAAAGTTTTAAAAAGATTTCTTTGAACAGATAATGGAATATGCTCTAGAACTGAAATACGGGACAGAAGGAAGGTTATTATAAAAATAAAATAAAAGTGTTATAAAGGTATCTTGAACAGTGTCTGATACCAAAAACTAATTCAAATGTGTAGTAAAAATCATTCAACAGATTTATTTACCATTGAACCGCAAAAATTATTAAATCTGACAAATGTCTAATTAGCAAAAGGCACAAGTACTGCTATAGGATGGTGTGTGTTCAAAGTTTCAAAACGATATTTTGAACGATTTATGAAAAATGCTCTGGAAAAAAAATTGTTTATAAAAACTAAGTCAAATTTGTTTCCATGGAAACACAAAAATGATTAATTCCCAGAAATTCCAAACCAGCATAAGGCACAAATAATATAATAGGTTGATGTTTGTAGAAAGTTTCATGAAGATTTGTTGAATGGTTTTTAAGATACATGTATGCTCTGTAAACAAATTTGAAAACCAAAGATTTGTTTCATGGAAACACAAAATATGTTAATCTCAGAAATGTCTAAAAAGCAAAAGGCACCACTACTGTAATCGGTTGATGTCTGTACAAAGTTGCAAAAATATATCTTAAACAGTTTATGAGATATGCTCCGGAAACAAAATTATACAGCAAAAACTAAGTAAAATTTGATTCCATGGAAACACAAAACACAAATCCCCCAAATTCCCAAACAGCAAAAGGCATATCTACTGTAATAGGTGATTTGTGTGCAAAGTTTCAAAAAGATATCTTGAACGGTTTATGAGATATGCTCCGGAAACAAAATTGTACACCAAAACTAAGTTAAATTTGTTTCAATTCACAAAATATCAATCCCAGAAATTCCTAAATAGCAAAATGCACAACAACTGTAATGGGTAGATGTCCGTACAAAGTTTCAAAAAAATATCTTGAATGGTTTATAGTTGATGAAATATGCTCCGGAAACAAAATTATACACCAAAAACTAAGTCAAATTTGTTTCCATGGGAACACAAAAACTATAAATTCCAGAAATTCCCAAATAGCAAAAGGCACAACTACTGTAATAGGTTGATGTGTGTGCAAAGTTTCAGAAATATTGAAGTTGTAAATAGTTTTAATTATTTTGACCAACTAAATTTTAATGGTAAATATATAATTACACAAAAACACATTCTATTGCTGAAAGTATCGAAAAGCTCTTTTCTCAGTCTCAAAAGTTTGTTATGAAAAACTTTGTATTTTTGATACTTTTATCTCTTGTATTCTATAAATAAAATCTTTTACTCGTATTATTTTATATCTCGTCTCTATTTAAGCATCTTAGCTACTAGAAAGTAATCTGGCTACATCTAAAAATACCAACTTCTTGATCCAAACTAATTAGCTACCAACATTATTCAAGATTTAAATAAAAGGTTGGTCGTTCTTGCTATAATATATAGTTCCGAAATAGATAAGTCAGAATGGCCTATATATTGGAAATTGTATTCAAATTCTTTTATTCTCAGGGACGTTTTCACTTGGATTTGGATTTTGTTTTTATTATCGCAGCAACGTTTGGCCACTTGTTAATCAAGACACAGTTTCGCTTCTCTATTTTTTAAAGTAAATCATTAAGTGGCGATCTTATTTTAATCTGAACGTTATTAAAAGCGTAATAGGCCCTATCTTGTATGTCGCTATAAATAAATTGGCGGGTATTTTACTACATCAAAACCTAATTTGGTTGTTTTGTCGAAAGTACCGACCACAAGCACAATTCATCATAGTAGTATGGTGGCTGTTAACCAGGGCTCACACTGGCTTTCAATTTTTTTTTCGCCAAAATGGATTCTAATTTTTATGTAAAACAATGATGATATTTTTTTCCCGCCTATTTGCCAAAAATATAAGATAAAAACAACACATATTGTAATAATAAAACATTTTTATTTCTTGTACATTCTTAAACAACAATATATTTACAAAATCCTTCTTTGCTTCACATTAACCCAATTGGAAGAGGATTTATGAAGATCGGTTTTATTTTATGTTTCTGTTCGCTTTTTTTATTAAAAAATTTCTGCTAAAACCTCGTTAACAATCAACGGTTGCAACCGGTATACACAATAATGTTAACGGCCATTCTACATTCTATATAATTGTATTTTGTCGCCTTGTCGACCTTGTTTTTCCCTTGTCAGTGGAGCAGAAAGGTGGACTATATAGCAAAGGCAGCTTTTTTGGTCGTTTGGATGGGACGAAAAACCAAGGTCCCGTGTAAACATTGCACGCATATAAAAGATCTCTTGACAGTTGGAGGCCGTAGCGCTGTTGCCTGCATGGGCACAATTTTCATCATAGCACACTGTATGGCGTATGCCCGTCTGCATTACCCCACCCATTGCATTTCATTATATATTATGTCGTTGTTTGAAAGTTCCTCGTGATAATACGTTATTTTGTTAACTAGAAACTATACTGTTTTTATTAGAACTTATGTACTGTTTATCAACAAAAACAAACATTATTGGGACAGGCCACGTTTATTTAAACTACGACTTAGTTTATTAACCAAGGTACTTTTCTGCATCAATGAAGACGGGCATACGCTATGCAGTATTGGCCTTAGCCCTACTACAATTTTTTTTTTTAAATTGACAACCTTTCAATTAAAATATAATAGGCCTACACTTTTTTGTGATCACACTGTGATTCGCCAATGGGTACCTGGTTCGTTTGTCCTGATCCAAACAGTTTGTATAGCTAATGTGGAGGCTATTGGGCGCCACCACAGGCACGGATCCAAGGGGAGGGGGTGAGGGGTAACGCCCACTCGACACATACTATATCATTTCGGGACTAATACATGGTTCAATTTTACTCAATACGTCCTTGCGCGTGGGAGAAAACCGGAATAGAGAGAGAGAGAGAGAGAGAGAGAGAGAGAGGGGTTAACGTCCACTCAACACAACTAGGTCATTTCGGGACTAACATATGTTTTAATTTTACTTCAATAATTCGCTTGCGCGTAGGGGTCTTTAGCAGTGGGAGGAAACCAGAGTGCCCGGAGGAAACCCACGAGGTTGAGAAGGTGCCCCTATCTCTATGCCAGTTGACCCAATGACAGACCTTATAATACAGCAGAAACGCGCCAACCATTCATACACACGGTCAATAAGCTCTTAACTGCCTCTAAGCCACAAGAATTTACAAAAACCTGCGGGAAAAGTTACAATAAAGTGGACAAAGATCGGGTACTTCTCGGGTAAAATATATATAAAATTGTGAACATTTTTGAAAACCAGACGGCGGTAGATGCGATTTCCAGGCATTTCGAATACTTTCTAGTAATTTGGAGTGGGTAGTAAATTATGTCCGTAACAGCATTAAAACCTGTAGAAAGTCATGTTTAAAATATAAGCACTATTACTACGAAAACTGAACGAGTCAAACGATTTACTTTTGCCACATTTTTCATTTTATGAGACTTCACATCTGTTATCCAGATATCAGATGTTTAGAAGACTTGTATATACTTTATCTACTCTTAATATATGAAAGACCATTTGAAAAGAGTTCACATTTACAATCTGTACATATTCCGTATTATGATTTACTTTTGCCAGTTCACTTTTATTTTATCCATATCTACGATACATATAGATCTAGAATCAAGATAGAAGACTTTTTGAACTTGTAAAATTTATATTCTTTTAATATATGAATTACCATTTTAGTTCAAGTTTATTTACATCTATATTATATTAAAAGAAGAACAAGTCAAACGATTATTACTTATTTCACATTTGATGCGCGATGATGCAGCATCAGTAGAATCTTTATCCGGATTTTGCTGTTTCGTACACTGTAAAAAAAAGTGTGTAACGTTACTCTTTTTCAAGATAAATCTTAATCCATATTTGGTGTAACTGGTGCTTTACACTAAGAAAGAGTGGCTTTAGACGATTTGAAGTGCAAACTTACTCCAATGGAGTGTAAACCCTTAGTTACACTATTTTGTGTAACAATATACACGATAAATTGTGTAGGTTTACACCTACAAGAGTGAATCAGCTGTTCGCCCTTGGTCGGTGTTAAATATACTGAAAATAAGTGTAATAAAACATAATTTTGGGTGTAATTTATTTCTCAAGAAGGGGTGAGTAACTAGAAAACAAATAAAGCAGTAAATAGTGTAGCATAACACTGAACATGGTGTATTCTTGTAAACTTTTTGTAGTGAAACAGTACGCTTATAATTTTAGCACGATGGAAGGTGTAACATTATATATTGCTAACTTTATTTATTGTGTTAATTTACACCAAACGTAGTGTATTCACATTTCGCTTGCTGGGATGAAATATTAACACGATAAAAAGTGTAAAATTTCACTTAAAATCGTATAGATCATTACCCTGAGATCGGTGAATATTCAACCTTCTATTCGTGTATGTTTTAACACTGTTTCGAGTGTACCATATACCAAACGAAAGTGTTTAAGATTCATCTATATATTTACAGTGTTAATTTACACCAATGGTAGTGTATTCATATTATTATCTCCCTTTACTTAAATAGCTGAATTTGAATATATAGCATGCAATTATAATTAATATGCATATTCGGCGACGTACTTGACAGAACTAGATTATACTTCTGTATACCAACTTTATCTTAAATTACATTGTGTCCATATGTTAAATAATGTTGCATTTATATTGTTGCATGACTAGGCAATGAACTCTCCAAATGACTGCAATCTTGTCGAGACGGCCAGGCGAATGTGTTACCCAGCACTAATACCCTGGGTCAGTTGTTCCCACTGGAATATCCGTTTCCGAGGTCTAAGATTGGTGTAAATACTAAATTTAGTATTTACACCAATAGTTCTTGGTAATGCTCCTAGAACGCACAAACCTTAAACTCCTTGCAGTTTAAGAACAAATACAGCCTTTGGGGTGATTTGACCCTAATTGAAAGTTTAGCAGTCATTCTAGTGGTGTGTGGGTACCCCTAAAGAAGAAAAGTTTGCGTCGAACTGGGTGCATAGCAGTCGCTCCAGTAGTGTAAGGTTATCCTTCATAGTTTATATGTTTACACTGAACCAAGACTGTAACAGTTCCCCCGTGGTGTAAGGTTACCCTATATGTTGTACATGTTAGCACAGCACTGAGAGCTTAGTAGTCGTTATAGTAGCGTAAGTGTAGCCCTAATCGTGTACGTTTTCACCGCACTGGGAGGTTCGCATCACCTGTACCAGTGAAAAGTTACACCTTATGCTACTGAAGATGCACCCCAAAAGGTGTATACAACCACCACTCGAGTGTAATTATGTTTGTGTAACCTTACACCGAGCTCTCAGTTACACTTCAGTTACACCTTTTGTGGAGGCAGCAGGAGTTCACCCTATATTGGTGTAATCTCTGAAATTATTTTTTACAGTGTAGCAGAAAAGGATGATGATAACGTTTTCTGATTAGTCTCTAATATCCTAGTGAATTTCATGTCAGAGGTGCTGTGACCATGCTTTCTCTCGCAATGCAATTTAAAGTATTCTTTGTCCATTATCTGTTGGCAGGACGTATATTGTATTTTACCGCCGTGATCTTTCTTTCGGTTATTTGACTGTGACTCCATAGGCCTAGTACTAGTAGATACGTTTCTTTTAATTTTCACGGAAGTACTGCAGAGCATTTTTAAATCTTCAATACTAATTTCAGTACTGCTAAAGCATTAGTAATCTTCTATGCTAGCAGTAATTAAATCAGTACTGAAAATATTTTTGATTTTTTTTTTATCGAATTGATATTAAATATCAGCAATAGAAAGCATATACTCATATCATTCGAGTTATATTAAATATATAAGTGGTGCATCCGCCCTGACAGCAAATTAAGTGTGGACTTCAATTCAATCCCTACAGTTTTGACAACAAACAATTTTGACAAATTTTGACAGTTTTCTCACCAAGTGTCCCTTAATTGTATAAATAAGTCATATAAAATTGAAAATGAGATTAATGGGTTACTATAATACGATGGGCAAAATTTACAGTTATCTTGTACTGTAACCGAATCCATTAATCAATCGACGACACTTTTTAAGTTCGTCTACCAATATACAGGATCACTGTAAAAGGCCATGCTAGTTCTATTCAGATGACATACGTGTTCATCATTGACTGGACTGCTTTCTTTTCGCTTCCATATTATTAAAAAATATTCAAAACCCGACAGACAGCGCGACGCTTCCCGACAAACTGAGCATTCATTCCCGACAAGACCATGTTTGGGGGGGGGGGGCATGCCCCCCCCCCGCCTCGTACGCCTATGGTGACACCAAAAGCTATAAAAAAAAATCTACGGGGATGCTCGACTCACAGTCCAGAACGTCCCGAATTGACAGAATTGCAATCGAGTGACGCGGAATTCAGTCCTCTCACAGTTCTGTCAGTCCCGACAGCTGAGGTGGTGTGAGTAGAATTGTGACGTATTTAAAGTAACAAATATGTTCGGACTGTCGTGATTGTTTTATGCAGTCGTCATATGCGTTGTACTCCGAAATTCTCCTTTTCACTCGATTGACACTATTTGCGGAATTGAGAGAATTCAATTCCGGAACGTTCAATCGAGTGACGTGATTGTAGGGAAGCAACTCGAAGGAGAATTCGTTGCATACATTCCTGGATGTCGTATTGAGCGTCCCCTCTTACAATGACCTCGCACAACCTGACGTCACGCATGGGTGTCACAGATTAAAAATAACTCTGTGTGGGGGTTTCACTAATCGTCGGGTTGTCAATTTTGGATACCCTGACATTTTTGCGAAGTGCTTGCCTCATGGGTGTTTTTAAGGGGATCCAGTATATTTCTCGTAAGATTGGATGTTTCTACTTTCCATATACCAAAATTGCCATACTTTTATTGGAAATAACCACCCGATAAATATTTATCTGGGAACCCTTCTTTAATCTTCAGATCGTATAATGCACAGCTTATATAAAGGTAGAATGATAGATAACCTTGACAAATGATTATAAAAAAAATACAGTATTGGGTAAAAAAAAAGAAATGTTGGTAAGTATATAATACATAATACGACATTTCGTAATCCCGCTTATGGGTTATTCAACGCAAATATAATACCAATGGAGAGAGAGAGAGAGAGAGAGAGAGAGAGAGAGAGAGGTGGTGAGGGGGGGGGGAGAAGAGAATGCTTTAATTTTTTCTTCAATAGGTCACTTGCGCGTAGGGGTCTATAACAGTTGGAGGAAACTGGAGGGACCCGTAGAAAACCCACGAGGGTTGACAGGCGACCCAACGCCTTGTCACGTACAACCGGGTGTTCGAAACCGCGCCAATTGACTAAATGACAGGCTTTATGATACAGCGCGCACGTGCTAACCATTCGGCCATCCCACCCCCAAATCAATGTTTAGACTTACATTATAATGAGATAAAATGAGATTAATTCTGTAATCTGGCTTTAAACATTTATTAATATTCTTATATATTTAACAGGAAATCTTTAAAATTTGGGATAAAAAAAACACATAACATGTTGAATTGGTATAAGTACAAGAATAAACAGGGAGGAGAGGAGTAAACAAATATTTGATTCTGTTTCTCCTTTTAATGGTATTGTTAACTTGTGCTATATAAAAGGAAAAAAGTAAATTTAATATCCAAATCTTTGGCCAATGCATGACATAAAGAGAGTAGTCCTTATGAACACTTTGTTGTAAAAATACAGACACACATCCTTATCACCCCCCCCCCCCCCCGCATTCTCCCCGTTATCATAAGCATATTATGTATTTTAATCAAAAAAGATAGTAATAACCATATTTTGTGTTCTTAAAAAAAGTTATTAATATATTATCCAGTACTTATGTTTCAGCTCATTCTACATAGTTCAGATTTTATAGAACAAAATTAGGTCTATTGTCATGTAAATCATAATAGTTAACTGCTCCTACATAAACAATTGTTTTATTGTAAACCAAGGTTAACATATGACGGATCTGGGTTTAATGTTTGATATTGATTTACTGCTCCATCTTGTTGAGTTGAAACTTGTTGTAGAGTATCATAAGTAATATCATCAGATGTAGAGTTATCTCCTCTTGTTGGTGTATTGGTGGTTGGTTGATTATTAGGCCTATGTCTATAACCATGTGATTCACTGGCTGGTTTAGATGACTGCTTCCTATAAATACATAACAAAATACATAAACCAATAGATTTTAAAGTTTACACCTTGATTTATTTGATCTGATAGAGTGATAACATTATCTATGATGTCCATGTGTTTGTGTAAAGTTAATTGGCACATCATGAAGAGGAGGCAATTACAGTTAACCACCTAATAATAGTAGCCTATAGTATAAATAAACATATCAAAACTTTTAATATATATTCATTTCTTACCAGCTAATTCAGAAATATAAATTAGTTATTATGTTTAAGGTCAATACAGATCTTACCTTTTAATTAAATAACAATATACAGTAACACCTACTACTACTGTAATTACTATACCAAATATAGCACCAATAACACCACCTACTAATGGACTCATATCTTCACCTTTATTCTTATCTTAAATAATAAAACAGAAATACATTATCATTAATAAAAATCTGTAAGATATAACATTGGTGACTTTACTAAAACGATGTGATGGATTATAAGGTGAATATACAGTTATGTAAACCGTATTACACCCCCTTAAAGAAAAGACATATAAAAATACTTACCGCAAAATCTTATGGTACATATTACTGATATTCTATTACAACCATCATTACAATCACCAGAACATTTAGTGTTACAGTGAGTACCATACCATCCTAGTTTACAGATAAAACATGCTCCATTAAATTTATCACATTGTCGATTACAGTTAGAACTACAGTGTTTATTACACGATGTTCCCCATCTTCCATCTTTACATTGAGCACAGTTGTTGATATCATCTTGACTACAAACAGTACAAGTATCATTACAGTCTTTATTACAGGTATCTCCACTGTATCCGTTAACACATAAACTACATCTACCATTGGTTCTATCACATCTGCCGTCACATGTTGTACTACAGTGTTGATCACATCCATCACCATACCGTCCTACAATACATTCAGTACATCTACCACCCCTATCACATGTTTCTTGAGTTCCATCTGTGATTGGTAGACATTCGGTACCACATGTAGAATTACAATATAAACCAACAGTATTGGGTTTACATCCAATACATTTACCCTCGTCCCTGGTACAAGTATCAAGACAGTTAACAGGACATGGTTTATTACAATCATCACCAAATATTCCTGATTTACATTCTGTTCATCTACCTGTTGATTTGTTACATTCTCCAGTACAATTACTAGAACATCTTGATTCACAGTTAGTACCATACCAACCAGGTTTACATGTATCACACTGTCCTGTACTCCTGTCACAGTTACCTATACAGTTAGTTACTGTACATGTTGATTCACAGTTAGTACCATACCAACCAGGTTTACATGTATCACACTGTCCTGTACTCCTGTCACAGTTACCTATACAGTTAGTTACTGTACATGTTGATTCACAGTTAGTACCATACCAACCAGGTTTACATGTATCACACTGTCCTGTACTCCTGTCACAGTTACCTATACAGTTAGTTACTGTACATGTTGATTCACAGTTAGTACCATACCAACCAGGTTTACATGTATCACACTGTCCTGTACTCCTGTCACAGTTACCTATACAGTTAGTTACTGTACATGTTGATTGACAGTTAGTACCATATCTACCATTAATGCAATCATTACAAATACCATCTGATTTGCGACATGCCACCTTACATACAGAACACTGTTGTAGACAGTTTGTACCAAACCAACCAGGTTTACATGAGTTACAGACACCTGTTGTTGTTTCACAAGACTGGCAGTTATCATCACATTCACAATCACCATCTGTACAATCTGAAATACATCACACACAATAAAACTTATTACACAACCAGTAATAAATATACAATCATGGTAGAAAATGATTCGTTCATAACGACTTATAAATGAAAAAATATCAATCACGTAAACCGCTCTGATTCTTCGCCTAAACAAGGAGCGTCTGTCAACTGATTGGATTAAATATGCAACAGCGATATATAAACACAGAACTGGACACAGGAAACGTTCTCAAAAACGCAAACTGACTTCTGAGAATGTAATGCTGCATGTGCTGTTCACCGGAACCAGTCCTATAATATAACATTCAGCCCCATACCTGGTTGAATCATTCACACTACAACCAGGCGCTTGGAAGACTCGACGCTTGCCACACCACCCAAGCCGTTGCTAATCACTTCAAGGTCAATGTTCGGACCATCTACAGGCTCCAGCAACGCCACCAACACCGCGGGTGATCGCTCCCCGAACTTGTAGACCAAGGGTTACCACAGCACGTCAGACAGTGGGAACACACGGAAGACCCATCAGTACCGACGTCTCACCAGAGAGAACACACCTTGCCATAGACCTTGCCGTGGACCGATTCTCACCCTCGCCATCGACGTGAAAGTTTACCTAACAACACCAGAACTGGCAACTCCGTCAATAAATAACTGTTCTGTTCACAGATGAGGGTCGGTATTGTGTATCAATTTTTGCAAATGACAGGACCAGAATATGGCGTTGACGTAGCCAGCGTTATTCTGACCAATGAGTCATGGAACGAGACTCATGGGGAGGTCCAAGCATAATGGTTTGGGGTGGATTTGGCCCACAGAAATCCTGGTCCAGGGAGAGGAGGCGGTACCACAGCAGTGCGCTACATTGATCAAGCTCTCAGACCCCATGCCATACCACATTACGAACGACGTTTTCAAACATGACAACGCCCGTACCCACACCGCCAGAAATACTCCGGGCTTTCTACAACATAACAGTGTAAACGTTACGCACTGGCCAACCCTTAGTCCGGACTTAGACCCAATTGAACATCAGAGGAGACCTAATAACGTCGTACCGAGACCAAACACAGCCGATGGTTTGGGCCAGGTGCCAATGGCGTTCATCAATCGCCTGGTTCACTCCGTGTACACACGCTGCGCTGCTGTTATCGAGACTCGTGGTGGACACATCAGATACTGATGTACAGACTCCAAACCTTCTCGCAATGCCTTGGAATTGTGATGAATTAATCTTTAATGCGTTGATCCATTTAGTAAGTCGTTTTCTAGAGAGATTTGATTATAGTGCCTCTCTGATTTTGAAATCGTTCTGACGTGTTTGGGGTTTTTTTTTGTTGTTTAGTATATATTTACGGTTTTATTTTCCTATTTGAAACCCCGGAAATATTGTATATTTTTTATGTTTACCAATTACGCCATTCTTGATAGCATATGCACTTAAAAATTTGGTTATGTTTTGCAAAAAAGTAACGAAGATTACCTGTATATAATTGAACTTCACACAATGTAAGTAGACCAGTAACACTGATAAACACAGTTCTAGCAGGTAAAGATGTAGATGGTTGTTGATTACATCTATCTATAGTATAAACATCTTGTACTGCTGGTGGTGTATTTATATAACACAATGTAGCTGTGTTAAATCCTTGTCCATTACACTCACCACTAGAACTTATCTTTATCTCAAATCCTTGTAATCTATCTTGATCTGTAACATACAATACATAATGCTTAATTGTACTATCGGCCCATTTCATGTAAAGTGGTCAATCATGACCAAAAATTAAATTTATTCTGATAGAAGTGAATTGTAAATTTTATGATAATAGAACACCCCTAGTTTAATCCATTCAAAAATTAAAGACATCTGTTTGAAATAACTTCCTTAAAAATGTTGAAATCTCCTCGAGATGTAGCAGAGTCTAAAACAGTGTTTTTACTGTCTTTTGGAGATTGTCCCAAAAGGGCTAATTTTACAGTTAATCCTTGCATTCAATACATTTTTACAAAGCAGAAATGTGTCAATCAAGATTCCATGTAAAGAAAACCGATTCAAACTGAAATACTTTTATGTACTGTGGCACTTCACATTGCTTATCCCTCTGTAACTTACGTGACATATTTGTATATTTTAATGTATTCATTTCCACATGGTTAACAACAATTTAACAAAAATCTATTAATAATATCTAACTTTTATGTTCAGGTCTGTGAATTTTGTTTTTGAACTTCTGAAAGAATAATTGACATTTTGGATAGACAATGAAAACTGTAACTTACGTGACGTCACGTAAGTTACCAAATTATCACAAGTAACACAAATTAGTTTTTCAGTATTTTTAGTTTCGTTTTAATAGTTCCAGTAAAGTAAATAAGTTAAATTGAACAATATTCATTTCATTAATGTATAAATATTACAAATAAATAATAATAATAGTTCACTAGGTAAATAAATAAAATTTAATAATTTACATTAATTTAGAAATAACAGGCGAATTAATAATCGGTAACATCGGTAAAAACATATGTTAAAATAAATTATTTTCTTTTGTTAGACATAAATAAGTTAAATTATTCAAATAATTTTATTAATTTTAACAAATTAATAATAGTTCACTAAAAAAAGATAAATTTCATAATTTTTATTTATCTTCATTCCACTTATTAATAGTTTACTTAAAAATAACTTAAATTTAATAATTCTCATTTCATAAATTATGTAGATATAACAGACAACCTAGTAATAGTATTAATACTTTACAGTTAAGGGTGCCCCCTTATCAACTTTTCGATACAATTTATTACCATATGGTTAAAAAAGTTTTTATGAAATCAGCAGGCCTATCAATAACACATCATAATACTTGAGTTTTTATCTAAGTAGCGATTACATCTTCAAAAGAAAACCTAAGTCGGCCATACCCTGTACAGCATGGGATAGGAGCTTTTATAATTCTTACAATTTTGTTCATATCATAAAAAATTTTGTCTGGGCTACTTGGCCATATCCAATTATTGTTTCCTACAGATGCCATGACATTGACCTCAACACTATTTTCTTCAACTCTTGTTACCTCACCAGGATAACACTTACTGTCGTATTCAACAACAACCCAGTTGTGAACTTGGAGGTTATTTACTATGTTTGTTTCCAAAATTAAATCATCTGCATTTTGGAGATATTTAAGTGAAACTACTGGTTCCTTGCCATTACATGCATCCAAGTCATTAAACCACATATTGACATTACCATTTTCAGCTTTGGATACATGAACGGAATGGATACCAGTAGCTTCCAAAACATAATCCCAGGGTTTTTTTGACTTTATATTTTCTTTTATATCGTTGTCCGATATATAAAAAACATTTACATTGGGGAGTGCCTTTTTTGCAGCAACAGCAAAATCAGACGCAGATTGTACAATGACATTTTGACCTTTTGATCTTATGAGATCTCTTACACGTGCTTTAGCAGCCCCCCCCTATACCATCTACCACCCCTTTACCGTGGGAAGTAGCAAAGTATTTCCATACTATCACACGTTTCAAAAGGTTTGACAAATATGAAATAAATTTACCACTTATGTATTTGTTTTTAAATTCGGCAGACGGGCCATCAGAATAAATAATTAGTTTATCATTTTGAGTAAATATTATTTTTTCTAGAAGCTTTTCTATGAATGTAAACACGGTGTCTTTACCCTTATCATGACTATCCGTGACTACTAGGTATGACATACATTTATTTTCATAAAAAATTGCTGCTGTGAACAAGTTGACACTTTTACGGGACCACAAAGCAGATTGAATTTCATCTTGGTACTCACAGCTAAATGCCATAGCAAAATCTACCTGAAGTACTTTAGTATTTTGGGCTAATTTATCTTTTTCAAAACTTTGCGACATAATGCGCTTGGTTAATACATGTTTTTGATATTGCGGGAAATCATTAATTATAAGATCTTTAAGATTCTCAAATGATACAGTTTTTGTGGCTTTATAAAATGATTTTGATGTATCCTTAACCCATTCTCTGTATTGTATTGTTTTGTCCATATCATCTTTTATTAATGAGGGAATCAATTTTTGACCATCTTTGCACCTAGAACACAGTCCTTTCCAGCAGTCAGATTGGTAATTGTCAGGATCACATAAAACATTACACCAAAATAAATTGTTGGAATTAATATCGAACGCATAAAGTTTTAATGAAAAATTTTCATGTAGTTTACATTTACATTGGTCCAATGGCTGTTGTTTTAATAACAAAACATTCTTCGGCCTCAATGTGGTAAATTTTGTAAAACCAATTTGATCTAAGGGGCTTTCCAATTTAAAAAGTGCATAAACTTCTTTCAGATATGAAATTAGAAAATATTTCCGCGCCTTCTTTTTAATACCATCTTCGACCACTGTTATTTCATCCCTCATTGAAGGTGATGTCCATACAATATCTGGTCTGTAGTAGAACTTGATAATTTTATTAGCTAAATCATTGCTTAAAGATGATGACCTTTTATGATTAGGATTAACGGGATTCAGATTATTATCCATCTTATTTATAAGACTTAGGCCTATTCGGTCGGCTAAGCCACAAACGGCAGAAACACGTTTTCTAGGAGAAACTGGAAGAACATCAAAAAGTTTTCTTATTGCTTTTCCTTTGCTTTGTGGGGTTTTAAAACCAGAGCTGGTTATACTAAGTTTGAGCTTATCCTTTTTTTGCTTTAATCTCCATGCAGCTACTTTTTCCCTATTTTTTTTCTTTAGTTCCTTTAATTGTGCTTCATTCATATTTTCTTTCTGTTTTTTTTGTAATGTACTAATTCTTTGACTCTCTTTCTTTCTAAAATCTAAGTCTACCCCCACCCTTTCTCTCATTTTTCTCATTCTCTGTGCAGAAGAAGACATTCTGTAAATCTGTTGTTTTGATCAAGGCAAAATTTGGCAAATGCATCAAACATCGCTGAGTTGCAAAGTCCAGCGCGCAGATACGGGTGCGCATCAAGGAAGTCGCTCGCTGTGTCTATTTATAGGTCTATCGTCTGCTGCTACTATAATACTATCAATGGATCGCCTGTTGTCTTTTATCTTATATTGTAGTTGTCTATCATATCCTATTATTAGTATTATACAGGTGGCACTGTAATGACGATCCTAAAGTCACTATATAACGATCAATTCATCACAAATTGGAATTATTAAATCCAAACTATTACAAGTATTGAAGTATTACTATTTGTGTTATACTGTGTATATATAAAGGAGAAACAGATCTGACTAAGATAATCCTACACACCTTATTTCAGGATCATTAAATAAAGATTTCAATATTTTATTTTTTCGGAATTTTTATGTCGTTACACATTAGTGTTTTGAAATATTTTCAAATTAACAGTAGTAGGCAATTATTTTGTAGTTATTACAAATTATCAGTCATCCCGTTAGGCCTACATTTATCGACATTAGGAATAGATTGGTGGGAGATAGATTGCAATATTATTATTAGGTATAGGCCTACAGTTATCAGCACTAAGAGAGACAAACACAGAGACATAGGGCAGACAGAGCAAGACATACAGACAGATAGAGAGGGATACAGAAAAGGGAGAGACATACAGACAGGGAGATATAGACAGGGAAACATACAGACAGGGAGAGAGAAAGAGTGAGAAGACAGAGAGTGACAGACAGACAGAGAGAGCGAGACAGACAGGCAGAGACGGGGACTGAGAGACAGATTGACAGAGACGAACTGAGAGAGATGGGGGCACAGAGAGACACTGAGAGAGACGGGGGTGCAGAGAGAGAGGGGGAAGATAGACACTGAGTTGGCTAGAGAGAGACACACTGAGATAGAGGGGGCACAGAGAGACACCGAGAGAGAATGGGGTGTAGAGAGAGACAATGAGACGAAGGGGGGCTAGGAGAGAGGGGGCAGGGAGAGAGAGACACCGAGCGAGGGAGGAGCCAGAGAGAGACACTGAGAGGGAGGGGGCTGGGAGAGGGGACTCCGAGAGAGAAAGAGGAGGCAGAGAGAGACACTGAGAGGAGGGGGGCAGAGAGAGAAGGGGCGATAGAGAGAGAGACGCTGAATGAGACACTGAGAGGAAGGGGAGAGAGAGAGATGGGGATGAGAGAGAGTGGTGGGGGGATAGACACTGGGAGAGGGGGGGGGGCAGAGAGAAACACTGAGAGAAAAGGGGGTGTAGAGAGAGACACTGAGATGCAGGGAGAGAGGGGGCAGAGAGAGAGAGGGAAACACCGAGCGAGAGAGGGGCAGAGAGAGACACTGAAAGGGGGGGGGGGCTGAGAGAGAGGGGACCCCGAGAGAGAAAGAGGGGGCATAGAGAGACACTGAGAGGAGGGGGCAGAGACAGAGAGGACGATAGAGAGGGGGCGAGAGAGAGAGGAGGGGGAACTGAGAGAGGGGTCAGAGAGCGACACACTGAGACATGGGGGACTGAGAGAGAGAGAGAGGAGGGGGCAGGGAGATTGAGAGAGAGAGGGACATAGAGAGACACCGAGAGCGGGGGGCAGGGGAAGAGTGAGAGAGACACCTACACACTGAGAGGGTGGGGGACAGAGAGAGAGAAAGAGAGGAGAACGAGGAGAGGGGTGGGGAGAGAGACAGGGACTGAGAGACAGACAGGCTATACTCTCTCTCTGTCAACCTGTGTGTGTGTTTCTCTCTCCCCCTCATCGCTTTGTGTGTCTCTCTCTGCCAACCTTTCTCTCTCTTTCGCCCGTCTCTCTCTTTTCCTTTCAGTGTTCTCCCCCTCATCGCTATGTGTCTCTCTCTTTACCTTTCAGTGTTCTCCCCCTCATCGCTATGTGTCTCTCTCTTTACCTTTCAGTGTTCTCAACCTCTCTCTGTCGTCCGTCTCTCTCTTTTCCTTTCAGTGTTCTCCCCCCTCCCTCTCTGCCCCCTCTCTCTCTGTCCTTCTCAGTGTCCCCCTCTCTCTCTGTCCCTCAGTGACCTTCCTTCCCTCCTGTCTCTCTGCCTCGGTTCTCTCTGTCCCTCTCAGTGTCCCCCCCCCATTTCTCTCTCTACCTCTCTCCCCCCTCTCTCTCTGTCCCGTCTCTCTCTGTCCCCTCCCAGTGGCCTCCTCCCTTTCTCTCTCTCTGCCCCTCTTTCTCTCTCTCTCTCTGTCCCTCTCAGTGTCCTCTTCCCTCTCTCGCTCTCTGCTCCCCTCTCTCAGCGTGTCTCTCTTTCAGTGTCTCTCACTCAGCTCCCCTCTTTCCCCCAGTTTCTCTTTCTCTCTCCCCCTTAGTGTGCCTCCTCTTCTCTAACTGTCTCTATCTCTGCCCACCTCTCTTAGTCTTTTTCTCTCTCTCTTCTGCTCTAAAGTGTCTCTCCCTGCCTCCGCCCGTCCAACCCCCTCTCTCAGTCTCTCTCTCTGCCCCCCCCCCTCAATGTCTCTCCGCCTCCCTCTCTGCCCCCTCCCGCTCTGTCCTTCTCAGTGTCCCTCCTCTCACTCTGTCCCTCAGTGTCCTTCCTTCCCTCCTCTCTCTCTGCCTCGACTCTCTCTGCCCTATCAGTGTCCCTCCTTTTCTGTCTCTGCCTCCCTCTCCCCCCTCTCTATCTCCCTGTCCCGTCTCTCTCTGCCCCTCTTTCTCTCTACCCTGTCTCTCTCTGTCCCTCTCAGTGTCCTCCTCTCTCTCTCTCTCTACTCCCCTCTCTCAGCGTGTCTCTCTTTCAGTGTTTCTCACTCAGCTCCCCTCTTTCCCCCAGTTTCTCCTTCTGTCTCCCCCTCCTCTTCTCTCTACCCCCCTCTCCTTCTGTCCCGTCTCTCTCTGTCCCCTCCCAGTGGCCTCCCCCCTTTCTCTCTCTCTCTGCCCCTCTTTCTCTCTTCCCTGTCCCTCCCAGTGTCCTCTTCTCTCTCTCGCTCTCTACTCCCCTCTCTCAGCTGTCTCTCTTTAGGTGTCTCTCACTCTCAGCGTGTCTCTCTTTCAGTGTTTCCCACTCAGCTCCCCTCTTTCCCCCAGTTTCTCCTTCTCTCGCCCCCTTAGTGTCCCTCCTCTTCTCTCTACCTCCCCCCCTCCTCTCTCTCTCTCTGTCCCGTCTCTCTCTGTCCCCTCCCAGTGGCCTCCCCCCTTTCTCTCTCTCTCTGCCCCTCTTTCTCTCTTCCCTGTCCCCCCCCCCAGTGTCCTCTTCTCTCTCTTGCTCTCTACTCCCCTCTCTCAGCGTGTCTCTCTTTCAGTGTCTCTCACTCAGCTCCCCTCTCTCTCAGTGTTGCTCGATGTGTGTCTCCCTGCCCCCCCCTCTCCCTCTGCCCCCCCCCCAGTATGTGTGTATCTCTATCTGTCCCCCTCTCAGTGTATCTCTATGTTCCTCTCTATCGCTCCTTTTTTCAATCTCCCTGCCCACTCTCTCTCTTTTAGTGTCTCTCGTTCCGCCCCCTCCCCCTCTCTCAGTGTGTCTCTCTCTGCCCCCTCTCTCTCTCTCTAAGTCCACATCCCTCTGAGTGTCTCTCCCTGTCCCCTCTCGCTTGGTGTCTCTCTCTGACCCCTCTCTCTACACCCCCTTCTCAGCGTGTCTCCCCACCAACTCAGTGTCCTTCTTTCCCCTTTCTCTCTGCACCCCCGTCTCTCTCAGTGTCACTCTCTGTCCCCATCTCTCTCTCTCTCTTTCTCAGTTTGTCTGTCTCTCAGTCCCTATCTCTCTCCCCACCCTCTCCTCACCCCTCTCTCTCTCTGCCTCCTGTCAGTGTGTGTGTGTCTCTCTCAATCTCTCCCTGCCCCCCCCCCTCTCAATGTCTCTCTATGTCCCTTCCTCTCTCAGTCCCCCCCCTCTCAGTGTCTTTCTTCTTTGTGTGTGTCTCTGCCCTCCCCCTCTCAGTGTGTGGGTCTCTCTCTGCCCCCCCCCCTTCTCAGTGTCTCTTCCTCTCTCAGTCCCCCCCCTCTCAGTGTCTTCTTTGTGTGTGTCTGTCTTCCACGATCTCTCTCTCTGCCCTCCCCCACTCAGTGTGTGTGTGTGTCTCTCTCTGCCCCCCCCCCCTCCTTCTCATTGTCTCTCTATGTTCCTCTCTGCTGCTCCCTTTCTCAATCTCACTACCCCCTCTCTCTCGGTGTCCCTCTCTCCGCCCCCCCCCCCCCATGTCTCAGTGTGTCTCTCTCTGCCCCTCTCTCTCAATGTCTATCCCCGCCTTCTCCTCTCTCTCTCTCGTCCTCTCTCTCCCTCTCTGCCCCCCACTTCCTCTCAGTGTCTCTCTCTGCCCACTCTTTTTCTCTCGGGGTCCCCTCTCTCTCACCCCCTTCCTCTCAGTGTCTCTCCCTGCCCCCTCCATCGCTCGGTCACTCTCTCTCTCAGCCCCCTCTCTCGCTCGGTGACTCTCTCTCTCTCTCAGCCCCTCTCTCGCTCGGTGACTCTCTCAGCCTCCTCCGTCTCAGTTGCTCTCTCTACACTCCCTTCTCTCTCAGTGTCTATCTCTGCCCCCTCGTGTCTCTCTGCCCCCCTCTCTCTCTCTGCACCCCGTCTCTCTCAGTGTCCCTCTCTGCCCCCATCTGTCTCTCAGTTCGTCTCTGCCTGTCTGTCTCTCAGTCCCTGTCTCTCTCCCCACCCCTTACCTCACCCCTCTCTCTCTATGCCCACCTCTCAGTGTGTGTGTGTGTCTCTCTCTCACTCTCTCCCTCCCCCCTCGCAGTGGCTCTCTCTGTCCCTCCCTCTCTCAGTCGCCCCCCATGTCTCAGTGTGTCTCTCTCTGCCCCCTCTCTCAGTGTCTATCCCCCCCACCACTCTCTCACATCCCCTCTTCCTCTCTCTCTTCCTCTCAGTGTCTCTCTCTGCCCCCTCTTTCTCTTTCGGGGTCCCCTTTCTCTCAGCTCCCCTCCCTCTCAGTGTCTCTCTGCCCCCTCTCTCGCTTGGTGTCTCTCTCTCTCTGCCCCCCTCCGTCTCAGTTTCTCTCTCTACACCCCCTTCTCTCTCAGTGTCTCCCTCTGCCCCTCTTTCTCAGTGTGTGTCTCTCTCCAACTCAGTGTCCTTCTCCCCCTCTCTCTCTCGCTGCACCCCCGTCTCTCTCAGTGTCCCTCTCTGTCCCCACCTCTCTCTCTCTCTCAGTTCGTCTCTGCCTGTCTGTCTCTCAGTCCCTGTCTCTCTCCCCACCCCTCTCCTCGCCCATCTCTCTCTCTCTGTCCCCCCCACCCTCTCAGTGTTTATGTGTCTCTCTCACTCTTCCCCTGCCCCCGCTCTCAGTGTCTCTCTATGTCCCTCTCTCAATCTCCCTGCCCCCTCCTCTCTCTCTCTCTCTCTCTCAGTCCCCCATGTCTCAATGTGTCGCTCTCTGACCCCTCTGCCCCCCCTCCTCTCAGTGTCTCTCTGCCCCCTCTTTCTCTCTCAGCCCCCCTCCCTCTCGGTGTCTCTCTCTGGCCCCTCCCTCGCTCGGTGTCTCTCTCTCTCCCTGCCCCCTCTCTCCTAGCCCCCCTCCGTCTCATTGTCTCTCTCTACACCCCCTTCTCTCTCGGTATCTCTCTCTGCCCCCTCTTTCTCAGTGTGTCTCTCTCTAGCAAAGGGGATCACGGTGGCTAAGTGGATAAAGCGCTGGTTCGCTAGCCTGGAGGTCGGGTGTTCGATCCCTGCATTGGCCGAGAAAGTTGATCTCGATTTTCCGGCGTGATTTTCCCCTTGTCAGTGATGCAGAAGGAGGGTCTGACAAGGACAGCTACCCAGTCGTTCGGATGGGACGAAAACCCGAGGTCCCGTGTACACATTGGAGTTCACGTAAAAAATCCCTTGGCAGTTGGAATTCGATATAAGAGTAGGCACACTGTATGGTGTCAATTAGCTCAGGTTAGGTGCTTAAGCGTAGGACGTTAAAACCCCAAACTCAGTGTCTTTCTCCCTCCCCCCTCTCTCTCTGCACCCCCGTCTCTCTCAGTGTCTATCCCTGCCCCCATCTCTCTCAGTTCGTCTCTGTCAATCTGTCTCTCAGCCCCTGTCTCCTGTCTGTCTCGCTCTCTCTCTGTCTGTCTGTCACTCTCTGTCTTCTCACTCTTTCTCTCTCCCTGTCTGTATGTTTCCCTGTCTATTTCCCTGTCTGTATGTCTCTCCCTTTTCTGTATCCCTCTCTATCTGTCTGTGTGTCTTGCTCTGTCTGCCCTATGTCTCTGTGTTTGTCTCTCTTAGTGCTGATAACTGTAGGCCTATACCTAATAATAATATTGCAATCTATCTCCCACCAATCTATTCCTAATGTCGATAAATGTAGGCCTAACGGGATGACTGATAATTTGTAATAACTACAAAATAATTGCCTACTACTGTTAATTTGAAAATATTTCTAAATACTAATGTGTAACGACATAAAAATTCCGAAAAAATAAAATATTGAAATCTTTATTTAATGATCCTGAAAAAAAGGGTGTAGGGTAGGATTATCTTAGTCAGATCTGTTTCTCCTTTATATATACACAGTATAACACAAATAGTAATACTTGTAATAGTTTGGATTTAATAATTCCAATTTGTGATGAATTGATCGTCATTACAGTGCCACCTTTATAATACTAATAATAGGATATGATAGACAACTACAATATAAGATAAAAGACAGGCGATCCATTGATAGTATTATAGTAGCAGCAGACGATAGACCTATAAATAGACACAGCGAGCGACTTCCTTGATGCGCACCAGTATCTGCGCGCTGGACTTTGCAACTCGGCGATGTTTGATGCATTTGCCAAAATTTGACAGAAGTGACCTTGACAGATGTGTCACATGACATGTCACATGACAGATGTATCACATGACATGTCACATGACAGATGTATCACATGACATGTCACATGACAGATGTATCACATGACATGTCACATGACAGATGTATCACATGACCAAAAGGTCAAGGTAATGGAAAGTTCCAATGCCTGAACTGAATTTGGTCTTTTATTCTTAATTATGTACTATATTATTCTTATTATAATATCATAATAAGAATAAAAGACCAGACCCAATTAAGAAGACAATTTGGCACAGTTAAAGGAATTTAGAAATGAAAACATAATCTGAATCACCATTTAAAGGTCTAATATTAGTAATACCATCATAACAATGATTTACAATTACATAAGGCCTAGTTGTTTAGTTGTTGGAATTAAGAATTACCAAATTTTACTGAAGACCAGATTTATTGTTAACTATTTATTATTATTTATAAATTTATTTATCTGTTAAACACCACATTGGTCAGCACTTGTTATTTATTTATTTATTTATTTTATTTTATAATTTATTTATTTTATTTATTTATCTATTTAACATATCACTTTTTATTTATTTATTTATAATTATTTTTATTTTTTTAATTATTAATATTTTTATTTTATTATTATGATTATTTTACCAGTAGATGATATCAGAAATAATAAAAGATGAAAATCTTATCACAAAATCATAAGATTTGATATTTTTGGAACATTTAAAGCTTTTAAGTCACACGTGTAACTTACGTGACAAATTCATGTAACTTACGTGACGCTATATTTTGGTTTACACACCTAAATTAATGTAAAAATTAATCATTTTTCTCGCTGAATTGCATAATAGAATGAATATTCATTTATATTACATTTGAAATTATAATATCATGGTTCATGAATCACAGAATTTACCATGTAAAGTATTAAGTTTAATTAATTTGATTTTTCTGCGTAACTTACGTGACAGCTGCATTCGTTTAATTTGTGGAAAAAATACCCGCTTTAAAGTTTTAAGAAATATTAATTTTCAAAAGTGCCAGAATTGAGATATTCTGATGCATTTACTTATTGATTTAATTGACATCAGACATTTTTACAGAGCTGTAAACTGCTCTGAACCGTAACTTACGTGACATGAAATGGGCCCATCGCAGCATCATCATATGAAGGAATGAATGAAATGGGGTTCAACGTCCAACGCTTATGCACCTAACCTGGGCTAATTGAAGACGGGCATACGCCATACAGTGTGATATGAGGGAAATTTTGCCCGGGCAGCAACTGAATTCCAACTGCCAAGGGATCTTTTACGTGCATGCCAATGTGTGAACGGGACCTCGGTTTTTCGTCCCATCCAAACGACCTGGCAGCTGTCATTGTCAGGCCCTCCGTCTGCATCATAATATAACACCCATAAATATACTTCCCATACAGTTTAGTGATATCATGATCTATACAATACAATATCAATTCCTCGGGATTTTCCGGCTAAGCCCCCCCCCCCCACAAATCGAATTAGCCCCTCCCCAAATACTTCGCCAACAATAATGTTTTCTTAAAAGCGTTATTAGCCGGCCACATCCTCAGCCCCTCCCAAAAACTCTGTAGCCCCCCCCCCCCATTTTATGAGCTTGCTATGGGCCCGCACTGAGGAGTTGTGTCTTTTCTATTATTTCTTCCCAAAGACTTCTAGTGGTAGCGATATTCAGAAACAGATAAAATAATTGGGAAATACGTCCAATATCATGCTAGTGGTCAATACGCTTTATAGTTTGTGATGGTAAAATGACCAATATCCTCTTACAGCATGCTAATGCACAATCAGTAGCGGATTATCATTGAGGCTGATGAGGCTGCAGCCTCAGGCCCAAAGATTTTGTAAAAAAATTTTTTTTTAGACTTTTCTGATACGATTAAAAACGCATAGACAATGAATGTTAGGGGGTGGGGTTTAGGACCTACGGGAATCAACAGAGGCCCTGACCCGAAATTAATTAGGCCCACGCCATTTTAAATAGGCCCTCTAGCAACTGCCGCCTCAGGCCTTGGAGGAGCTTAATCCGCCACTGTGCACAATGTACGCGGAATTTTAAATGATCAAGCTCATGCTACACCATGCTAATGAACAATACGTTTTTGAATGGAATGTCAAATTGTGAAGAAGTAAAATGGTGTATTTCTGACATTCCTGGTGTAATGTTGTGGATATGATGATGATTGGTTGTAGATCATCAACACCAAATAATTTACGACTGTCGATTATGTAAGTTAATATTGGTGATATTGTATACTGTATACTTACTGGTGATTTTATTATATGTATAGTATATTAACCTACCCGAGGTTGATATGGTAGAGAACACGAAGGCGAAGTCCGCGTGTTTTCTATCATATCAATCCGAGGGTTAGTGGGCTTATATCTGACATATATATATATATATATATATATATATATAATTGAAATTAAAGATGGCAAAATAAAAATAAAACTACATTTGTATGCTAACGTTTTCACCGCGATATATATATATACAACGTCATTTCACCCTAAAAGGACAATATTATCCCATCTGTGATAGAGCGGGTTAAACACATTCCAAATACTTTTCCTTCGATAGCTGAATAATACACGTGTCCCGAATCAGCAGTGACGTAGCGAAAGGAAAACACGAGCGACTGCTCTACATAACTGACTGAGCGACGATTGATAACAGATACACGGCCAAATGTCTGCTCACTAATAATTCCTTCGAAGACCAACAGTTGTTATATGAGAATGTAAGAGGATATCTGACAATTCAATCAAGTAATTGAATGTCATTAGATAAGAGAACACGAGAACATTCTATACCTTATAAAACATGGTAATGCACGGACTTTTTCTGTTTTTCTTTCGTGTAGTTGTGAATGTGTATACTCACTGGTGATTGTTTTATATAGTGTAATATTGTATACTTACTGGTGTTTCTGTTATATATGTTTATTTTAATAGTATAAAATACAAACTATTGATTCGGCTATATACAGTAATATTGATGATGCTGTATACTTACGGGGGTTTCTATTATATATATTAATATTGGTGACATTGAATACTTGTTGTAGATCAACACACCACCAACTAGGTGAACCTGCTTGTGTATGGGTACATGATTCTACACCATAATTACTATTAGTATTACCATCTACAGCTCTAGATGATACACCTTCATAACCTGTAGAACTCTGATTGGTTGGTTTATTTAAACCTGCATTATTAATCTGGGCTGTAATATTAAAACAAATTGTATTATTAACAGCTTATTATTTTCACAATTTTAAAGGTATGGATATTTAACGAGGAATTCATTATAATGATATGTAAATTCCTCACCAGGGCCCGATTCCTAGAAAATTCTTAAGCACGTTCTTATGCTTAGATTTAAGTCAACTTTGCATTTAAGTAAGCTTACCTTATTTTGTGTTCCCAGAAAATTCTTAAGAACGGCCTTGTGCTTCGATTTTAAGTAGACTTCATTGTAAGCACAAGAACGTTATTATGCGTTCCAAGAAAAAACTTAAGCACAACTTCGTACGTAAACATGGCCAGTCTAAGCACAAGTCCCAAGCAAGGTATAGGGCTTGCTCACCAACCAGGGCCCGATTCCTAGAAAATTCTTAAGCACGTTCTTATGCTTAGATTTTAGTCGACTTTGCATTTATTTAAGTAAACTTACCTTATTTTGTGTTCCCAGAAAATTCTTAAGAACGGCCTTGTGCTTCGATTTTAAGTAGACTTCATTGTAAGCACAAGAACGTTATTATGCGTTCCAAGAAAAAACTTAAGCACAACTTCGTTCTTAAAAATAGTCAGTCTAAGCACAAGTCCCAAGCAAGGTATAGGGCTTGCTTACCAACCTTAAGTCTGCTTCTGCTTCAAAAAGATGGCTGACCGTAGAATTATTCGACGGCATTTCCGACATCTTTTGATACCAAAGAGACAATTACAAGACAGGGAAAATTCTTCTCAAAAAGAAATTAAGAATGCTGTAGAACATTTTTCATCTAGGGCCTTATAGGCCTACCCTGAAACCAATTTATGTATTTGCCAATTAGTAAACAATAGGCTACAAACACACAGGCTGATCAGGCGCTCTCACAATTATTCAGTTAGTTTGTAGGCCTATATGTGTCTGCGTTTTTTTAAAAATATATTTTGGCACATTTTATAATTTTGTAGGCCCATACAGGAGACATGTCAATCAAAATCAACCACAATGAAGCAGACGACAAATTTATGACGTAATTCGCATACCAAAGTTATTTTATGACGTTAAAGAGCATCGTAGTCTCAGTGTATGGTAAACTTTACCAGTCACAATGTGCATAGACTTGTACTTGACTGGTGCTTACGTAAGAATGGTCTTGAGAATTTTCTAGGGACGGTATTTTTATAAGATTCTTACGTAAGTAAAAGTGAAGTATGACTTTGTGCTTACTTTAAGAATTTTCTAGGAACCGGGCCTACAAGTCTAAGCACATTGTGACTGGTAAAGCTTAACACTGAGACTACGATGCTCTTTAACGTCATAAAACAACTTTGGTATGCGAATTAGGGGAGACCGGGGTTTATGTAACACGGGTAGGTTGTAACAACGCGAATAACTCTTAATATTTTCATCGTAAGAAGTCGCTAAGTTGCCTGCCCATAGCCACTAGGGGTATCTTTCTCCTTGATAACGTCAAAGACGTCACGCCTGGCGGTTCGTTTCCAATAAGGACAAACATATTTTAAGACCAGGTGAGTAAAATTTAGTAATGTTGAATAACGTCGAATAAACTCAGCGTATTCATGTTGTTAGTCACGGTGAGATATCTGTATATGACAACACCAATCTCCCTCACGTTTACATTCAGCCTTTTTGTCCTCTGACCTTCACTGATCTAATTGCGGGTGTTAGCATATGGTCAAGTGGTTTGGGGTAGGTTGTAACACTCTAACAGTGATTACACTCTAACTGGGGTAAGTTGTAACAATTCAGTGTTACAACCTACCCCCAACATGTGGTATGAAACAGTGTCACTTTTACGTTTGTTACAATCAACCCCAGACGTTGTAACAACCTGCCCCAGCAGTGGGGTAGGTTGTTACAACAAAATTGGTTGGATTATTGCCTTCTCTCTCAGATATGAGTGGACATGTGAGTAAGTTGGATATATATTTGTAAAGGCCAATATTGACAGTCCTACTTTGAGTATTGTAGTTACAATTATCCAACAAAAATGGTTCATAAATATGTAAAACTAAATATTGTTACAACCAACCCCGGTCTCCCCTACGTCATAAATTTGTCGTCTGCTTCATTGTGGTTGATTTGGATGCGTTTGACATGTCCCCTATAGGGCCTACACATAATTGTAAAATGTGCCAAAAGATATAAAATATAAACGCAGACACATAGGCCTACAAACTAACTGAATAATTGTGAGAGCGCCTGATCTTAAAGTAGCCTGTGTGTTTGTAGCCTTTTGTTTACTAGCCTATTTGGTAAAAAAAAAAAAAAATTTCAGGGTACCGGTAGGCCTATAAGGCCCTAGATGCGAAATTTTCTATAGCATTCTTAATTTCTTTTCGAGAAGGATTTTCTCTGTCTTAATAAATTGTCTCTTTGGTATCAAATGTGTCGGAATTGCCGTCGAATAAGTCTACGGTCAGACATCTTTTTGAACAGAAACAGACTTAAGGTTGGTAAGCAAGCCATACCTTGCTTGGGACTTAGATTGGCTATTTTTAAGAACGAAGTTGTGCCTAAGTTTTTTTCTTGGAACGCATAATAACGTTCTTGTGCTTACAATGAAGTCTACTTAAAATCTAAGCACAAGGCCGTTCTTAAGAATTTTCTGGGAACACAAAATAAGGTAAGTTTACTTAAATGCAAAGTCGACTAAAATCTAAGCACAAGAACGTGCTTAAGAATTTTCTAGGAATCGGGCCCTGAAGTCTGTTTCTGCTTCAAAAAGATGGCTGACCGTAGAGTTATTCGACGGCATTTCCGACATCTTTTGATACCAAAGAGACAATTACAAGACAGGGAAAAAATTCTTCTCAAAAAGAAATTAGGAATGCTATAGAAAATTTTGCATCTAGGGCCTTATAGGCCTACCCTGAAACCAATTTATGTATTTGCCAATTAGTAAACAATAGGCTACAAACACACAGGCTGATCAGGCGCTCTCATAATTATTCAGTTAGTTTGTAGGCCTATGTGTCTGCGTTTTTTTAAAATATATTTTGACACATTTTATAATTATGTAGGCCTGTAGGCCTACAGGGGACATGTCAATCAAAATCAACCACAATGAAGCAGACGACAAATTTATGACGTAATTCGCATACCAAAGTGATTTTATGACGTTAAAGAGCATCGTAGTCTCAGTGTATGGTAAGCTTTACCAGTCACAATGTGCTTAGACTTGTACTTGACTTGTGCTTACGTAAGAATGGTCTTGAGAATTTTCTAGGGACGATATTTTTATAAGATTCTTACGTAAGTAAAAGTGAAGTATGACTTTGTGCTTACTTTAAGAATTTTCTAGGAACCGGTGTCACAGTTTCTGTTGGTCGCTGGTGTGTGTTGGTTCCTGGGCACTTGCGCATGTCTGAGACGGATGTTTGTGTTAGCAACACGGACAACACAGCTTCATCCACTTCCGCCATTGTGAGATGGTTCCTCGTAACTCAAATAACTGATCACTTCAGGAAAAAGTGTTATGTTCTTAGTTAGAGTTTTGTCATTAATAAACATACTTGTTATCGTGATTAGCTGTTTTTTTTAGTTAATTGGCTTGAGATTAATTGTTCTATCGTTCGTGATTGTTGCCGTTGTTTTTAGTGATTAGTCGTTGTAACGCGTACAATTAGTGGAACTGGATACCATACACATTGATGATTGGCTTGAAATTGGCCTGTATATGATTGGGATTTCTCTGAATCATTATTTTAATTTTGTACATAATAAAATTTTTACAAGTTACCTATGTGTTTTATTTGTCAAATACAAATACTTTATCAAACCATATGGGATCTACTATACTAGTTACTATAAGTATCGGATATTTATCGGCTTTGGCCTCTATCCGAAAACCGGTAACATCCGTTTTTATAGTAACTAGGGATCTACATCTGAAACTAAATCTGAAAATACCACTATTTCTTGAACATGAATCACCCAAATTCTGCGTTTATACCAAGGGGCAATTATTTTTCTGTTTTTGCATGAAATAAACAAACAAAAGAAACTCAACATCCTCGGCTGTCAGTAGTAATACTATATATTGGTAGATAATAGTAGAAACCGATCTGACCGTAAGAAAATCGTAGGGGTCATCCTATCACGGGGAGTCAACACACACTGTGTCTATAACAGTGTGAGATGACTCATACAACTGCGCATGCGCCAGGAACCAACACACACCAGCGACCAACAGAAACTGTGACACCGGGCCCAGGTGTAACATAATAGAGTGAGAGATAGAGAGAGGGGGAGAGAGAGATAGATAGAGAGAGAGAGGAGGGGGGGGGGGGGGAACGTCCATTCGACCCAAACGGTGATTTCGGGATTAACATATGGTTAAATTTTCTTTCAATAATTCGCTTGTGTGTAGTAGGGGTCTGTAACAGTCGGAGAAAACCGGGCTATCCAAACACCCAACTCATTAAGACTTTCATTATTCCTCTTTCGCAATTGCTATATAAACTACCGAGCACTGTATGTTCCAGCTGATACTCCGACTCGAAAATTGCTTGCCAGTCCTTCAATTCGTAATTAGAATGGCCAAAACGTAGTGACATTATGAAATACCTTGAATTGACATCCTTTTGCTTTCTACAGCGTGGGAACTAATTTCACTTGAGTTCATTTCAGCCTACTTTGTTGTTTAGGAAGCTGTTTCGACCCAGTGATTTGAATAATTAATAATAATTAATAGAACTCGGTTCCGGGTTGTAACATTTTGATATTGATATAACCTACATACAGAGTTTATCCTGATACTGTACTGGCACGTGCCGGAAATTTGGCGGGGGGGGGGGGGCAAGAGGACATATTCGATACAATGCGGTCCATAACAATATACAATATTAAACTTGGTTTCAAACTGACGGGATGATTAAAATAATTGCCTATCTTATACCAAATGAAACTTTCAACAAAAATAAAACTATAATTATATAAAATTGTTATAATTTTGGTAAACATGTCTTAATATTTTTTATTTTGTTTTCCGGTTTTCTAGATGGGTCATCCTTTAATCTCTTTTTGAACTTTTATATCCTTTATAATTCATTTCTTGACATCTCGCGTGATTGTCATCTTGAAATTGTAGATAACAATATTAATAATCAATTATTCAAGGGGTAAAGTTTACCAAGAGCCATTTTTCTACTACAATATCTGAAATAAATCTTGCGTGCCTGAATTTTAGATTCTAAAAATAAATGAATACCCGGTATGCGAAACTATTGTAAATCCGTAACATATAAAGAAATTGTACAAAATTTAAATTTTTACCTGCTGTTTGAAACACTTGAAATAATAAAATAAAAACACAAAGACTACACCATGATGCCATCTTATCAGCTAAATTCGCGTGGACAATTCTGTAATAACTTGATAAAACCGACATATTCACGTTTAAACCAGGAAGAAAAATAACCTAGATACATATTTTTATCTGTAAAGGAGGACGGCATACGTTAGCATGGAAACATAAGTGTCATTTAAGTAAAAGTATTTTAATAAAAGATAAAAAAAAAAATATCCGTGTTTACGGATAATTGTTAAACAAATATGGGATAGAGATGTAACGAACTGAACAAATAAATTAATATTTTAATAACCTGCTTGTATTTTATGCTTTGAACATGTTAATACTCAATTGTATAAGTAACAGCCCTCGCAATGTTGAAACGGGCCAGGTTTTGTTTGCAAGTGTCGCTTAAGTATCCATACACCGTAAAAAATAATTTCAGAGATTACACCAATGTTGGTTGAACTCTTGCTGCCTCCACAAAAGGTGTAACTGAAGTGTAACTGAGAGCTCGGTGTAAGGTTACACCACCATAATTACACTCGAGTGGTGGTTGTATACACCTTTTGGGGTGCATCTTCAGTAGCATTAGGTGTAACTTTCCACTGGTACAGGTTATGCGAAGCTCCCGGTGTGGTGAAAACGTACACGATTAGGGCTACACTTACGCTACTATAACGACTACTAAGCTCTCAGTCCGGTACAATCATGTTCAACATAGGGTAACCTTACACCACGGGAGCGACTGTTACAGTCTTGGTTCAGCGTAAACATGTAAACTATGAAGGATAACCTTACACTACTGGAGCGACTGCTATGCTCCCAGTTCGGTGCAAACTTTTACTTCTTTAAGGGTACCCATACACCACTAGACTTACTGCTAAACTCACAGTTAGGGTTAAATCAGCCCAAAGGCTGTATTTTTGCTTACACTGCAATGAGTTTAAGTTTTGTGCGTTCTAGGAGCATTTACCAAGGACTATTCGTGTAAATACTAAATATAGTATTTACACCAATCTTAGACCTCGGAAACGGATATTCCAGTGGGAACAACTGACCCAGGGTACTAATGCTGGGTAACACGTTCGCCTGGCCGTCTCGACAAGATGGCAATCATTCGGAGATTTCATTGCCTAGTCATGCAATATTATAAAATATACTTGCCTTATGTAAACAAAGTATACATTGTCAACGTTTTAAATGCAACATTATTTAACAGATGGATATTCTGTAATTTATGATAAAGTTGGCATACAGAAGTATAATCTAGTTCTGTCAAGTACATGTACGTCGCAGAATATGCATATTAATTATAATTGCATGCTATATATTCAAATTCAGCTATTTAAGTAAAGGGAGCTAATAATATGAATACAATACCATTGGTGTAAATTAACACTGTAAATATAGATATGAATCTTAAACACTTTCCTTTGGTATATGGTACACTCGAAATAATGTTAAAAAATACACGAATAGAAGGATAGATATATTCACCGATCTCAGGATAATGATCTATACGATTTTAAGTGAAATTTTACACTTTTTATCGTGCTAATATTACATTCCAGCAAGCGAAATGTGAATACACTACGTTTGGTGTAAATTAACACAATAAATATAGTTAACAATATATAAATGTTACACCTTTCATCGTGCTAAAATTATAAGCGTAATGTTTCACTACAAAAAGTGTACAGGAATACACCACGTTCAGTGTCATGCTACACTATTTACTGCTTTATTTGTTTCTAGTTACTCACCCCTCCTTCGGAAATAAATTACACCCAAAAATATGTTTTATTACACTTATTTTCAGTATACTTAACACCGATCAAGGGCAAACAGCTGATTCACTTTTGTAAGTGTAAACTTACACAATTTGTCGTGTATATTGTTACAAATTAGTGTAACTAAGGGTTTACACGCCATTGGAAAAAGTTTGCACTTCAAATCGTCTAAAGCCACTATTTCTTAGTGTAAAGCACTAGTTACACCAAATATGGATTAAGATTTCACTTGAAAAAGAGTAACGTGACACACTTTTTTTTTTACAGTGTAGGTATACAAATAGTTACCCATATGAATAATGAAATATAATATTTGTAATTTCTTTGACGTCGGTAAGCCTAAGAATTCTCACGAATTTACAGGTTTTTATATATTTTGTTATCTTATATTGTTTCAAATATACAGGCAGCTCCAACAGGATATACTGACTCTTTCTAGAACCGTTTATATATGCCAACATTTCAGTGTGTGCGTATTATGTAGTTACCCTGTCCGTCTGCCCGCCCATGAACAACTGGCATGTGAACGCGATAACGGCTATAGCGATTTTTGCACAAGGGAGACATTCCTCACATAGTCACAATTAAAGGGTCAATCCCGATAAAGTTTTTGAGAATAAAACTACTTAATTTTGTGTTAGAATCCCTTAAAATCCCCTACCTTAGGCCCGAGCAACTAACACAATATACGTGATACGTTTTCAAACAACTTTAGCCCGCCAGTTGTCATCTGGAAATGAAGTCCGATGTCTCAAGAAAATTTACCCGGTCACATGTAAGCTACATTTTTGGTTTACGGTGTGCTTTTCTCATTAAAAAGACGTGGGGAATATGGCTACAGCAACCGACTTTATAAAACAAATTCTAAATTACGAAACAAATTTATTCTATATTCTTTGAATGGCATTTAGTAAAACAAATTATTCCGTAGTCAGGGATTAAGGAATCAGTCAAGCGTTAATGAATACACACACCGACTGTATATAGGTAATTAAGGAATAAACATTCCGAATATGCATTCGGTCACTGTGACGTCACTAACGTCAGAGGGGATTAAGAGTGTTTTCGATAATTGGCCAAGTCGTTTTTACGGGAGATCTATATTTACGACTTTGAGTGAAGATAGCTGATTTAATTTTAATCAGATCACTGATCAGATTGAAGTTAAAAAATGTATCATTTATAACCATATTGTGAATACATTAAGCTTAAAATATTATTTTACTAAACCAATCGACAGAAAAAACAGACGTGAAATTACAAAAATCTGTTTGTCCAGTCATAATTTAAATATTGAAAGGTTACGATATAGTACTAAATATATTGAGAGAAGTTAACGTTTATGTACTTGCAGATGAGTACCATTTTGTTTTAATTTGTCCAATTTATAAAAATCTGAGATATAAATTATATACTACTCAAAAGAAGTTAAGGGTCAAACCTTTTTGCTACCAGTTAATTGTCTATGCACATATCAGATATATACCGGTATATAATATGATTGGTGGGAAATCGTGTCAAAATTGGTTCACGATATATCCCGATGACAAAACCTGTGTACAAGGCATATATTATGTCATTTTCAAACAAAACGATTTTGACAGTCTCCTTAGAAACCATAAACTGAAGCTCAAAACAAGGCTAGAAAAACCTTTTTGCATCGCCCAAACGCAGTAGGGTATGACTTTTTGGCGTTGATTATGTCCTTGCATGTGTACTATGCATGTGTCTCCATGAACCCCAGTGTTTTTAAATCATTTTATCTTTTATGTACCAAAATTGTATCTGAAATTGTAAACCTTGGTATATTTTTATATTTTTCTAATAAAATAAGAGATGACGAGATTCAACGGAACAGGAACAGTTAATATACTGTCACTCTACTCTGCATATCATGATTCTTGTTTGTATTACCTTGTTTATATATAAGTAGATATGGATATTTGTATTGTTTATTCTTATTTTGTAAATATTTTGTAAATATTATTTCCGGATGAGTCTGTGCCTCAACGTTAATAAAGATAGTAAGCTGGCACGCCCACATTTTCGAGAGATGGATAGAGAACACCGAATGTGATTTTTCCTACGATCAACGGCCATAATTCATTAAGTTACAATTTGTTATGAGAAAATATCGAAAAGAATCAAGATCTTTAGGTTATAAACATGCATCATCTGAACCGAATTAAAATTGTGACCTCTACAGGGTCCACAACTTCAATATACCACATTTTTACACTATCCGTGTACAAACGGCGGCCATTTTGTCTGAGTTTCTAGAAATTGGAACTCAACCGTCCGTAGGGTGTAACCAGTGCCGTAACTAGGGATAAATTTCTGGGGGGGTATCCAAATGCCGATTTTACCGACGGGTCGATCAATAGAAAAATGTGCTATTTTACATAGCTTTTTAAAAGCGGGTTAGATATAATGACTACACTTTTCAGGGGCGGATCCGGGAAATTACGAAAGGGGGGCGTACTTTGAGGGCGAAGCTCGAATTATGAGCGCCGCAGGTGCGAAGCAGCTGCGGGGGGTCTGGGGGTCCTCCCCCAGAATTTTTTTTAAGATAAGGCTCCATATATGCGATTTCCTGGCATCTGATCTTCAAATATTAAGCACAACTCCCACCCTATTTTCAGTGTTTTTTGTCGATACAATTTTATTTACAGCTTGCCGCCCCCCCCCCCCCGTGGATCCGCGCCTGCTTTCAAGGATTCTAGTTCATATAAGATTTATTTAGAATTCAGAGCAGTTCTATACAGAGGTGTTTTGGTGAATTTAGACATTCGAAAGTTCGGTAATGAAAGAAACAGTGTCATACCGAAGAATCTGGTCGGTAAATCATGATTCAAATATTTGCTATATAACTCTTGAAATTTACCGACTGATGGTTTCGAAATTTCGGTAACGAAACAGTGTAATACCGAAGAATCTGGTCGGTAAATCATGATACAAATATTTTCTATATAACTCTTGGAATTTTCCGACTGACGGTTTCGAAATTCCTGTAATATAATTATAGAACACTGTAATACAGAAGAATCTGGTCGGTAATTCATAATACAAATATTTGCTATATAACTCTTGAAATTTACCGACTGACGGTTTCGAAATTTCTGTAACGAAACAGTGTAATACCGAAGAATCTGGTCGGAAAATCATGATAAAAACAGTTTCTATATAACTTTTTAAATTTACCGACTGACATTTTCAATTTACCGACAAACACGAGAATTTACCGACTGAATGCAAAATAGTGGGGGGGGGGGGGGACATACCCCCCCATACCCCCCCGGTAGTTACGCCTCTGGGTGTAACGGTGATAAAGTCAAACGTTTTTTTTTAAATCGGATAATAATCGTGACCTCCAGAGGGACCATAGGGGATTTTTCGAACAATCAGGGGACATAATTCAGGAAGTTACGATCCAATATGCGCAAATATCGAAAGGAACCAAGATCTATGGGTTATAACCATGCATTAAAATCGAATTAAAATTGTGACCTCTTCTAGAGGGTCCACAACCTTGAAATACCATTTTTCAACAGTATTCGCGTTCAAACGACGGCCATTTTGTATGGCAATTTTGGTCCGATTTTCCCGAAATTTGAAACCAACTTTCCGTAGGGGGTAACGGTGATATAATCAAACGATTTCTGAAATCGGATAATAATTGTGACCTTCAGAGGCACCACAAGCTAAACAAAGGCGATTTTGCGTATAATAAGGGGCCGTAATTCAGGAAGTTACGATCCGATATGCGCAAATATCAAAAGGAACCAAGATCTTTGGGTTATAACCATGCATTTAAAGTTCCATCAAAATCGAATTAAAATTGTGACCTCTACAGGGACCACAACCCCGAAATACCATTTGTATGGCAATTTTGGTCCGATTTTCCCGAAATTTGAAATCAACTTTTCTTAGGGTGTAACGGTGATATAATCAAACGATTTCTCAAATCGGATTAATTGTGACCTCCAGAGGCACCACAAGCTAAACAAAGGCGATTTTGCGTATGATAATTAGGGGCCGTAATTCAGGAAGTTACAATCTGATATGCGTAAATATCAAAAGGAACCAAGGTCTTTGGGTTATAACTATATGCATTTCAAGTTTTATCAAAATCGAATTAAAATTGTGACCTCTACAGGGACCACAACCTAGAAATACCAGTTTTTAACAGTATTCGCGTACAAACGGCGGCCATTTTGTATGGCAATTTTGCTCAGATTTTCCCGAAATTCGAACTCCACCTCCCTTAGGGTGTAACCAGGGGCGCCGGAACCCGGGTATCATTTTTAAGCGATAAGTATGTAATTGCTCTTGCACTCTCATTATCAGCTATCAGTGCATGCTTTGGCCAGATGTCTATAAGTGAATTGCTCATGATACGAAAATTGTGAATAATCAGGCTTTTGTCGCTTTCATTTGGGGTGAGTATGTGTGTGTGTGTGTGGGGGGGGGGGATAGGACACCCACGGACTGCCCCCCTTTCTATTGGTACCCTTGCCTTCGCGGCGTTCCCGCGCCCTTGGGTGTAATGGTTATATAATCAAACAGTTTTTCAAATCGGATAATAATTGTCACCTCCAGAGGGACCACAAGCTAAAAAGGGTGAATTTTCTGACAATCAGGGGCCATAATTCAGGAAATTACGTTCCGATAGACGCAAATATCAAAAGGAACCAAGATCGTTGGATTATAAACATGCATGTCAAGTTTCATCAAAATCGGTTCAAAATTGTGACCTATATAGGGTCCACAAGCCTAAAAACGTGATTTTTCGTACAATCAGGGGCCATAATCCATGAAGTTACAGTACGATACATGCGAATATCGAAAGGATTCGAGATCTTGGGGAGATAAAGCTATATTTCAAGTTTCGTTGAAATTGGATAAAAATTGTGACCTGTAAAGGGTCCACAAACAAATTGTGGACGGACGGACAGACAGACGGACGGACAAACAGGGGCGACGACATAATATGTCCACATGAAAATGTGGGCGTATAAAAACTTGAAACTTGAGCTGCTGAATTTTGAACAGGTTGTAGTTTGTTAATCTGATTGATTACGTTTAAGTGCAAGATTGATTCTTATGATCTCTTATATTAGTGATTTGACAACTCATTAAGCAACATAGATATAAATACGGTATGTTTTGACTTTCTTAGAAAATATGCAACTATCGACTTAAATGTTAGTTTAAAAAAAGGACACAATTAAACAATTAATGTTTTATTTCAATAACAAATATACCTTGGTTATAAACACAAACCAAAATTCCAAGTTGAGCATTAAATAATGCTCTACTTTAACAAAACAACGACAACCATGTACCATTTAGTTGGTGTACTAAATGACAAACACATTTGATCAATTTCCACTGTCTTTATCGATTCAAAGTGTCCATTATGGAAATACATGTAATAATAATTGTCTTTTAACAGGAAATGTAAAACAAATGAAATAAGCCATATAATAGTAAAGAAATTCTCCTTTGTCTGTCCAAATATTCACAATATATACAGAGGCATGCATGGTCCTTAAACAAGCCTATTTGTCACCAGTAACTTCATCTTCATGAAGCAACATATTTGGTATTCCATTTGTTATTGGGAACTTTCTACCCGTTTCTGGACAGATTAAATCACCTTCTATAATCTCGACCTTTAAATAGAAATATATTATTACTATTAAACTACCATATTCCTCTTTTACTTATCCATACGCACGAAAAAAACAAGCCAACAGTGATGTTCCCTGCCACAGTCCAAAAATAAATAGATAACACATATTAATTAATTGATTGCACATTTATCTTTTTGAAAAGTAATCTAAGCAGAAAATGTTAGTGATAAAACTTCGTCAAGGTTTTTAAGTACCTAGTAGTTAGAATAAAAGTGATCGTGACCCAAAGCATCGACCAATGAAATTGCTTAGTTCTGCTTAGCTTTAGTGTAAATGTTAATTATTGAACCCATTGAAGATATTCACCTAATGAACATCTACACCGTGTTTAATCAATGTTATCGAGCTTCAAAAAGTGCCGACCAATCCAATTACTTATTGCTCTGAGTACCCTGAAAATTGCTTATCTCTCTGCTTACCCTGAGCAGAAAATGCTCATTATCGAACTTAGTCATGGTATTGATATAATAAAACTTTCCACCAAGTTTCATAACTCGCACTTAGCTAGAACAAACGTTATCGTGTCCCAAAGTATCAACCCATCAAATTGCTTATCTCTGCTTAGCCTTAGCAGAAACTGCTCATCAAGGCATTGATCATTAGAAAATAACATACTGACATCACCTATTTCAAACTGCCCATGATCCTTTAAAATTATCAATAAGGCCTTTGATATTTGAATGAATCAACCTGGATTTTATTTCTCTTCTCTATTCACAAATTTAATATCTAGAATTTATTTACTGGATAATGACATACTGTAATGTCAAATGTCAGCAATTTCATTTACCTTCTTAGAAAATTTGGCAAGTACATTTATTTGCCATAATGCTCTAGGATTCAGATTCCGATGTTTAAGAATCTTTTTGAGAAGCTGATTTTGAGAATATCATGTTTTCTTAGTTTGTCAGACAAATTATTGATAAATTTTACCTGTAATAAGAGATTATGTGCAATTTTCAGAAAATCTTCATTTGATTCATAATTTTCTGCAATAATTTCAGGTACTCCTTCTGCTTTCTTAATCTATTCAAAAAAATAAATAAACATTCCTATTTCTGGATAAAAAAACATTATTGTCAATTATTTTATGTCATAATAAAGACCTATCACAACAAGTTTTTTTTTCATAGTGCAAAGATAATAGCAATATTACTGAACAGGCCTTCACGTTCAGGCATGTTGTTGCTTTTGCGCTCCAAAACTCACCTAAAAAAAAACTAGGTGCATATTTTATTGCTCGCCTCAGTCCTCCGAAATCGGATCTCTCAACTGAATATTTTATTTCTCCAAAAGTTAGAAATCAATTTATGTTTAATTTGTATTTACTTCCCATTAATTAGCTCCATACCGATTTCAATGCGTTCCCTATATTAGCTTTTAAAAAACGCACATTTACTTATTTTCTGCTTATCTATTATTTAGACTCCATTTTTAAATTCTCAGCAATAGCGGCACAATCCTGTAATCTAGCATGAAAATACTATGTACGAAAATTTCTTGCTTGATACAATTGTGAATAACAAACATGACCTTATATGTGAAATTGATTGCCATGCCTTTTGAATAATGATTTTAGTGATCGATGAATTTTAAAATACTCTTTTATAAAGAATATAAACGATGTTCAGAGATTATAAACTACACGTATTCCATTTTATGTCTTAAAGTCAGTACAGGAAATAAATATAGAAATATTGATAGGGGTGGGCAAATGGAGGTCGAATTTTGGGAACGTGTGTTTTCTAAGGTTATTTTGGCTGCTGAATCCGAATCTGGAGAAATTTTTGTTCTGTGACGTCATTTTGAGCTGTTCCGTGGCCTTCAAAATGGCGGACCAAGAATGACTTTTTCTCTCATAAAAGCGAGACAATATTTGAACTAGTTGTCCAATATGTTAGAATATATGTTTTCATGACCGTGGATTCTAAAATTGTACTCCCATTTATGATTTGATAACATCCTTTAATGATATGAGGGTAATAACTGAAAAAAAGTCATTTTAAAATTGGCCACGGAACCAGCTCAAAATGACGTCACAGAACAAAAATTTCACCAGATTCAGATTCAGCAGCGAAAATTGCCTTAGAAAACACTCGTTTCCAAAATTCGACCTCCATTTGCCCACCCCTAATATTGAGGTGCATCTATTTTTCTTTAAAATATAAAAGAAACATCATAATAGCAATGCAGTGTGTTATTCTTCAAATAAAGAGCATTACATATGTTGCATGTGTCATCTCCTGTCTGCAATTCAAGAAGAGCAATTTCCAACCCAAGAAGAGCCTTTTGAGCTCAATATAATTTTTTAGATGTTAAAGCCTGGTTTAACATTCCTTCTTAGAAATAAAATGGCAGAAATCAAACGAAATATGAAGTCATTGTTCATTATAATTTGTCACATTAGTAAGATATATATTTTATTACATACATCACCAGCAGCTGTATATAAAGCTGGCCAGTCTAACTTTGCAATCATCCGGCTTATAAATTCAGGATTAAAATCAACTTCTTTTTCTTCAATTTTACTGGCCTAAAAAAGAAAGAAAACAAGGTATTACTTTAATTGCCCATACAGGTCTGCACCAATCGGGTTAGAAGATAGACGTCCCAATACAAGCTTTTTTTGTGCACAGCCACATGTACAGTACACAGGACCTCAAGTTTTTATACCACCTGAACAACTTAATAAAGGTGGAGCTGAACTCTGAATTCGGTCACTATTCCACTTTCGCAAATGTCTGATAGGATGCTGTTCCTATTAAGCTACAATATGAAAATATCGCAAATTCTACTTGAAAATAGAGTTGAATTATTATAAATGGGGGTGGGGGGATGGTTGAATTGTTAGCATGTGCATGCTGTACCATCAAGTCAACTGGCATGGTTTTATGGTTGTACGACAGTAGGGTTGTCTGTCCACCTTGTGGGTTTTCCCAGGGACCTCCGATTTCCTCCCACGGAAACAAAAACGTATCAGATGTTAGTCCTAAAATAACCTAGTTCGTGTCACATGGACGTTAAACGCCATTTCTTTCCCTTAACTCGTGTCAAAATGCCACAAGAAACTGAATCCTTATGGTGAAAAAAAAAGAATCAAGGCAAAAAAAAAAAGTAAGATTAAGATAATAATTTATTGTATCAGTTGTGGTTGAGAAACAAATAAAGGCTTTATTTGACAACATCAACTTCGCTCTACTTTCTTTACATACTACATACCATAATCTTCAAAGGAAACCCTTTTGTAACACCTTTAACGAAGTTAGATGACAACATGTTATGTGTTAAAAGCTTCATTTTGTTTCTGAATTCCTATTATTTCGTGTTAACACGCTCTAATTTGTTGATGTTTGAGCTTTATTTAAATTGAAGAATACGTGTAGCTAAAACGGAAACAAATTTGATTAATATTCTAAGAAATTATTTCTTTTTGGATCACAGTTTAGATACGATATCACTGATTTGAACAAATATATGATTATACAGCCGAAATGATATTTTTACAGTTACTTGTTGATATTTTTGGGGGAAATAATTATCTTTTCGTTTTGTTCATTTGACTTAATGCAGTTGTCATTTTGAAGCAGCCAAGATGTCTGCGCCCATAAAACACATGTAAACATTCGATATTCCATGCATTTTTGAAAAAGAAGACATTGTACATACAGTAAGACTAAGAGTCCCTAAATGGCTTTTGCATTTATATTTTTGTTATTATCATTTTACTCTACAGTTATCGGCCTGTATTGTCATAATTATTATGATTATACTGTACAACGAAGTCCAGAAGGATGATGATAATGATAATTGTATTATATATAAAAAAAAAGGTCCATTATTTATTATATTATTATACCCCCTCTCCTGACATAAGATTTGACCCTATTTGCTTTTTTTTTTTTTTAAATTTGCTTGGGGCGTAATATTTGACCCGAGAGAATCTTTAGTTTGTAGCAGGGAAGAAAAGTACTATATTCATTCTTATATATTAATAGAATTTTTGATATTAATAATATTAATATATATAAGACTATAATCTATTTAAAGCCCCAATACCACTCTTGTTGTAACTGAATAATATGTTCCAATCTTTATTCTGGTCAACAATTTGTACTATTTTACAATATTTAAATTAAAAAGTGATACAAATTTCATAATTTTAAAAATTGGAAAAATTCAACTACATGCTGTAACATGGTTTAAAAGCCTTACGTAAGCACTTTCAAATACAACTTGGATTTAAACATATTTTCGAACCCTCAGGACATGTAAGATAGGTTGTAATGGATAATTTACACAACAGGTAGGACACTTAAGCATCTTGTAGTAAGAATAAGGCTAATTTATTTTTTCTGGACCTGTCAAGCCAGCAAGAGTGTTATTGTCCCTTTAATATCGGAGAAATCCGAAGCAATCGAGAGTTGATTATGGCCTGGATCAGTTAATTAATGTCTAATTATTAATTTAGAAAACATCTCAGGCCTAACAAAAGACCTGCAATAGGCATATTTAGCTCTCTCATAACGTAGCCTATGTTTAATTCTGTTATTATAATTTTATTTTCAATCTTTCCATTGTGACCAAAGGATGTACCCTCATCCTTATATTTGTATTTGACTGTGATAATACCCCCCTCCACACACACACTATGAATAACCAGCACCTATATATGTATAACTTGCTTGAATAAGATGTGAGTATCCTTGTCGAAATGTTGCATAGCAATAAATAATAATAAATTCAGTAAGTGTAAGCTTATCTATATAATTGTACTTTGTGTCAATATGTTTAGTTAATACTAAATGCCTATAAGAGAAGTATTAATATAAAGAGTGTCTGATTCATAGTTTAGGAGTATGAACAAAACAGCATTTTGCATTGTGAAGTTTGTTTTATAAGATTGCCAACTATTGAATATGAATGTCCAAATAATAACCCTAAAATATGGACATGATGGTAGAAAAAGAAATTATTTTCCAACACTTTGAATTTTGTTGTAGATAAAAGGGATACAGTACCAAAATGGATGGTTCAAGTGTATTTGAAACTGAATTAAATTTTTGCCCAGATTGTGGAACAATCCTGCCATTGCCTGGATCAGAAGAATTTGTTGCGTGTCTAAAATGTGGTTATAAGCTTGATTTAACAAGTATGTTTATTTTATCACCAATTGCTTAATTTCTGCATGATAAATTTGAACTACAATACATTCCTACAAGCCTACATATGTTGGTAATTTTTAGGCTGTTTACAGAGTGCCATACTTACTGACTGACTTTTTTGTATAACTTATGAAAAGACTTGCATATCAGCTGCATTATGTCTCACCAGCACTTTCGGTCAAATCTGTTTTCATTGACGAACTTATGTAATATAATCAAATGCGTTTTCATTGCATCACAGTATATTTAGAGATATTTTATTATTTTTGTGGGGCACCCTAAGTTCTATATATTATGTTCCATATACATGTACTCCTTTCTCCACATGAAGATATTAGATTGTGAAATTGTACCGTTATTTGCTACCCTTGTAAAATGACGCGATTATTATTATTATTATTATAATAGATCAGTGTTTAGTTTTACAATGAAAATCCAAATGGATCAAAAAAATAATTCTTGGTTAGCATTTGATGTTTGGTTTATAATTTTGCTTCAGAATTCCATGGTGTATCTGTTGAATATAATTTAACATATAATAATATGGAAGAAATTCTGACTAATTTGGGGAAAGATGTGGAAGGTGTATCATCAGGACCAATGGTAAGTTAACATGACAGATAATTTAACATCACAGTGACAGTACAGATGACTTATTATGTAGATTGATGTTAAATGAAATTCTAGTTTTGATGGAGTAAGTATGTTGCAAGAGAGTATCATCAGTAATCTGTTCATTAAAGATTCTTAACAGTTTATTTTTTATTTGTTGTGATTGAAATACCGGTAGTTAAAAAATAACGTTTTGTATTATTTATGCATTTTTAAATATTTCATATATGATCTATTGGTCTAGGCTGATCGTACATGTTCTAAATGTGGAAATGAAGGAATGACATATACAACACGTCAGACTCGCGGTGCAGATGAAGGTCAAACAGTTTTCTATGGTTGTCCAGAATGCAAGTAAGCATAACTGATTTGATTTTATTTTTTGAAAACCTTAACTTTGAGCTCAGTCCAGCCCTTATTAACGAGCCAGAAATTAAAGTGAAATGAAATAAAATGGGGTTTAACGTCCTACCAGAAATTAAAGTGATTTTAGACAGCTAATATTTTAGACATGTTTGACTGTGTAGAATTTTAGTTTTTCTTTGGAAATTAGTATTCTGATGCATATCTGGCAATACATTCCAGTTACAGTGTATGAAATTAAATTTTGAACTTGCATCATTCATATTTCAAGAATTGAATATAGCATTTCAGTCTGTGATGCTTTGGCAGTGTAATTTAAAAAAAACCCCTCAATTTATCGCCATTTCCATTCCTGTATAACCAGGTAGTGTAATTGGAATTCCTAAAACTATTTGTGGTACATACTATACTACTTATAGTATATTTTTATTGTTTATTACCAATAAAATAATTTTACAAAGACTGTCTATCCATGTACCTCCAAATACATGCACAAGGACACTGGATGTTGATGACAGTATTTTTGTTGTCCGGGTAGCAAAAAACGTTGACGGCTTCAACTTTTTTGTGGTAAGTTTTCCAGATCCCCCGAAGGCAAAAGAAGAGCGAAAGGGTTGAATCATTAGAAATAACAGCAGATCTTTTATTTCTTTTTTCAGACACCAAGAAATAGAATATTCCTGATTTAGAATTAAGAAACTGATATACATGTAGTCGGTGGCAAGGTTTTGTGGATATATCCTTTGCACTCAACTATGTTAGATAATATTTACTTATTGTTAATAAACTGTTATATTGTTTACATACGTTATGTATTTTATTCTTAAACTGTCTGTTTGTATATAGTGCAGATCATGGAAGGGATTTAATTCAAATGTCATAATTATGTCTGTCTGTAGTACAGGTTACAGGCCATGGTGACGATTTGTTTGTATGAAGAATTGTCTACTGGGGCACTTTATAATTGCTACAACCCAGTATTTTTTGTAAAGCATAGGAAAACTGTACTCACACTTTATTTGAATTTTTTCTACATTATATTTTTCTCATGATTTTATAAACAATAACAACTTCTAACACAACAACAAAAAAACAAAATGGCAACGATGTTAAAATCTGTAGGCGGTAAATTGACCTTCTCTTGAAGTATCTATATATCTTCAAATTGATGGGTGTGTACTTAGGGTCATGACTCAGGACTTTCCACGAAATCTATCCTTATATCAATAAAAACATTCAACTTATAATGATCAACAATCAATTCAACATACATTAAAAAAACACGATCAACAATCAACATACAGTAAATAATACAAATGTTAAAAGTTTGCTGTTCAATTTTAAATGATACGTAAAGAAACTAACAGTTAAAAAACATAGTCTTTTGTTTATCTTTGCAAATTGTTTGTAGTTTATAATGTATACTACATGTAATACTTGACTTCATACTAATTAATATCATGTATAATACATGTAATATTCTTCAATATACAATAATAAAACTAATTATTCTGAGATTCAGGGCTGTTGGATGGCTGAATGGTTAGCGTGCGTGCGTTGTATTAGAAGGTCTGTCATTGAATAGCCTGCCATGGTTTTGATTCCCCAGTTGTACGTGGCAAGGAGTAGGGTTGCCTGTCTAACCGCCGGATTCCTCCTGCTAAAGATTCTTACAGGCAAGCAAATTATTGAAATCCATTGAACCATTATGTTAGTCCCGAAATGAACTAATTCGTGTTGAGTGGATATCAAATCCCCATTTCTCTCTCTTGTTTATAATTATAATGACTACCGATAGTTTTAAAATGACAGGACCGTATTTATATGATGAATAATAGTGTCATTTATTTATTTATTGGAGGTTAAATGAATTTTGGAATTAAGTCCAAATAATACACCAGTTGTTCAAAACTTAACATTTAATTTTTACATAATCAAAACAGTCCTGTTCTTTTAATCACCAAGATCAATCGATGTTTAAATTTTTGTATAAAATAATCACTATATTAACAGTTATAGTATACCACAAGCATAAGATAAAAATGACTCTACTAAAATAAATTATAATAAATTAAGGTTAGAAATATATAGAATCTATTATATTTTTTTGGCACAAATGTAAAAAATACTTGATTCTATCACAATAAATAAAGAAAATAATTCTGATCAAAATAGAAACTACACTTGAAACTATTTTTAGAGTTACAATTAATGCACTTTATTTTGATAACAGGTATGACTAAACCTTATGGGCAGTCACAGTGCTCTCATATCACATTCCAAGTTTCAAAATTAGCAGTAGTCTGTATCCAATAACCTTTCTAATGGATTACAGAACATTTATCTAACTACCAATACATTTTTATTTAAAAAAAGTATCAGATTTCTATAAACTAGTCTCTTAATTCCATTAGCAAAATAAACTGTTCGAACAGCAAATAGAACATTGGTCTTTTTGAGACATTGAGTACTAATGCTAAATTAGAATTACTGACTCTGTATATGAAAACATTCTACTACAGCTGAGATTTTATTGGCTGATCGAAGAACCCTATCAAAATTCATACTTGACAATCTATTTTAATAATTGATATTGCCCCCGACAACTTGAAAGCCACCCTATCTGGATGGGCATATACTCTGTTTGACAGAACTGTTACATTATATCAATATTTGGACAAGTTTTCTGTAATCAAATACCTGCAATGATATCTATCTAATTAGTCAGCTGGAAAAGCATTCAGAAAACTTAATTTCTAACACTGCATTCAAGCAGATTTCCTCAGATCCTGGCCGATGTAAAGTTGATAGTACAATGGTCCTATAACACCTACATTGGTGAGTCTCTTATAATTAAATGTAAACCTTTCAGTGTCCTCATATGGACATATCAAATTAAAATTTTATCCTTTTTACAGGTACATACATTGTTTTTTAACATTTGAGACAGGTAACCATCACTAGTATAACAATAACTTAAATATCACATTTGTCTTTGGTAATAAAATATACATGTATATCCCTTGCATATCTTTCATCTCTAAGATACTTGTCAATTCAGCTCATCGATCTCGTCTAAAGGAACTGATTTTTTTTAAAATTCTTGCTGTCAACTCCTTTCATCCAAAACGTCAAAACAATATGGCACTGACATATGTCTCTCAAAAAATTTATTTCAGGTCTTTCCTAAAATTCACATTTTCACTACAAAGCTTCAAAGTTCAGAGTTCATCTTATTGTATTGAACAGATTGTACTTGATTTCTGATTCTTAACTTCTGATGTAGCCAGTCGCAATGCACGCCTCTGATTAGCTGAAAGGAAAAATGATTTGCCTTAAAATTTGGTGGAGTAATTACTTTCAACCATTCATAAAAATATTACAAGGGGACTTTGGAATATCCATATAATTTGATCAGTTAACTATTTAAGGTACGACATGGGCCAGTCAAACAACTAAAGACATACATACATCTATATACTGATTATAGGTTGTAGGTTGTACCTTGCCATGCAAAATTATTTTAAATGTCTTAGATATAGGTTATGCAATCCAAATTGGACAGGGGGAGGGGGGGTGATGGCCGATTGGTTAACATGTGCATTGTATCATAAGGCTTGGTTTTGATGCCCTGGTTGTACGTGACAAGGGTCGCATGTCCAACCTCGAAGATTTTCTTCGGTTCACTCCCTCTGCTGAAGACCCCTACGCGCAAGCAATCTATTAAAATAAAATCGAACCATGTTAGTCCCAAAATGACTTAGTTGTGTCAAGTGGATGCTAAACCTAGTTTCTCTTTCTTCAAATTGTACTGCTTCTCCCGAACTTTAAACTTTATTAATTTATCAACATAATCTTGTAAAATTAAATACTCCCAAGGATAAAATGGGGATTGACCGATTCATACATGGTGTTTTAATAACTGAAATATTTGGTGTTCTCGGATTAGTAATGCAGTCATTTGAATTTAATGTTACCTTTTAAGTAAACATCTCGATCAAAATTACCTGCTGCAGACATGACACTGAAAAAAGACAATTGAAAATTTTTAAACATGTAGTGAGAAGACACATGTATAATTAAAATTATCTGATAAAAACTGTCTGTTTTAACTTCATACATTCAACACAAAAAAGGAAAACATTAGCCAAATAAGCTTCCAATTGAAAGGAAATGCAATGGTGTTTAGCGTCGTACTTTTCTGGACCAACTGGGCTAATAACAATAAGCATGTGCAGTGCAGTGTGCTATGAGGGAATTTTACCATGAAAGCTACTGCCTACTCGTTATTTCCAATTCACTCCATCGAGCATTATTTTATATGTACACCAACATGTACAATGTACCGCATGTTTTTTTATTCCCATCTGAATGACTAGACACTGACAATTCTGAGGAACTTTCTTGGTAAACACCGAAAGCAAACCTTGAACATTTTGGTTAGCTAACTTAATCTCCCACATACTAAATTTCACATTTTCTGAGGTGGTACTCCCCAACTTTTCGTGTCTAGCGACCCCGTTTAGTCACACGGTTGGTATCTATAAGTGTACTTACAATTCTCTCCCTGGTTTAACAGCCATTTGATATATACCATAAACTGGTTTATGATCGGACATCATTACAGACATAACAGAATCATAGTGTAAACATGATATATGATTTTTTTTCTTAGATCGGAACAATATTCTATCCTGTAAAATAAAATAAATAGAAATGATTACTGGGTAGAGTATTACTTTGGATTATACACAATATTTTCTGAAACCAAAATAATTATCATAAAGTATGGACCAGAAAGAAACTACTAGCATGGTAAAATAAATTTGTATTACAATCTAGTCAACACAATATGGTGCTTAGACTAAATTGTGATTAAATGGCAACTAAATATCAGTCTAGCGAACTACCTCGGTTCAGATTATAATAAGCCCACATTAAAAAAGAACAAGGGGTTGCCACGTAAGATACGGACACATTTTGAAAAAGATGGACTGAGAACTAAAAAAGCTAAAAAAGATTTTTTGTAAAACCAGGGGCCATAATCCAGGATGTTACGTTCCTACATGCGACAATATCAAAAAGAAACTAACATCTTTGGGACGGACGAACAGGGGGGTGATAATATATAAACCTAAATAAGGGCAATAACGAAAGGTATCAATATATAAACCTGTATTTCAAGTTTCATGAATATCAGATAAAAATTGCAACATGCAGAGTGTCTACTAACAAAATGTGAGCATCAACGCTCAGAGGAATATTGGGTTGACAATATACCTTCGATATATAAACCTTTATATCAGATAAAAATAACAACCTGCAGAGTATTAAAAAATAAAATGTGTATGTCCACATCCAGATGAACTGCGGGATGACAATATACTTCCACATGGAAATGCGTGCACATAATAAATATGTGACAGTCTTTAAGCAGGGCTTATGTCGACTTTCCAACCCAAATCAGTCAGCTGCAATCGTGCTTATGCCGATCATATCACCAACTGGGGTCTAACGTCCAGTAAACACAAACTAGGTCATTTCGGGACTAAAATGGTTTAATTTTATTTCATTAATTCGCTTGCAGTCCTAGCAGTGGGAGGAAACCGGAGGACCCGGGTAAAAACCAACGAGGTTGGACGCGAGTAACTTAGAAGAAGCACCTTAAAGGCATGGTTGGTCATTCCACAATTCTATTAGTATATTATTGTTGACATCATCAATATTTGAAAGTGGGTGTCTTCGTTCGCTTTTGCTTATATATAAAGTCACATGACATATTATGTCTCTTATCACATGATATCACATGATGGTATTTCCATGGAAACGAGTTGACACCAGTTGCAAGAACGCTCATGTCGACTGCGACTAGTTGCAGAAAAATGTACATGTGCAACTAGTTGCTTTGAGTTGTAAGAGGCGCTCAGACTGACCCTTTTCAGTTGCTCCCAGTTGCCAAAATGACAGTTGTTTTCAGATGCAAAATCGACATAAGCCCCCCTTTGTGGATGTAGCTGCAACAACTATGTGTCGTTGTCTGGCAACATATCATTCATATTAAAACTGCTGTCCAAACTGTACATGCTGTTAATTTGTTATAATTAATCAATTTTACTCACAGTATAAGCTGGTATTCTACTCTTAACAGATGTATCATAGTTATCACTATTTACATCATATTTATAAGTTGGACGGAAATTTATTCTACCTTCTTGAAAACCTTGAAATATTTTACCTGAAATGATAAGAATTCATTAATTATGCATTTGTAGATTCTAAAAATTACACTCTAGCTAACAAGATATAGTCTAACAAACATAAAAACAAGGTTGAGATGTCTAAGGACGGATGAAGAATATCATTTGATATTTCATATCCATATTTTACCAACTGATTTCATGGGCAACAGGCTTGTAGACCTTCTTATGTTTTAATACTTTTAACTACTACAATGTACCAGAAACAATTTACAAACAAACCTTCAGTTATAGTTTTAGTTAGTTGATCTCCACGAATCAAATCTTCGTAATTAGGAATTGAAGATTCAGTTATTTCTGTTACTTTTCCTTCAACAGCAGACTTTTTTCTATCTATTCTAAAATTAAGATCACCGCACCAAAATACACAATCAAAGTTGGATGTCGCATCTGAAATAAATTGATTCGCTGATAAATATTTTAATCTGTGGTAACCCAGTTGTTGCTATGCTAGACCAAATCCTTGGCAGGATCCCTGGTGGTTCAATGAGAATGTTCCTCTGGAATTTCTAAAATCATTTCCCTAGTGAGTGCTAATGGTGCATGATGGTGGGCCTGACAAGGATTAGTTGTTCTGTGTATACCATGGGCAGCACATCAAAAGATAAGAGGAAAATAAATGGGGACTTGTCTCTGTATATGTAGAAGTATACATGAAATAAACATGTGAAAATTGGAATTTGGTGGAGAGTAGTCCTAAAATTTCCTCACAGCCGGTAGCCCAGTCAGAGACAAAAAGCAGGACATCAAACCCCATTTCATTTCCAAAACCTTGGAAGATAAAAGGTTTGAACTTTAATGTATTTTGATTTACTTATGATCAGCATAATTTACCTTTACTTGTACTTGTTGAAGATCTGGGTAATTTTAAGCCACTAATGATTTTCTGATAATCTAAAATTCTCTCTTTTTTTCTACTTTGATCCGCTGAAAAACAACAATTGTTAAATGTAATATAAGTAATTCAACATTATCCACCATCAAAAGTACTTTTATAAATATAAATATGGGTCCAAAACCTATTAAGATCAAGTAATACTAACGCAACTTTTGAAGTTTACATTACCGGCAGTTTCAATATATATCATGAAATTAGCAGAAAGACTACTAAATCGTTGGCCATCTTTGCGATATCCATCACTGAGGCCAAAAAAAACCTAAAATCTCTTATTGTAAAAGAAAATTTAGGAGAAATAGCTGGCCAAAATGGTTGAACATAATCTGATATAATCTATCAATATCAAGAAATATTCTATAATAAATTGTTCATTTTAACTAATCATGTTATACCAAATTAGAGAGTATATTATCTAGACACATCTTGTAGTTAAATTGAATTGTAGCATGAATCGGACATTTTCTTTATTATGATTGGTCGACTGACCACATTCAAATATAGTAGTAGTGTACAATTTTTGATTTCATGCACAATGATATTCCCACCTGAGGAGTACGGATTATTAAATATAATATAAATCAATGGAACAAAAAGTCAATTATTTTTAATACTTACAAGTTAGATGACAATTAATAAATAAAATGGAGCTACCAAAAAATGACAATGATATAGCAATAGCACCTTTGGTTTTTACCATAGTTACGGCTCTTGTTGATATTAAATCTTCTTCTGGTACTATAACAAAAACATTCAAAGATATCAATATCCTCAATTTTGAAATATCTGCTTATAATTGCAAATACCGTAGATAGAGGTCGCCGAAGTACAAAATTTTAGTTTAAAGGAGCTAAATCGCTAACATTTCGGACCTAAAAATTGACCTTAATGGGTCGCAACGCATATAATAATATAATCTGATTGAATATAAACTGATTTACATTAAATTGTTTCCGTTTTGACTCTAATTTCAAATCAGTTATGTCCAGCGAAATACGGCAGGAGTCTTAACCAAAGAGGAAATTAAAGTGTCTGGTTATTCCAGTCTACTGCGCATGCCCACCAGATAAGATATGGCCTCATAGTTTAACAGGAGTTGTTGAATGTGTCTAGCCTCGTTCTTTCTTGTCACTTGTTACAAGTGACGCCGAAACGCTCTGTGGTACACGATTCGTGTACCAATGGTAAACTGTTTATCTTGTTTGTAATATTGGATATCAGAGGCCTACCGTTTCCAGGTAAGATCACAACATCAATGTTGATTTAAATTGACCAATAATTCGTGTTTTCCATTTCGAAGATTTTCGAGGATTTTGAGTTACGGACTTGGGTCCTTTAAACTATTTTGATCATTTGAAGAGGATTGAACAACCGGCTCGGCCTATATGGAACTGTGACACAAAAACATGTGCATGTAGTAAACTCAAAAATGAAGGATTTGCTGAAAAAAGTACTTTGGAATTGATTGTTTCAAGTAACAAATTATATCTACCTGAGCAAAACCATATGAGATCTCGATGTATAAATACAGCTAAATGCAATGAACCATGAGTAACAGAATGAAATAAAACAAATGTTGGTCCCAATATCTCCTGTATATGAATTTCCCATTCTTTCCTGTAAAAATAGTTATGTTATTGACATAGATATTAAACTATCATTTATTTAGAAATATTATCATACCAATAAAATGGCAAAACAGATTAAATGTTGATTAGCCCCGATTTCGGGGGGGGGGGGGCTACTGACAATAACTCACGCAATGTGGCCGCCCCCACTAAGCACCACATCAATACCCCCCCATAACCTTTTTTCGCTTTTATTGAGCTTTTGGCGACATTTTATTTTTCACTATTAAAAATTATTGTCGGGGCTAAAGCCCCATCGGCTCCTGATGTTGATAATGAGACTCCAGGATCTATAAGATTTTTGGGTCTGTTAATAAACTCTTGGGTCAACTGATATTGTTTTAAGTCTGTAAATATATTTTAAACAGTTCCATTAAAACATATATTTTTTTAATTAATAATAATAATAATTAATTTTTCATATAGCGATTTACATTGAAAATCTCAAACCTCTGTACATAACGTTAATGTAAAAACATTAATTGTTCACTATACATAAGTGCATTATGTTGAATACCATTTTCGAAAAAGGTGTGTTTTTAAAGAGCATTCAAAAGATATCAAGTGACCAGGCAAGGAATTCTATACGTTGGTGCAAAAACACTGAACGTGCGATCACCGTAAGCTCTTGATGGTTTGGGTAGAAGTTTTGTAATAAAAACACAAGAAAGGAATTGACTTATTTACTATAAACAACATATAATCAAATCATTCAAGGTAACCAAAAATCTATTTTTGTTTTAAATGTTGGGATAAACTCCTGTTGGACAACCATTTAAGGGCAAGGTACAAGATACTTACTTATTCATTGCATTTTCTTGTGTACCAACAACATAAATATTTTGGACATATTTTATAGATTCAGGAAGTAGGAAATCAGTCATTGATGATGATATAGACTGAAATAATTATATATAAAATTCATCATGATGTAAGCAGCTGTAGTCAAATTAAGTCTACAACACATTGCCAAACCTAATGTTCTAGAGAAAAACATAGCAAACACCAGGATTCTACATGTGAATTCTCAGAGAAAACCCATGAGGTTGGACAGGTAACAATACTCCTTGCTACGTGAAAGTGGAGTATCGCAACCACATCACTTGACTGAGTGACAGACCTTATGATCTAATGCACATGCATTAAACCCCCCCCCCCTCTTAGCATCAAACTGAAGAAGCTTGACAGTCTAATTGCTCAAATCAAAGCAGAATAGTAACAACTTTTACTTACAAATGACAAAATTAAACAAATAAATGTTTTATGAATGAAAGTAAATGAAGTACACTCAAATAATCTAATAATATTATGGTAATGGTTTTATTGTTGTGTTTGCTTACCTTAATTTCTTTCATATTCCAAGAACCAATCCAAACATGGATTTGTCGATCGGGAAAATAACGCTCCAACTCATCCGCACCCATTAAAGATGGAGAACTTAGAATACCAGCATCACTCTGACTTCTAATGGAAATAAAATTATCATTTTAAATCACTCTATGAGTAAACATACATATGTACATGTTGGTTGTTAGGCAATGAAACATTATGGAAATCACCAGATCAAATTTCAAAAAGATCAAATCATGCCATATAAAAGAAAGTATATATTTTTGTGGGATTTTTTTGTCAAAGATATTAATGGAGCTAAATTACTTATCACAAATATCACATTGCAAGATTTTGTCAAACCATACATAATTGTTGAGTCAGAGCAGTGATTCTCAACCAGTGTACCGCGAATTTAATGTTAAATGGCATGGCATGCTAAGAAAATGTGAAAAACCATGTGATCCTAATTAAGTATTCACTGGTGTTTACAAAGCAGTGTTTTTCTTCATTAAGATTAAGACGTTCTATATGTGTCAATGACTATAGTCTCTGTCTACGATCATATGCCGTCTAACTTACCATGTTTTAATTTATTTTTTTTAAACAATATTTTATTCAGATACTGAAGCACAGCCTATATGAACTTACCTTGATCGAGCTTCTTTCGTTGTCATTACAGGGATCGCCCCTACAGATGCATAAGATTTCTGTGACATGTTATCAGATGCAATATGTGGTGCCGAATCTGAATTCCCAAATAAATTGGACGGATTTGTTTTCTCTGTTTTATATTTTGTCCTTAGAGCAGGAGAGCTAAAATTACCAGGTAAGGGAGGAGGATGTTTGAGAGGGGTGAGAGGAGCTAATCTTGGAGAAGGGAGTTTAGAGGGTGAATGTCCAGGAGATTGCAATGGAGATGTATGATTAAATAATCTCTCCTCCGCAGCACTACGAGGTGTGTCTAATTTGTCATTCAATATCTTTTCATAATTTTTTGCCAACTCGCGCATCTCAGTCTCTGAACCATTACTTAGTCTGTCGGCTATGGGACTGTCTATATCTTTCACATGTTTGTTTTGTAAAGCACAAGGGTCAATTGCTAATTCTATATTTTTTAATCTTGGTGATTGATGAGAATCTTTTATATCTGTTTGTTTCTGATTTGAAGGTGAATTTTTGGCCTCTGTGTCGGCTTCCTCGCCAGACGATATATTATCTTTGATAACCGATTCACCTTTTGTTGCACCTTTGGAACGTGGAGTTGTTGGCGGTTTAGGCATAAATGGACCATTTTTTAATGACTCCACTGAATTTGACCGTTGATGTGTAAGGCGTAGATTTCTGTGCCTTTGTGATTTTTGAGATGTTTCTGAGGGGCTTACTATGGCTTCATCTGTTTCACCAGTTGATTTTCCTGTATTAAAACCTTCATCTAAATCGATAGGTTCAGGATTTTTTGGTCGCACATTATCACTGTTACGAGGCCTAGGTCTTGGTTTGGAAGAACTGTCTGAAGAGGTAGCATCTATCATGCTTTTATCCTTTGTATTATCTTCAGATTCGTTATATCTTTCACGTTTCATCAGTCTTTTAGAATTTGTTGAGACATTACTAACATCATCATTTTTAGAAGAACTAGTCACACGAATTATATCATCATGCTTCGTTGACACATGGATAACATCATTATCACTATTATGATTATTGTTACTTCTTTTCAAATCTTCACCATTTACTTCACCTTTATTATCATTTTTGATATCGGATTGACTTCTTAAAGAAACCAAGGAACCATTTTTTCTTTTCTTTTCTGCTAGTTTTGCTGCCATTCCTTTTTTCTTAACTTTTGGTTGCTTCTTTGTTATTGGTTCATCCATTATTGTACCAATAATACTTGTATCTTCGATCATGTTCATATTGGACATCCTCCACCAGCTTTCCCACGTGGGCTTACTCCTCTAAACTATAAAACACATAAAATGGTATTAGTATTTATAATAAAATACACATTGACAAAAAGTGTCTTACTCTTACTCATTAATGACAAGAGTATTTTGTGCTGTGTGTAAAAAAAAACCCAACTTGGTACAGAGAGATAGAGAGAGAGAGAGAGAGAGAGAGAGAGAGAGGGTGTTTAATGTCCACCCAACACAACTAGGTCATTTCGGGACTAACATATGGTTTAAATTTTATTTCAATAATCCGCTTGCACGTAGGGGTCTTTAGCAGTGGGAGGAAACTGGAGTGCCCTGAGGAAACCCACGAGGTTGAGAAGGCGCCCCTATCTCCATGCCACATACACTCACAGCAAGGCTCAAAACCACAGCCACACGCCAGAGGTGGCCGGCCAGCTAGAGATCGAAGCGCGGCACTCTAGACCATATGACAAACTTGGTACGAACGAGTATATAAAAATGCGTCAACTTCTGGCTCTGCTAAACGGCTGTAGGGCAACGCACAAATTTACGTTACTCGGACATATAAGATTAAACGAAATTTAGGTAAGCAGGGTGAGTGTAAATCATCAATAAATGAGACCTACGTTCATAGTTAAAATACTTTTAACGTTAAACTGTGTTTAATGTTAAAATTGGTACAGTCTAAGACTCTTTACGCAAGTTCAAATAGGCTCAAACGCACAATTGTCAACACATACCATTACAGTTTGTTAATTCTAAGACAAATAGTGAAGACTGGACCACAAAAATAGCTACCGAACAGTTTTTCTTTGTGGCAATGCGTTCTACATTTGCATAGAGACGTTTCTTGTAATGACGTATTACGCAAATAGGCCGCCACTACACCATTTAAAATTATGCGTAGCAGTTGGGTTTCATCAAATCATATAATTATGCGGTAAGGCTTCACCTCTATTTCAATGGGAATTGATTTAGTATACCGGTATGTTAAGCTATGTGCAGTACTGTTTTGGGTCAGTTTATGTGTAAATTAAGAGAGCTATAGGCCAGTAACCTTTTTGTAGTCATTTGACTAAAAAACTTGCGCAATGAAACTCTGTAGGAAAAACTACACTGGGATGGGGTAAGGCGGAAGATGTCAGTCAGTAGTGGAACCATTTCTACTACGGTACGTTCAGTGAACTACCTCTGCCTGTACGCCGGTAGGCCTACTGTACTAACAAAACGTGGAATGATATAGCTACTTATTTATTATAGTTCTTTCAATAATGCATACATAATAAGTCTGTAATTGTCAATGCCAGACTGTCTTTTTTCACTGTCAGTAAGAGTAAATCTTCTTCTTTTTTTCTGGTGTCATTTGTCACTCTCCACTGAAGTGCATAGCAACAACACAAACAACATTGATTCTTTCTATAAATTTTCGATATTTTCCAACAAATATGAACTCTTTTTTTATTCCATTATTAAAAATACTTACTAGAGTTTTTAAAATCCAAATTGTCTACCGCATGCAAACCAATAAAATTGGCTAAGTTGGTTGTATAATCTTACAATTAAACAAAAACATTATTTTGGTAGCCATTATTGTGGAATGCTGATTTTTTGCGCATGCTTATATTTGATTTCCGTTATAAATATTTACGACCGTTACCCTCAGATAAACAAATAATTCAATAATCATTTCGAAAGTGACCCAGAATCCAAAGATGTAACAAGAATATATATCATTAATAAACAAAACTATATATTGCATATACTTTAAAATACATAAATTTAGTGACGATGTCGTAAATCCGCTATTACGTTCTCCTCCCCCGGAAATAAATACTAACGAAAGTAGGCTATAATGCTATTAATTAAAATATTTAAAAAAAATAAGCATGTCATATAATATATTTACATAAAAGAGTATTATGACCTTAGAGAAAGATACAATGAGAAAATCACATGGCGATATTTTTTTTTTTAGCTTCCTAACCAAGAAATATAGACCGGTAAAGGGAGGAGGCTGGAATAGCCGTAAACATCGAATAGCATAGCAAAGTATTTGACAGGTGTGCGACACGAACCCCACAGGGTGTTTATTGGATATATAGGATATAACAGTATGAAATATAAAGTGTGGAAAACAGTAAATTAACTGTGCAATAATATTTAAAATGACAGGTTCTGAAGTATTTCATAACAAACATAAACACGACGTATATTTGGAGCGAGAAATTCAAGAGTCATTATTATTAGCAGACGATGAGTTTTCACGAAAAGACTTCCTTGACGGTATAAAGAAAACAAAACACAATCCAACCAAAAAGAAAGGAAGAAAAAAAGCCGACGACGAATTTTGTGAATTATCAGGATGGGTGTCCGATAAAAATGTGTCGTATAGAAAAAGAGAAAAACGTGAAGAAGATAGTGGTAAAAGTTCTAGTAGTAGAGAGTTTATTTCATGGAGAGACAGTCGAAGTTGTACATTAGCTAGGCATCATTATATATTTAAGCATTACAAAGACACAAAACGATACATAGAACAATACAGAAAAGATTGCACATGTACGAAAAGTACCGGTATTCCTCGTAATAAAGAATACTTTGATTTAAAACGTTACAAAGGATACGAAAAATTTTCAGTGGTGCAAAATACTAAAGCATTATCACAAAAGTCAGAATGTAAGGAAACTAACAGCAAACCACACACCGGTACCTTTTCTTATACAAACAGAAGTGTTTCCAACCCATTCAATGTGTATACTGACTTTTTCTCCGGAAAAAATGTAGGAAGGGTAATGGAAAGCAATGTGGAACAAATTTTACAATCGGATACGGAGTGCTGCGCGGAAAATGATTTATTCGCCAGGAAAAATACCCGACGAGAAAGTGTAACGTGTAAATACGGCAAAAATAGCGCGAGGGATATACAAACTACACCACGACTCGGTAATAATCATCAGAGGTAAGTTGGGTTGAGGTATCGCACATAATATGCAGATTCATTTTCGATCAATTACTAGTAAAATGAAAACCGCTGGATCGTTATTGATGACACATAAAATATTGATAGGTCGGTCAAAACTTCCAAAACTAATCTGGACAAAACACGTAGAACACTTATTGTATGTTAATCGCTGATAGATATTTTGATAATTGCCCTATTTGGTCCAATGATGTATACAGTTTATTTTTAATCCTGCCTCGGATTATACACGTATCCATTCCTTTCAATCTAGTTAAAACAGAAAAGTAGGACGGTAAACCCCATTTCATTCTGAAGTATATTTCGTCGCTAAGGTTTCAGGTAATTATCGTTTGCTTTCGAACCTGGTACGAATTGCAGATCCCTATCTATAAATCAATAATATCGTAATGATATGTAGATATAGTCAATAATGATAAAATAATGCCTTGCCCTCCTGGAGATATAAAAGGACGTTTTTAACTGGGGTGTGGAAAAGACTGATGTAGTATTACTATCAGGCGATAGCGATCAGGAATTATTTACATCGTAAATTTGTCATTGGTTAAAACAATTTGTCCGACACCCAAGATATGCATAAAATTTAGAGCTTATGGATTGAATCTTTTAGGTGTTTTGGTGAAGATAATAATATATAATCCTTCTAATCATTCCCGAACAATAAGTTGTCCGTCAATTATACTTTAAACCATCTGAATTTAAATATCTCCTAAAATGTTTTAACGTCGCTACGCTCGGCAAGCTAAATTTGTATGACACTGTAAGTAATCTGATCATCACATAGCGTTCCATAATGTTTGATTAATCTTTTTTATTACACTAAGCATGGGGGTGGGATTATGGTGGCTCTGTGACCCAGGTCCTGTCCCGCTGATCAGGAGGTCCCAGATCGATCCCGGTGTTGGCGGAGGAAGCTCTTTTCTCCATGTCATTGATACAGGACCGATTCCCTGGCAATGGATACCGTCTATTAATTAGCGCAAATATGAAAACCACGTCCACCCACCCGGAACAGATTGTATAACTATTATACTGTATAAGTATACCGGTGTTACGGTGACCCATTGTCTTTGAATCCTCCAGGTATGTACTAACCAATACGAAAATGTTACGTCAGCCATAGTTACCCGTATACACAGTATTACTGCACTACAGCCCCCCTCTTCTCTCTCTCTCTCTCTCTCTCTGCGGGGATGTCGTTGGATGCAGTTGAAATGGATGACCAAATGGTAAGCACGTGCGCGCTGTATCACATGGTCTGGCATACTCCTAGAGTATGGTGTGGTTTTGATTCCCCAGTTGTACGTGACAAGGAGTAGGGTCGCCTGTCCAACCTCGTAGGTGTCCCCGGGTAATCCGGTTTCATCTTTCCTCCCACTGCAAAAGACCCCTATGTGCAAGCGAATTATTGGAATAAATTTGAACCATATGTTAGTCCCGAAATGACCTATTTTGTGTCGAGTGGTCGTTACCCCCCCCCCTCTCTCTCTACTGTAAATTGGTTGGGTAATAATACGTTTAAGATAATATCTAAATCGTATTAAACAGACATATGGAACTAAAAGATTTAAGAAAATCATGTATATTAACACAACATTTGCGTTGAGTAGATGTACATTTAGGCACTGCAGACATTTTACATAAAAATAAAATATTAAAAAGAACCCGTCCACCAGTCTATTCTGTATTCAATACCAAGACGGTGATCGAAATAACAACTACGTTTATTTCAAGTTTTATGAAGTTGTTATCAAATAAATCGTGTTTCAGCGGTTATATTGATTAAGAATTGACCGATTTCCGTCTAATCCGATTTATAGATTATCGACTGTGTGACGCCGGGAAGATTATATCGACGTTTGGTTTTATCCCAATCTAGTTTTAATAGTTCTTTGATTATTTCCATTATTGATATGAATAGAGTTATTATATTTACGGTCTATACATATAATTATGATTTGTATTTACGACAATGCATGGTGCACATTACAACTTTTTATATTACCTCGAACAAGTGGATAGCTTTAATCTTTTCCCAGTTTCTTTCAGAGCAAACAACATATGAGTTCCATTTATTTCATTCACTGTTCGAGTATAAACTTGAAACTGCATGTACCATCTGTGATAGAAAAATCAAATACATAACCGTCGTACAGCCCCATAACAATATAAATACCAAATTAACGGGGGGGGGGGGGTAATCTATATATGGGTTATAGAAAATAAACCTAAAAGACAGATTCTTCACGTCGATAAGCATATACAAATATTTCAAATACCAAATCCGCATATTGGAGCCCTTGAGACAAACGTATAATCTGAACTAAGATAACGCCATGAAAGTGGCCTCAAAAGCACTTGGTAGTGAATCATTCGGTAAACCTTAGCAGATTCTAGTACCCTACATTCCGCAAACCTCAGCAGATTCCAGTACCCTACATCTAGTTTAGCATTTCGCAATATAACCCTGACTGGGCAAACAAGTGGTGTAGTGACTGGCAACAGTAATATCGTCATCATATGTTTAAAATGTGATGAAGTTGAGTAGCAAATCGGATCTAATCCAGTAAATATCGCAAGCTACCGATGACATCGCGAGTTGTTTATGGTCTGGATAAGTTAATTAATGCCTAATTAATAATTTAGATAACAATTCGGGACTAAAGAAAGATTTGCAATTGGCAGATTTAGCTGTTGCGTAAAGTGTGAAGCATCGGAGTTATGATTTTGAGCGCTCCGTCGTCACCTTCAGTTCCCGAGCTACCTTCCCTTTGCCGAAAACCTTAGTATTGCCGTTTGTAACAGATTTGTGTCAAATTTAGTCAAAATCTAAGTTTTTCTTTCTCATAAGCTGTATAGTTGAGACATAACATTCGCATGGGCGTATTTTCAGTTTTGCGTTCCTATCTTTTAAACTGAAATACATTTCTGTGAATATCCGAGAAATCTTTAAGAGCTATTAGATGTTATCCATTGATAAAAAGAAGAAACGAAATGTTTAAGGATTAATATATGAAAGGAACCAACTCTTTAAAAAGGACAAACACCTAGCCTCTTTCATGAATGTTTTATTATATAGAAAATGGACTCGACATTATAATAGTTAATAAATGGGTTCATGATATAGTGATCGATGTATTCTCTATATAACGCCCAATATCCCAGGGTATTGTTAGCTCACTCTAAACAGTTAATTGAAATATAACCACACAAGATATGGAGCCACTCAGATCCCACTTATAAATTAAATACTCTGTCATGATCAAGCTTGTCTTTTGACAGCAGGTATATTATTAAGTACATATAGATACCGATCTGAGGAATGCATTAGTTTATATTATGATTTATGTCACTATGAATCCCTTAAGAAAACTAAACAAATATAAAACCCGAAAATCCCACTGTCAAAAACCAAAGCCCTTTACAGCGCCGGTAAATAAATACATTTAAAAACTTTACAAGATTGAGTGGTTAAAGTTATAACACGGTAAATAATTTCGTTTTCGATAAATTAGACAAATTATCCATGCCTGAATTAAATTTCTTATGGTTGTAATTATATAAATTAAGAAGAGATGTGTTGTCGGTTACAGCTTGTACATAGTCAAGAAACAAAGCTAGCGGACAAATACAAGCAATAAATTACGCTGCACCTAAAAGAATAATTATTTATGATAGTATACGTGTATATTACATTGACACGGTTCTTAATCACCAAGCCTAAATCCCTAATATCACGGTTAAAAGATATTTGATCCCTCTAATTATGTGGCTGTTAAAACTTATCTGTGAATCGTGAAATTTGTGTCCATTGTTTATAATGCTAGTTACAATATCGCCAATATAAACAATAAAACGTTACATTGCTGTACTCGGGCGAATTCTTTCCATAGCCCTTGTGACAAAACGTTTAATATGATGTAGTCAACCCCAAATTACAACCAAACTCCCTAGCCATGTGAACTTCTCGAATTGTGCAAATCACCAGTCACTACTTAACCTATACATGGAGCAATGGTTTGGATGAAGATTTCAAATGTCTAAGTCAATAATCTCACGTAGTTTTGGGCGCCCTTTTAGTTGTTTTTGGTAAATTGGTAAGACTGTCACACGCTAACATTGTGCGTAAGCCACAACCACCAGGATATACCCCATGCCCCTGGCAGGATAAAAGTATTCTATATAGAAAGCAGACTTACATGTAAGTCCCTTTCAGGATATTTGGATTTCGAAATTCCGTCCTACTTGGTAGAAGGTGACTTTGGCGGAATATCCTTTAAAAGAAAAATAAATTGCATTATGTTCATTTGAAAATGAAAAAATGATAGATGTCCCATAAGAAATATCCAGATATCTGACTATGATAAGATAACTAGTGAGATTCTTTATGAAAAAATATAATTTAGAATCGAGTTTATACTACATGCATACAGTTATGAATTTTGTTTATCGTTACAGAATAGCCAGTGGTACAAAGTTATCATCACCTTCAAAAATTCGAACCCTAGATGGTTTAAGAGCTTCACCAGATTATCAGGTACCGTTCGTTATATATTGGTTATCTTACTGTAAAATAGACAAAATTGATACCAGAGTTTAACTTTTAAAGTGTCGACTTTTTAAGAAGATAACTCAATGACACCGGGTTTAAGAATTGCTGTATATGTAATGTGCATAAGTGGCCAAATTATTATCCTCAAATCACTTCCATACAACATGCTTTTAGACGCCCTCATTTTCATGTGTACGTAGGCCTATATTGTCGTCGTCCCTCTCCACCCGGACGTCCGTCCGTCCGTCCACAATTTGTTTGTGGACACTCTACGGGTCACAATTTTTATCCGATTTTGACGAACCTTTAAATATACATGTAGATCTATTCCCTAAAGATCTCGGTTCCGTTCGATTAAGCGTGTATCGGACCATAATGTAACGTCACGGATTATGGCCCAGGATTGTACGAAAAATCACATACGCAAATATAATAATGTAAACATTTGGTAAGGTTATGGACCCTCTAGAGGCCACAATTTGATCCGATTATGATGAAACGTGAAATACATGTTAATAACCCAAAGATCCTGGTTCTTTTCGATATTCGCGCATATCCGAACGTAACTTCCTGCATTATGGCCCCTGATTGTATGAAAATCGCGTTTTTTAGTTTGTGGATTCTGTAGAGGTCACAATTTTTGTATCAGATTAAAAAAAAACGTTGAAATATTCCACTATAATGAAGGGGAAAATTGAAACAAACTTCCCGAAAAATGGCCGCTCATTGTACGCAAAGTTAGTAGAAGTATGTTAAATACGAAGACTGTGGACCGTCTGGAGGTCGCAATTTTTATCCGATTTTGAAGGTACTTAAATGTTTCTTTATATCCCAAAGATCATAGCCCCTTTCGATATTTACGGATTTCCGAACATAACTTTCTGGATTATGGCCCTTGATTGTACGAAAAATCCCTTTTGTATTTAGCTATCCATCTCTTGCAAAATGTGGGCATATCTTGCCATGCAACCGCTGGTTACTAGTATATAATTTATAAAGTACATGAATTAACACTATTATCTCTTAGCTTTTTATTTCTTGATAAGGTTATGCCATCTGGACATTTTCCACCAATATACGGTAATTGTGTGGTATTGTTTGGAGTTCAATATATTTTTTCTGCTTTTAAAACTAAACTGAATTTTATAATGCCTTTATATTATATTTATCAATTGATGTTTTATCTATGTTACTGATTAGTATTACGAAAGAAGCGAATCTGAATACACTGATAGTACCCACAGAACACCAATATCAAGTCCGTCTCCAGAAGAGATAAGTAGTTCTTCCCCAAGATCAAGATCAAAGTCACCACTGTCACAGAAAGAAGGTACGGAAATACAATCTGAAACAGTAACCGAGACATCTGATGAAAAATTACATGTTGTTGGCGAACAAGACGTGGATATCAAGTCTGCCCCTGTTACTCGCCGTGGAAATAAACCACTCAGTGGAAAGAGGAGGAAAACTTTAGATTCGCCAAGTCTCATTTCATTGAAAGATTCCCGTTTCACCCAACAACATCCGACATTCTGTGCCTTTACCGCCGAATATGCAACTGCTTCCATAGTAGGACAAGAGAAAAAAGTTTGGAAACCAGTGAGATCTACCTCAGTTGATAGAGAACGAGAACGTAAGAGAGGGCTTGAAGCAGGCATGAACTGTCCTTTTAAAGTTAAAGATATATCTGTTAAGCAAGCTTCATGTCGTAGCAATCAGAAACAAACTATGTTCGCCCGTGGTGAACTAAAGAAGGGTAATACCAAGGGCGGCCGTTATTCTAAAGAAAACATAGATCCACCCGGTAAAACGGAAGCTGTATTGGTGAAAACTGGACCCGAAGATAACGAATTCCCACAACCAATGTGCTTATCTATAAAGAAAGGAAATGTCAAAACTAACCAGTTCGCAAATGGTGTTGCATCGCAGTCCGGACCTTCCTCCACACCGAAAGCTAAACATCTCTCGTCAGCCGAAAATGTTTTAAGAATGCGCAAAATCCTCAGCAATAAAGTAGGCAATGGAACCAGTGATCATTCTGTGTCATATGATAAAAACGTAGCTTCAAAAGATAATCACGTAGGAAGAACTGAAAGTTCGTATCGACAGAAGTTAGTCTTTCCAACAGAAGAACTGGCCCCATCTACGAAAGCCTCCGTAGGCCGCTCAAAGGCAGGCAACAGACAAGATGGCAGTCAAAGAATTCCAACGATGCCTAGCATTATGTATTGGCAGTGTTATAGTTCAGTGGATGTTACAAAAAACAAGAAAACTAACGGGGATGCAAAAGAAAAAGAATATTTCCCAAGGATTCCAAACCCCCCAGGACAATCTCCGAAGCAGTTACATCATAATTCTATACCTCCTTCTGGCAATGGAGTTAAAGTCCCCCCGATAAAAAACATAGTTAATAATTCTAATAACAATTCCGACGTACCGCATTCCGCCAAAGTCTGCTCTGCTGAATCTGACGGCAATCGAGCCAGTCCCAAAACACCAATTTGCTCTTCGCCCTGGATATCGGACGAAGGTGGTAGTAAATATATTCCACCTGCCAATAAATTCTCCACAAAATCTTTACCGCCAAAACTTCAAGGTTCAAAAGACAGATGGGCATGTTCAACACCTACTGAACAGAAATTGAAGGAGTTAGCAGAGGTCATGGTCACAGAAGGTCAATCGGAAGGTGACGTAAAGCTGCTTAAAGAAATGAAACAAGGACCATCAATTGCTTCTGGGGTAGATGTGTGTCACGTGTTACAACACTTACTTAACTTTCAGCAACTGTTATTAATTTCACATCCGGTGTTAGTTTTAATTTGCATATTTTGATTTATTTGAAGATTTTGCACTATGGCACCTACACGTATAGCCCGCACCTTAGGTTTACAAATATAACATGATCATCATACACATTATAATGATGTACAGATACATGTAGATACTACACCCATAATGCCCGTAAAACTTAGCGGATAAACATTACATTAAAAGTTGATGCTACGGGTCTCTTGCTTAATTTAAACGACCTAAGTCCGTAACTCAAAATCATCCAAAATCTTCAACATCGAAAACATGAATTCTTGGTCATTTTAAATCAACATTGATGAAATAAATTTACCGGGAAAAGATTAGCTTCTGATATCCGATATTCAGGATAAAATAATTTGTTTAACATTGGTACACGAGGCTAGACAAATTTCAACAAACCAGACCAAACCAAACGGCCGTATGCCATCTGGAATAACCAGACGCTAGAATTTGAAATCAGTTTATATACATTCATATTACAGTATTATTGTGAATTTCTAGGTCCCAAATGTTAGAGATTTAGCTCCTTTAATATACACGTATATAGTCTAAAATGTCACCGTACATCCCTGTAAACGCAACACATTCTGAATTTCATAGCGCATGTTCCGATTTGCACTCATATTAATTTGACAACTATTTTCAGTACACCCTGCATGTCGAAAGATTCAGAGAGCCAAATTAAAACGAGTGTTTTTTCTGGTAAAATATCCCAAAATGTTGATGAAAACTGTAGTTTCACATTTGTAGCAATGGTATTCGAGGCTACAGTGTTATTGTATTGCTAATAGCCTGGGCCAGAATGAAGTAATTTTACTGAAATTTTCAACGAATCGCTAGCGTTTCGTTATCTATTATTAATTATAAAAGCAAGAACTCTCACCTCTTGGTTATACAAAGGGGCATTTTATATTTGATTTTTGGCAGAGTGTAACTAAACTAACTACTTTGAATGGTTGTGCCAAGTTGAACTGACATGCATATTATTTACTAACGCACAGGTAAATGCTTGAACAATAATTGTAAGGGAGATTCTGATTGCTGTGTTTATTTTGAAGTGTTTCAAACCATGTGAATGTAACAATATTTGAGTGAATACCAACAAGTATTCACCGTGTGTGATTTCTATCTTTAGTTTTATCGCCCACTTCATTGATATCCGTCCCGATTATGGATAGTATTGACACTTTATTTAGTTTTATGAATATACACGTCAAAAAAGCAATGACATTACGATTTATATTTTTTTTTTCAACCCGATCGTTTCTACCCCAACCAAAATTTAGAGCCATGCCCTAGATGAAGACAAAATGAAATGGGGTTTAAAGACCCTCTGTTCTATACTCCGTCTGGGTCATACAATGTGCTATGAGGGAAATTTTGCCGGGAAAGCGGCGCTCCGGCCTATCCTCAAATTGAATTCCGGGGGTCACGATGGGTAAGGCGTTGGCTCGCTAGCCGTGTGGTCAGGTGTTCGATCCCTGCATTGGCCGAGAAAGTGCGTACAGATTTTCCGGCGTGGTTCCCCCGTGTCATTGATGCTGGGTGGCTGTCTAGTCGTTTGGATGGGACAAAAATCCGAGGTCCTGTGTTCTCATTGGTGTGCACGTAAAAGATATAAGAGTAGGCTGTAGTGCCACTGTCGGGACAAAATTTCCCTGAGAACACTGTATCGTGTGTGTCCGTCTTCATTAGCCCAGTTCGAAGCAGAACAGTAGGACGTTAAACCCCTTTTCATTTCATTTCATTTCATATCAAATTCCAACTGCTTAGGAATATTTTACGTACATATAGGGCCACGGTCTTTCGCCCATCCGAACGACTAGACAGCTGTGTTTGTCAGGCCCTCCTCTCTGTACCACTAACAAGATGAAACCACGCCGGCAAATCCCGATGATCTGTCTCGGCCAACACCGTAAGCGTCTGACGCACCTAGCCACTGTGGCTCCCAAGATTGAAACCTAAAACCGCTCCACCCCCTCCCCTCCGTACAATATTAAAGCGTATTGATCTAGATTATATTCGACAGATTCCATGATCCCCCTGCATCAGCCCTGTACATATTCGTCTCTACAAACTCTACACAATTAAAGGGCACACAAACATGCCCAATTTATAAATCTGGAAACCAATATGTTTATTATACTTTTACAGATGTGGTTCGACTCAAACGGTCGAGCATACGTAAGTCTTGCCGCCCGTTATGATCCAATCAGAAAATAGACACGAAGTGAGTCGGGTGTGGATGCCGTGAACTAATAATATACTGCTAAATAAATTAACTATAATAATTTTTTGTAACAAAAATCCCATAGAACTAACATTATAATCCAACCTATTTTTTATCATCGTCATCGTCGTCATACATGCATGAGTCAATACATAGCAACATCACAGAGCGCATTCGCTGTAGCAATCGTAATCATCATCAAAACTACATCATCATCATCATCATTGTCTTTTTGTTTTCCATCCTTCCATACAATACAAAATAAAACACAATTAACAACGCTTAAATTCTATATGTTTGCCTGTTTTTCGTTAAAGTGTGTGGTTCTTTTAATTGCTGTGTTATGTGACGTTGATAATAACAATATTGTTCCATTAATGTAACCTTTTGATACTAACGAGTTAAAAAATGTAATCGCGAAATTCGAAATTGACCATGAAATATTAATTGTAGTGTTTTATTGTTTATTCCTGTTTATAGATTTAACGAATGATATGGTAAAAATTATTATAGTTTTACGTTTCTCTTTCTTTTAAATAATGATATTCATATTACCTAACCCGGTGTCATATGATTTAAGTTCGTGATTTAATAAGCCTTTTTTTGGTATATTTTCAGATTGATGGAGAAAAACCTTCGCATAATGGTGCGGTGTCACTAAAACCCGGCCCAGACGCAAGGATTGACAACATTTGTAAACAAGATCAATCAAATTCTTCCAGCATTATTTCAAAGCAATGTGCAAACGGCCAGACTTGTAGAAGCCTGTTGTCGGATCCGTCGCATAACGCCACAGCTAACAACGAGTCTTCTGATTCCATGCCAGGTGACAACGGTTCTTCAGATGCGCCAATTGGTGCATCTTCTACTGTTTTCAAAGACATCGTTTCCCCACGCCCAATGTCTGTATTCTCTAGAAGCAGTCATTTGTCTCTTGGAAAACTTCAAGAAATAAATTCTCGCAACACATCCTCCTCTTTAAGCTCACAAAGTATAGATTCTATGAATTGGCGGGAAAAGTTGCAGGCTTTAAGAAAAGTGGATAAACCACGTTTTAGAAGAAGAGGAAAACCCCATCGATCAAGTTTTTGTAAAGAGGATAATATTGTAGGGAAATTAGAAATTGGGTGTTATGACTCGTGTCTTACCCACAGGAAGAAAATCCAAGAGCTTATCGAGAACTCTAAAATTGAATTAAAAACTATTTGTACAGAAATGGACCAAGCATTGGTTAGGAAAAACAATCGCTTAAAATCTGATGTGCTGGGAGACGCTGAATTAGACATTGATATTGATACCATCATCAACTCTGTCAGAGATTGTCAAATTCAAAATGTCGATGGTAAAACCCGTGCAGTTTGCAAAACAAGAGCTTAAATGTGGTTTTGTGATATTTAAAAACTTGTTATACTTTATATTGATAATGTAAATAATACAAATATCAGTTTAAAAATTATGTATTTAAAAATACCAGACTCATCAATATTGCCCTTTACGAAGCCAAAATATACATTTTACTCAAAACAAACGTCCCAAAGTCCTAGCACGGCTGTCTACTAACCTACTCCCGGCGATTATATTCGCATCGATTTGATGGAAGATCAGTTTGTTTTGTGTGCAGTATAGTATATAAAACTGTACACAATGACTTATAGATGTCATTTAGTGTGGATTGGATGGCTGAATGGTAAGCGTGCGCGCTGTATCATAAAACCTGTCAACTGGCGTGGTTTCGAACCTCGTGGGTTTTCTCCGGGTCCGCCGGTTCCCTCCCTCTGCTAAAGACCCCTACGCGCAAGCGAATTATTGAAATACAATTAAAACATATGTTAGTCCCGGAATGACCCAATTTTTGTCGAGTGAACGTTAAACCCCATTTCTCTCTCCGTATATAGATGTCATTTAAAGTCCGTAACTCAAAATCCTCCAAAATCTTCGACATCGAAAACACGAGTTATTGGTCAATTTAAATCAATATTGATGATGTAAACTTACCGGGAAAAGATGAGCTTCTGATATCCGATATTTAAGATAAAATAATTTTTCTAACATTGGTGCACGAATCGTGTACCGTAATGCGCTTCAGCCCTAGTTGTATTGAGAGACTCGAGGGACGAGGCTAGACACATTGCACTGTATAACACGGCATATATAGACTGGAATAACCAGGCGCTAAAAATGTGCACTGGATTGATACTGGATGGCTTATTTCGCCGAGCATAACTGATTTGAAATTGGAGTAAAAACGGAAACCATTTAATGTAAATCAGTTTATATACATTCATATTACAGTATTATATGCGTTGTGACCCACTTTTGTCAATTTCTAGATCCGAAATGTTGGCGATTTAGCCCCTTTAAAGAATGCCAAATTAATTTAACCCTTGAACCACATTAAACCTGAACTCCGAAACTACAAATATAATTAAATAAAAAAAGGTTAACGCCTTAAAACAACCGCCATACCTCGCTAGGGTGTTCGATCCCTGCATTTGCCGAGAAAGTTCATCTCGATTTTCCGACGTGGTTTCCCCTTGTCAGTGATGCAGACGGAGGGCTGACAAGGACAGTTGCCTAGTCGTTCCGATGGGAGGAAAAACCGAGGTCCCGTGTACACATTGGCGTGCACGTAAAAGATCCGTTGGCAGTTGCTGCCCGGGCAAAAGTTTCCCTCATAGCACACTGTATGGCGAACGCCCGCTAGCCCAGGTTAGGTGCAGGAGCTTAGGACGTTAAACCCCATTTCATTCATTCAACCGCCATACTTGTTTTTCAATTTGTAGAACAAACATGACGATCGCTTAGGGTTTTGTTGGGTACCTTACTTTATTAGTTACAAAAGACGAGCATTGAAATGAAATGAACTGGGGTTTAACGTCCCGTTGTTCTGTTCCGACTGGGCCAATGAAGACGGACATACACCATACACATTGTAACTTACGTACGGAAATTAATTGGTGGCTCATTTAAATGCATGCCAATGTATACACGGGGCCTAGGTTTTTTCGCCCCTTTTCGAACGACTAAACAAGCTGTCCTGGTCCCCAGGCCCTCCATCCCGCTCCACTGAAAATCCCAACGAACTGTCTCGGTCAATGCTGGGGTCGAACACGCGACCTCCAGGCTGGCGACCCAGCGTCTTACGCATTTAGCCAACGTAGCTGCAAGACGAGAACCTAAGCACCGACAACAAAGCGGTATAGGTATGAACACTATATACAATACTATATACTCCGTAGGCCTAATAATACGGAGTAAATGAATGACGAAATGAGAGGGAGAGAGAGACACACACACACATACACACAACCTATGTCATTTCGGGACTAACATATGATTTAATTTTATTTCAATAATTCGCTTGTGCGTAGGGGTCTTAAGTAGTGGAAGGAAACCGGGCGACCCTACTCTGACAGGATTTATGATACAGCGCGCACGTGCTTTACCATTCGGCCATCCCTCCCCCCCCCCCCCCTGTTGAAATAAGGTTTAACGTCCTACTATTCTGTTCCGATTGGGCTATTGAAGGGGGTTTGCCAGATTCGTGACTGAGGGGGGGGGGGGGGTCATGGCCTCTATCTTTATTTTGGCTGATTGCTGGAGTAACCTTGACAAGAGCGTAAAGTAGAGTTTTGCACAAATGACTCCAAATATAATGGGGAGAATAAACGGCGTGGGTGTTTTCTGGTGAGCCGGTGTTAAGCTTCATCAATATTTAGCTCGAAAGTATAGCTAACATTCATTAGGACAACATGTATTTTTGAGGATATAAATCATTTGGTTCAATGATTGTCCTTAAAAGTGAATTTTCGTTTAATACCCATTTCATCATTCAAAATATTAAATTATAATTGTACTTTACTGGATCTGCAAATGCAAATGTAAATCAAAAAGACTGTAATTCAAAGACATGTCTAGATAACAGTTTATTCTTAGTTTTCATCAGAAGATTCTAAATCAAAGTTTATAATATGAACAGGATAAATATCTTCTTGGTTGCTGTTAAACAGCTAGGCATAAATGCTTTAGATACACATCCACATTGTAAATCTTCATTCCAGCCACGCATTGCAGGGTCATCTTATTGAATCATTGGTTTTGTCGCTTGTCCCCAAATTCTTGCAAAATAATTGTTGCCTGTAATAAGCAGCAAAAGACCACTACGACCAGGTGGTAACATAAGAAAGGTCTGCTTTCACCAAGAAAATATTATAAGAGAAATATTAAAACAGAAAATGCTGAAAACGGCGGCCTAAACATGGTAGACTTCAACGAATTTCTAAAATGTCGAAGTATCTTTTGGATCAAAAAACTAACAACATCAGTTGATCAAACATGGAAAATACCCTTTCGTTACATCTTGGAAAAATATAATGGTGAAATACTACCAACGTGCAATTCAATAAAAAATATTCCAATATCTTCTCCATTTTATAAACAAATTTTTAATCATTGGCATGACATATTTACAACACGCATTGATAACTTAATGCCATTTAATAATCAGGTCATATGGAATAACAAGCACATAAAAATTAATAAATCATCAATATATAATAATTCATTATTTAAGAATAATGATCTAACTTTTGTCACAGATATTATAAAAATAAGAAATGATGCATATAATTTAACTATTAGAAGCTTAAAGTCATCAATTAAATCTGTATCGAAAAACATATCATACAACAATCAACAAATCATAAATGACCTAGAAACTTTCGAACCCTAACCTATATGATTATTTAAACAAAATAATGGAAACAATTTATAATAAAGATCTATCTAAAATAAAAAGTAAAGATATCTACAACAGATTAATCTTAAATAAACTTCAAAAACCGACATTAATCGAAAAATGGGAACGACTACTTAATATCGAACTAAACAAAGAAGACACAAAAAGAATATTTCAAATATCGAAAACTACATATTATAACATTAAATTACGTTGTTTTATATATAAATATATTCACAATATTATCTATACTAATACACGTTTATGTCAATTCTCGTTAACAGAATCAACTCTATGCAATTTTTGTTACTCATGTATTGAGGATGTTAACCACCTTTTCTACCTATGTACCCACTCCCAAAATATCTGGCAAGAAACAATCAATATATTAAAAGACTATAACATCGACTTTAAACCAAAACAAATCGATATACATCTTGGAATTTATAAACAAAATGATCAGAATTATAATCAATTGCCAACACTATCTGTCACACTTCTAAACCACATAATAATATTAACAAAATTCTATATATATAAATGTAAACTAAAAAACACCATACCAAATAAAAATGAATATATATCATACATAATCAACATTAAAAAAATAGAACTAGAATCTGCAAACACTCATCTCCATGAAAAATGGAAAACACAATCAGAATAAAACCTCTTATATACAAGTAATATCATAACAACCGCAAAACATCTTAAAATTGAATACAATATCTAATTTGAACTAATTTAATGAATATATATATTCAAAGTAGATAATTCTTGTAAAATATTTACATAAAGTAGATAATTTTCTAAAAACACATTTACATAAAGTAGACAATTCTTATAACATATTTACATGAAGTATATATTTTACGAATTTTGAAATATATAGAATGAAGTTGTATCATAATGTAAATACACATATGAAATGTATGCCATAGTACTATAATTATCTTTACTATATTTCTAAGTATGTATGTATGTATGTATGCTTAATAATTTTGTTTCAATAAAATGTTATTTAAAAAAAAAGAAAAAAAAAAAAGAAAATATTTCTTCCAGCGTCATCTACTGATTTAAGTCGCCTTTTGCGATATTTTATACCCTTGCATGTCTCATTATCGATCAAAATGTGTATTTTTGGATCAACGTTTGTGAGAAGGGTGTCTATTACGAACGCGCTAGAACGCAAAATACCATTATTTCAGCACCTCCATCATTTTGCTATATGGAGTAGGTATGATATTTTGGTGTCCCCATGGTTTGTTTTCTGGGATATTCTCGACACTTTCAATACTAATCTTAATATTATTTTTGATTTAGTCAAGATTAGTATTGAAAGTGTCTAGAATATTTCAGCCGACAAGCTTTCAGTGGCAATGACTATCTGTCTTTCTTTTTCAAGATAATTCCGAATTTTTACAAATGATGTTGCTGGATTTAACGATCAGAATTGACATCATTTTGAGACTAAGCTCATTAATAAAAAGTAGGCCTAAGCCTAAAAAGAAAAGGGAGAAAGAAAACAGAAAAATGAGAGAAAAGAAAGGAGAGGAGAGGACAGGACAGGAGAAAGAAAATATTGTTTTTGACACCGAAGAGAATTCTCAAATTCATCTAATGATAGTGCTCTTATATCCTTCTGTTATCTAACTGTACCAGGAAATCAAAAATTTGCCACCTTCTGCTTGTACATCTTAATGGCTTTGGCTACTTTCTCGTAGCTATAGTAATGCCATAACCCAAACAGTTGCACCAACATAGAATTCAATCAAGATCTATTGATCCTCAAAATCTAAAACGGGCTTAATTGAGGCATAAATTAATGTGAAACTGTGGTCGTATAAAATTTTTACATAATTTGTATTATAGCTGCGTATCTGTATCAATGGCAGTCTAAAGAAACGTCCATAAACAGACGAACCGTTACTGTAACATGCATTATAATACTTGTGTCATCAATAGCTTTATTTTTAGAACATTTACAAACAAAACACAAAATTTAAATGAAATCAAACGCAGTGACTGATGATCACAATAACTGCTAAAATGGTACCCTTGCTGAATTTCCTCAGGCAGTCAGATTCACAACGACATATACCATTTTTCCAAAGCCCGGATTTATGATTCTCGAAGCACGGATTTTTCATTTCGCCTTTAGATAGGGCCTACGTTAAAATATGCCCTTAGTCCAACAATTGAACCTTATTGCTGCATTTTAATTTCCGCGAGGAAAAGAATTCCGTAGCCGATAAACTGCTTCTGCTATCATTTCCAAACGAACGAGTCAATACTCTGAGCTGAAATTTCAGACAAGTTAACGTATTTCTATTGCACTCAACAATTTGGGAGAAATATACTAATATAGTCTATGACATCATGGATTGATTAACCTCATGTTATATCCCTGATCTTCTCACAGGTTGACTCGATTTTCTTGTTCATAATTTCGACGAATTCTGCCGGAAAAGTCAAATGTGATAAAATCTTCAATTCCAAACGACATTAAATTGAAGTATTCTATATGGGCATTAAAATCTTACCAAGACTAAATAAAATACGGTTGTCAGTTAAATGATAACTGTAATCACGTAACTAAGAGGTATCGGATTATCTATAATTGGCCTTGATTAATTTATTCGTTGACTTAATGACACTGACAGATTAGTGGTTAAGCTTTTGGATTAGTTTGTATAACAGTGCAAGTGACTTGATTGACAGTAAATTGACGAATTTAGATACAGTATTTAAACTCCTATAATTAAATTTTAATATCAGTCAACGTTAACTATCACTGCATCGAGACTTGTTTCAAAAGCCCTCAAAAGAATGGATAACGTTAAAGAAACCAGTAAATTAACTGAACTCACAAGTCTAGAAACTTCAACTTACGGCGATGATGTCAGTTTATTTTCAGAAACTCCACATGTAAAAAGAACCAAGCGTTGTGAGGTAGCGACGGCACCCGAAGGGGTTCAATTACAGAGAAAAATGTTGAACAAGAGAATCGACAGACGTCTGAAAGAGATACAGAAAAAACGACATTACATAAGAACCAAGAATTATGAATTGAAGAACAACGAATCGTATTTACAGAATCATCTTCGAACGCTGATTCTAGAGATGTCAGAAGGTTCTAAAACTACCCAAATTTCCGATGATGAACAATCAGAGTGTGAATGCCTACAAAATGAGTCGAATTTTAGAAGATTTAGTCCCCGTCGTATACCAACGATACGATCCCAAAGACGCCATTTGGCAAAGCGACCAATAGTACAATCCGAGCTGCTGTTAAATTTCTCCTCTGAAAATTCTAGTGATTGCGTGCAAATAAATAAAAACATTGGATTTAGAATATAGCTCAAAGTGCTGATGTCCATTACCGAGATGGACATCTGAAATCTGTAATATTTGGATTATTTAAGACGAAAGTTATGACTATCATATAACAAGTGTAATTTTATGAAAGTAGTTAATTGTATATAATATATTATTGTTTTGACTTTGTCATATATATATTCATTTTTGAATTTGTAAATTTGATTTATTTAAATGTAAATAAAATATATATCTACATGTATATATAGTTAGTTTGGAGAATTTTCTTACCCTTCTTTGCACCAAATTTTATCCACGATAAAACAAGAATATGTAAAAATGATTGTAGTGCACCAATTATTTACCGAGTTATTGCTCCCGCCATTAATGCCTAACCAAGCAATCGCTGTACATATCTACTGAGTTATTGACCCTTATACAAGCTTCAAGGTTTTTGTTAAAACTGCCTGGGGTTGCTATTAAAAGGAAGAACCACTTTCGTGTTTCGTGTGATGAGGGATTTCTCGGGCCATTACTTCAGGAATATGAAACAAGTCGATGTTTTTTTCCTCTAACATGCTGGACGTCTTTGACTGGAAAAGTACCATCATTATTATAATTCAATAATTTGAAGGACGAAATTGGTAGCCCACTGGACAAAAAAGCTAACGAGAAACCACTTTTCAAGTTAATTTTGAACTAAATGGTTTCTGTACCTAAAAATACATTTTGCCGCCCCCGCTCCCACACATTTTTACATATTTAGAGATGTTCAGATCATGCTGCAGCATTAAAAAGTAATGTTTTTACCAAGTTCTAAGAAAATCATCCCACCCTTCCACATACGCCCACCTGCACCCCCTCAACGCCCACATTACATAAATCAAAACAGTTGCCCAGGGGCATCATATACTTATTTACAGATGGACAGTCCTTGAAATGTGTGTTTTATCAACATATACATGCATGATCATCGATTATGTCAACATAGCCTAATCACATTTTCTCTAAGTCAAAATTGTAGATATCTCCCCCCCCCCCCTTTCCATATCTCTCGAAAACGCTCCCTCAAACGTCTGATCACCGCACAGATATGGAATCTACGCAAAAAACTAGTAAAGAAAAACTTGGTATAAATTCACAGCAAAGATTTACACTTAAAATAAACATTTTGGCTGTTCGAAGCTCTGTAGTAGAAGCATAAAGATCAATCTTTTCTCGACTTTTACATGGGTGGGTTCTAAATGGAAGCAAGAGAAGACTTAAGAAGAAAAGATCGAGTGTGGACCGTATTTTTTCAGAATTTGCGATAAGAAGGTGTCAAAACTTCTTTATTGACGATACAATGATAAATATTTGGTTCCTCATAATTAGGATATGTCAATGGCAAATAAAATGTATGATTGATTGCAATACCGCTAGTGTGAAACCGGTTACGCTATGCCAAGCCAAATCGCGATACGATATAAGGGGGGCTACTACGAAGTTCTTTTCGGTTTATCTCCCTTACCTTCTGTTATTATTGAAGAATGCACGTGTTGAAGAATGACAGATAGAAGAAGGAATTACTGATTGCAATGTTGGACTATAGAAAATTACTGTGATAACGGACAATGAGTACCCAGTCTAATTTATCATATATAACAGCAGATACTGAGATAGAAGCTAAGATATAACATTAACTGATTAAGAGACTAAAAATAAATTAAAAAAGCCAAGGTGAAGAAGGTATAGCTAAACTGAAAGTAGTGAAACGTGCAATGTACCATAACTGTTTACATCTCAACTCAGCAATGGCATGAATGAATGAAACGGGGTTTAATATCCTACTTTTCCTACTAGTGGGCATACGCCTAATAGTGTGCTATAAGGGAAGTTTTGCCCGGTCAGCAATTGAACTTGAGTAGAGATTCACACTGACAACAAAAAAGCTGTGATCAAAGTCAACTACACTTTTGTGCATAGGATTACCATACTTCCAGGTTATAGTCCAGGTTTTACCGGGATAGTCCTGGTTTTGGGGGTCCTTTTTGTCGTCCCGTTCTGATGCCGCTCACGGGCAGTGGCTAAATACCACGCCCCAAAATACCACGCTCGTCCCTATTGCCTCTATAGTAATGTAACGTGGTACGAGATTTTGTACCACGTTCTTTTTTATTATGGTGATTTTACCTGAATAAAAGCTAATTTTGCAAATGAAAATAATTATTTAATCAGTTTGGATGTGTTTAGACTACTTATAGACCATATTCACACTTAATATTTAATATATAACACAATTCAGACAGTCGATTAGTCGGGTATTATGATCGCCATTTACATACGGTGTAATAGTTATTATAGCCCATTTAAAAAGACCCTACGTGGTATATTTAAACAATGGATAGAAATGGAATGAAATGAAATGGTGTTTAACGTCCTACTGTTTTGCTCCTGAACTGGGCTAACGAAGACGGACATACGCCATACAGTATGCTAGGAGGAAATTTTGCCCGGGCAGCGGCGCTACGGCCTACTTTTATATCGAATTCCAACTGCCAAAATATCCCTTCATAGAATCAGAGACTGAGATAATCGTACCACGTTCGCCTTTCTGGTTCTATACAAACGGTGGTACGCGACTGAGATAACCATGCCACACTCGTCTTACTGGTTCTATACAAATTATACCACGTTTTTGAACCGAAGTCGCGTACCACGTTGCGAGCGTGGTGTGACTATCTCACTCTCGGGTCCTATTTTTACAACATCGTTTGAATCGAAGTCGCGTACGACGTCCCGTTTGTATAATAATAATAATAATAATTTATTTATAGAGCGCCTATAATCCAATACTTAGATTGCTCTATGGCGCTATTACATTATTGTAAAAGTATAAAATATAAAACATCTCAATAATAAGAACATTGCACAATTAGAATAAAATATGGTATACAATAATAAAAAGTAAACTCTGAAAAAGCTTAAGCATTTAACAATTAAAATGGCTTTTAAAAAGGTGGGTCTTTAACTATTTCTTAAAAACAGGCAGGGAAGGGGAATCTTTAATTTCAGAAGGTAACTTATTCCATAGTTTAAAAGCAGCAAAACTATAAGACCTTTCCCCAAATGAGGATTTTGCATGATAGGGCATTAGCAAGTTTTTGTTTTGTGATCTAAGTGTGCGTGTAGGAATATATGGGGTCACTAGTTGTTTGAGGTATAATAGAATCAGAGATTGAGATAATCGTACCACGCTCGGAACGTGGTATAATAGAATCAGAGACTGGGATAATCGTGCCACACTCGCCTCACTGGTTCTATACAAACGGAAAGGCGAGTGTGGTACGCTTATCTCAGTCTCTGGTTCTATTATAACACGTTTTTGAACTGGAGTCGCGTACAACGTTCCGTTTGTATAGAACCAGTAAGAAGAACGTGGCACGATCATCTCAGTCACTGGTTCTATTATACCACGTGTTTGAACCGAAATCGCGTACCACGTTCCGTTTGTATAGAACCAGTAAGGCGAGCGTGGTACGATTATCTCAGTCTCTGAATCTATTATATCACGTTTTTTAACCGAATTCGGGTACCACGTTCCATTTGTATAGAACCAGTAAGGCGAGCGGGGCACGATTATCCCAGTCTCTGATTTTATTATACCACGTTCCAGAGGTGATACGATTATCTCAGTCTCTATTCTATTATACCACGTTTTTGAACCGAAGTCCCGTACCACGTTCCGTTTGTATAGAACCAGTAAGACAAACGTGGTACGATTATCTCAGTCTCTGGTTCTATTATATCACGTTCCGAGCGTGCCACGGTTATCTCACTCTCGGCTTCTATTATACCAAGTTCTTCAACCGAAGTCGCGTACCACGTCGTTCCGAGCGTGGCACGATTATCTCAGACTCGGATTCTATTATACCACGTTCTTTAACTGAAGTCGCTTACCACGTTCCGAGCGTGGTACGATTATACCACGTGTTTGAACAAAAGTCGCGTACCACGTTCCGTTTGTAAAGAACCAGTAAGGCGAGCCTGGTACGATTATCTCAGTCTCTGAATCTATTATACCACGTTTTTGAACCGAAGTCGCGTACTACGTTCCGAGCGTGGTACGATTATGTCAGTCTCTGATTTTATTATAAAACATTTATTGTACCGAAGTCGCGTACCACTTCCCGTTTGTATAGAACCAGTAAGACGAGCGTGGTACGATTATCTCAGTTTCTGATTCTATTATACGACGTACCGACCGTGGCACGGTTATCTCAGTCTCAGATTCCATTATAACACGTTCTTAAACCAATGTCGCGTACCACGTTCCGAGCGTGGTACGATTATCTCAGTCTCTGATTTTATTATATCATGTTCCGAACGTGGTACGATTATCTCAGTCTCTATTCTATTATACCACTTTTTTGAACTGAAGTCGCGTACCACGTTCCGAGCGTGGTACGGTTGTCTTAGTCTCTGATTTTATTATAAAACATTTATTGTACCGAAGTCGCGTACCAAGTTCCGTTTGTATAAGGCGAGCGTGGTACGATTATCTCAGTCTCTAAATCTATTATATCACGTTTTTGAACCGAAGTGGCGTACCACGTTCCGTTTGTACAGAGCCAGTAAGGCGAGCGTGGTACTATTATCTCAGTCTCTGATTCTATTATACGACGTTTTTGAACAAGATTAGCGAACCAATACGAGGGTGGTACGATTATCTTAGTCTCTGGTTCTGTTATACCACGTTTTTGAACTGAAGTCGCGTACCACGTTCCGAGCGTGGTACGATTGTCTTAGTCTCTGAATCTATTATACCACGTTTTTTTTAAACGAAGTCGTGTACCACGTTCCGTTTGTATAGAACCAGTAAGGCGAACGTGGTACGATTTTCTCAGTCTCTGATTCTCAGAGACTGAGATGATCGTACCACGTTTGCCTTAATTGTCCTATCAAAACGCAACGTGTTGCGCGACTCCGGTTCAAATGTCTTATAATAGAACTCGAGACTGAGATAATCGTACCACGCTCGAAACGTGGTACGCGACGTCTGTTCGAAAACGTGGTATAATAGATTCAGAGACTGGGATAATCGTGCCACGCTCGTCTTACTGGTTATATACCATAACAACCTCAGATCTATTGATACAAAAAGTAGTGAAAAGTCTGGTAATGTACTAAATTCATTTAATCTCTGTGTTTTAAATTGTCAGTCAATTAGGAATAAAACTGATGAACTTCAGGAATATTTGCTAGATAATGATTTGGACATATTTGTAGCCGTTGAAACATGGCTTAAACCAAATGATACGGTTACTCTACACAAACTTTTGCCATCAAATTATTCTGCAGTTACTGAAAATCGAATAGGTCGTAGAGGAGGCGGACTAGCTGTTTTTCATAAATCGGTACTAGAAACATTAAAAAATCAGTCCCTTGGTCCTTTCACGTCTTTTGAGCACCTTGACATACTTGTAAAATGTACAAATGAAGTCCTTAGAATTGTTTGTTTATACCGTCCACCTTCATCCAGTCGTGATGTTTTTCTCAGTGAATTCACTGATCTACTGTACGAAACTTTTGACTCATCTTCTCGTTTACTACTTGTTGGGGATTTAAATCTACATCTCGATGATGTCAAGTGTAGCATATCAAATAAATTTTATGATATTTTAGATTCATTTAATCTTAAACAGCATACTACTGGCAGTACGCACAGAAAAGGTCATTTACTTGATGTGGTGATAACTAGGGTTTTAGACGACACTGTGGAAGATGTCCATATTTGTGATGACCTGGTCTCAGACCACTTTAGCATATTTAGTAAGCTCAAGATAAAAAAAAACCGTACCTAAACAACAGACAATTACATATAGAAAAATACGTAATATTAACATTGAAGATTTTCGATCAGATATTATTAACTCTAAAATATTAAAGGAACTCGACAGAGCAAATATTGATCAACAAATTAATCTTTATAATGACACTCTAAGAAATATTCTGGATGACCATGCTCCCATTAAAAAAGCCAAATTTACTATTCGACCAAATCGTAAATGGTTTACTGATGAAATTCGACAGAGTAAAATCCATAGACGGTCCATGGAAAGACTTTGGCGAAATTCTAATCTTGAGATTAATAGACAGCTATATACTCAAGCGCGGAACAAAACAAATAATTTGATTGGTAGAGTAAAAAAAGACTATATTTTAGAACAAATCAATGTTAATAAGGATAACCCAAAAGTACTTCAAAACATAGTCAATAGTATCCTGAAACCGCATAATCAACAAATACTACCAGATTACACCCATGATGCTGACCTTGCTGAAGAGTTTTCTAAATATTTTAGTGACAAGATTGATAATATTAGGACTGAACTTGAAACAGACAATAACTCCGAGACAACATGTCTATCTGTTATATCACCACCTTCTCAAGTCATGTCAGAATTTTCCCCGACATCAGACAAAGAAATCAAGCAACTCGTTGCCAAATCATCGTCTTCGACATGCGAGTTAGATCCGCTTCCATCACCGCTTCTGAAACTGTGCATCGAAGAACTGTGTCCTGTTCTTACTTATATTGTAAATACATCATTATCAACTGGTACCTTCCCTGATGTTCTGAAAAAAGCTTTAGTTTTTCCCTTAATCAAAAAAAGTACTTTAGACAGTAACATCTTCAAAAATTATCGGCCAGTATCTAACCTATCATTTTTATCTAAACTTGTGGAAAAAGCAGTGTCTGTTAGATTTAAAGATCATTTAAAATTTCAGCATCTGGACGAACCCTTTCAATCCGCATACAAAAAACTCCATAGTACAGAAACGGCTTTACTCCGAGTGCAAAATGATATTTTAATTAATCTAGATAATAAAAATGTGTTTTTTCTTGTTCTTCTTGACCTAAGTGCTGCTTTTGATACCATCGACCAAGCACTTCTACTTACACGTTTAAAAGATTATTTTGGAATTACTGGCTATGCCCAGAAATGGTTTGAATCATATCTCACTTCACGAAAACAGTCTGTTGTCATAAATAAGCAGTCATCAAAACCAGTAGACATAAAATATGGAATTCCGCAAGGATCAGTACTCGGTCCGTTATTATTTACGGCTTATACTTGCCCACTTGGTAAACTTCTAAGAGATCACAATTTAGACTATCATATATACGCAGACGACACACAACTGTATGTGGCTGTAACACCCGACAACGAAAGTAAACAAATCATTCAGTTGGAGAAGTGTATTGATAATGTAAAAAACTGGATGAAAAACAACTTTTTAAAACTAAACGATGATAAAACTGAATTATTAAAAATAGGAACCGATCATAGACTCTCATCAATTATTACAAAATATGTTAAAGTGGGTGGTGCTGTCATACATCCAAGTAACAGTGTACGGAACCTCGGTGTTAAATTTGGGAAAAATTTTGACATGAAAGAACATGTGTCGAATATGTGTAAATCCGCCAATTTTCAACTATATAATATAGGTCGCATAAGAAACTTTATTGATACTGATACTTCTAAAATGCTTGTCAACTCACTTGTAACCTCCCGCCTTGATTATTGTAATTCTTTATTGTTTAACTTGCCTTCTCTTCAGCTAAATATATTACAAAAAATTCAAAACAAAGCCGCTCGAGTCATTACTAGAACTAAACTATGTGAACATATCACCCCTATTTTACACCAACTGCATTGGCTGCCAGTTACTAGCAGAATTGAATTTAAAATACTCTCTCTAACATATGCTGTCATTAATATTGAAGACTCACCTGACTACCTCAAACAACTAGTGACCCCATATATTCCTACACGCACACTTAGATCACAAAACAAAAACTTGCTAATGCCCTATCATGCAAAATCCTCATTTGGGGAAAGGTCTTATAGTTTTGCTGCTTTTAAACTATGGAATAAGTTACCTTCTGAAATTAAAGATTCCCCTTCCCTGCCTGTTTTTAAGAAAAAGTTAAAGACCCACCTTTTTAAAAGCCATTTTAATTGTTAAATGCTTAAGCTTTTTCAGAGTTTACTTTTTATTATTGTATACCATATTTTATTCTAATTGTGCAATGTTCTTATTATTGAGATGTTTTATATTTTATACTTTTACAATAATGTAATAGCGCCATAGAGCAATCTAAGTATTGGATTATAGGCGCTCTATAAATAAATTATTATTATTATTATTATACAAACGGGACGTCGTACGCGACTTCGATTCAAACGATGTTGTAAAAATAGGACCCGAGAGTGAGATAGTCACAACACGCTCGCAACGTGGTACGCGACTTCGGTTCAAAAACGTGGTATAATTTGTATAGAACCAGTAAGACGAGTGTGGCATGGTTATCTCAGTCGCGTACCACCGTTTGTATAGAACCAGAAAGGCGAACGTGGTACGATTATCTTAGTCTCTGATTCTATTAGACTACATTTTTGAACGGAAGCCGTGTACCACGTTCCAAGCGCGACACGATTATCTCAGTCTCTGATTCTATTATACCACATTTTTTAACTGGAGTCGCGTACCACGTTCCGGGCGTGGTACGATTATCTCAGTCTCTGGCTCTATTATACCACGTTTTTGAACCAAAGTCGCGTACCACTTCCCGTTAGTATAGAACCAGTAAGGCGAACGTGGTACGATTATCCCAGTCTCTGGTTCTGTTATACCACGTTTTGAAATGGAGTCGCGTATCCCGTTCCGATCGTGGTACAATTATCTCAGTCTCTGGTTCTATTAACCACGTTTTTGAACCGAAGTTGCGTACCACGCTCGCAAAATTTACTACAAATAATGATTGTAAAGTCCCTATAAATAAAAAGGAAGTGGTACCGAAGTCGCGTACCACGTCCCGTCTGTATAGAACAAGCACGGTGAGTGTGGTGCGGTTATCTGATCTCAGAATAACACTTTTTTTTACTTTCAACTTATCGTCCTTTTTTTATCGCCCCTATGTAGGATTATACCACGTTAGTTTTTACTTTCAGTGTTTTGTTTCATATCTACGCAGTACGCATAGTCGCATACATAATATTCCAATATACCACGTAGGGTCTTTTTGAATGGGGTGTAATAATGGTTACACCGTTATATAAACCGTATAGTATAGGTACAGGTCGACGCATTAACCGACCGATCGGCTATCTGTATTGTAATTTATTTAAGATATAAAGTGTAAATATGACCTATAAAATAATCAAAATTGATTAAAAGATCGACATAATTTGCAAAATTAGATTTATATTATGTAAAATCCCTATAATTAAACAGAAAGTGGTACCGAAAAACGTACCACGTTTCGTGTGTATAGAAGCAGTAAGGCGAGCGTGGTATTTTGAAGCGTGGTATTTAGCCGCTGCCGTTATGCCTAAATTTTTAAATCGGGTGTTTTTCAATTGAAAATAATAACACAAAACACATCAACTAGTTATTAAAATGTATAAAACAGTGTTTGCTATAAACAATCTTACCTCAGCACACCATTTCTAATCTAAATTGTACTGTGCACAATACATTCCGCAATCCCCGGCAAACTCCTGTACCGTACATCTAGATTCATAGAATTTACCAAGTAGTGCCGAATGTGCATAATGCCAAGTGTAACTATCGTCACAGAGTGGCTGAAAACGCATCTCCTGCCTTCTACAACTGAAAAATTTCTGAGGGAGCATGCCCCAAAACCCCCAAAGTAATTTCGCGCCCTGTGGGCGCTTCGTGATAAATAAAATCAAGCATACAAAAAATCACATTGTCATTATTAGCAATAATTTTTTGCTTTGACCAGTACTAAAAAGAAAGAACAATACAATTATTACAAATCATACTCAATGAAGAATATTTGAGTAATTGCCACCAATATGATTCATATTACATTCTCTTTTAGTGTGTTTTTAGGTCTAATTAACATATATCAAGATCTGTAGTCTGTGTAATTCATGTATTATCACCATGTCATATACAGGTGTCAAACATTTGTAAGTATTAAGTAATTTTTCTCCTTAATTTCTAGTCTCTCCTACATATATATTCATTGATGATAACTCACCACAGTAATAATTGCATATCTAATCCCAAATTAAATTATAGCTGCATAACATATAAATTTGTGACTCTTGGAGGAGCTGTATTAAAAAAGTTGAAAGTAAAACTTGCTTTTTCAGAACTAAAGCTGTTCTAGTACCTCGCTTATTGCGATATTACTCCACAAAAAGAAGTGGTAAGAGTGTACCACCAGGAGGCCATTATAGATCTCCTTGGAAGATTCTAAAGGATGAATTTACAAACTTAGATGGTCCATTGCCAACAGAATTAATACCAAGAGAAGTGGATGCTTTAGTGATAGGAGGAGGTCTTGTGGGCTCATCTGTGGCTTTTTGGTTAAAACATCTTCATCCTAAAGCTTTCTCAGTTGCAGTAGTAGAAAGAGATCTTACAGTAAGTATAATGTTATGTCACATGGTTATGTTGGTATAAGGCTTAAAAACTCTGCCTTACATTGCCTGTCCAACCTCGTGGGTTTTCTCCGGGTCCTCCGGTTTCCTCCCACTGCTAAAGACCCCTATGCACAAGTGAATAAAATAAATAAAATTAAACCACATGTTAGTCCTGAAATGACCTAGTTTGTGTCGAGTTGACATTAAACCCCATTTCTCTCTCTTTCTCTCTGCCTTACATCTCATCACTTTCTCAATTAAATTTTAGCGCAGATTAACTGATTATAATTTTAGAATTATTGCAGAAGATGTACTCTTCACTTCAAGAAGCTCCTGACCCTCATTTTTAAAAATAGACTACCATTCTAATGTTATTTAATGTATTTTCTCAGTATAGCAGAGCATCAAGTATGTTATCAGCTGGAGGAGTTAGACATCAATTTTCGGTTCCAGAAAATGTGCAACTTTCCTTATTTGCAACAGAATTTTTACGTAATATCAAGCAATACCTTAGTGTTCTAGGTAATTTATTATTTATTAGTAATAATGTTTGAAGGTATACTTTGAGAAAGCAGATTTTACTGATATATACGTGTGGATATGAAGAGTAATTTGAATCTTAAATTCACTGAGCTGTTCTTTCCATTAGGTGAATGTCTTGACTGAATTCAATGATTAACATTTTGTGCTAAAGCTAAGCAAAGCTAATCAGTTTCATTTGTCAATGCTTAGGGACAAGATAATCTTGATTCTATCTGAAAGAGATTGATAAAACTTGGTGTATAGTTTGATTGCTCGATGCTTTTGAAAATATTAAATGTGCGATTAATTAATATGTGTCCAGAGGCGTAACTACCGGGGGGGTATGGGGGGGTACGTACCCCCCCACTATTTTGCATTCAGTCGGTAAATTCTCGTTTTTGTCGGTAAATTGAAACTGTCAGTCGGTAAATTTAAAAAGTTATATAACAAATGTTTTTATCCATGATTTACCGACCAGATTCTTCGGTATTACACTGTTTCGTTACAGAAATTTCGGAACCGTCAGTCGGTAAATTTCAAGAGTTGTATAGCAAATATTTGTATCATGATTTACCGACCAGATTCTTCGGTATTACACTGTTTCGTTACAGGAATTTCGAAACCACTATTTTGCATTCAGTCGGTAAATTCTCGTTTTTGTCGGTAAATTGAAACTGTCAGTCGGTAAATTTAAAAAGTTATATAGCAAATGTTTTTATCATGATTTACCGACCAGATTCTTCGGTATTACACTGTTTCGTTACAGAAATTTCGAAACCGTCAGTCGGTAAATTTCAAGAGTTGTATAGCAAATATTTGTATCTTGATTTACCGACCAGATTCTTCGGTATTACACTGTTTCGTTACAGGAATTTCGAAACCACTATTTTGCATTCAGTCGGTAAATTCTCGTTTTTGTCGGTAAATTGAAACTGTCAGTCGGTAAATTTAAAAAGTTATATAACAAATGTTTTTATCATGATTTAACGACCAGATTCTTCGGTATTACACTGTTTCGTTACAGAAATTTCGAAACCGTCAGTCGGTAAATTTCAAGAGTTATATAGCAAATATTTGTATCATGATTTACCGACTAGATTCTTCGGTATTACACTGTTTCGTTACAAAAATTTCGAAACCGTCAGTCGGTAAATTTCAAGAGTTATATAGCAAATATTTGAATCATGATTTACCGACCAGATTCTTCAGTATCACACTGTTTCTTTCATTACCGAAGAACTTTCGAATGTCTAAATTCACCAAAATACCCCTGTATGGAACTGCTCTGAATTCTAAATAAATCTTATATGAACTAGAACCCTTGAAAGCAGGCGCGGATCCACTGGGGGGGGGGGGCAACAAACTGTAAAAAAAAATTGTATCGACAAAAAACACTGAAAATAGGGTGGGAGTTGTGTTTAATATTTGAAGATCAGATGCCAGGAAATCGCATATATGGAGTCTTATCTTTTAAAAAATTCTGGGGGAGGACCCCCAGACCCTCCGCAGTTACTTATATGCGTACGCTAAATGGTACCTAACCAAATTTAACTGATCATGGATATACATTACCTCACAGAATTTTACCTGTCATCTAGCTGTCCCTTGGTAAGGTAAGCGAGCCCTTAGAATATATATGCATTCTAAGGGCTCACTTAAGGGACAGGTAAAGTTCTGTGAGCAGCATGATTTCTGAATCACCATGACCAGATTCTAAAAAAAAAACACGCTCATCTTTTCAACCTTGTTTCATAAATCACTACCTCCTTCAAACCAAGTACCTTTCCTTCATTCGGACTATTTTTTAGAAATTCTTCAGGCAGTAAGCTACCGATCTGTTCCTGGTGATTTTGCAGACAAAAAACACTGAAAATAGGGTGGGAGTTGTGTTTAATATTTGAAGATCAGATGCCAGGAAATCGCATATATGGAGTCTTATCTTTAAAAAAATTCTGGGGGAGGACCCCCAGACCCCCCGCAGCTGCTTCGCACCTGCGGCGCTCATAATTCGAGCTTCGCCCTCAAAGTACGCCCCCCTTTCGTAATTTCCTGGATCCGCCCATGGAAAGTGTAGTCATTATATCTAACCGCTTTTTAAAAGCTATGTAAAATAGCACATTTTTTCTATTGATCGACCCGTCGGTAAAATCGGCATTTGGATACCCCCCCAGAAATTTATCCCTAGTTACGGCACTGTATGTGTCATCTATTTATTGTGGGATTTCGGCGAGCGACTTCAGCCTCACTGTTGGCTTGTTTTGCACTCATTTAACGGCTTATTTCTAATAAAATGAGCTCAAAAAATTGTTAAAATCATTACAATTTAACTCTTAACTAAACTGTACCAAAAGATTTATTTATATATATTTTTGTCATTTTGTATTTATAGATGAAGAAGATCCCCCAGATGTAAAATTTAATCACCATGGTTACCTATTTCTTGCTCCACAAGATAAAGCAGAAGAACTTGTTGCTCATGTAAAAATGCAGAAGTATGTTTTTGTTACACAAATCAAAATAATACCAATAGTGTTATCCCCCTTTTAACACTGAATGTCCTTTAGTACTCAGTGCAGTTACAAGGTGTCGTTAAACATGTGTAATTGTGTATTGACCATTGACTAATGATTAGCAACTCTGATATATATTCATAAAGATAGACAGAATATGATTTCAATTGTATTATTATGTAAAAGAAATAGTACTGAGGCCAGGGTTAAAAATATTTCAGTTAGCCCAAACCCGACTCATGATGATTAGGTGTGGGTAGGTAGGTAGGCAAATTCTTTTTTTTTTGGGGAGTACCGGACTTTGACGATAAATAACCAGATTTTACGAAATCACGTGTTGAGTTTGGTGTTACTTTGTATAGACATGAAAGCTGCTGCTCAATCTCCCAACTGATTATTTCGCCTTCAAAAACAGAAATAAAAGACATTTGATCAGGCAGCTTTTTTTTGGGGTAGCGTTTGGGCAAACAAACAATCTTTTAATTATGGTCTGATATACATGAATATACACTAAAAATATAGTATAATGTTGACCATGAACCTTATTATGTATCACTCTGCTTGATACCATTCCAGGGGTCCTGATTAGTTTATTTCTTTTATCGCTTGCTTCCAGGAGCAATAGGTTTGATCAGAGAGAATGGTAGTGGCAGGTTCAATAAGACACTGTGCCTTAAACTACGGTGAGAGGACTGTAAATTACCTCCCATTCTTGCCCTACACTGGACTCCTCTCTCAATAACGATTTGTTCTACGGGCATGTTTCTTACAAAATATTAGTCTGTGATATCACCGACTAATTGGCCGTTAACCCCCCACTAACCAACGAATGAGTAGTCAATTCTAGGAAATAGCTATGTGAACTCATCAAGTGGGGAAAGAAATCCTGGATTATCTAATCTATTTTAAATGGTTACTAATATATTTTGCAGTGAATTAGGAGCTAAAATCAAATTCTTAACAAAAGATAAATTAGCACAGCAATTTCCATGGTTAAATTTACAAGATGTTGAAGTTGGTTCGTATGGTAGGTACTGATTAATTATGATCAAGGACTGTGAGACTGGATGATTTTAGAAACAATTAAAATGCATGTATTAAGAAATAAATATTGTCATACGATCCAAGATTTTATTTTTGTAATCTTTTAAAGATACATTCCCACTAAAGTATATATTGGATATTTTATTTTCCAATAAAAGTATGTCATTTTGGTTACTAGAAAAAATACTGGATTGCCTGAAAATACCCTATGGTGGTATCCCTAAAACATAAGGAGTTCTATTTGATCTAATGACTAATAATGGATGATAATCCAGTACTTCACTTAACCTTCGATATTTATGGTAAATAGAAAGTGGCTAATGACGAATACAAGCTAAGAATAGATTTTCCTTTGATCAAGTCATGTGATAAAGGCCTAGTACTATGAAGGTTAAATGTGCCACAGCATTATTCATACTTTTCTCATGGTGTCATACCTGTAAATGTAACAATTAGATAATGTACTCTATCAATCTGTACAATCAATATTCCACAAAAAGGTTAAAGTTTACAAAAGAAATCAATTAATATTAGAAGTACATGTGATTTGATTTATGCAGGTCTCCAAGGAGAAGGCTGGTTTGATCCATGGCTGTTGATCAAGAGTTTCTTTCAGAAGAATATCAGTTATGGTGTCAATTATATACATGGTGAACTAGATCACTTTAACTTTAAATCACAAACTGTTAGTTCAGGAACTGGTTATGTAGACAAAAATTATTTGGACAGTGCTGTGGTAATTATGATTTTAAGTGTTGTTCTTATATGCATGCACGGGGGCGGGGAATGGCTGAGTGGTTAGTGTGCGCGAGTTGTATCATAAAGCCTGTCATTAAGTCAACTGGCATGGTTTTGAATGCCTGGCAAAGATTAGGGTCACCTGTCCGACCTCGTGTGTTTTCTGTGGGTCCTCCGTTTTCCTTCCACTGCTAAAGACCCCTCTGTGCTAGCGAATTGTTGAAAAAAATTAGACCATATGTGATCGGCTCTAGCGAAAACAGGCGCTTCTCGCTGGTGGCTATTTTAAGATACGACCAATATAAGATGCAAAATCAAATTTTTGTATGAAATGTGTTTTGGCCAAAAATAGATCGAAAATACATTTTACTTTCACCCCTGACAGAGAGAAAGTAGAATTCCACTCCAAAATTGTATTTTAGAAGAGATTTGTCAAGGTATACGTTCAAAAGTTATGTTTTTATCCAATAAAAAGTAAAAAACTCCACCAAAATCGGACATTGTTTTGAATTATTTCGCTTGGCTCGATTGCTAAATAACTTCTATCAAACTCCGCCCCCTGACGTCAACTTTCCAAATATGGTAAATTCATGCATATTCAATAAGATCTAATGGCGCAAGGGCCAGTAGTATCGAAGCTTACAATCTGTTAAGAATAACTTTTGTTGCTAGGTCGTTGTTCTTTCAAAGACGCTGATTGGCCAATCTTCCCTTTCGCATGCGCTAAGATGTACTTGTGTTTTATGGCAAGAGAGAAATGGAAGCAGGATTTTAACCCATGCCATAACATTGCTTGCCTTACTTCGAGCGATATATGAATAAAGTGTGAAAATAATAATGTCTTCCGCAAATTCTGCCGTAAGAATAGCTCGTATGCTAAATTCCATCCGGGAATTTGGCATTGGAGACGAAGAAGTTCTTGGTGTGTTTGAAGATTACTTTTTGGCTTCGTGAATCGTATGATGAAGGTAATTATCAATAGACACCTGGACAGCAAACAAACTCGGTAATAGTGTCAATGAAACGTTTATAAATATTTTAGTGTATCCCACGACTGTAATTATCAAAGTATCAAGTATATTTAAGTAATTAGAAACTTTCGCTGAAAACCACGTGGTAGACCCGAATATCCGGAACTTGTGTAGCCTACCGCCATATCTCAGTTCTGTGAACTGTACGACTTGTCCAGCCTATATATAATAATAAACTGTTCCAAATTACTTTAGAATTAATCGTATAAGTGATAATTTTATAAATTCTATGGTGCCCTTCCCATGCCTGTGACCAACTTTATTTGTTTATGTTCGATCATTAATCTAGTGTCATGTGGGCAGCCAATAAGTCCTTGTACCGTTGATTTGAAACCTTGTTAAATCAGAGTATTTTGTGATATAGAATTGATCTGTTTACATTATTGTGTTGTGGAAAAAAGTAATTATTCTTTTATAAATGGTTAAAAAAAGTACCCCCCCCCCCCTGGACTTCCCCACACACAAAAATTTAATTTGACATCCAGTTTTCTTAGAGGGGTCCTAGGTGTGCAAAAACATAATAAGTGGTGTTTTAATCCTTAATTGTTTATTTTGTTGTGGAGAAAAGTAATTATTTTTTTAAACGGTTTAAAAAAAAGACCCCCCCCCTCCACCAGACCACCACCCGGCCTTCAACACACACAAAGGTAAATCCGGGATATTTTCAAATTCAAGATGGTCGTTCGGTTCAGCTGTTGCTGTGGTAACAGTCGGTGACGCTCATATTATTATGCCAAAGATGTGTTATTTTGTTTAAATAAATTTTATTCACAACGGAAAAACGTAATTATTGTTTTATAAACGGTTAAAAAAAAAAACAACAAAAAAACACCCTCAAACCCACCCACCCCTCCAACACCCGGCCTTCCACACACACAAAAATAAATTCAGGATGGTAAAAAAAATTTCTGAATGTGTTGAATTGATTTTTGATTTGATTAAAACGTCATTACACATTAGGGCAGACTTTGGTGGAGTTGGCTTAATTTGGGACATTTTCAAATTCAAGATGGTCGTTCGTTTCAGCTGTTGCTATGGTAACAGTCGGTGACGCTCATATTATTATGCCAAAGATGTGTTATTTTGTTTATATAAATTTTATTAACAACAACGCTGTGTAATGGTTTTTTTTTTGAGGTGTTGGATCTGTATTTCAAACTTTAACCCATATTTGTGATTTAAGCCGGATCTGAGAAAATTGATAAAACTTGGTCATTGTTTGACTAATCATTTTTTTTTTTTATAAAATATTTTTTTATGTATATGACTATCATATGAAGAGAAATGATCAGAGCTATGACTGTGACAATTTTCAAGTCATTTGATTGATTTATAAGCTTGGTTGCTATGGACTTTTGAATGAGATTTAATACTTTCTTCGATCTTAATATTTGGCGGCCATTTTCTCAATTTCTCAGTCTGCTGAGTTCTAACCCAGAAAAGGGTAAAACTTACCGAATTTTTATCCGATTTCAAAAATTTATCCAATTTTAGAAAGCTCTTGATGTGCAGACTCCAAATCTATCAGAATCTAAATTTTGAAATTTTGCAAGAAGAGCCGGTTTTTGCCAGAGCCCCTCACGTTAGTTCTGAAATGACCTAGTAAGTCGTAATTAAACCCCACCATTTCTCTCTCTCTCTCTCTCTCTGTACATCCATTCATCTGTCTTTCCAATTTCGACATAAAGATTGAAATACACAGAGACTACATTAATGAATTCTCACCTGTTTTTATAGGCCCACATTTAAAGGACCTAAGTCCGTAACTCAAAATCCTCCAAAATCTTCGACATCGAAAACACGAATTATTGGTCAATTTAAATCAACATTGATGATGTAAACTTACCAGGAAAAGATGAGCTTCTGATATCCGATATTTAAGATAAAAATTTTTTTCTAACATTGGTACACGAATCGTGTACCATATTGCGCTCCGGTCCTAGTTTTATTGAGAGACTCGAGGGACGAGGCTAGACACATTGCACTGTATCACACTGCATATGTGGACTGGAATAACCAGGCGCTAAAAAAAATGCACTGGGTTGAGACTGAATGGCTTGTTTCGCCGAACATAACTGATTGGAAATTGGAGTAAAACGGAAAGCATTTAATGTAAATCAGTTTATATACATTCATATTACAGTATTATATGAGTTTCGACCCACTTTTGTCAATTTCTGGATCCCAAATGTTAGCGATTTAGCTCCTTTAAGGTAATATTATGAATTGCACTTAACTCTTTTGAATTGCATACTTGTTTTTTTAAAAAAAATTGTTGTGATCACAATACAGGACAGATTATATAAAAACTTGGTTTGATTCGTTGTCATGACATAAAGTGATTTTCAAATCTTTAAATTTACATTTGTTGAATAATAGTGTATAAATATTTGCTTACTTTGTACAATCTTGTGATTTTTTATGTAGGTAAATGGTGAAGATGGGAATGAATATGGTATTAAATTCTCTCATGTAATTAATTGTGCTGGACCTTGGGCAGGTGAAGTATCTAGAAAAGCAATTATTGGTGCTGGCAGCAGTGACTTAGATTTAGCCTTTCCTCTACCTGTAACACCGAGGTAAATTTATTATAGCTGTATGTTGAGAGAATAATATGACGTTATTTATTGTCATATTCTCAAGATATTTATTTATTTTTTCTTCCTCCCACCAAATCACCTTAGATACCTAAAGCATATTCAGGCTGTATAAACCTACGGCAGGGTATCAGGTTCAAAATTCAATCTATAGTAAAAAGCAGAAAGTAAAAAGTAGAAAATTGGAAGTAAACTGGAAAGTTATTATTATCTAAAATGTTTTTTTTATGGTGAAATCCTATAACTTTATGCACTTAATCTGCAAAAACATCAATCTTTTCAACTTTTAATCAACATAATTCTACATTCATGGACATAATATTTTCATTCTACAACCAACTTTTGACCTATTGTTAAAGTTTGACTTTTGACCTGCTACTTCAGATTTTCGAACGCAGATTTTTTCATAACCGGACAACACAACGTAATGACAGTATTAGAGAGAGTATACAACAAAGTAGACTTGGATATTGGCATACTAAACTTAGTCTGTCTGTCTACTGTTTGCTCTGCTTGAGAACTAACACTAAGCTAGATGACAGATGCTCTAATTGTCTGTAAATAATCTACAGGTTGCAAATATATATGAATCAAAATCTGGCATGATCAGCCATAGGGTTGTACCTATTTATTTTGTTCCATATTGTATCCAACCATGAGCTGTATAGCCCAGGCAAGTTTTTTTATGTTTTTCGTCTGCAGACTGCAATTCGGAATGAATCATCTTGGAACTTTGAATATGTATTTTGTATACTGTAAAGACAGCAATTATTTATTTTGGTGCATGCCCCGACCCCAAGGAATGAGTATATATATTGCAGCAGTACCGATTTAATCATTCCCAAACAGCAATCCTGATTATTTGAATTTAATTGAACATAGTTTCTCTCAAGCTAAGTATAATACTAGAAACAATGTTATCATTCTTGGTGATTTTAATGTAGAAACTAATGGTAGACTGCATGATTTTATTAATAAATTTAACTTAACTCGACCTGTAAACAACCCAAAAATAATAAACGCTGACAAGATAGTTTCATGTCCCGACTTTATACAGTCAACTGATTCCTCTGTTTTTAAAAATATATACTCTGATGTGTTAATTTTAGAGGTGCCGTTGACTTTGCTAAGGCTGACTTCAGATTCCCACTTGTATATTAATGTTATGATATCATTATTCGGAAACTAGACCTTAAACCTGTTGCATGGCTATAAAGAATCGTTGGGTACTACTGTCACCACATGGTGGAATTCTTTTAGTTAAACCAAGACTTCAAGCAACATTGTATTCCCTACAATCTTCACTTATTTATGTCCAAGATACCAGACATCAAGGTATCGATGGTCAACTGGAAAAGCTCACAGACTCAATGTCGTCAAAGGGTTAGACATTTATTTCCATGAGAGTAACACTTAATAACCCTGGACTGGAAAACTTATCCAAACTAACATAAAAAATATATTTGTTACATATAGAATATATAAATATAGAACTGGTTTTATTTATTTTTTTTGAAAGGAAACGTTTTGTGTATGTTGTGAATTGCCCAAATGGTCCTGGTTTAGAAACCCCCGTTCTAATCGATCCTGCTGGTGTATATTTTAGAAGAGAAGGTTTAGGTGGGAACTATATTTGTGGAGGTACACCATCAGAGGTAGGTACATTAACCTTTTAAGTTGACAAGTATTGTTTGCATATCAACTTGTACATTGTAATTCATGTGTGTGTATTTTAAAAGCGGTAATAAATCTGTGCGAGCAAGAATAATTTTTTGTCATTAATCAATTTTAAATCATAGAAATGGTTGAATATGTATGTTGAAATATTTTTGAAATGTTAACCGTCTAAGCTCTAATATTTGCATTATATTTGAATGATTGTATAATAGCAATTTTGTATCTCTCTGTTTCGATTTCCACAGTCACCTGTCCAACCTCATGGGTTTTCTCCGGGTCCACCGGATTCCTCCCACTGCTAAAGACCCCTACGCGCAAGCAAATTATTGAAATAAAATTAAACCATATGTTAGTCCCGAAATGACCTAGTTTGTGTTGAGTGGATGTTCAATCGCATTTCTCTCTTTCTCTCGGTATAATGTTTTGTAAGTTCAATGAGTTTGTAGATGACTATATTATATAGCATGTAAAGTGAGAACATGTTTGGTTTTTGATAATAAAAATATTGCTACTGAAATGTATATACCTATATAAAAGTTAATTAGTCTCTATTCATAAACAAGAATGGTTTATCATTTCATAATATCTCCACATTTTCATTAGTTTGAACACAATTAATTTGAAATGGGTTTTATTAAAATTTGAAGGATATTTAGTTTTATAAATATCTCTTATTTACATTAATTTGAACAGACTGAAATTGATATAGTTTAGATGAATAATTTGCAAGTATTATATGTCTTAATGGTTGTGCTTGCAATTTTATACACTAATTAAAATTTAAAGGTATAATTCTGGACCATGTTTCACAAAAGCTGCCTAAAGTTGTATATTAACATAAGGAGGGAGGTTTAATTACATAGGCTGACTCTGTTTCCTGTTTGGTTTATGTAAGTCTTATGTGGGCTTAAGAAACCCTGATTATTGCATGAATTGACTAGGATTGAATTATTATCTGTTTTTTTTTCTGATAATTTTTATAGGATCGGGAGCCATCAACTGAAGACCTGTCAATAGATTATAGCTTTTTTGAAGAAGCTGTAAAGCCCCAATTAGAATACAGAATTCCGACTCTTAAAAACTTAAAGGTACATTGAAGATCGGATTCCTTTGAAATAGAAATACTATTAAATATCCCCTCCCCCCACCCTCTAAAAATAGAAGGGATTATGATTCAGTTTATATGCAAAGTGTGTCTATAGCCTACAGCTCCTGTTAGCGAGAAACAGTAATTTGGTAAAACTGTGGTTGACATTAACAAATTCTTTCTTTTTTTTTACTTTGAGCTAACCCAGTTAACATTGGTCGTTGGATTTACGTTACTTTGACGTCATTATGGTTAGATTTAGGTTAGCGTCCAATAATGGTAAAATTGTATGGTTAAATTTAGCTTACTTTTACTAATCATTTTTGGTCTACAACTTTGTTTTTATGTGGACATATATTGTTGTTGCCTCTGTCCTTCCCGACATTGGTCCACACTTTGTTTGTGGACACTCTACAGGTCACAATTTTTATCTGATTTTGCAAAACTTGAAATATATGTTTATATCTGGAAGATCTCAGTTCCTTTGGATATTTGCACATATCAGACCAAAACTTCCTTATTTATGGCCCCTGTACGAAAAATAACATTTTTAGCTAGTGAATTGGGAGGACACGCTTTTTTAATCAGATTTTAAAAAACGTTTCAATATATCACCATTCCACCATAATGATGGTTTTAAAGTGAGAATTTCAGTAAAAATGAAACGGAACTGCCCGATAAAATGTGTATAAGTTTCTAATATGAATTTTAGAATATAAATTCTTGGATTCTGATCCCTGATTGTATAAAAAATCCCCTTTTTTAGCTTGTTCTTTATTCATCTCTTTCGAAATGTGAGCGTACTTCCCTTGCAACATCTGGTTCTACATTCTAAAAAATTTCACAGCCTAATTTTAGCTAAGAAAAGGTTTTCAGGTTGCTCAAGATAATTAACATAACTTAAAATTCATTCAAGTCCCTATGCTGCTGGTTGGTATATTGAGTGGCTTGGAATGCTTTTGCTCAGACACTGGTGCAGCTGCTGTAGACTAGATATTGTTAAAACATGAATTATCATGTGAGAAGTTTTCATAAGAAATCTTACTTATATGAAAGTTTGTTCCTCTTCACAAAAACTGTGAATAAACCTTGTTGTCACAAAAACTATTCCTGTTTCAATTATCTCCATTAACAAAGTACCTTTGTTACTGGTGTATATATATTTTGCTGTGCATATATACTTTAGAACTGATTTTTATATACTTTGGAATGTAATTTATATAACAAAAAACAAAAATCAGGTATTTTATTACTGTTTTTTTTATTTCTGTTGCAGTTGAAGAGTGCTTGGTCATGTTACCATGACTACAATGAATTTGATGAGAACCTTGTGATTGGACGGCATCCATTTCATAATAATTTTCTGTTTGCTAATGGATTAGGTGGACATGCTGTACAACATTCTATTGGTGTAGGGAGAGCTATAGCGGAATTAATCATGGCTGAAGATTACAAATCTATTGAATTGTCTAAATTTGGATTTGACAGATTCCATAGAAACGATTTTATAAGTGAAGAGATGAGAACATGATATAGGAAGATTTAAAGGAAAGTTTATTTTATAAAGTTATTATTTATGGTAAGGAAAGGGATTGTATAATTTTGGACATAGACTTGAGTGGAAGGAAATAGATACATTAGACTATCAATGGTTGTATTATATATTTTTTGTTTATATAAAAATATGGACTTGTTTTACCACTGAAGAATCCCATCTAAAGAAGGATGCTGTGTGAAATACAAAATTTATCAAATGATATGTTGTAAGTGTTTTAAATATTAGAATATTGGACAAAATATTGAAGGAATTATTTTAGTTGTTGCTTAAGTGACTTGACCAGACAACTCTGGTAAGGTGAGGTGTGTGATAGCTTGAGACTAATGGCCGGAGGACATCTGTATTGTGTTCTCAGCGATACACAGGGTGTTCGAGATGCTTGGAGCCCACTTTGGAGTGCAAGTTCTGGCCTCAAAAGGCAGAATCCACTTTCTTGGATTTTCCGGGGTACATAATGTAGAGGCACCAGCTGGATATTCTGTTCTGACATTTTATGGATTTTCTGACTTTTAACTATCGGTAACATCAGTTGGCCCTTTTCTCCAAGTTATTGCGGCCCCTCGTCCCTCGTCCATAAGGATCTACTGCTAGGATGGAAGCCCCCCCCCCCCAATCAAGAATTGCTTCCGTCGGACCTGTTGCACCAATTCTTGAATATAAAGAAATGTGCTCCTCGTGTTTTTTTCAATATATTACTTAATGTCTCGCTCTCGACCATTAGTCACAAAAATTCTGCTTATCAGTATAATCTACATGTAGTAATATATTTGATTTCTATAACAGTATAGAAATTATATAATTAATTATATAGAAATATATAATTAATGTGAATTTTCATGCAAATGCGGTACACTTTATGCATATTTTTATATGAACTTTCTATAATAAAGTGCATTTTAAAACCTGTATGTTTACGAAATTGTTTTTTTTTATGTTAAAACATGTTTGTCAATTTTTTTTATAAGCCTAAATGGAAGTGGAGATTTGGAATTAGGTAACTGAAATGAAAATTAATGCTGTTTAACAACCCTACTTTCCTCCTCCATTAGGATACGGTAATGAAGACAGGCATATAAGTCAGGCAGCCATGTAAGCCTTGACATGGAAATATAGTCCACCTACCATTTTTGATGGATTATATATCTTCAATATCTGTAGACTCAGAATGCGGATGATGCCCTCCTGACACCCCTGGGGAAATTTAAATATTCAAGTTGGCCGTCATTAGTCATTTCGGGTAATTCACGGATGACACAGATTCTCTCGGACCCCAGTTTGAAGGTGGTTTCTGTAAGAATTCGTCTCACTGAACCCAATGAGCAAGGGGGCCAAACTCATAATGGAGACTAATTTTGGCAGGAAACTCACAAAGTTCCATGAGTTCTCTAAAAAATAAAAAAAAGGGTGTGTAATATATTGAAATATAGGTTTTCGGTGGATTATATATCTTCAATATGTGTAGACTATAGATTCAAAATCGGGATGATGCCACCCTGGCACCCTTGAGGAAATTCAAATATTTCAGGTAGGCAGCCATGAGGCATTTTCTGGTTATTTAATGGGGTAAAATTTGGTTTCTATAAGAATTCGACCCGCTGAATCCAATGAGCTTGTTTATATCTCATAAAGTGACAGCTAATTCTGCTAGGGGACCAAATTGAATTATTTTTGTTTTATGAAATATCTATTGGTGAATATTCTGCATAGCTGACTAATTGCACAAGTTACAAATACGAAAGTCTTTTAACCGAATACTATTTAATCTTCTCTAGTCTAGATTTGTCTGCGATATCACTTTGGTGGAAGCGGACGTAAAATAAAGCTATTTACACACAGATTTGTATACGTTCACATTTTGTTTATAATGTCTACATGTACTTATATTGTCATCGCACCTGTGTGTGTCTGTGGGTCACCTACAGGCCGCAATTCTTCATGGATTGTCCTGCATACCTGTTTGTATTTTTCTGTTTGGTGATGTACATAACTATGGAGGGGGATCCTCCCCAAAACTCTCAATTTGTGAAAATACATTTGTCGATTTGTGAAAGTACATTTGTTAATTTGTCAAAATACAAAGTAGGCCTACATTTGTCGATTTGTGAAAGTACATTTGTTAATTTGTCAAAATGCAAAATACATTTGTCAAACCTACAAAGTACAAATTTTGAAATAACACAGCTTAACTTTATAGTTTTAAGAGATGTAATTTCAACATTTGCAGTTTCAACATTTGTAGTTTCAACAGTTGTATTAACGACACTTGCATTAGCGAACTATGACCATATTTACTTCTTTTTTTTTTGAAGATCGACCTGTTTACACCCACTATTAAATGCTCCTTCCAACAAGTAATTAATTATTGAAATAAAAAAGTGTCATATATAAGTGCCTAAAGCAGCGTTTCTCAACCTGGGGTGAATTCACCCCCAAGGGTGGAATGGCTTGCGTCCAGGGGGTGAATGACCACACTCCCAGTGTAACTTCAAAAATGGTCATATGTGACAATCACCAGGAGCAAATTTCGCACTGAACTGGAAACAACTATTTTCATTAAAATATAAATTTGGTGTTCATTGAATCTGAACTTCGATCTGTATTCATTCCGTATTCAATATTGTTTTTGTTAATGTGGTAAGGGGGTGCAGGCCCGTGCAAGGATCCGTGGTTCATGTCGGATGGCTTCTATAGAAAAGCGCCATTTTTAAGTTCCTCTGAAACGCCTGGAAGAGGACCTGATATGGCTGGAAAACACGTTTACAGGCTCCAATTTCTAAACATTTCCTGGAGGAGACCCGCCCCAAACCCTCCTCGGTGGACGACGGTCAGTAACCTCCTCAAAACTCGGGGGGTAAATGGGTCGGTTGGGAATTAATTTAGGGGTGAACGGTGAGAAAAGGTTGAGAAACGCTGGCCTAAAGTGTCATATATATAAGTTTATTAAGCGTGGACGAGAAACCTCTTTTCTCTCCCCTCTCTATTATATTCCAGATTAAAGACCAACCATTTAATTTGCGTTAGATATTTACTTCTTTTATTTGTCTCTTATGTTCTATGAGTCTGGGCGGTTTTCATTAAAACTGTAATATGAAGCGAATAATCAACGTGGTTATAATAACGATGTAAATCAATATTGTGGACGTCAGTGGTATCTTATGTTTCACGTTATTAGTTAATTTCATTGTAGTTTTGCTCAGATCGAAAATGCAGTGAGAAGTGACAAGGTGGGTAAGGATTTTTTTTTATCAATTTGACATATTGTGTACGTATGATTTGCGATACGAAGGAATAATCGAAGACGAAAACTGACAATTAACCCAGACGGAAATTATTCCTGTATATTATAAGTTTGCATCATATTCATTTGTGGAACTGTGTATATTTGCATTTAATGTATATTTTGGTATTTGTCGCGTGGTACTTTTTTTTGTTGCATTGTCCCTTTAAGGTTTTATTTTCAAACAGATCACCGAAAATGGCTACAAAATGCTCAATTTAAGAGCATGTTTCCACTATTGATTTGGAAATCATTCATGTGGAAGCTTAAATTTTAACGCAGCCTTATGGGCAACGTTGAGCAGTGTAGCACGGTGGCTACGGGCACTACGGTGGATTTAGAATATTAAAGGCCCTAGGCAATCCCACACCTTCACGGTCAAAGGAAGATCAATAGGTCGCGCGACATGTTCCTTTGGACAAGCAACTCCGCGCAGGCCCGAAGCCAGAAACCAAAATTTAGCCGACATAGGGGGACGAGGAAGATAAATTTCCGACAACAAAAAATCAATGAACGAAGGTCATCGCCGACTGCCGTAAGCAGGAGTAGGGGAGAGCTCGAAAATTAGAATTTGTGAGAGTGAATTTAGGCCTCTATGACATGCAGGTGGCGAATGTGTCGGAAAATTAAGAGTTTCCAGCCGACATTAACTATCTCTCGGTCGAATTTGATAGGATATGTCGTACTAAAACTCTCTCTCGGCGAAAATGAGAGCATAGTTAACCAGCGATTTTTTTCCGACTGATATTCACTGTTTTTGGCATATATCTGGGGTAACTGGAGGTCATTTTGCTAAAATACAGAAACTGATATCCAACACAACATCATTATGGCATACCAAATATATGTACTACGTTATAGTTTTACTGAGGTAGAAATAATCCGATGTACACTATTTTGACAGGAAATTTTAAGCAAGCAACAAATGGAAAAACAAAAACAGTGAATATCAGACGCCAAAATATCAAAAGATTTTTTTTTAAATCACATAAACTATTCTTTTATTTTTTTAATACATAAACTTGTGCTAAACTGGATTTAAACGAAAGGGGGGAGCGGATACCCTCGTGGTGACGAAAGCCTCAAGCAGAACGGGTTGGCGCAGAGGTTCGGACAGGTGGCTTATAGTTATTAATTCAGATTTTTCTGATATTGCACATTTATGTTTGTTAGGACTATCCCAACTTATAAACAAAATTTGGTCAAATTGTGTGATTGAAGCCTCAACACCTTCTACATGATGCTCTTGTAGACGCGCTCTAAAACAACTAATCATTTTCCCTGACCCGGTGTGAAAAATCTAGCTAGGCCTTATGTACAGTTATTCAAAATTTTCGGACTAATGCCTTCTCTATAATATAATAATTTGTTGAGATCCTTGAACAGATACAAATTTCTTTATTTTCAGGAAACCATTTTATCATGCTTCGACCACACGAAAGCCCTTCTCTGGAGATCCAATTGGCGCTGTCTCTTGTGGGAATACTGGGCAACCTGTGTGTAGTTATCACATTGTCCAAGAGAGCTACCAATTGGTCAACCTTCATCATATACTTGCGATGTCTCACTGTCTTTGATACGATATTCCTGCTCTGTTTTATAGTACAATGGGTGACCAAAGATGTAGTTCCAGATGCCAAATGTCATTTCGTAGCCTGGACTCAGACATTCCCTCTAGCCTGTTCCATGTGGTTAGCAGTTGCACTCGTTTTTGACCGACTCTTCAGAAGAAAAAATCCTGTAACAGGAAAAAGATCTGGTAAGATTGCTGTTCTGATCACCTTCTGTATCATTGCTGTTTGTGGAATATTTATATTCTTCTCATCATGCTCTGCCATAAAACGCGAAAACAGTGTTTTTACTGAAACAGAAATGTCCTCATTAGCCAAAGAAGAAAAGACAAGATTATCAGACATGATTCACGCCTCAAAAGTGCTGAAAAAATGTTTGTCCAGAAAGCTTGATTTCTCCAGAAATAGACACAAGGAAGTAAAGCAACGCCTAAACAGACGCAGCATTAGTCATCCACGATTTCACAACAAAATGCCCCCGGCGATGTCAAACTATCCCGCATACCCAAGAAACGACGATACATTTTATTCAAATTCTAGTCCTGTACATTATAGCCATGGTACATATTATTATAGCTATGATACGTATTCCGACAGCACGAACGTACCAATCGACTTAACAGGGACCAAAATAGTAGCTATGATGAAACTACTCGATCTATTGCTTAGCCACGGCACAGATTCGGAACCTCCGTGGCTACACGTTTTGCATGAGCTTAAGCGAATGGACTTTACACAGATCGCGAATGTGAAAGAGAGATTGCATTATTTAAAACAGATAGCTTTCATGGACTCGTCTGATATAGATCAAGACACTTCAAGAGCTTTTTCAAGAGGCGTGGACGTAATCGATAATTTTTTTAAAGGAAAGTCGTCTTCACTGTCGAGGGAAACACACAGTCATCAGCACGGGCATAAAAAGCATGACCATTCTCGTTTTCACAGTAGGTCGGAAAAAGATTATGCCCAGGATGACACAAAAACTACCAATTCTCTCCTCGAGGAATTCTTTGCTCTGGGATGGTTGGAAAATGACACCGTAACTAATACTGTCATGCGATGTACCTTAAATGGAATAGTACCCGCTTTCATTGTATTAATTGGAACCGGAATTGAACTATGCTATGGGTGCTGCAGAATAAAAGGTAATGCACCAAAAAGGCAATCTACCATAATTCGACCTTCTAGTTCAGACAATTACGGAACAACAGATCGTCCGAGACCAACGAAATTGGCACCTTTGGCGAAATCCATGAGTCAACCAATACTTTCAAAGAAACCTTTGTGTCGACTGGGTATTGGAACGTGTAGTCTGCAAACCGAAACGCCACAATCCGTTCCTCCGCCGGAGTACAGCGAAAAACCACCACAGGTGACACCTAATCCCGAGTATTGTACCTATCCGTTACAGATACCTAATGAAGAAAACAAACAGTCCACTGGTTCGCCTCAAAATGCACAGAATACAGATTGTCGCGTCTATCCAATATTGGCCCCTAGTCTAGAAAACGCGCCTGACATTTATTCACCTACTTTGGCACCTGTCGTTTGCTCGGCTAGTTTGACACCTAGTCAAGAACACAAACTTGCCCCTGTCACTGATCCTTCAAATGCTATTCAAAACAGACTGGTCCGCATTGTCGTCCAACCAAAGAAGAAACCCGATGACACACAAGAAAGAATCAAATACCATGAAAGTTTGTGGGTCGCTGTCAGGATGACTTGTGTGTTTCATGGTCTAGTTGTATTGTTGAAAGCTTGCGGAGAACTCACCGAACTCGTAATGTTTAATTCTACAGCTGAGTCACTACCTAAAATATTAATTGCTTTGAATTATCTGTCCCAAGCTTTATGGTGGATTCAGGGTGTGGTCATCTGCAGCACATTTTTTATTTTCTCAATCGCCTCCCCTTTCTTCAGATCACAATTTGTTGATGTATGCAGATGTTATAATGGGGGGAATCGGATTTAAAACCAGTCGCTATTTGGAGAAAATGTACTTTAACCCTGTATGGAGGCATTCTAAATTGATCGCCATCAAAATTAAATGAATAGCGCACAAGTTTTAAATACGTTTGCTGTTATTTTCGATATATTTTATATAGCAGAGTTTCTTGTGAAACATTTATTATTCTTGAATGTATAACACATGACACAATAATTATATGGAATACAAGTTACTTAGAAGTTTGTTTCTGGTGACGTTTAGACGAAGGTTCGCCAGAAATAAACTTATAAGTAACTTGTATGCCCAGGAGCACCGGAACGGTGCAAATGCCCCCTGCCCCTTAAAGCACAAGACAATTGTCCCGCTGCCCTTACGTCTTTACTGACTGTAACCACCCGTCTCGCTCCAACTCTTCTTCGGCGATTTTAACAACTGAAATGCTTTCGGGCAACTTGCAAATAGGTAATCCCATCAAGTGCTCGCCCCCGGTTAATGAGTGGAGACGAGTGCGGGTTCGCAGAGTTATAACATTCGTATGAACGAAGAAGATTTATATAAGTTAGTTATAGAGTTCGTTGCTAGATGCCAGCAGCGCAAAAATATACTTCGGAGAATTACCCAATGCCACACTAAGTCATGTTAACGGGACAATAACACTCTTGCTGGCTTGACAGGTCCAGAAATAAAAATTAGTCTTATTCTAACTACTAGATGTTTAAGTGTCCTACCTGTTGTGTAAATTATCCATTACAACCTATCTTACCTGTCCAGAGGGCTCGAAAATATGTTTAAATCCAAGTTGTATTTGAAAGTGCTTACGTAAGGCTTTTCAAACCATGTTACGGCATGTAGTTGATTTTTTCTAATTTTTAAAATTAGGTGGGTTAGGATGAAATTTGTGTCATTTATTAATTGTAGTATTGTAAGTAGTACAATTTGTTGACCAGAATAAAGATTGGGACAAATTATTTAGTTCCAACAAGAGTGTTATTGGGGCTTTAAGTAATCATATTTTAAATACATCCGACGAAATTGTATAAAAACTGGATTCGAGATGCTACGTCGCAGTGAACCGAACCGATTATTGATTCTTCTCGTGATCGGAGTTGATTTTGATCGATGACAAGTTTTAACTACTAGCCTACTAGAAGACGTCAGATTTTATCATTTCTGCCCCCCCCCCCTCCTTGCCCACCTGCACATGGAATGTCCGGGCACCCCTTATTCTCACTCATTTACAAAATGCCCCGTGCACAATTTTAAAAAAAATCTAGGAATTGATAATGTTTAATAAGGAATGACAAAAACATTAGATTTTGACAAGTTTTGATTCATAGTTTTACGTACTCTTGTATTGTGAAGTATACGCACTTGTCGAGTCCTTGTTTGTACTTAAAATTTTGCTTAGTAATTTATTACGTTAGTTTTTGTCCCCCGCCTTTCGAAGAAAGCAGGGGACTATTAACATGGGTTCGTCCGTGCGTCCGTCTGTCCGTCTGTCTTTCCGTCTGTCACACTTATTGGGACACAATAACTCTTTTTCTAATTGAGCTAGAATATTCAAACTTAGTGTAGGTGTTTATTAGATCATCACCTTGATCGAGTTCGAAGACGAGCATTTTCTATTTAGGGTAAGCAGAGATAAGCAATTTGATTGGTTGATGCTTTGGGATGCAATAACTTTAGTTGTAATTAAGTGAGAGTGATGAAACTTGGTATATAGTTTCATTTCATCAAAAAGTTTTATTAATGAACATTTTCTGCTGAGGGTAAGCAGAGCGATAAGCAATTTGATAGGTCTAGACTTTGGAACACAAAAATTCTCTTTCTAATTAAGGTAGAATGTTCGAGCTAGGTGTAGGCGAATGCCTTAATGGAGTTCGATTATAAATATTGTCTGATTCTATCTGATAGAGAGTGATGATACTTAGTGTATAGTTTAATTGCTCAATACTTTTGAAAAAAAAAATGTGCAATTAATTAATATATGTCATCTATTTATTTTGGGATTTCGGCGGGGGACACCAGCCTCACTGTTGGCTTGTTTTTATTGGTTTTGTTGTACTATATTGTATTGTTTATTTGGCGATACCCAAGTGCCTTAATTCTTTTTAATGAGCATATATATTGTAAAAATAAACTATTTATGACTGCAGCTCTCCCCCATTATCAGTTTTCCGATACATGTATGAAGTAAGTATATTGTCTATAAATACAAAACAAAATCACCAGAAATGCCACATACAGTAGATAAAACTTTTAACGAAACAAAAGTAATGGTTATTAAAGCTTATCCATTATTAATTAGAAAATTTACAATACAAAATCAATTTGTTCTAATATGATGATATTGTATATGCGTTTGCTTTCGTATTAGTAAAGTCGTTAATTTGCAATTTGATATTATTTGACATCATGTTTTCTATAATATTTGTAGTTGGTTTGGAATAAAAAAAACTTAATATTAATAACTGGTCTGAAATAAAAACCTAATAGATATCGCCTGTCTCATTTTTGTAATGAATGGATTTAAGTTCTCGGCAATATGACTCCAAGAATAGCTATTAATTATTCCAGAATCTCATCTGTAACTGTGACTGTAATTTTAGCCCTTTAATGAAGATAGCGATTCATGTCTATGTCTATACATGTATTATGAATATTATTAATATATATTACATGCAGATTTTTTAAAGGGCAACAAACCAGACAGTTCACGTGGTGCAGACAAGCATCCCCCACCCCACCCATGTTCACGGTGATCTTTTGTAATCTAACGCAGCACCCGTTATGGAATATAAAAATGAACAGTTTATTGTCCATTCAGAATGTTCGACCCCCATAGCCCAATGGACCGATTGGGTTTTTGAACGTCCACTATCGAAATTTCTTTTTACCACTCTACAGATCATAGTTCTGTTCGGATGTTATTTGCAGGGATCATTCATTGGTCCACAAAGAATAACCCAAATCAGATTTTTTTTAAGAAGCGTAAAAGATATGTGTTATAGTCCGGTGGCTGAAGGGGGGGGGGGGGGTGTCGCCATCCGAGCTGTGTATTTATGAGACAAAGTTTTTCTAGATAAGTTTTTTGTGTAGATTCCGAACCTGGGTGGTGATCATGCGTTTGATGGGACGTTTTCGAGATATAGGGGATCAAATGTCTACAATGGGTTTGTATATAAGGGTAGGGCGCTGCCATTATATGTTGATATAATATCAATAAAACAAAAACTTCTAGGATTGCCCATCTGTAAATAAGTGTTTATGACGCCACTGGTCAACTGTTTTGATTTGTGAGGAGTTGGGATGGTGGTAGCAGGTATAGGTGTGCGTGTGTGGAGGGGGGTCATTATGTTGACATAAATGATGATCATGTATTATATACTAATAAAACATAATTTTTTGAAGACTGCCAATCTTCTAAAAAAAAATGATTATGATGCCCCTGGATACTGTTCGATTTGTGGTGTGGGGGTAGCAGGTGTGCATGTGTAAAGGGGGGGGGGGTAAAGTGGCGGGAAATGAGTTCACGTTGATTTAAGTGAAGATTTTCTTAGAGCTTGGTAAAAATTTCACTGTGCATCTCTAAATATGTGTATATTAGATAACCATTGTATGTGGGAGGGGGTGGGGATAAATGTATTTTGGGGGACAGAAACCACTTGGTTCAAAATTGACTTGAAAAGTGTTTATCGATCTTTTCGTTCAGTACCAATATCGTCATTCAAAATATTAAATTATAATGGTACTTTTCGAGAGATCTCGAAATGTCATCAAAAACACATGTTTAGATATTAGTTTATTCTTATAATATGAGCAGGATCAACAGCTCGCATTTATTCTTTGGATATGCTTCAAATACCATTTTAAATTGTAAAACTTCATTCCAGCCTTGTATTGCAGCAAAAGACTACTCAGGCAAGATGGTAATAAAGAAAGAGAGTTTTGGTTTTTTTCATCACAAATAAAATTCCTCCAGAAGAGCTTTTTTTCTAGTTTCTTCTACTGATGTAAGTCGGTTTTCGCCGTACAATTTTTTCATTATCAGCAATTACGTCATTCCAGCCTTTTACACATTGTTAGAAAGTTAGGATTTTCTTGAAAAGAAAGACAGACGGTTGTTACCACAGGTCGGGATATTCTCGAAACTTTCAATACTGATCTTGATTGGATCAAAAAATATCAAGATTAGTTTTGAAAGTGTCGAGAATATCCTAGAACTGATACCCAACCACGAGGACACCAAAATATCTTACCTGCTCCTCTTCGCATTTCAAATTAATAGAGGTGCTGAATCATATTGTATTTTGCGTTCTTGCTCGAGCGAAGTAGATATCCCAATCATTCTCCCCCGCAAATGATGAATCAAATATACTAATTCTGATCGATAATGAGACTGACAAAGATACAAAACATCTCAAAAGGCAATTTACATCGGTAGATGACGCTAGTTAAAATATTTTCTGGGTGAAAATATGCGAGCTGTTGGCCAGCAACCAAGAAAATGAACTTTTGATTTTGAATCTTCTAATGAAGACAAAGAATAAACTAATAACTAAACATATCTCTGAGTTACTGTGTTTTTCAGTTCTCTTGAACGTACCATTATAATTTAATATTTTGAACGAAAAGGCTAACGAGATACCACTTTAAACCCAATTATGAACGAAATGATTTCTGTCCACAAAAATATGTTTTGCTAATTATGAACCAAGTGATTTCTGTCCTCCAAAATACATTTACCCACAACCCCCAACTTATTTATGCCTCCCCCCTACCACACACGCACACCTGCTACCCCCACCCCACAAATCAAACAGTTGTCCATGGGCACCATAAACAGTTATTAGGAGATGGGTATTTAAGGTTTTATTAATAATATGATCATCATTTCTATTAACGTAATTTTTCACCACCCCCCTTCCAGACACGCACATCTTCACCTGCTACCCCCCGGCCAACTTCACCACAAATCAAAACAGTTTTCCAGGATCATCATAAACACTTATTATGTCAACATAATGACAGCCACCCCCCACCGTGGCTACGGGCCCCAAAAAATCGCCTTAGTCCCCCCCAGCCCCCCACACCAATATTTCGCCAACAAAAAATATTTCTTAGGAGTGTTCTTAGCTGGCCACATCCTCAGTCCCTCCAAAAACACACACACACTCACACAACAATTTTATAAGCCGGTTACGGGCCCACAGACCCCCCCCCCCAACACACACAGTGTAGACATTTGACCCCCTATATCTCGAAAACGCCCCCTCAAACGCCTGATCATTACCCAGATTCGGAATCTACACAACAAACTGGTCTAGGAAAACTAGGTCTCATAAATGCACAGCTCGGGTGCCCCCCCCCCCCCCCCGGTTATAAGAAAACACCCTGTCGCTTTTTTGTGACAGAATTTGGTGACCTTGACTTTAGAGTCATCGCAGTCGACTTTATCACTGGTGGGCGTAGTCTATGCTTTAATTAAAGATACATTATGGCAGATTAGATAAAGACTGAAATTTTCAGTCAAATTAATCCACTCTGAAACGAGATTTTAGCGATTGAATTTTCGGCCAAGCCTCGATCATCATTACTAAAGTCGGTACGATAAAATCATAAATGAAAGTTGAGCAGCTAATCGGATCCTAATCCAGTAAATATAACAGACTTGCGTTGACATCGAGAGTTGATTATGGTCTCGATCAGTTAAAGATACATTATGTAAAATTTAGATAAAGAGCTAGCCATTCTTGTTATAATATTTCGAAAATAGAATAATTTGAAAAATCCATTCAAATTACTCTATTGCGAGCGAAGATATTAGCCTTTGAAGTATTTCGACAAGACGTGTGCAATAAATTCAACCACCGTACTGGTTGTTCAAAGCTAAGTCTCGCTTCTCCATTTTTAGTTTAAATCAAAATATGACTGAACTGTTCTAATCTATATAATATTGCAGAAATCCGATGCCATAGAGTTGATTATGGCCTGGATAAGTTAATTAATGTATAATTAATAATTTAGAAAACGTTTCGGGCCTAAAATTCGAAAGACCTGAAAACAGACAGATTTAGCTCTTGCGTAATTAATGTATGTTAAATTAATGTCTTATTAATAACATTTCAGGCCTAAAGGAAGACCTGAAATAGGGAGATTTAGCTCTTGCATAATGTATATATTTAAAGTACAGGCGACTTTACTGCTGCCGTTGATAGGACTGTACTCGGCTTCCCAATACAGAAAACATTCCACGAAATATCGTTGAACAAACAAACATGCGTAGCGTTGCCGCCGTTTGGGTCGTAAATGACCAGCAATATTATCTCTCATTTTTCGAGGTTATAAATATCAAGGATAATCCCCAAGACCTCACGCAAACTTGACGTTGTCTCCGACCTAGACCCCCCCCCCCCCTGCTGAAACGGCTGGACACCCCTATGAGGCGAGAGGTCTGTTGTAAAATTGTCTTGGGGAACTGGTTTTTCCCAAAAAATAATGTAAAGTTCGTTTAACAGCCAAAACTCACAACGTTATATTTACCATAGGAGTGTGTTTATTACAATATGGATATATTATGCTAAGCACGTCTCGAACGTCGAAAAGAAAAACACTTTTAAATGTAAAATTTCATTTTATTGTTTTGAACAACAATTTTTATTTTTATTGTTTTAAACATAAAATTTTATTTTTCGTGAACTCTAAACTGAACTGTGACAACAGTGAATTTATCAATCGGCTATTAAATGTTCAACATATCGTGGATGTTAGAAGGATTAACAAAAAAAAAATCATACATTAATTTATTCTACAAATAGATAAAAAAAAAATACAAAACAAACGCTTTCCTTTCTTGGTCTCCTTCGTCATCAGCATGGTAAAAAAGAATAGATATTTGTTGTAATATTCGCCTCGATAGTTACAATGTATATATTCGGGGTGGAGGGGACTGGCAGGAATGTTACAAATCTTAGGTCAAAGTTATTAATCTATTTCAATTCAATTTTCTGACACGGGTCATTATTACTGCGGGCCCTAATATTGGTAATCATTGCTTTGAAATCGGTAAATTGAGCCAAAGAAAAGATGTGTTTAGCATTTCTCTCGGTGACTACGGATTCCACTTCCTGCTTGGCGGCTGGTGAAGTTGCCAGTCCAACACCCAAGGCCCAGACCTTAGACTTCTTCTGGAGGTATGTTGAAACTGTGTAATGTAGATCAATACCACAGTTAGATTGTCCGTCTGTCACCAATAGGGTATCTTTTACTGTATAATCTCTCATACCTGAGAAAAAGAAGAAAATAAAAACGATGTCACTTTATTTACGCATCTATTTTGTCCGAAAACAAAACCCAATACAAACTATAGCCTACCTACTGGACCAGAGAGAGAGAGAGGGAGAGAAGAGAGAGAGAGAGTTTATTGTCCACTCGACACAAACTATGTAATTCGCGTAGGGGTCTTTAACAGTGGGAGGAAACCTGGGGAAACCTAGGGCAGGCGACCCTACTCCTTGTCACGTACAACCGCGGATTCGAAACCACGCCAGTTGACTCAATGACAGGCCTAATGATACAGCAAGCAATTTTGCCACGGGAGATGTCTAGGCTCTGCATGGTTTAGAGGAAAAATAATGGTCAATTCAATGTGACGAACGCTTTGAAACGTTTATCCTAGACGAGTATTAAATTGATTAAAGCTTTGGGGTGATTTTATCAAGAAATATAACAACGGCAACTAAAGGGTCACTTTTATGACAATGAACAGTGTTTTTTATTTATCTTAAAGGTGTCAGCCTCAAATTGGGGAATTTCTCGGAATGTAAAATACAATAACAGACCATTATGGGTAAGGCTAGGTGACAATTTTTGTCACGATCTGTGTCTTAAAGAGTGACAGTCCCGATTTTTTTACAAAGACCACAAATAAATTGCTCATTTACCTAGTTTAAAAGTTTCAGTTCAAAACCCAGTACTATTTGTATTTTTAAAAAATCGCCAAAATACATTAATCTCTGATAATTATTATAACCGTAAAAATAGAAGGTTTTCTCTCCCTTTATGCTCTCTTCAATTATTTTGAAATCGCAGTTTAAAACATGAAATGCACAATTGGCAGACTTCATAAAAGCATGCACCATAATTATTCTGTAGGCTGAACCTTTTTATATGTTAATCTTTTTTGGTGTCACCCAATACAGTAAACACTATTTTTTAAAAAAATATAATATATGCAAATCAATGCATAAAGTGCAATTCAAATAAATTGTTTAAATTTGACATTTTGTGTCGACGTGTCAGGTTTGGTATTTAAAGGAGCGGTCCCGGTTGAACTGGAGCTCCGCTATAAAAGATCGGTTGAATAAGCAAAGGAAACGTTAAAATGTTGAACCGTTTGGAAACGGTTTATAGAGGGCACTTCTCCAAGTTTAGGCATCAAAAGGTCAAAAATATGAAAGCGATACCGACCGGCTTTGTTTGTAGATTTCTGTATGGAAAAGAAAAATCTGTTAAAAATATACCGTTAAAATACAAATCAGCAGTTCGTAATAGAGTTTCAGATCCTTCAACAAACTTCACATATATTTTATCATTTAAATAATGATTGATAAGACGCATTTCATTCCTAGTAAGCAAGGACAAACATTGTTATTGTGATTACAATATAATTAACGTAAAATTTCATACATTTCATACGTGTCATATTTGTTAAACCGATATCTGAAAGGTACGTGAAAGAACGGCCCAAATCAAATAAATACTATTACACGTTTCAGTGTATATTTAAAGAGTAAGCTACATGTATTATTACTTAAAACAATATATTAATTTTTTCCTTAAAATATCTAATTTATTTCTAATCGATAATGAAGTAACCCAAGTATCAAAACTTTTTAAGGGATAAATTAAAGCAAACTCGAGTTATTAAATGGCCATGACAATTGGCAATTGTTATGAAGGTCTGTGGATCAGTTTTTCGTAAAATCAGGATTCATAATCGAGGAAGTTGCGTTCCCATATGCGCGAATGACGAAGGTCCACAACCTTGATATTCCATACTTTTACTCTATTTATCCGCAAGGAGTGTCCTCGTAGGGTACAGTTTCGGTGGTCGGATAGCCGTTGCGATAGAGAGGCGGCTTCTTACCAATGCATCGAGGGTTCAATCCCAGCTCAGGGCAAGAACTTTATCGTTGTTAGTGAGAGGGATATTCGGTCTCCCGTCCGATCAGGCAGGTTTACCCTGAGTTCTTCGGTTTCTTCCTGCAGTAACGATCTGTGCCAAGGGCCAAATTGAAAACAGGCCTCAGTCCTAATTTGTTACCCTTGTATAATGACGAGATTATTATTATAATTATTATGTCCTATTTTCACGAAATTCGAACTCAATCGTCATTATGATATAACGTTGTTTTTTTTAAATCGGATAAATATTTTGAACTCTAGATAGACCACAGGCTAAAAACGCGATTTTTCGTACCATCGTGGATTATCCAGAGGGTTACAGTCCTATGTGCACGAATATCGAAAGGAACCGACTGGTTATAAACATGACGTCAGCGCATGGAGTCGAGGACAATCGCTAACAAAAGAAAATAATGTAAATATTGGAAACAAGTGGCTATGACATCGTTTTGTGGGGAGAATTTATGCAAATCAAAACGGAATGAAATGGGGTTTAACGTCCTACAATTATGAACCTAACCTTGGCTAATGGAAGACGGGGCTAGATTGAAGAAAAAACACATCTGAATGAAATGGCAGAGGTTAGATCGCCTGACATTACGAATTGTTAAATAAAAATAAGCCGAAGCGACAGCAGGTAAAATCGAGGCTTCAACAGGCATTGTATTCCTGTTCTTTTTTGCAATTATATACATGTATTGTCTAGTTCGGTATGGTGTATATATACGGATAGAAGGTCAGATTCCTGTGATTTAATAAACAGTTCGAATGATGCTCTCGATCTTTTTTTGTAACGTTACGGTTGGAAGTATACTGTATTGATATCGCATGTTGGCGAACGACTTCAACTACCCAATACTAACTTAATACTGTACTTCTCTAAGTGTCGGCTATTCTACACCCTCACAATGAGAGGAAGATGAACGAGTGTTATAAATATAATTGAGAAAAGCCGATAATGATGGCGGATGTCTAAGATTACGGTTCATGTAAGATAGGCTTTTGACAATGTCAAAATATTATACATCTATATTAGGCCCTCTAGATCTTAAGACTGTAGGTTCTCAGTACTGCCTACCCATGCTCTGTTTACTAACATGACTTATTTAATTCAAACAGATGAGTTACAATCAAAATTTCGTAGTAACGGTCTTTCACTTCTTCTTGTCCAATCTAATTAATATACAGATCTACTACATGAAGATCTTACCGGGTGGCACCAGAAGTCATACGAGAGGATTTCTACCCTGTGATGTCAGATAAGTAAGTGATTAACTAATAATTAATAAGCGTTGATGTTTCTAGAGGGATATCCACATTTCAGTTTCATTTGCTTATCCCTCACATCAACCAAAACGTGGGTTATATCACAATTCTTCCAGATCCCAGTTTAGTTAAAGCAAGTTAAACGAAATTTTGAGCTATAAAAAAAAGAAACGAAAGAGGACCTGGAAGATTGCTTCATTTCCAAAGCACACAAAAAATGTCATAATTTGAAGAAGCATTTTAATACCATGCTATAGGTATAAACTATTATGTTGATGCGAATAACTTACTACTATTCTAGCCATAAAATGACCCTCGATGAATCTACTACACAGCTTTTATTATCACGAGACCAAAATACTGAGCGTGATACAGTAAGCCCTCAATTTCAATAGATACTCTTGTAAACTAACAATATAGTATCAACGGTTGTGACTTTTTCATTTATTAGTTAATTTCTTCAAGTTGACCACATTAATAGAACATGGCTTATTTAAACGGCGAATTGTAAAATGTCGCACAATATGAAAAAATGTTTCATGTTTATTTTTAACCCTATATACATGCCTAAATCTTTTCAAAGAAAGTTTTTTTCTATCAAACAAGCTAATATTGTTGTTCCTTTTTGCAGTATAGGAGTGTTTCGTGTGTATTGTTCAACAGTGGGTGTTGCGACAAGATAAAATGTTAATATATATATTTTTTCATGAAATGATTTGGTTTTTGGTAAGTGGATCACTTGATAGTTAACACTTCAAGATACACAATTAAATAAAAAGAGTGACGTAATCGTTTCGTATTATATAAAACACGAAACGAAAAATAATATGAAACGAAATATTATTTAGGTACTTATAACTACAGCTTTTCAAACAATTTAGTTGAATTTTTCCATTTTTTAAAAATAAGATGTGTTACGATGAAATTTGTATCATCAATTAATTGGAATATTGTAAAATAGTACAATTTATTGACCAGAATAAAGATTGGGACATATTATTCAGTTACAACAAGAGTGGTATTGGGCCTTAAAGAGACCGTAGCAGAATATTCCTACCATGGCTACCGCTTTCGGACAAGCAAGCAAGCTAATAGAAGAAAGACAGACTTTTTACATATAATGAAATAAAGAAACTTAAAGGATTTATTGTTCAGTAACATTTAAAGATGTGGTTACAGCAATAATTGGAAACAGAAAAGTTCGGTAGTAGTAGGGGGTTTATTAAAAAATGACCAGAAAAGGTCTGTAGTAGTTGGAGGATTTATTAAAACTGACCAGAAATAACTTTTTTTTTACATAGGAAACAACAAAGGTATGTAATAGTTGAGGGGTTTATTTAAAATAACCAGAAATATTTTTAAGAACGTGTCTTGGTATAAGTTGTATTTGAAAAGACTTGAATAGATTAAACTAGCGCGGACATCCTTGTTTGCGGGTTCCAATTATGAGCAATCGTCTGAAACCAGCTCTGGTTATAGTTTAAACAATATTGTATTCTTTAGAAAAGGATTGAACAACAGGCAAAGCCTATATAAGTTCTTTCCAAGCTCCCAGCTCTGGTTATATGTTAAAATCATCCAAAAGTTACACCACCTTTACCCGACCCCAAGATGTTTAAAAACACAATTTGTTAGGCTTATCCGACATCGTTTTATCTTTTTGGGGTATTTTGATTTTATATTTTCTGTTCCTATAGCACATCGTTTGACCTACCCGGCATCATGCGTTGTCTTATACAGTAAATCTAAAAAATAATCAAGACCAAAAGCATGCTTACCATTAACGGTACTAAATATATCTCTAGCAGCAATGTTCATGGCATCTCCGGTACAGGTGTTACCAGCATAATGGCGAAGTTTGCGTACTTTTTCCTTCAAAGTTTCTGGGTCCTGGTCATCACCGAACTTATGAATGATAGTGACGTTGGTAGCGAACTGTATTATAGCCATTCGGTTGTTACTCCTGTCTGATCCAAAGCCACCACAGAAAAGATCTATCATAATCTCTAGACCCTCTTTCATTAGTTCAAAGTCCTTGTCAAAGATACTACCACTGGAATCAAGTACGATCAAAATGTCACGTGGTAGGTTTGGGTTGCTTCCATTGGTTAGAAATTCTCCTTGGAATTGATCAGCAACACTTGCATTATCTGAAGATATAAGGTGTCATTATTAGCTACTATTCTATTCAGTTTGACATAGTTTCGGTCACGGAAAGACTATTTTTCGATTTCTTTTTTGCTGTTTAGATTTCGAATATTTGTAAAGGATATTTAAATTCAAAGTGCAGATATTCATATTCCATTGTCATTGCTAAACGTCAGACTACCTACCGTAACTGGTATATTTGCTAATATCAACTGTTTGTACGAGTTCAGATTCGTCTGGGCATCCACAACCATTTATCTTAATTTCTCGGGTTCTTTTAATCTGACCGAAACCTTGTGGCTTAGACCATTCCGACCACTCTGAAAGAACGCATTTCTGTACGTCTTCTGCTCGAATAAGTGGTGTTGTTAAGGACAGTTTACTACATAAAGGTTCAAGTTGTCGGCTTGCGGCTTGATCAACCTGAAAATAGAACAATTAATTTAGAAACTTGACTCTTTTCAAAAAGGTGTTCTATACATTTGACTATTTCCAAAAGATGAAAGTTTTGTTAATTGGAATATAGGACATGGCGCGATTACTGTTTTTTCTTTCAATGAATTAAGCAACACACACAACGAACAAAAATAACCCAAAGGAGAAAAAAAACGCGAAAACATTCAATATACGCTTAAATTACATTGAACTGGAAATACACAGAACACAACTATCTGGAATATCGAAAAATTGTTTACTACTGAGCGAGGTTTCGACTATGATTGCTTTAAAATACAGATGCGACGTCATTATTTGATATTGAGGTATACCATTATTTCAAATAATGATACTGGCAACTGTAAATAAGTTGTTTGATTTTTTCTAATGTAAATCGTTATATGAAAAATTAATTATTATTAAGCTTTCATATGTATTTACATATGAAAGCTTATTGTTTCTGTTAAGATTATTATTCTTATTTTTTTTTTTTGTGTTTTATTCACAAATCGGATTTCTCAGAATCTACTCATAGGATCTTTCTGAAACTTTTACCTACCCCCCCAAAAATGGGTGGTGGCTGTTGGATAAATATATTTTCAAAACGTTTTTCGCATTCGAAATCACCGAATTTTACGAACAAATGCATTTGACCTACTTTGCTGTTACTTTGTGACTATTTCACCTATTTTACTAAAAAAAAATTCTTTGAATACCTTGACTCCTTTACTTCAAATCTGCAATTTCGGATTTTCGAATTTCGAAAATTCGTCGCTGTGATTTCGAACCGGAAGTTTACACCAACTCGACAACCTCTTTAGTAGTTGTACGATTTTCATGAAATTTAATATGTAAGTAGACCTTAATGACGCGACTTGAAAAATGACTTTAGAAATTTTCTAACTTATCTCCCCTTGGTGAAATCAAGGATCAAAGTTTTCCAAAAAATCGTCGAAATATAGGTCAGAATGACCTAGTTTTTTTTTTCTATACTAGACAAGGAATTACTAATTCGTACACAAAAAATGGAGTTTGTCGATCGAACCGGAAGTGCCACCATCTTTAAACGTGAAAAATCAATAAGGCTTTTTTGCTATTTTACTTACAGACTCGGGAGTTATATTTTCTGAATCCTTGTAGGCAGGCCTAAAAAATGTCGCAATAGAATTCTGATTTAGGTCAACCGGGAGTCACCATGTTGAATTGAAAATGAAAAATAGAAGCAATTTGAAGGGCCGAGACTTTGGAGCACAATAACTCTCATTCTAATTAAGCTAGAATGTTCAAACTTGTTGTAGACGTTCACTAGGTCAATGTTATGATTGAGTTCAAAGATGAGCATTTTCTGCTTAGGGTAAGCAGAGATAAGCATGCTGATTTGTTGATTCTTTAGGGCACGATAACTTCGGTTATAATGAAGGGAGGGCGGTGAAACTTTTGTTAGAAGAGAGTCTAACAGCTAGCCTGTTGTGTGAAATCATTGTATCATTTTTTTTAAATATCAGGGATAGCCGAAAAAAAGAGATTGAAAATCCAAAAAGTCGTATTTTTACAATTTGGAGCATGTTTAGAGGTCTTTCTCGTAAAGTCAACATACTATTTTTTGGGAACTTCTTCTACAAAGAGTCTTATTGGTAGTCTTTTATATGAAACCATCGATCAACAGTCCAACATATCAGGAGTAGAAGAACAAAAGGGTCGAACATTGAAAACGGCACCCTTTCATTGTTAAGCGAAACATGCAGTGTGGGTGACTACAATCTACGCATTTAGTCATCGTATAGAGTTTATTCAACAGTATCGAATTCCAACTGCTTAGGGATATTTTACGTGCACTCCAATGTGTACACGGGACCTTGGTTTTTCGTCCCATCCGAAGGACTAGACAGCTGTGCTTGTCAGGCCCTGCGTTCTGCCTCACTGGCAAGGGGAACCACGCCGGGAAATCGAGATGAACTTTTTCCGTGCAGAACTTTCAATTCAGGCCAAACGTTTATTGCATACGCTTAAGCTGGTCAGTTGGAGCTTATTTTCAAAAGTTTTGTAATAATCGGTTGGTAATTATTAAAGTACCGTGCACATTAAACTGTTAAAACAGAAATTTTCGCCCGGTTGAAATGTTTCTTGCTATAAGTCAGCAATTTTCCGAATTCAGGGAGGCTGGATGGCTGAATGGTTAGCATGTGCTCGCTGTATCGTAACGTTTGTCATTGAGTCAACGGGCGTCGTTTCGATCTCCAGGTTGCACGTGACATGGTGTATGATGTCCAATCTCGTGGGTTTTCTCCGTGTTCTTCGGTTTCCTCCCAACGGCTAAAGACCAGTAAGCGCAAGGGGAGTTTTTAAATAAAATTAAAAAACATATGTTAGTCCCGAAATGACCTAGTTTGTGTCGAATGGACATTAGGCCGCATTTCTCTCTTTCTCTTTTATTTTTAAAGTTTTGTAATAATCGGTTGGTAATCAAAGGTACTGTAAAGTGATAAAACCGAAAATTTCGTCCGGTTGTAATGTTTCTCAATTTAAAGCCAGCAATTTGCCGATTTTAAGGGGCAAACGTTTATTGCGAACGATTAAGCTGGTCAGGGGGAGCTTATTTTTAAAAGTTTTGTAATATTCGGTTGATAACTAAAGGTACCGTGCAAATTAAACTGTTAAAATAGAAAATTTGGCCCGGTTGAAATATTTCTCGCTGTAGGTCAGCAATTTGCCGATTTTAGGGAGGTTGCTTGGCTGAATGGTTAGCACGTGCGCTCTGTATCATAACGTCTGTCACTGAGTCAACTGGCGTTGGTTCGATTTCTTGATTGTACGTGACAAGGAATATGGTCGCATGTCCAACCTCGTAGGTCGTAACGCCGCTGCCCGGGTAAAATTTCCCTCATTGCACACTTTATGGCGTATGCCCGTCTTCAGTAGCCCATTTTAGGAGCAGCACAGTAGGACGTTAAACCCAATTCAAGTTCATTTCATTTTCTCTATCGAAAAAAAGAGATTGAAAATCCAAAAAGTCGTATTTTTACAATTTGGAGCATGTTTAGAGGTCTTTCTCGTAAAGTCAACATACTATTTTTTGGGAGCTTCTTCTACAAAGAGTCTTATTGGTAGTCTTTTATATGAAACCATCGATCAACAGTCCAACATATCAGGAGTAGAAGAACAAAAGGATCGAACATTGAAAACGGCACCCTTTCATTGTTAAGCGAAACATGCAGTGTGGGTGACTACAATCTACGCATTTAGTCATCGTATAGAGTTTATTCAACAGTATCGAATTCCAACTGCTTAGGGATATTTTACGCGCATTCCAATGTGTACACGGGACCTTGGTTTTTGTCCCATCCGAAGGACTAGACAGCTGTGCTTGTCAGGCCCTGCGTTCTGCCTCACTGACAAGGGGAACCACGCCGGGAAATCGAGATGAACTTTTTCCGTGCAGAACTTTCAATTCAGGCTAAACGTTTATTGCATACGATTAAGCTGGTCAGTTGGAGCTTATTTTCAAAAGTTTTGTAATAATCGGTTAGTAATTATTAAAGTACCGTACACATTAAACTGTTAAAACAGAAAATTTCGCCCGGTTGAAATGTTTCTTGCTATAAGTCAGCAATTTTCCGAATTCAGGGAGGCTGGATGGCTGAATGGTTAGCATGTGCTCGCTGTATCGTAACGTTTGTCATTGAGTCAACGGGCGTCGTTTCGATCTCCAGGTTGCACGTGACATGGTGTATGATGTCCAATCTCGTGGGTTTTCTCCGTGTTCTTCGGTTTCCTCCCAACGGCTAAAGACCAGTAAGCGCAATGGGAGTTTTTAAATAAAATTAAAAAACATATGTTAGTCCCGAAATGACCTAGTTTGTGTCGAATGGACATTAGGCCGCATTTCTCTCTTTCTCTTTTATTTTTATAGTTTTGTAATAATCGGTTGGTAATCAAAGGTACTGTAAAAGTGATAAAACAGAAAATTTCGTCCGGTTGTAATGTTTCTCAATTTAAAGTCAGCAGTTTGCCGATTTTAAGGGGCAAACGTTTATTGCGAACGATTAAGTTGGTCAGGGGGAGCTTATTTTTAAAAGTTTTGTAATATCCGGTTGATAACTAAAGGTGCAAATTAAACTGTTAAAATAGAAAATTTGGCCCGGTTGAAATATTTCTCGCTGTAGGTCAGCAATTTGCCAATTTAGGGAGGTTGCGTGGCTGAATGGTTAGCACGTGCGCTCTGTATCATAACGTATGTCACTGAGTCAACTGGTGTTGTTTCGATTTCTTGGTTGTACGTGACAAGGAGTATGGTCGCATGTCCAACCTCGTAGGTCGTAACGCCGCTGCCCGGGTAAAATTTCCCTCATTGCACACTTTATGGCATATGCCCGTCTTCAGTAGCCCATTTTAGGAGCAGCACAGTAGGACGTTAAACCCCATTCAATTTCATTTCATTTTCTCTATGTTGCTTATTTATTATAGTGGATAAATATTTTTCTGGTTCTAGCAATTATTTAATTTCTGCATAGAAATCTTGCTTTGGCCAGTTTTTTTTTATTGCAGAGTGCCATTCTTGTATATTGCAGTCTATGACCCTTTGTTTAAAACATGCTTAAGAAGTCGTCACGATTTCCTACTTATAACCAAACATATTGGAAATATTAGTCTGGCATTATTAAATCCTAATTTTATTAGTCTTATTTAAAATTAAACTTTCATTTAACTATGAACAACTCTTAACGTGTCTCTTTAAAACTATTAAATACTCTAAAACAGTAGCTCAACCTTTTGACCTAAACTCATTAATTTACCATTTTGTTGTGAGCGACTTCTTATTCTTCCTATATGACATATTGCACGTGTCTGATTTCAAAGGGGGGGTGGGTGGCTGAATGGTTAGCACGCGCGCCTGTCATTGAGTTAACTAGCGTGTTTTCGAATGCTCGGTTGTACGTGACAAGGAGTAAGGTCGCCTGTCCAACCTGCCATTTTTAATGTTTTCCCCCGCCATTTTCATTTCATTTTCTCATCCGTCTCATTACAGTAATACAACTTTCAGTTATTTTCCTTTAGTTTTCAGATTATTGTTATGCCTGGGTGCAATGATTCATACTATATTTAGACTTGTAACTTCGCGAGTTTCTTCTTATCCTTTTATTTAGGATACTTGATACAATCAATGACACGTGACGATAAATATGAAAGCTTTCATATCTGCATGGGACAGTAGCAGATCTAGTTATTATTATTATTATTATTATGTTTGATTAATGGTATCGAATAAGATATTGCGTACTATATTGAAAAACACTCAAGACTTACGCCCTCGTGCAGTATCAATATATGACTTACCTCGTCGATAGTTTTGGCTAGGACATTCTGTAAATTGCTCAAAGTATCTCTATACTGGTTTCTAAGATTTTCCATGCTGGATTTACAAGTTCTTGATTTCATCAAACGATCGTCTGGACAATCATCATTGGCATTGTTGAGAATGACAGTTGGGACGTCATTGATGAGAACGACATTTGGGACGGCATTACCCTGGACTAAACAGATGGCCAGTCCAAGTGTCACCAACCTATGCAATTTTGGATTCATATTTCTGAAATAGAAAAAAAAATATTATCACGTATTACATATAACTTATTAAATATAGTTCTTAGAAATATTTTGAAATATATCTTATTTCAGAAATATATCTTATTTTAGAAATATATCTTATTTTAGAAATATATCTTATTTTAAAAATAATTTCTATCGGACCTTCAAAAGACAATAATTATTACAATTTCAAAAATATAAATATCAGATTAGATAATTATGATGCTAGTATCAAATCAGATTCTGTTTTAATGTGTTGTTTACTTTACTTTCTACTTTCAATTTGGATATTGACTGCCTTTTCTATTAAATACACTCGAAAATTGTTCATAATATATCACCAATTTACTTGGGTATAGCTTTTAGTTTGTGGAGAGAAATTTGAAAATAGAATTAAAAGTTACGATGTTAGGTAAATCTCAGTCAGTGAAAAATGTGTATTTGTTTATTGGGTTTAGTATTTTAAAGTTGGCTGCTAAAATTACTCTTTAAGGTTACACGACTTGTCTTTCAAGCTTCGTTGAAATTTTCAAATTGCTTTTCTTTACTTTTACAGGATCTATTTTATTTATTTAACATTATGTTAAATTAATATCTTAACTTGCTTTTTTACTTGTATTTTTCACGTATTTACTCTGTTTGAGTTTAATAATAAAGCAAATTCTTTTTTTTCATTGCGTTTTAAGTTTAACACCGCACAGAGCAAGATACCCGTACTAATTAGTGTAACTGTAAACTGAAAGAGAGTGGTGAGAATTAAGAAAATGGGGCGTTGAAATCTAACCTACAACTTTTGCACAGGTGTGCAATTATCTGATTAAGACAAACATTAATTCCGGTTTTAGAAGACAACGTCATTTGAACTTTAAAAATATAGTCTCGTTAATTTGTTATAAACATGCTACCAAATAATTGTCGAATTTTTGTATTAATTCTACGTGGATAATTTATGAGCACCATTTCCGACAGTGGGGGTATATTATAGGGCCGGTTGCAGAAATTGCGGGACCCAATTTTGGAGGCCCGATGTTACAGGATTTGAATGCATTGTAGGATATGAATACAACTAAGCCTATGCGTTCATATTTAAGGCTCACTATATGCTTTACTTCACAATTAGTAATTGTTTAATACCTGAAAATAGCCACACCTGGCACACCAGATTGCCTGGCATATTAATAAGTTGGTGAGCTGCGGGCCAAAAACTTGCCCTGTGTGCGATATCCTACCACCTATATTATTTCGCATTATAGTTTTGGGATGTTAAAATTACAAACCAAAACAATCACACCAAGGGTACAAGCGTGGGTTTAAAAGAGCGGGGAGTCAAGGAGATTCCGGTCATTTCAAAAGAAATCTTGGTGATCTAGAAAGAGGATGACATAATGTCATGTCAAGCTGAGGGTAAAGACATGTTTAAAAGGTCTATGTTCGGTCTTTGAGTGTGTTATGTACATTGTTTGCTATACAGTTCGTCCTAATTAACAAACAGATAAAAGAAAAGAGGAGTTTGTATTAGCAGACAGTGATAAGAACTAAACGTGACGAATGACATTAAGCCCAATGATTAGCAGTATTAACAACAGGACGGAAGCTATCATGACGGCTTGTATATTTCTGTGAATAGTTTAGGCTGTGGGGGTAGAGTGAAATGGGGTTTAACGTCCACTCGACACAAACTATTTTAAGATTTCGCTTGCGCGTAGGGGTCTTTAACAGTTGGAGGAAACCAGAGGACCCGGAGAAAACCCACTATGTTGGACAGGCGACCCTTCTACTTGTCACGCACAACCGGGGATTCGAAACCACGCCAGTTGACTCAATGACAGGCTTTATGATACAGCGCGCAAGTGCTAACCATTCGGCCATCTACCCCCAGGCTGTGGGAGCAAGTGATATAATTATCGCTAAAACGTTATAATGTCCATAAAAAAATAGGCTGGCGGCTGCCAGACAGGATACGCCCACATTTTCGAACGATGGATAGAGAACAAGCAAAACAGAAAGTGATTTTTCCTACAATCAAAGGCCATAATTCACGAGAACAAGCTAAAAAGAAAGTGATTCTTTCTACGAGGACCACAATTCACGAAGTTACAAGTCGATATGCGCAAATATCAAATGGAAAAAAGATCTTTAGGTTATTAACGTGCATTTCAAGTTACACCAAAATCGGATAAAAATTGTGACCTCTACAGGGTCCACAACCTTGATATACTCTATTTAACGGCGGCAATTTTATCTTGCAATTTTAGTCCGAACTCAACTCAACCTTTTTAATGGTGTAGCGGTGATATAATCAAACGTTTTTTTTTATAAATCGGATAATAATTTTGACCTCGAAAGGGACCAAAAAGTTAATTTTTTGGACAATTAGGGGCCATAAATCAGGAGGTTACGTTCCGATGGGCGAAAATATCGTCAGGAACCAAGATCCTTAAGTTATAAACATGCATTTCAAGTTTTATCAAAATCAAATTAAAATTGTGACCTCTACAGGGTCCACATTCTTGATATACCACTTTTTTTTTTTTACACTATTCGCGTTCAAACGGTGGCCATTTTGTCTGCCTTAGGGTGTAACGGTGATATAATCAAACAGGTTTTTTAATCGGGTAATAATTCTGATCTCCAGAGAGACCACAAGCTAAAAAAGGTGATTTTTATCGACGATCAGGGGAACCAAGATCGTTGTGTTATTAACATGCATATCAAGTTTCATTGAAATCGGTTCAAAAGTGTGACCTCTACAGTGTTGACAAGCTTAAAACGTGATTTTTCTTACGGTCAGGAGTCATAATCCATGAAGGTACGGTCCGATATATGCCAATATCGAAAGGAACCGAGATCTTATTGTGATAAACCTATATTTTAAGTTTCATTGAAATCGGATAAAAATTGTGACCTGTAGACTGTTCACAAACAATGGTGACACGGACAGACGGACAGGGGCGACGGCAATATACGGCCACATGAAAATATGGGCGTATAAAAAGTGATTATATTAGCACCTAAAAGGAACGATCTTATAGCATGTTTTAAAATAATTTATATGAAATCTTGCTGTTGGTATTTGCAAGGACAATTCTCTGCAAACATCGCATGTGTACAAATTTCTAATCATAATAATTTCGTTTTTGCAAACACCAAGGGCGCGTTTGTTTACGATTTACTTTAATTGTCAGGATCATAACAAAACGTTTCAGTTTAAAGCCATATTCAGATAAAATTGATAAGATAACTTGTGTGACAAGGGTAAAGCCATTTTGTATATAGTTTTACAATTGGAAGCTTTAGGGATTTTCTTTACTCTGTATGGGGATAGTACCATCCATACGCGGTTCAAGGTGTAGTCGCAACTCGCGTTCTCTTCTATTTTCTTCTTCTGGATATTTGGTTTATGACAGGAATCAGTCGTTCGTGACCACAACTTGACGATGCTCACTGGAAACCACGGAATTGTAATAAATTGGACTAAATTTGTTTCAAATGACAAAGTCGTTTGCTATTCAACAAAACAAAACAATTAAAATAAATAATCGAAAAAAAGCCCCCAAAATACTTGGAATTAAAAAAGCTAATTATGAAAAGCCATTAATGTAATATTATTATAGAATCGACGATATTTAACTTACCAGGTTTAGTTTCGAAAATATCCAAAATTATTCTAATATTCAAGGACGATTGTCCGTCCGGCTATAAGGAAATACTTGTAACAAAAATAAAGAAAGAGTAATATTAAACTAGCTTTATATAGACTATACTTACAACACCTGATCCGCCCTTAACACAAAGTGACGTCATCATCAAAGGCTTTTTCCTCCTTTACCGACAGGTAAATACTGGGATTTACCTATAAGTATATAAACAGTCTCGATCATAGCGCACGAAATAGATGTAATGCTGAAAATCGTAGGCGTGGCTGGTTGATCGTGATGTAAAGTAAATACACTGTAAATAAATGCATAATTTAGTTCGATTGGAAAAAAGGTGAGCTCGCACGTGTGAAAAATACTCATGTGTTCCGAGTGCGTTCAATGTGCAGCGTTTATCCATAGAGATTTAGTCCATTTCGCGTATCACGATGACATGTAATAATTGAACTAGAAATACCCAGGAAACAATTTTATGGACTACAATTATTATTTATACTATTGAAACAAGTTACTAAAAAACAAACGTTCGGAGTAAAATATTAATAAAATATAAAAATAGCATTATCAGACAAAATAGTTATCCTAAACTTTAGCTATAGGAGATCCCCCATGACCAATAGGCATAATACACTTCTCGTTACAGAGATATAATAAAACATCATTATCATAAATTTATCATTATCAAAAGATATTATCATTATAGTAAACCATCGTCATTATCAATTGATCTATATACAATACCCTTATCAGTTGGTACAATAAACTTCTCATCTATGGAATATCATTATCAGTTGGTAAAATAAACTTCTCATCTGTAGAATATCATTATCAGTTGGTATAATACACTTCTCAGCTATAGAATATCATTATCAGTTGGTATAATACACTTCTCAGCTATAGAATATCATTATCCATGGGTAGCTAAAAAAATAATTATCATTATTAGTGGGTATAATAAATTTCTCATTTATAGAATATCATTATCAGTTAGTATAATAAACTTCTCATCTGTAGAATATCATTATCGATGTGTATAATAAACTTCTCAGCTATAGAGTATCACTATCGAAGAGTTTAATAAACTTCCCATTTTATAAAACATCTATAGAATGTCATAATCAATGTATAATAAACTTCTCATTTATAGAATATCATTATCCATGGGTATAATAAACTTCCCATCTATGGACTATCAGTATCAGTGGGTATAAACTGTCGAATACCATTATCCATGGGTATAATGATCTTCTCATCTAAATAATCTGTTCTCTTTGTATAATACATATACCAATGGAAGGTGAGAATTTGTTATTGGAACTTTTTGAAGGTTGATGAAATTGTGTCCAGTAAGAGGAGTAAAAGCATCAAAACTATAACAAAAACACAACGAAACAAAAACAAAACTGAGATAATAATTCATATATTATTTGAAACAATGGGCCAAAAATGAAACACCGGTGTACATATATTGTATTTTTAGCACATGATGTAAATTTTTATCACTTATAAAGATTTCCATGATAGATTTTGGGGAAAACATAAATAGGAAGGGTTTATTGCTATTGATTTAAATAAATAAAGCGACCACAATTGAGCGAAAAGAAAGAAAAGAAGGCATGTTATTTGGTTTCACAATATCTTATCACGACACTAAGGCGTATTTACTATACGACCAAGGAAATCTTTGTGGAATACGTAATAAAAATAATAAAGGAAAGTTCTGCCTGCTTTCTTCATGTTGACATGGAGGGCGGGAAGAAACATTCTCTGGGACGTTAAGGTCAAGCTATTTCACCCATTAGACATTTAATTGTAGTCTTTAAGATTTCAAAAAGAAAAACACATTCTTCTTCACATACTTAACGATTTTGATCTAACCTCTTAACTATAACCATGGGGTGGAAAATAGTTTTAGGCCAATCCAAATTCTCAACAGGGAAGTTTTTATACTAGCCTATATGTTGTCGACCCAAGTGTCTATTTTGCAAAGAAAAACTAGCGACGCGAGTTGAAACTCCTTCTTCATATTTACATTCCTTCTCTTTTTGCTGCTCGCGTTTAGAAGAAAATTTTGAAATATCCATGGTAAAATGCTCTACTCGAATGGGTGGTAAATGGTAAAGTATTTTAGAAATGACTATTTGCGGGGAAATATTCTAGAAATAACTGCTATTGGTGGTCAACTATTCTAGAAATAACTGCCCTTGGTAGTCAATTGATAACTGCCATTGGTGGTCAACTATTTCAGAAATAATTGCCATGGTTGGTAAAATATTCTAGAAATAAATGCCATTAGTGGCAATATGTTCTAGAAATAACTGTCACTGGTGGTAAAGTGCTCTATAAATAAATGCTACTGTGTAAAGTGTTCTAGAAATCACTGCTATTGGTGGTAAAGTATTCTAGAAATAACCGCTTTTATTGGTAAATTATTCTAAAACAGCTATTGGAGGTTAAGTGTTCTAGAAATACGTTTTCTAGAAATTACTAAAGTTTTCTAGAAATAAGTTTTCTAGAAATAAGTTTTCTAGAAATAACTGCTATTGTGGTAGAGTTCATGACTCTACGTATAACAGCCGTTGGTAGTAAAGTATTTTAGAAATAACAGATATTGGTGGTAAAGTATTTTAGAAATAACAGATATTGGTGGTAAAGTATTCTACAAATAAAAGATATTGGTGGTCAAGTATTCTAGAAGTATATGCTATTGGCGGTAAAGTATTCTAAAACTAACAGCTATTGGTGTTAAACTATTCTAAAAACAAAATTGGTGGTCAAGTATTCTAAAGTATAACAGATAATATTGTGGAGAGAAAGTATTCAAGAAGTAAATGCTATTGGCGGTAAAGAATCATTGATAAAAAAGACAGCTATTGGAGGTAAAGTGTTCTAGAAGTAACAGCTTTTAGTGGTCAAATATTCTAGAAATAACAACTATTGGCGGTAAAGTAGTCTACAAATAACTGCTACTGGTGGTAAAATGTTCTAGAACCAACTATACTATCGGCGGTAAAGTATTCTAGAAGTAGCAACTACTACTGGTACAATTAAAAGTGTTCCAGAAATAACTTCAATTGGGGGTTGAGGGTTCTAAAAACAACTGCTAATAGCGGTAATGTATTTTAAAAATAACAAATATTGGTGGTAAAGTATTCTAGAAATAACATATATTAGGGGTAAAGTATTCTATAAAAGTAACAGTTATTTGGTGGTAAAGTACTCTAGAATTAACAGCTGTTGGTGGTAAACTATTCTAAAAACAACAGATATTGGTGGTAAAGTATTCTAGAAGTATATGCTATTGGCGGTAAAATATTCTAGAAATAACAGTTATTGGTGGTAAAGTATTCTAGAAATAACAAATAATCTAGAAATACATTGTAATTGCTATTGGTAGTAAAACATTCTAGAGGCAACTGTGCTACTGGTGGTAAAGTATTCCAGAAACAACTGCTACTACTGGTAAAGTACTATATCTAGAAATAACTTCTATTGGTGGTTAAGTGTTCTAGAAACAACTGCTATTGATGGCAAAGTATTCTAGCAACAACTGATATTGGTGGTGAAATGTTCTAGAAATAACTGCTAAAAAATTGATATTCATAATGGTAAAGCGTTTAGATATAACTGCTACTATGAAAATGTTATAGAATGAATCGTAAAGTGTTCTAGAAATAGCTGCTTTGGTACTGGTGCCTGTGACCTACGAGATAATCTACGATTTTATGTGTGGGGCTAGCATCAAACCTTATGGTCTGACCCTTGCGGTACAAGAAGAGTGCTTCATTCTGTGACGAGTTGAGGTTACCCTTAGCACCCAGCGGACGGGATACATATATAAGTGACCACTCATAGGGTTAACGCTAGTCGGACATACCTACGTGAAGGGTGTCGGTGTCTTGCAAAGAATCGGTTTTCATACAGGTGGTGGAACCGTGGCCCCAACTGCAAGCAAGGTCAACCCTCCATATCAACCGAGCCTTTGCGAAATAAAATCTTTGATGACAACGCGGGCGAAGACTGTGTACGCCTGCCATCATCCCTATGGTTTCTATGCGATACCCTCTCATCTCACAGGAGTCCCACACGCACCTATGCCACACGGGTCTATCATTTGGCTGCTCTTGCATACAGGTGTAGCGAATGATAAGCATCCAGGAACAAACGATCGAACCGATGCTTGTCGGTGATATCAGGTCGGTGGAACAGACGTAAAATTTAGCTTTTTCACACACACAAACACACAAAGGTGCTTTTAACTTCTTTTAGAAAGTTTTCGCCTTTAAGATAAAGATTTCTGAAAAAGGCTGATTTAAAATTTTCGTTAATGTATTGATATGAGTGTATATTATGCAGAAAGAAAATCGATTCATGACAACCATGGACGTAAAATTAACTAAAGATAAAATCCAAATTTTAGTAGATACTTCGATTTTGATTAGTTAAGTACTAAAATCAATCTGATATTATCCAATCAAATTACTAAAATTTGGATTTTATATTACTTTAAATTTCGTGCAACAGGCCCCAGGGCCCTGTTTCTCGAAATCTTAACTAAAGATAAAATCCAGATTTGGGTAGATACTTCAAATTTGATTGGCTAAGCAATAAAAGCAATCTATTATCCAATCGAATAACTAAAATTTGGATTTTATCTTATGTAAAATTTCGAAAAACAGGCCCCTGCCCTTAAACCATTTGTCAATATCGTATAATTTTTGCAGTGATCATTGTTCATTCTTTTCTCTTTTTTTGCTTATTATTCATGCGGTGACAAATAAAATCAGGCGTTTTGCAATAGAAATAAGTCGAAATACATGCACCAAAATTATAAGGATTAAAATACAGACGATAAAAAAACAAAACACACACAAATCCAAGAACTGTTGTATTCTTTTACGAAAAAACAGTTCTCTTTGTTTTTTTTATCAATTTTTTTGTAAGTTGAATTCTTGGAAAGTCATGAATAAAATATAACGTGTTATAGTTGCATAGCATAATCCTTAATGTTTGAAGGAAGGGAGTTTTTGTCGTTTGGGTTTTAAACGTAGGCTTGCATCAAATTAAATTTTATTCTGCACCCATTATGATTTCGATAGCTATTTTTTTTTACACCCGATTCAAATAGAATAAATGAAAGTCGGCTCTACACTTTTGTTTCACTAAGGATTAAATAAATACATTTTCGCCATGTAATGTTTCCGGACCTGTAGACGTTCTGGTATTTATGTACTACTTATACTTTGAGATTGAGCTGCAATTAACTACATTCAATTAGAGCTAATTCCACACCTTTACTTGTCTAGAAACCTAGCACTAAACAACACCATAAACAAAGAAAAGGACAATAAAAAGAATACAAATGGGGCGTGTGTAAGGAATCTTTTTATACAATAGAAGCCGTTTGTTATAAAGAAACAAGTACGACATACAGGCGCTGGCATAAAGGCAACCGAAGAGAGTACGACACCAAAGTCGGTTTTTCTTTTCTTGTTTGTGGCCTTATTTCCTGTCTAATCGTTTAGTTATACATGTTTAAATAAACTTTGTGTAAAAGGTCTACTTTATACGGCTTTATAATTTATAAAAGACACAGGGGGTGTGGAAATATAATCAATAAAAGTTAATCGTTGACTTTTTCCCTCTTGTTTAATTATCTATTGATGTATAGATAGATTAAAAAGTACCACGAGGCGATAGAATACATTCCAAGCTCTGGTTTAAATTATTTAAATTCGATGGCTTAAATTTTATATTTTTTTCACTGAGGATTTTTTTTTGATGTATGAAAATGATTGAATGGAATATAAGATTTTATTTACAAATCTCATATTTATCCGGTAAACTCTGTTGAAGTAAGCTTTTGCTATCGGCGCGAAAAACCCTGAATGAGTGATATTGACCCGATGTTCGTCTGCAGAAATATTTATCGACTGTACAGCGATTACTTTGATGTTAAGGGCCCATACACGATCCAACATGTTTGACGAAGCCCATACACGATCCAACATGTTTGACTGTTTGACGAACAAACTAATGTTTGACAAACAAGTTTGAACGTGTATGGGCAACGTCAAGCTTTCAAACATGTTTGATCCAACATGTTTTATCAAACATGTTGGATCGTGTATGGGCCCTATTAGTCAAAAATGTAACAAACGAATTAGAATGACATTTTAAAAATTTTAGCGTTTGCTTACTAACCTTCTATTTATTCTACCTTACAGTTAATGAGCGATGTTCTCCCTCTGAAAGAAATAATTTATTTGTACCAATTAAACATGCTATAACTATAATCTAAGCAAATTAGTGTTTTACCCCGTGGAGTGGCCACAATCTCTCCCCTTTTTAACAGTTCATTAGAAGTTTCATTTCTCGGCCGTTTGCAAACAGAGATGTATGGAACCTAACAGGGACATTCATGGAACAACCCCTATCACCCAAATCAATATTTGGGGCGACAACGTGATTTAGGTGGAAATCAGCTAGAATACTAATTAATTTGATTTACTACACAGTGCACATGGAACACAAAATTATTTATATCTAAATCTCTAATATTTGGGACCTAGAAATTGACACAAATGGGTCACAACGCATAAAATAATGTAATATGAATGTATATAAACTGATTTACATTCAATCATTTCTGTCTTTACTCTCATTTCAAATCAGTTATGTTCGGCGAAATACGCCTGATGTCTCAATCGAAAGTAAACCTCCAGCGTCCGGTTATTCCTGTCTACATAGTATTTATTGCGTATGCTCTCCAGATAAGAATATGCCACTAAGCCAAACCTCAGCAGATTCCAGTACCCTACATCTGGCGAATCTGCCGAGGTTTGCCGAGAGGACAATATGCGTCACCTGTCAAAAATGGGCCTGAAACGCATCATATTACACGATTCGTGTAACAATGGTAATTTTTTTTAATTTGTCTTAAATATTGGATTTCGGAAGTCCCTCTTTTCCCCGTAAGATCATGACATCATTGTCGAAGATTTTGGATGATATTGAGTTAGAGACTTGCCTACTTTAATTTAGGACCCATAAACACCTATAGATGTTACATTTTAACAGACACACAAAACTGAATGAAATCGACAATTTAATTGTTGTCTCAAATCAAAGACGTTGGGTCATTTTCCCATAACAGAATGGTTTTAGCATAGGCTGCTTAATTGACTGGTTAGTATTATAGTAATTTGTATGGTGGGTGGTATTATGTTAAGTATGACATGACGTATTATGAATCACCCACGATCCTACATCCGTAATAATACATATCTTTCATAAACTTTACGTATGATCTTTTATTGTTGTGACGGTTATGAAAACGTGACATTTACCAAATGTACCGTTTAACATGTCCAGGACATTATGAACGCTGTTATTATCGTTGACTACCAGTTTGGCCTACATGTTTGGAAAAATTAAAATCAGATCAAGAAACATTAACAAATCATAGCAGATCACAAATGTTTAGTGTTAGCTTGTCCACCATTACATGTAGCACTCTTGTGATTTATCCGGGGGAGATGTGGGGGGGGGGGGGGGAACAAACTATTGTCAATTGTCAACTAGTGCTACAATGTTGGAATCAAGTAGGCCTGCCGCGAATATACAAATATTTATAGGCATATAACTATACTCTGGATCCTGATAATGTAATTATTAAAAAACAACAACCAATCACTCCATTAAGACTAAGAGTTAGAACTAAACGTATATCATTTTAATTTCTTTTGGTTTCAGTGCGCCTCTACACTGACATTGAAAACCTTTAAAATGCACGTATTTGTTGAATTTATTAAAGGAATTCAGTTGTTTACATGCACCAAGTCAAACTGCTTGTCTTAAAAACACATTTGTACCGCACGTCCGCATATGTTTGGGCAATTAATGCAAGTTCTTTTTTTTAAAGAAAATGTTCGGTGATGATAGAAATGATCGCTTGGTATTCATTGGTAAAGACGAGAGAACCGTCGTCGAGAAAATTTGTCGGAATAGTACTAGAAGTAGAAGTAGGGCCTAACTTGTAATAAACTTGTATTGTCTTTTTTTTAAAAAAGAAAATGATTGCTTGATAAATACGAGAGAACAATCGTCGACGATTCGCCGGAAATACACTTCTAAGTAACTTAATATCACAGAGTAAGAATAACTCTGTGTTAATATTATATAACAATAAAGTGAATCAGCACGTGATCATACTTTCGGTTTAGCTCTCAAGGTGTCACCACAAGCTTCCGTTCCACGTGATAACATTCCAACAATGGACGAAGCGCATGCGTGTAAATGTAAACGCCGTTTGTTTGTGATTGTTGATAAAAGTGTTGGCCTTTCGTTAGGTAAAGAACGCTTTTATTTCTTTGATTTTGATACTGTAAAGTGGATTTCTACTAATTTTCTAGCTGCACAGGGCGAAGGGTTGTATATTGTAGGCTATCTTAAACTCTTGACGTTTAATGTCTGACCAGTTTGAGTAAGTTCTGGAATGCCTAGACCTGCTGCTAGCCTAGTGCTAGACCGAGACGTGAACACGGCGAACGTGACAAGTCTAAGCCAAGGTCGGTGTCCACAACACTATATTTATAATAATTATTATTAGGCTAGTTGATTTGATAAGCTATAGTATTACTATTATTAGCCATTACTATAAGGATTAAGCCTATTGTTTGCCACTTCATGCACGCCAGACCACAGGCACAGACAATCACGACGATCAATCGCCACATCGTCATAATCATAATTCATTCAATTTAAATTGACAATTCTGACTCAGACTCAGACTCCCCATCCCAAACTCTTATTAATTATTATTATAATAATATTAATTAATATTAATATTAGGCCTAAATTAATAAATAATAGGCTCCTTATCTTATACTACTAGTACTAGGCCTATTTATACTATAGGCCTAACTAAATTACGTCATAATTCTCACCAATGTCAATGTTGTATCCCAATGGACTAACGTAAGTCGACTGTAAGTTGTAAGTCTAAATTTACTAAACTTTAGCTAGTAAACTAGACCCTAGGCTAGGTTAACTAGTTACTAAGCCTAGGGCTTTCTGTGTTGTTTTCCACTTTATTTATGATGTAGGCCATACGTCAGACTAGTTCAGCTCTAAACGTCGGTCATAAACGTTCATGGATTGTCCCATTCAATCAATCAATGTCGAAAGAAATTGGATAACAGTCAATTTTGCTGGACAGCTTTTCACTGCTAACCGACGGGGTGTCAATCCGTGTGAAAGCCTGTACAATGTAACGTCTGTACAATTGCGTTTCGTCTTGTAGTTGTATGACCGACATTCCTGAATATGGACGTTGACCTGTAGCTACGAGAACGTAGCTAAAAACGTTGAGATATACTGATGTTCTTGTTTTTAGCCCAGTCTGCAGAGTATGTCCAATTTCGACGAGATCTCGTGCGTGCAATGAAAATATTTACTGAATTCTGGCGTGCAACCTAACACTACAAGCGTGAAGGAGATAAATCCAGAAGTGATAAATAATGCTATTTCTGTCTGGTGTGTAATTTCTAAAAAGGACCACTGAAATCAAAATTATAGCAACCACTGTTAGAACGCGTACATTAGCCACACATGGCAATTTGCCAACCCAATTGGGTCAATTTGACTCGCACACTGAGTCACTCCACTGCTTAAAGTTTATGGTAGTTGTCTCCCTTGCATGTCGGCTTTCGTTATTATCGAATACGGTTCAACAATGGATTACCGCAATGACAAAGACGTCATTTTGATTACCGTATACGTAAAAAATGACAATTAATGAATTAGCACTGATCAATAAAGTAAAGTTGCGGCGTGCAAGGTAAAAATGTTGTGCCAAATTGGCGTGCAAATCTAAAGAAAATTCGCGTGCACCGATCCCTGAAAAAAATTACTCGTGCGTGCACCGGACATACTCTGCAGACTGGTAATATATAGATTCAGTAATTTAAATGCGAATATTTGGAGTTAGGCGATAGTTGTGCCACCGCATTGGCCTCTGTAAGTTTAATTAGTGATAAGAGTATTAACTTATCTTATTTTAAAGATGTTACATGCATTAATAAAGAAATTGAGTTTGCAACATAGAACTAAAGCGCCTCAAATCGTAGCTAAAAACAAGAATATTGTCAGACATCCACTTCCATTGATATACACGTGGATGTCATTTAGTATTTCCACATGTAATTGCGTTTTTGATTGGCTGTTATAAAGCCTAAGATTGAGCGCCCGCCCACATTATGACAGCTGTTAGACTTCACTGCTCTAAAAAAGATGGCGGTCTTAGTAACGGCATAACGCCTCGATTTTAAATGCGATGATTTATACCCGTTCCAGGTAGGATTACATGCTTAATTGTAATTGAGTGTGGCAGAAATATTATAAATAACAATAATCAATCGTTGTTTTGATGAAAAATATTGTCAATTTTGTTTAATCGCAGCAGGAGTGAATCACGACGGGATGTGCTACATTGGAGACTATATAGGCCAAAATCTTATCTCGAAACACGGAGTGTGGAGAGATAAGATTTGTTATCTAGTTGACCTGCAGTTAGAGTGCCATGGCGGGGAAACGTAACTTGATGGGGGGGGGGACGTATTTTTAACAGCGTGTTCTGTCGCTCATCATACTGTCTCTAGCGAAATAAGCAAGGTCTTATTTTCTCACTAAGATATTCGTTAACATTGTACAGGCGCCCACACGGATTGACACCCCATCGTTTGGCAGTGAAAAATTGCCCAGTAACCTCAATCACTACGCTTCCATTGCCCCCGTTGCCAAAGGTTCAAAGTCACCTGCATAGGCCTAACTAAGTAACTTACGTCCGTACGACACGTCACAAATTATCACCATAATTTGTAGCCAGCTGGACTAGTAGTAGTACCGGTGGTCCGGGAGTACACTAGACCTAGGTAACTAGGCCTACATACTACATACATGAATGTTCCCTGAAGCAACGACTGCAAGTTTTACATGATCTGGCCGTAGCTGGTTAACTTGATACTTCACAATTGGGCAATTCCACGCTAAAGTGCTAAAGTAACATTTAGGTGAAAAATTTAATTACCAATAATCTATATTTTGATAACAAACCCATCAGATTTTTAAAAACTTGTTCTTGTGTCGAGGGTTTAACTTGTAAATGTCTAATTTATAATTTTATTGTATTTTCTTACTTGGTGTTTGTTGGATAATTTGGCATTAGTTATTTTATGACAATGTATATAAACATTATTTTTATATTATTGACATTTTTCCCTCTCTTTTTCAAATTTATGAATGGAATTGTTTAAAACTTCATATTCATATCTTAAGATAGAATAGCCCATCATTTTTTACTTTAATGACCATAAAAAGAAAAGATTTGCCAAAATTCTCAGAATAACTTAGGTTTTCTCAGGTCCGTTACTTTTCACAATATTTCATGTTGCCAAATATTTACATTTTATCTCCCTCATTCATATTTATTTATGGAACTTTTCAAAAACTCATATTTAAAGGACCGAAGTCCGCAACTCAAAATCCTCCTAAATCTTCGACATCGTAAACACGAATTATTGGTAAATTTAAATCAACATTGATGATGTAAACTTACCGGGAAAAGATGAGCTTCTAATATTCGATATTTAAGATAAAATATTTTTTTTAACATTGGTACACGAATCGTGTACCATAATGCGCTTCAGTGGGCCCCAGTTGTATGGAGAGACTCGAGGGACGAGGATAGACACATTGCATCAAATCGAACAAAGTTATGTGGGCTGGAATAACTAGACGCTAGAAATTTGCACTCGATTGAGATTGCTGACAGTGGCCGAACATAACTGATTTGAAATTAGAGTAAAAATGGAAACCATTGAATGTAAATTACTTTATACCTTCATTTTACAGTATTATATGAATTGCGACCCCTGTGTCGATTTCTAGGTCCCAAATGTTAGCAATTTTGCTTCTTTAAAGTTAACATCACTCATTCGTTTATATACATTCATATAACAGTATTATATGCGTTGCGTCCCACTTTTGTGAATTTCTAGAACCGAAATGTTAGCGATTTAGCTTCTTTAAAGTTAACATCACTCATTCGTGTTATTTTGACCATAAAAAGAAAACATTTGCCTATATTTTCTAACTCTGAATCATTTGGGGTTTCATAGATGTATACACGTCCGTTACCAAATTTTTAGGGTCCGTAACCAAAATTTCAAGGTCACAATATTTTATGCAAGGAGTAATGTTTTTAGGAAAGTAACTGCTTTCATTTCTCCAAATGAGTTGGTAATTATTGTTATTATCCATCAGTCACTTTACTTGAAAGTTTACATCTCATGTAATGTGTTAGCAATTTGCACTCGTACTCCGTACCAGAAATAAGAACGTCCGCTACAACAATAAGTACGTCCGTTACCACACTAATTTCTAAATTACTGGGTTAAAAAAAAAATCCAAATGTGAGGAGTGATCATACAGTACACATCTAGTATTAGTGCCCTTTCTTACAGGTATAAAAACTTTTGAATTTCACAGGACAATTCACAGAGTTTTGCAAATATGTTTATGCAGGCAAAAGATGGTGTTCCTTTCGGTACGTCCGTTACGTATACTTTGAGGAGCCAATATTTATTTCAGCGAACCCCACGGAAACCTTGACATTGGACGAACCTTGCACTTTGGACTTTGCTACTCGATTATCACGGGTAGACGTATTAGCTTGAAAGCGCGAGTCTTGGTATTCGCGACGACCAAGGAATCTGATTGGATTACAAGCTGGACTAATACCCAATCAAATTTAGTGCCTAATTATGCAGACTATTACGCGAAGGGCTTGATAAGATGTGCGTAGTTAAAATAAGTTAAAGCGAGATCAAGCCTTCTATTGTATAATTGAAGATGCTAGGCCTAGGGTTTTCTCTACTTTATGAGTCTGATGAGTTGGCTCAGGTGGATTGTTGTAACCTTGGCGGAACGTCAATGCTACTCAGTGACTTAGTCTTAGTGTACAGTCTATAGATTAAGGGAATAGCACTAATCTACATAATTCGTTACACCTACTCGATAGACCTACCGGTTCCAAAAAAAAACAGCGTATAGTATATTTGTACAAATGATAGTAGAAGAGATAAACATTAATGACAACCGATGCATTTTATTTCAACTTTAGATCTTACTACATGTAAATTATCATTTATCAACAAGCTTTCTCTTTTGTTTTCCAGGTTAGCCTAAATCAGGTATGATGCGTGATTCATAACATGCCAGAACTAATACACTTCCAGGTGTATCCTGTATTAATTTCACTGAATGGAAATGGATTCTTCAAATTTAATGCAAAGGGAGGCTACACAAAGGGACCACCACAACACCGTTTTTGCCAATGAGAATAATTCTATCAAATCCGGTCAAGACAACGCAAATCAATTAACATACGAAACCCAAATGCACGAAATTGGCAAAACAAATAAAGAGAAATCTAATACGCAATTGTGTAGGGGCCCAGCGGAAGATAAATCGCCTGTTAGTTTGAAAGACCACTCTATCTTGTGTGCCGATAATGGTGTTAATATTGATTTTGAGACTTCGCAGAGACAAGCAGACAATATCTTACAAACCTTAATATCTAGTTTGCAAAACTCCAAAGGTGAAGGTGTAACATCTACCCTACAATGTGAAAAAGAAATTTTACAAAATAAATCAATGGAGAAACCGACGAAAAATAATAAAGAGCTTTGTTCGTTAACGTTAAATTCAGATGGTAATAATCAAAGAACAGGAAATTCAGAACAAACTAATTGTTTAAATGATCATGGAGAGACAGAGAAAAGGGAAGATTCTACGTTGAAATTGGCTTCCTTGGAATTTGACGACAAAAAATCACAAAGCTCGAAATCAAATGAACCAATATTAAACCAAACTTCTCCGTTTATTTTAAATAGTCATGTCAACCCTGGGCAAGCAAACGATGCGCCCGTTTACGTTTACGATGCGAAAATAAACGACCAGAATCCTGAAACCTTAAAAAGGGATTACCAAGAGGATAGTTCAGAACAAAAGATAACCGTCACAAATTATCAATGTCGAGAGATGAATGAAGAAATTTTAACACCAGTTACAGCAGATGTTAAAAATTGTGGCATTACCACAAGTATTTCGATCGCAGACGTCTGTTTTGAAAACACGCCACAGAATAGTGAAAATGAACAATGTATACAAGACAAGAATTCATCCAAAGAGGGTTTTACTAATTATTCCGACACTCACATAGATACTAACGTACACATGGGTATCAAGAATATAGATGGCGATATTGAAAGTTATCCTCAGGTATCTGTAATCCCATATGAAGAAGTTAAATTTAACGCCTTATTTAACGATCCAGTTCTCGGTGCGGATCCAAATTTTGCGTCTAATGCAAATCTGATTGAAGGAAATGTTCATGGACTGATTCATTTAGACGAAGACTGCAATCTACCACCAGAGTTACAGGAATTTGTTTTTAATGGTTCACTCCCTTCTGAGAATATCTCTATAAGCGATGTAATGTCGGCATCAGACACACTACCCACCATGGACAATCTCTCAATGCTTGTTAACACGTATCTGGCTGATGGTGAAAATGGGACAATGTGGACTAGCGGAAGCGACGAATCAACTTCACAGACATATTATACACAAGATACGCCGACACCCCAACAGCCAAATTCACAAATGTATATGTATATGCCATTAAATGCAACAACAACGGACATACACGAAAACCAGACATATTTCATTAATCCATCCCAGATAGGTACCCAAGGTGTCCAACTCTTTGTTAACGAACAAGGCCAATATATGACACAGCAAGTTAACCCGTTTCCAACTGTAAACAACATACAGACCCATCTATCTAATCCACCGACCCTTTCAGACAACACTCCCCCGCCAGGTTGGAGTTCTACAAGCCTGTACCGGTATTTTAAACCCCGCTCCGTAAAGCGGGACAGTTTAACAGCTTTCAGACGTTGGCGAATACAGCAACAGAAACGCAAAAACGAGGAAGCTCTAACACAGTACCCAACGAACACTGGTGATACAATTGGAAAATCATTAAAACCAAGCACCAGCATTATAGCCAATCGCCACGTAAAAAACGTTAAACCAGCCAATACTGAACTCTGTAATACCAATAACAACTGTCTGCCAAAAGAAGATGAGGTGAAGCCAGTTAAAAAGGTTACATTGGAAGAAGACGAAGATGTTGATAAAGTGTATGTTGTTCCCGCGCATTGGCTTACTGAATCAGCGGAGGTTACTTTCCACGACAATGGAAAAGATCCAAGTGAAGTAATTCCACCTGGCATTCCTTACTTAACTGTCAAGAATCAAACCACGCCATCCAAACCCTGTTCGCATATAACAGAAAGCAATCGATCTCAAATTTGTAACGAAGTTTCGGATACCCAGTCCACAGGAGTTGAAAGTGTGGCGTCTAATGAGAACACTGTAGATCAGGACGATTGTCCATCTGTCGAAGCAATGATAGAGTTTTGTAAACGGTATAACAGATGTAATTTGCCAGACGAAAGGACGCGTAAGCCTAAAAAAAAAACTAAAACAGCTTCCAGACCAATAAGTCGTGCTTCTAGTCAGTCGTCGAGTGAAACTCATATTTCTAGAATAAACAATTTACATAGTGATAATAATGCCCCGTTTCACGGCCAAACAACAACATTATCCGCAGATTCGGCTGCTTTTCTTGAAATACCACCTAATCATACAACAGTAACTGAAACATCGAATGAGTCTCAACACCATACACACCATGTAAAAATACAAGAAACATATCCATTTAAACCCAACAACTTCCTTACAGCTAAAGAGATTCCAGAGGGATTCAGACTTTTAAAAGTTGCAGAGCATAAATCTGCTGATGGAAAAACGAGCTATACATTGCTTGAACCAAACGACGTAGCAGATGAAAACAATGTTTCTGAAATAGACGAAATATACTATAATACGTGTGATACGCCAACAGACAAAACTATTCCATTCCAGATGCAATTCTCGAACGATCGCTGTGACAACCCAACTAACCATATTGCTGTGAGTTGCACTCAAAATATATTTAATAACTTTGGCTGCTCCCCTCGGTTTTCACAGTTAACACACACTCACACATCAGATCGTCAGCAAATCATTACTCCTTTAAAGCAAGAACTATCTAGACTATCGCCCAAGACTTCTCCTATCCAGGAAGCTATCTGTGTAAAGAATGATCTTACACCTGTCTCAGAAGCCTACCATGACTCACCAAACAGATTAGCCCACAACATAGGCCACTTACTAACACCTATTTCAAAAGAGCGACCAAGGGATGGGTTTTCAAGCGTGAAAAAATACGTTTCAGAAGATGCAGAAATGATACGAAAAATTGAATCGAATAGGAAAAGGCATAGTGTTTCCGATTTAGACCACCACCCTTTGATCGTGTCACCAACAGCACACTATAATAATACCAAAACTGAAGTGGGTGTGTCTGAAAATTTACCTAATAGACCACATGTGATATCCGATTCTAAAGCTAAAGAACTTTCAAAATCGATGGAAAGGGATACTGTTATGATCAACGCTTACACTATTGCAAGTGGGGAAAGCTCATACAAAAATCGAAGAACTACTAGAACATTACAACCAGATTTGATTAAAGGATGGTATGCCCTACGAGATGGAACCGGAGAAAGTAACCATATTGTCTTATTGGAAGAGAATGATAATTTGATAGTTTTACCCATTGAAGATGACGAAATCAAGAAGAAACTTGGAACCTTGCGCAACGAAAAATCGACTAATCATATAGACTTAGATAACAAAGAAATGAATAACTTAGACGGAGAATCAATTGATACGTCGGCGGGTGACTCAATAAGATCACGGTTACGTTCATCAAAAGTTACTACAACTTGTAACACAAACCAAACCAAACATGCTGCACAGAGGAATACAAGCACAAAGCAAGGAAAGGGGTGCACCAAACGCTTACCAAAGCATAAGGAAGAACATATAGAGTCTTGCTCTTCGCCACTCACTGTTTCGTCAGTAAATTCGGACGTTACGGTTGGACAGCCAGACACTTCACATTTGAAAGTTCAATATTCCGACATTTCCATATGCAGTTCCCAGTCTAGGAAAAGTCCACCGTCTAATTGTACAAGTAAGTCACACGGTAATGATACTAAGTCACACAGTAATGATGGCTATCGGTCTGTTAGAAGTGATAGCAACCAAAACCTTCTAGGGGCCTCGGCAAGTAAAAGAAAGTTATTGCGCTCCAAAACAAAAGCCAATAAAAAGTTAAATTTTGATGAACAAGAATGTCAAACCCGTGAGCAAGCTGAGGACGTATCACCTGGGGATTTAATCCGTATCTTAGAACCCTTACTTCGAATTTCTGCCGAAAAAGATTGCCAAAAACAATTAATTTTGCTTCAAGTTCACATTTTGAAAGCCAAGGACTTGCTACTGGATGAATCACAACAAAGGAAGATGAATACTGTTGGACGATCTCTATATCAATGCATCAGTCACCTAACAAATGCCATTCTATCGAGTGTAAACAGCTTACATTGTTTGATGAGCAGCAGTGGGTCCCGACCAAATTCATTGTGTCATCATCTACATCAAATGTTAAAAGTCAATGGAGAACAATTGTGCCAAATGATCCCACAGTATGTCTTAGTACTGTCTACGCCTGAAGCAGCACCACTAATACAAGAATTCTTTAAGAATTCCTGTTTAGTATCACCTCCACTGTCTTCAAAGAATAGAAGCACAGAAAATTTGTTTCGTTGCATATCGCCATCATCAAGTAAATCTATAAAAAACATAGAATCAGAAACTCCTAAGTCATCAAAACCAAACACAAATTTAAACGAAATACAAGATGAACTTTTTAATGTAGTAGAACATGATAATGTACATGGCTTTCTTGAATGTCATAAACCGACTACAGAAGCATCAAATGACGATCTCAACACTTTTGATACAAGTGCGTCTCTAACTAACAATTCATCTTTACCAACGACTCATCAACTACTGGGTGATATTAAAGCTAGCCAAACTGGGGAATTATCATATGAACGTTCACCAGCCAGTCCTGAAAGAAAAGCTTCGTCCCCGCGTCTGTCAACCGTGGGGGATGATTACTTGGATACATCTGGTAGAACTCGGGACAGTTCTTCTGATGAACTTGAACTCTGTGGTGAAGTACAGCCAGAATTCAGCAGTTCATATTCGTCTCTTAAAAGTCAACAATTTAACGACAATTTCAAATCCCAAAGCAGACCACCGGTGATTATAAATCACACGACTAGTAATCCTACAGACCAGAGAAGTATGAGTTCTATTGATGTGGAAATCAACGAGTCTACCCCTACTCTTGATTTTGCGTCATTTCATTCCTTGCAATCAGACGAAGATGACAGTCAAAAAATACGATCTTTCCATTCTTTTGGATCAGGGTCAAGCGACACTGTTCCACGTAGACGGCCTTCGGATTTAAACATAACACATCCAGGTATGTCTCCTGTTTTGTTGGAAAACTCGCCTATTTCAGAATCAAAAGATATTCAGCAAATTGTTTCCTACCATATCCTTCAATCCGATTCGAGTACATCAATAAAAACATCGGAGTCGGACTCGAGCATTAAAAATGAATTGTGTGATTCCAGTTTTACTCATCTGTCCTGTTCCAACGACTCCATACGATCAGTTGAATCATCGTTGGGTGCAAGAAGAACATCATCTCGATTAAAGAGACAAGGAGAAAATAGGGGAAACACACAGATTTCTCCTGGGGATGTTATTGTTAACCATAATAATATTTTACAAGTAAAAGAGGTGCCTATGAAAGATGAAAACAGCAGGAGAACAGGTATGAATACATTTCTTCTTTTGTCAGTGACAAAATTAGGGTCGTGTTAGTCGTACTATGATGCGGCTGCATGCTTAGAAAGACCCTTACTTAAAAGCACATTTACAGTGTTGTTTTTTCTCTGCAATATTCCATATCAAATCATATAGAAACCTTGCCGTATACAATGATATACGGTGCCTTGGCTCCGCTAGTAAGTCCCTGCCTCACTACCCAGGAGGTCCAGAGATTGGTCTCTCGGCTTCTTTAGAGAAATTACCTAAAGATTTTCTAATGTATAAATATATTAAATGAAAATTACAGGGAAATTATTATTTATAGTGTTCCATATTTAATTGAAGGTAAATCAGATGCAAAGCAAATTAGGAAGCGAAGACGTAAAGAAGTAGATGAAAACAGTCCCGAATCCGTTATAAATTCAAAAAAGAAGCGAACAGGTTTAGTATTTTCTTATTAGATTTACTCTGAAGCCATTTTATCTTCGGTAAACAATAGCACTCAGCGGCATGATAAGTTAAGGGTGACTGATCGTAAACGAGCATTCGTCGACAAAGAAGTCACGCGGCGAGAGAGAGAGAGAGAAAGATAAATGGGGTTTAACGTCCACTCGACACAAACTAGGTCATTTCAATAATTCGCTTGCGTGTAGGGGTCTTAAGCAGTGGGAGGAAACCGGGGGTCCCAGAGAAAAGCCACGAGGTTGGATAGGCGACCCTACTCCTTGCCACGTACAATCGGGAATTCGAAACCACGCCACGAGGTTGGACAGGCGACCCTACTCCTCGCCACGTACAACCGAGGATGCGAAACCACGCCAATTAACTTCATGACAGGCAGTGACACCTTTATGATACACCGCGCGCACAGCCATCCAACCCCCCTAAGTCACGCGGCACTATGCTTTTTTTTGTGTTGATAATTTTATTATGTGATAATCCCTAATCGACAAACATTGTTTCCCGGTTATTAAATTAGTGATACATCCCACTGGCCAGTCAAAAGGAAAATGAATAAAACGAATAGTTCATAATTAGTCTGAAACGTTACAATTATTTTTCAGGATCTAAGAAAACTCCCAAAGGAAAATCTTTAAAGAAAAGACAAAAGTCAAGGAGGCAACCACAGAGAAAGTGGTTTCCAGACCTAAGTTCCATGACAAAGAACACCTCAATATTAGCAGGAGCTAGTGATAGTCTGCTGTCTCTGGTGGGGTCGTCATCGGAAGAAGTTATACCACAATCTGTAAAACGGGGATTTCAGTACAAAGAGGTATGTGGATAAAATTTACACGCTTAGCTGTCGGCGCTTTGGAGAAAAAAAGGAGAATTGTCTCAAACGCTGTCAGAATTTTGTAAACTTGACATGGCTGATTGAATTTATCGCTGATGACGGAATTACTTCCTAGTTTAATTTACAAAGCAAATCAGAATTCGAAACTCTGTTAATTGTACATTCCTCCGTGCGTTTGTTCATGCAATACAGAACAAATTTCTCTCAATTTGAGTTTAAAGCAACGCGATACAGAAAAAAATTCTTGATAAATATTTTTAAAACTAGGTGACATTAAAATTACGTCAGTTTCTCTTTGACTATTTTGATTAAAAAAAACTTGCTCAGAGGGGTTTGTCGACATTGATTTTAAAGGGCTAATCCCGATATTTGTTTTGGGAATAAAACTGCTTAATTTTGTGTTAAAATCCCTTAAAATATTCGAGTAAAGGGCCGAGTAACTACTTCAGTTTTTATGATACGTTTTCAAACGACTTAAATCCGTCAGTCTTCATCTGGAATTTGAGACCGGTGCCCCAAGGTGTATTTTGTGGTATCTGGATTAAACCAAACATTTTTTTAATAAAAATAATGTGTAGTTGAAAATTGCCTTTCTCTATCAAGTACGGCACATGGGTTATTCACTGCATAACCCTCTCAGGTAACCCTAATCGGTTATAAGGTCACCTAACAAAACAATTGACCCGAAATCTTAAAAGGATTACGTGTCCGGATAAGCAGTTTTGGCGTTCACGTCCAAACGACTCAATATTTTGAGTTAAAATTTTGAGAAAAGGTAAATAGACCATTCCCCTATATGTTGGCGTTTTATTTTCATACATTCTCAGACTTTTATTTTTGAGCCTCTGTTCAATTCGGGATTGTCCCTTTAAAGGCATAAGGGTGCTCTGTGTTCAATTCATATTTCTATATTTTTTAGGAATGCCTGACAATTTTGAATGTTTTATATAACCACAAAGATAGTGATTATTTCTGTCATGAAATAAAGTCGTGTCAAGATCCTAATTACTATAAAATCATCAAGAGAGGCATGTGTTTGGATGTGATAGCTACAAAATTAAGACAGAGTTTGTATAATAATATGGAGGAATATTTACGCGATATGAAGCTTATATTTACTAACTGTCGCACATATCACAAGGTTAGTATATATATAATAAGCAATGGCGTAGTACATGTAATATGGAGCGACATTTACGACATAATTCTAACTCTTTACCTAGTAATGCAAGAAAATTTAACTTATTGATTGATTAATCCGACTTGTTTTATATTATAGTTGGATTTGTTTTGTGTTATACCTTCATTATTATTTTAAGCTAACTCACTCTCGATTTTAAAGCGTGTATATAGTCGACATTTTACGAATGTTACAACATATCGACACTATTCTAATATGTTAACAAATAGCAATGTATACAAATATGTTTTCCAATAATCAGTTTTGAATTATATGTTCTTAAATTGTAGCCATTAAAAATCTTACCCTTTTATTATTCGACAACACACCATGACAGTATACACGACAAATTAAACTTAAGATACTATTGCATTCTCGGTATATTCTCAGTGGTACCATTTCGTTCTACTCCATAGTACTCTGGGTCTATTCACGGTGGGGGTGGGTTGTATGGCTGAATGGTGAGCGTGTGCGCGCTGTATCATAAAGCCTGTTTCTCTCTATTCGCGGTGTTTCCATGAATTCTTATTATTTTCTTGATCGTAGATTGATTCTACGAACCAATCAAAAAACATTTTAAATACCAGTCTTATCGTCATTGTTTACGTTCACCACAATAGGCTTAGTTGAAAAAACATTTGAGTCGCCCACTCGATAAAAATAGGAAAAGTATCCGGTCAGATACTTTAATTATATATCTCCCCCGTGAAAGGACACGTGGTATAGTGTAGCAGAACTGGACGATGCCACTGGTAATACCTAGGATGGATGCTACGTTGCTATCTGTAATCTTTAAATAAACTTATACACGAATCTACTTTTGTTTTTTTGGAATTCTTATAGAGGAGAGTGACTAAGAGGTATAATTATTTTATATTCAGTGTTCTAAAAATATGTTCATTTCTGTACATTACAGAAAGGTCATCCTTTACGCCAGGCTGCAGATCTTCTGGAGTCGTTGTTTGAAGAGAAATTAAGAAGTCAATTTCCTGGAGAAAATTTACAAAGTGAGTGAATATGTATATGAATTGTATGCGGCCTACAATGGGTGTTATGGTACAATAAAATCTTATCTTATTTTATCTAATCTAGATAAATATAATTTTTTAATTTTAATGATGCGCTTATGTGGACACGCAGCACGATAAACGTTGCCGGTCACAAGGGGTTTTCCAAGACCCCAGACAAAAATAGGTTTTTAAATGCATAATTTTATTCAAACACGATCAAATTACAGCTTCATATCAAGTCTGAATAATAATCAACCAGAATGAAAAAAAATATTTGAGGTATTAACAGTGACGATATGAATTATAAGGTATTTTTGAAGCCATACAAATCTACACATAACGTAATTGTCATTTCCATGTAGAATCCTGCTTTTGATGGGGTTGAAGAGTACCCAAATTTGCTATCAAATCTAGATTACTAGAATGACCAAAACAATATCATGAGTAAGAAAGATTCCAAATACAAAGCTAGCACCGAGGTCAGAATAGATAAGACACTTTTTACCAGAAAAAAAATGGAAAGGAAGGGGAGCGGGGTCCACAAGACCCCTTGTGAGCGGCAACGTAATATTCGAATTTCTTGTCAAATGATGAATGTTGCCATTGCCTCATGTCCATTCTATTTACAGCATAATACTCGACATTAGGTAGCTGACAATGTATAGAATTCTCGGCAGACAATTATAAATCAGTTCCTCACAAACGTTCATAATATGGTCATGGGGTCCCGAAATACCCCCTGTATACGCACATTGGTTAAACAACAAAGAAGTATACTATGATGCGCTTATAAACTATAATATCGTCCATCGTCTTTCTATACGTCCGTCAGTCCGTTTATATTTTCACCAAAATGTTAATGATTCTTTTAAATTTAAATGTTTTAATGATAAGCATAGACCTATCACAATTCCGCGATTATTAACTGTGTTATTGCACTGATTTAAAAAAATAAAGAAGGCTGTAGACGTAGTGAAAATTTTTCAGGATTGATATTTTTTTCATTGCATTGTAAAAGAAACCGGATTACTGCCCTGGCCCCAACAACATTGTTAGTGCCTTTCACAAGAGGAAGGTCGTCTATACATCTTCGGAACCCATAAATGCGACAAACGTACCAGTAGTCAAATTTTAAGAGAATCCCGGCGAGCCATCTAAGGAATTTTAAAGAAATTAAACCATTTATGTCTGTGACTGTGACTAAACCTATTTATAAACAATACGAATCGAAAATCATGATTTACTGTTACAGGTTCGATGACAGTTTGGATGAAGAACCTTTTTGAGATTTTTCAAATAATTATGACTGCCAACTCCCACTTGTCATGAGTAACACCTGCTGGGCTGACTTGGTCAAGTAATCGAGGTCCAGTATACTTTAAAGAAACAGATTACGCTGAAACAGTATTGTATCTTGATTTAAGATAGTTCTTCTCTTCTTTCAGATTTGTTGAGCTAAGGTGCCTTCAAAGAAATCCAGAAAATAGCGAGTTTGATATGCGGTGTCGAAGATTTCAGACACGTCATCACGATATTATTTTATGTGTTTTTTTTTCTGTAAGAGTGATGTTTTCCGTGATTTAAGGTTATTATATACGTATCGGCTTCCATTGTGCAAATTACTAATAAACAAATCATATAACAGCCGTTAATAGGATAGTATTCCGTTATTCGAGAATGTTGAAGCCTTTAATGGCTCCTTGTGTAAATAGAATAATAGGGTGGGGAGGTGAATTGGAAAGATGGACAGACTCGTGTTTTTCATCATAGATTGATGTTAATGTATTATTATTTTTAATATTATGTCCAAATCTATTCATACTATATATAAATAATAATGTGATAGTCCAAATGTTTGTATTTTATTTTAGTGACAACGTTCTTGTTTATTTATTGTTATGTACATCCAGGTTGGTGCCGCATCCATTAATTTATGTGATGTCGTTTGTTTATATGATTATTATAACGAGATATTAAAATAGATATTGACAAATTCAAATTGAACTTTCTTGTTATACACAAATATGGGTGTATATGGAAAATTAGGATATAAGGCAGGCTACTCCATTTAAAATACATTTGCTGAGAAGGGTGATAGAATATTGCAACAGAAAGTTCATTGAGGATACCATCGCGAAGACCTAAACAAAATTAATATTGTACTTTTAATACAACCAACTTTATGGGTACCATTTACTGGGTTTATTAATTGTAAGCTTTCATTCGGGATACTCTTGTGCTTTCCATCACATGACACATTGAGCAACAGAGAAACTTAAGTAAAGGGGTTAACGGTTTTCCATCCGAACGACTATGCGTTGGCCCTTGCCAGGCCCTCTGTCATATACCACTTAAAAAGTGAAATCACGATGAAATTTCTCGACCGGAATCGCACACGGGACCTCCAGGTTAGCCAGCGAACCTTTTTCTCCCTGAAGGAATGTTCACCCATGGTAAGAGAGAGAGAGAGAGAGAGAGAGACATGGGGTTTAACGTCCACCCAGCACAACTAGGTCATTTCGGGACTAACGTATGGTTTAATTTTATTTCAATAATTCGCTTGCGCGTAGGGGTCTTTAGCAGTGGGAGGAAACCGGAGTGCCCGGAGGAAACCCACGAGGTTGAGAAGGCGCCATGGTTTGAGACCGGAGTGGTTAAAAATAACCACAGAATTGTAAAGATATTTGGGAATATGAAGTATGTAGTTGATAAAAAGAAAATTCTATAGTCATACTAATGCTTGGAATCGCAGACAAATGGGGTTAAGCGTCCTTTTCTTCTGCACCGACAGGACTTAAGAAGACAGAACAAGTAAAGCAAGAACTCATAATTGAGAGTTGTGCATTGATATAAAGGTCACTAAAGCAGGGTCCGCGACAGGGACCTCCCGACAAACAACTAAACACGGGGTGTCGTAGGTGTGTGTGTGTGTGTGTGGGGGGGGGGGTCTCTTTCTCTCTCCCGAGATCGATAATTTTTGAAAGATACAAGTCTCTAGCGTCATTTTGGTGTGTAAACCTTGGGGTAATTGGAGGTCACTTTGCTAAAACCACAATTGACGAGAGACTCAAACGAAACGAGGACGGACCAGGGCTCCGACACGAAAGTAGCTTATTGTTTTTATACGCCGACATTTTCATGTGGACGTATTATGTATTTGCCCCTGTCCGTCCGTCCGGACGTCCGTATGTCCACAATTGTTTGTGGACTCTCTACAGGTCACAATTCTTATCCGATTTTGACGAAACTTGAAATATAGGTTTATCCCCAAAAGATCTCGGCTGCTTTCGATATTGGCATGTATCGGATGGAAACTTCATGAATTAAGGCCCAAGATTGTACAACAAAAATCGCGTTTTTAGCTTGTGGACCCTATAGAGGTCACAATTTTGAACCAATTTTGATAAAACTTGACATGCATGTTTATAGCCCAAAGATCTTGGTTTCTTTCGATATTTGCGCCTATTGGAACGTAATTTCCTGAATTATGGCCCCTGGTTGTCCGAAAAATCACCTTATTAGCTTGTGGTCCCTCTGGAGGTCACATTTATTATCCGATTTTAAAAAAAACGTTTGATTATATCACCGTTACAACCTAAGGAAGGTTTGAGTTCGAATTAAAAGAAATCAGCCCAAAATTGACAGACAAAATGGCCGCCGTTTGTACGCGAATACTGTTAAAGGGACAATCCCGAATTAAACAGAGGCTCAAAATAAAAGTCTGAGAATGTATGAAAATAAAACACAAAAATATAGGGGAATGGTATATTTACCTTGTTTCAAAATTTCAACTCAAAATATTGAGTCGTTTGGACGTGAACGTCAAAACTGCTTATCCGGACACGTAACCCTTTTAAGATTTTGGGTCAATTGTTTTGTTGGGTGACCTTATATAACCGAAAACGCTTACTTGAGAGGGTTATGCAGTGAATAACCCATGTGCCGTACTTGATAAAGAAAGGCAAATTTCAACTACACATTATTTTTATAAAAAAAAATGTTTGGTTTTATCCAGATACCACAAAATACACCTTGGGGCACCGGTCTCAAATTACAGATGAAGACTGACGGATTTAAGTCGTTTGAAAACGTATCATAAATACTGAAGTAGTTACTCGGCCCTTTACTCGAATATTTTAAGGGATTTTAACACAAAATTAAGCAGTTTTATTCCCAAAACAAATATCGGGATTAGCCCTTTAAAAAATGGTATATCATGGTTGTAGACCCTGTAAAGGTCACAATTTTGATTCGATTTTGATGAAACTTGACATGCATGGTTACGACCCAAAGATCTTGGTTCCTTTCGTTATTTGTAGCCTACATCGGATCATAACTTCCTGTAATATGGCCCCTGAGTGTCCGAAAAATCCCATATGGTCCCTTTTGAGGTCACGATTATTATTCGATTTAAAAAAACGTTTGACTCTATCACCGTTACACCCTGCGGAAGGTTGAGTTCGAATTTCTAGAGAATCGGAACATGATTGCCAGACAAAATGGCCGCCGTTTGTATGCGAATAATGTAAAAATTATGGTATGTCAAAGTTGTGGACCCTGTAGAGGTTAAAATTTTAATTCCATTTTGATGAAACTTGAAATGCATGTTCATAACCTAAAGATCTTGATTCTTTTCGATATTGGCGCATATCAAATTGTAACTGAATGAATTATGGCCTTTGATTGTAGGAAAAATCACTTTCGGTATGGCTTCTTCTCTATCCATCTCTCGAAAATGTGGGTGTATCTTGCCTGGCAGTGCCAGCTTACTATCTTTAATTCACCGATTTATCCCAGTAAGAGTGGACTGCCAGAATCCGAGAAGGTCCGGACAGGAGTCTTATACTTCTTAATTCATTTATTTTTTCCAAACATTCTACAAACGCCACTATAGGTACCTACTTTCAGAAAAGTCACCGGTTTCTTCTACTTTACGATCAAGTAACGATATAATTGATATAATTTTATTCTTTCCACTTTCTACTAACAAAACATTACTCGGCATGCCTCCGAGACCCTCTAGACTCCGGGACGTTGAACATGCTTCACAGTTTCCCCCGCCCCTCTCTCTCACGGCCCCGCAACAAAGACCCTGTAAACGCCCTGGGTGTTTGCAGATTTACAAAGTACCGTGTTTCCTCTAATAAGCGCCGGATCTCCAATAAGCGCCGGGCCTCTAATAAGCGCCGGGGGGTCAAGGGTAGTTGAGAAAATAAGCGCCGGGTCTCTAATAGACAAGAGATTGCTTTTGATCAAATGCCGTAATTCAAAAGATTCGCCGACCCAATGTCCATGGTAAATGACGGCTTTACCCTAAATTCAATTTGCTATTAAAGAAATAAGCGCCGGGCCTCTAATAATCGTTGGGGGGGGGTCAAGGGGTGCTGAAAAAATAAGCGCCCGGGCGCTTATAAGAGGAAATGCGGTATGCTGGCGCTATTCTGCTACAACACTGTCCAGCGAGACTGGTGTATCTGCTTTTTAATTGATGATATAAACATGATTTTCGCATTGCCTATGCCCTAATGTATGCGGCCCTCTAATGATTACCATTTGTTACAATGTATGGGCCCCGCCCCTCGAAAAAATCCTGGATCCGGGCCTGTGTATATCGTGGTGCGTAGGTTTACAAAATCGCCTTTCTAATAATTATTGTTTTATGGGTATATTTCTGTCTACGGGTCAGCCGTTGCAGTGTTTTGATCTCGATTTTACAGGGTATTAATTAATTCATGATTTAACAAGATGCCAAAACTAATAGTGTATCAAATCTCCGAAACTATTTTTTAAATGCTTAGAAATCGAGTCTAAGGAAGTCAATTTTCAAAATTTTCAGGTTGTTTTGCCGCACACGACCAAATCCTTAGACGAGGCTCTGAACCGAGGTTCTGTGTACACATTGGAGTGCAGGCAAAATATCCAGAAGCTAGCAGCGACGCTACAGCCTACTCTTATATCGAATTCCAACTGTCAAGGGATATTTTACGTGCACTCCAATGTGTTTTTCGTACCATCTAAACAACTAGGCAGCTGTCCTTGTCAGGCCCTCCTTCTGCATCACTGACAAGGGGAAATCACGCCGGAAAAATCGTGATGAACTTTCTTGGTCAATGCAGGGAATACGACTCATGGTTTGACATGAACTGTGGAATATGTCTAGCCTTGTTCCCTTGATACAAATGGCGCTGAAATGCATTTTGCTACACATTCATGTACCAACTGTAAAATGTTTACTTTGTCTTCAATATTGGATATAAGAAGCCCACCTTTTCTTGGCAAGATAACAACATTTATGTTGATTAACATTGACAAATAATTCCTGTTTTTGATGTGGAAGACTTTGGATGATATTGAATTAGAGACGAGAATTGACTACTTTAATTAAAACCAAAGTTATCGTGTCCAAAAGCATCAACCAATTAAATTGCTTATCTCCGCTCACCCTAAGCAATAAATGATAATCTTTAAACAGCATCAAAAGCATTCACCCAATGAACGCTTACACCAAGTTTGAACATTCTACCTCAATTAGAAGAAGAGTTCAAATGTGTGTTGAAGTTCGGATAGGCTCAAAAAAAGTTCCAAACTAGAATCCATTTTTATGGCAAATGGTATCCTTGGTGTATGCCAAAAACGGAAAAATAACCTAGATTGATCATAAATATATTTTAATATCTCACTAACAAGACACACAATATTTACTTTTTAACACAGGACTGTACATATTTTTACAATATATCTCTTATCAATCAACAAGTTTCCTAAGAAATTCCTTTTGAACAATGATAATTATATAATGTACATAATTTATATTTTCTTTTTTCTTCTCAACTTAGCTCTTCTCAGTAAATTATCTCGTAATAATACCTGTTTTTCTCTGAAAGAACGCTTATTTCTCCTCTGAGTTGCTTTTGGTCTCAACATAAGAAAGTTTTTGTTTTTACGTTTCTCTTTATTGGTTGTGCTAGCAAATGGATCTGATCGTTCCCGATGATAAGATTGCTTTTCTCTACTTTCTTTTTCTGCCTGGAATTAAAATAAGTTAACAGAATGTTTTAAAATAAACATTCACAAACACAACCAAATAATACATGTCACATCTATACATTCATGGATCACAGGATCCTTCATGTAATCACATTCAATTGACAAGTGCTTCTGAGTTCCGACCTTTGACTGTTCAAGGGAATTGTGAAGATAATGTGAGTAATCAATATATGATCATTTATGTAGTGACAACGCTAGCTAGTACGCAGTATTCACATAACTTCTGCATACTGTATAGTACATGTAATTTTTACAGTTTTTCTAACATTTGGAGCTGAACACTTAATTTGAATGTTGGAATTCTTGGAATCAGAATTCTGAGGATCCTTCACGGGTTTATATAATATACTCTTCGATTACATGTTACATTTACCTGTATCATGTATATTTGACTATCTTTCAAACTAACTTACCTTGTGAGCAGCCATCTTCGATTCTTTATCAGCCTTGTATTTTTTATCAATTGATTCTATGTTTGACAAATGAGGTAACTCTCCCCGAGAAATTTGGTCAAGCTTTCTCTTTTTACCTCTTGGTCTATCGTGGAGCTGTTTTGCTAACTGTCTCTTCTGGATTCTTCTGAACTCAGCTTGTGTTAGAATACGAGTTGAAAGAATTTCTTGTGCTTTTTTTATTTTTTCAGCTTCATCTAGTTCTTTCTCATCTTCATCACCGCTTTCAGATTCTGATCCTGATGCTTTAAACTCAGCATCATGATGAACGTCGATCCATTCTCCTTCACTGTCGTCGTCATTTTCACATTCCTCCCATTCATCATTCTCTTCATCCCCATCTTCGTCGTCATCTTTTGACAAACTCAATGCTTCTGCACCAGGAATATAATTAAGAGCATTTACTTCACCATACAGATTAGTAGTCAGTTCTCTCTGGGCCTCTGTTGGTTTACCTCGATCTTTCCGCTTCAACTTATCTGGATCTGTTTGTCGGAAAAAATGAAGGAGTGATCTAGCAGCTGTGATAACAGACTTTACACGATGTGATTTGTATTGAACCAAATCTTGAAGAAGGTCATCACCCATTGCTAAAGGGCACCGGGCACAAATTTCTCTAGTTGCATTTAAACCAACAGCCATAGCATCTGTGACATTTCTTTCTGTGATGAAATTATTCGCAATGGTTTTCAGCATATCTTCCATTAAATCTGGAGGAACTAACGCATGACTAGCTTGGGCAGCAAATAAAAGTAGCTTTGTGACTTCTTTCTGTCTCGGTTGCAAAAATTTCTGAAGGAAGGGGTAAAAATTACACAGAATTAATTGATGTATGCCAATCAGGCGTGAGATGAGGTCCATCATCATAAGCTTTACCTCAAAGCGTTCATTAGATGTTTGAAGTTTCTGGAATAGTTTTTCACAGAATTCCTGAGGATCATGCAACAAATGGAGAGCTGAAAAATTGAAGTTTTGCGGTTTCTTTCCATGTCGAACTTTTTTCACCATTTTAAGCTCTTTTTCCATTTTTCTTGTTCTTTTTCTTGTCTTTTTACCAATTTTAAGGTTTACTTTAGCCTTTTTTACTGTCTTAGTAGGTTCTTTCTGTTCATTATCACTGTCATAGTCATCCTCCTCCTCCTCATCTGACTCTTCATTATGACCTAAGAAAAATTTCATTGCTGCAACAAGAACTTTAGTTACTTTAGAGAAACAAGCTGTTGAAATGACATTAACAACTTTGGCATCATTCCAGACATTACGTCTGTATAAATCAATCATGACATCAAGTGACATTTTAGCTGCTGTATGGTTATTATCTCTTAACATGGTGTACATGAAATTCTGCAGCGTTGAATTTAACTTGGCATCTTTGTGTTTAGCATTTACATTTTTAATATCTGATATTATGTAATTAAAAAGAGTTTTTCTTAATAATTTATCCTGGCATCGAAAGAGTTTAAAAAATAACTCCAGTACACTAGTGGCAGGGATTAAGTTCTTGTTTCTCAGTAGAATCAGAGCTTTCACTAGTGTCATTCTCATTGTGGGATCAAGAACAGTTCCATGTGTCTGAAGAATGTCACATAGTTCCTGTGGGTATGTAGCAAGTTCCTCTCTGTAGCACTGGGCAATCTGAGCTATGAATGTCACAAGTTCGTTCAGAGTTCGGATAAATTTAGATGGTTTGAGGCGAAACACCTCTAAATGTGATTGATAATGACGATATTGTTGCTGGAACTCTTCTTTATAAGAAGCCCCATCTCGTTTTATTAAATTCTGTAGCTGGGGTAAGTTGTTCGGTAATTTGTTATTTCTGCTTTTCTGTGACGACATCTTGGATTTAATGACACTCAATATCCAATCTTTGATTCCACATCAAACAAATATTTCGACAATTATTTTGACCAGATTTTCAGGTGGAAAATGGATCTACATTTTAACACGTGCTTAATGTTTTTGATTGCTACTTCCGGTTAGAGAATTCAGAGTGCGTTCCCCTTTGTTGACATGTTTATGAGCCAATCGCTACCATCGGCTGTAATATTTATGTCCAATGACATAAAACGTGTTAAGATACTTAGGCTTCAGGCATAGCAACACCCAAACACCAAGAACATTGTTCGCAAAAACTGAAAGCAGAAGCAGAAAAGTAACGTTTTGAGATGGATCAGACAAAAAGACCCCTGTTAATTCCACCAGAATTCGCAAATTATGCCGAACACCATGGGGTTTTCGACATGTATAAGGTAATTAAATTAAAAAATAATAGTGACCAAGGATCACACTTACTATCATGACATATTTTACATATAATTATAATAATTAATATACTTATAGGCCTATAATTTAGTATAATATCATAATATTCAATATTCAGAATCAGAGATGTGAGTGTGACCTTCTATCCGGAAAAAGGTTGGCTTCTGGTAGTCAGTGGTATCCATGTACCGTAATGATGTGGTTTTTTGGGCCCATTTTCTAACAAGGTTGAAGGGACTCGAAGAACAAAGCTAGGAATATTCCACATCCCACGAATTAGGAATCATGCCAAACAATGTCAGCATTTCATTATATTGGATTCTTAATTCTTATCTATCTGGAGAGTATCCTGATCATCGTGGTCATGCGAAACCTCAAATAAATCTGGAATAAGACTCTACCTAGAGATTGCCATGCAATTGAGAATTCTGCAACCCATTTGATTTGTGTCAATTTCTAGGTACGGTACGCTACCCAATCAACTGTTCAAGAAACTTTTATTTAAAATTATAATCAGCAAATTTTGACAATGAATAAAGTAAATCGATCAAATCAAGTATGTTGTTCAAAATTGAATGATACAGACATTTATAATTACAGTGTATTTCTCCCGCGCAACTCGGATCAGGTTTGAGGTTAGTTAGTACTTTAAAAAAAAAAACAGAAACTTTACGCGGAATGGCAATCTGTTCTCCAGTTTCATATTATTATGACTAAGTTTTCCAGAATCCAGATTTAAATTACTTTACATAATTAATAATATGATGAGTATGATTAAGCCTATACCTAAATCCTAATAGTATATCTATTTCTTAAGTCTTATTACACACTCTTGTTGATTATATCTTTAGAGATTATTAGAGCAGCTGATTATTACCAAACCAACAGACCCTGTAGCTTATCTTATTGATCTGTTAAAGAGAGAAAATGATGATGGTAATTATACAAATAACATAATAAACTTTTTCGAAAGTACATTGTGTTGTAAACTTTTACATTGCAGACACATGTTTGTATTTTGTCTTCAAAACTAAGCAAACAACATGTTTTTGTTCATTTACAAGTTAACTTTATCACTATTAATATTATTATCAGTACTTTAAACCGGCTAGATGAGATACTATACATGTAACATGTAATTATAGTTAATTAAAGTTACATTATTCAAGATATAGAAAAGAACTAGCCATTGTTGCTATAATAGTTCGAAAGTAGGTGATGTAAAATCAATAATTTGAAAATTTCGTTCAAATTACTCTATTGTAAGCGAAGGTATTGGCATTTGAAGATTTCGCTGACGTGTGCAATAATTTCAACCACGGTCCTGGTTGATCAAAGCTAAGACTCGAAGCGTCTGGGACCACTATATTTGATTTATCACTTAAACGTTTTAATCTGTTAAATATCGGAGCAATGTGATGCCATCCAAAGTTGATTAAGGCCTGGATCAGTTAATTAATGTCTAATTAATACTTTAGAAAACATTTCATGCCCCAATAAAGACCTGCACTAGGCAGATTTAGCTTCAGAATAATGCATGTTTAAATAATAATAAGTTTATTTTTTAACATTTTCAGTGCCACAAATTGTTATTCTTGGTCCACCGGCAGCTGGGAAAAGATCAATTGCTAAACTCATTTGTGCAAAGACTCGTGCGGCTCACTTGACCATGGAGAACTTGATAGGTGATGCAGAACTTGACTTGAGAGAAGAAGCTGAAAATTGTATTAACAGTCAAAAAGTAGGCCTATGTACATTAATTGTTACTCATTATCTTCGCTGTTACATATAGTTACTGTTGATTTGGCAAATCCTTTATTGAATTGAACATATTTTTTACCGTAGATAAAATATAAATGCATTTTTTAAAAAGTATTTTCTGTATATGTTTTTCGTCCAGGTTTTCATTCGGTTGCTAGGTGTGGTTCAGTTCTCCTGTATTTATTTATCTAGGAGTAATGATTATTGTTATCATTAAATAAGCTTGGCTCGTGCGATCTTTATAAACAGAGTTAAATGTCTGACAAATATGTAACAATAGATGAAAACAACAGCAAATGCTTTAGGCATTCGAGCAAGGACAAACAGTGCATTGCTAGTGTAATGTATGTGTTTATTTTTTTTTTTTTATATCATTGGAAATTTTGAGTAGTCCTACAGTCAAATGAAAAAAAACCTAGGGAATTTGAAGATTTTGATATGTTTAATGCTTCTTAAATTGGACATTGCATATCTAGGCCTATTTATTTTTATTGATTAATTTAATTTCAGGCGGTTCCAACACAGTTGTGGTCAAAGATAATAGAGCAACGTATGCAGTTATTTGATTGTGTGAAAAAAGGGTGGGTGATGGAAGGTTTTCCCCAAACTAGAGAACAAGCATTAGCATTACAAGAGAAAGGAATCTATCCCAAACATTGTGGTAAATATTAAACCATATTTTGTGGTGTTGGAACTAGCATGGGTTGAACATGCGACAGTTGAAATTTGAGTAGAGATAAAAGTGATAACACTGCTGTCGGTGTATAAATATTATCCATCAGCCAAGCACACGTAACCATAGTAAAAAACAGTGATAAAATATTGTAGATTAATCTCTAAATTATAACCCCATTCCTTTCTTTGTTACAACAAGTCATCCAAATTCTCTGTTATTCTTTTATTTTTGAAGCATGTAGGTATTATGAACTTCTTGCACAAGTACATAATAGTACACAAGTAATCCATATTTCTTTTAATAATATGATTGACCATTCTTCTCTAGGAAATCTTAGGAGGAAACAGTTGCCTGCTACCACTCATTATTGAGTTCTGTTAGCCTGTTTTTTTTTTAGTTTTACTTTTTAACTACTCTCTATTTTAGTTGTACTTGAGTCTCCTGATACAGTTCTAATTGAAAGAGCTTCCGGTAAAAGAATTGACCCTAAAACAGGAGGTAAATAAAAAAACAACAGAATTTTGATAAAATGAAATAAATTATTTTAGGAACATGTAATTGACAAATATATCTTTATCTCTAAATTGATCCACCCTGAACCGAGATTTATACAATTGAATTTTGAGCCTAGCCTCGATCATCATTACTAAAAAAAACATAGTCTTGATTATCCATTTCTTGATTTAATCATGACTGAGCGTTGTGCAGCAGATCAGATCCTAATCCAGTAAATATTACAAGCTAGCGAAAACATCAAGAGTTGATCATGGTCTAAATAGGTTAATCAATGTCTAATTAATTATTTAGATAATATTTCGGGCCTAAAGAAAGACCTGCAATAGTCAGATTTATTTACCTCTTGCATAATGTATGTTTAATCGAATTAACATTTGTTTTATTTAGATGTGTATCATACAACCTTTAATTGGCCAAGTAATACAGAGATTCAATCAAGATTAGAAGAGGCTACTGGTTGTACAGAAGAAGAAATGATAACTAAACTTATAGTCTATCATCGGCACATTGATGCTATTCTACGTTGTTATGATAAAGTTTTAAAGACAGTCAATGCTGATCAACCTAAAGCAGATGTTTTTGCACAAGGTAGGTTTATTTTGTATACCGAATAATCTAACTCTAAGTAAAGTACTGATTTTGTTAATAATATTAATAATATCAGCTAAATAGCCATACTATTACTATAAATCAAGGGCTTATTTAAAGATACATTCCTGCATATAAACTGGGTGATTTTGATGATATATTTGGACTAAAATCATATTCAAACAAATTAATTCAGCATAATTTTACTTCAAATCCCTCTCTAAACACTGTAAATGTCAAGGAATACCCTGCTATAAAAATCGATCAAAGGAGTAAATGTTTGTGTCACATGACTTGCCTCTCTCTGTACCTATAGCAACGGCTGCAATTTCTGCAAAGACCGAGGAGAATTCATTGCATACACAAGACGATGTTGTCTGTAATCGCTGACTTTTAATTACAAATATTGAATCCTAATTAAATTCTCAGATTATCCACTGACCGCCTTTTTTTCCGTGATTAGTATCTTAGAAAGTGTTGTACATCTAACTTTTCATAAAGTTTATTATCAACATATAGTGCTCAATGTTCGCGTGCAACCTTTGACGTCACACATGCAGATATTCCTAATCTTCGGTCTGTCGATTAGGGGAACCCTTACATTTTTGTCCTGTATTTTCTAGTAAGATTAGATATCCCTACTTCCCGTATATACCCAAATTGCCATACTTTTATAGGAAATAACCACCCGATAAATACTTCTCTGGGAATTTATCTTTAACTGTTGATTTTATATATCAATACTTGTACTGTCTATACTAATCTTACCCTAACCAAATTACTGTCAGTAATATTACTACTGTAATCTGGGCTTCTCTTTCAAAAACAATAGAAATGAGACTATTCTGATTTGTATAAGTATAGTAAAATATTTGATTTCTGGCTCTGTGACCAGATTGGGTTATCTTTGCTAGCATCTGGTTTGATTAAACACTGGGCCTATTATCCTTTTTGTGTTTTCACGACTTGTTACAGTCAATTCAAGATTTCTGTGTGCAGTATCTGTGTAAATGCTGTTAACAAGATAATAAAGTCATTGTTACTTATGTGTATTTTAGAATTGTTTGTGGTCTGCCCTTTTAATAATTTCTACATATATTTCAGTGTTTACGTTTGTCTGTAGTCAATTACGATCTAATACCCCCCACACGCCTCGAGTTGTTCTTCTTGGACCTACTGGAAGTGGAAAGGCAGTACAGGCTGCATTATTGGCATCTAAATATAATCTTGTAAATGGTAAGTACCTCTTTAGTACTTAAATGATTATGCTAGTCTTTGTATATTACTTCGTAATGTATAACAAATATATGAAAACTTAGTTAATCTTACAAATTTCTTGATACACTTTGAATTGAATACAAAAAAATTCTAATTCAGTTTTCCACATGGATTGTCTTGAAATTTTGTTAAAAAACTTAAATGTTGAAAGTGTTTTAATATCCATTTTCCTGGTAACGATAATAAATTTATTATTTTAGTTTCATGTGGGCAACTCATAAAACAGGCCATAGCTGACGAAACAAAAACAGGGCAGGCAGCTAAAAATTATGTCCAGAAAAAAATTATGGGTAAGTTAATATTAGTTACTTATTTGATGTAGAATATTGTTACTGTACTGTTTGCTTGAAAATTAAAATAATCATATAACCCAGTAAATATACATTAAATTAGTTTCTAGAAGACTGTCATTCTGATTTTTCTTTTAATAAATATTTATTTTGCTTCCAGTTCCAGACAGTCTGGTATTAAGTATATTAAAAGATAGACTAGGTCAATTAGACTGTGTCACAAGAGGTTGGGTGTTACATGGTTATCCAGTTACACGAGAACAAGCTGAACAATTAGAAAAAGAGGGATTAGTGCCTAACAGGTTTGTAATATTTGTCACTTTTTCGTATGCTCATGTACTACTTCAAATATTATATCAACTGTCACTCTAGAGTACACCCTTGCTTCATCCATTCTAAACATTTTTTTAATTATTATTTTATCATTTGTGAATCAGCCATTACTATGAATTTGCCCCTGAAACCGTATCGTACACGTTCATTGTGTCTTAAATATGTGATATTAGGATCCAGCTTTTTTACAGCAACATAACATTAATATGGATTGGAATGGACCAATATTGAATTCTAATTTTGTGTTTCTAATTTCAAATATTATAGAAAATATTGAGTTAGAGAGTTAGCTTCTTCAAATAATCATTTTAATTATGCATTAAAGGTAATTGTATTAGTGAGAGAAGGAAGCCATTTAATGGTCACTTCACCTTTCTTGTTAAATTGATTAAAATTGATGCATCACTGGTTCCAAAATCAAAGCCCAGAGTTTTCTGTACTTTAGTTGATTGATTATAAATGTCTTTTCCAGAACATTTTTCCTGGATGTACCTAATGATTCTGTATTAGAGAGATTAACACAGAGATATACAGATCCTATAACTGGTGAACGTTATCATTTACTATACAATCCACCCAGAACACAAGATGTCAAGGACCGATTACAACGACATGGAAAAGATAATGATGATGATGTCAGAAAACGTTTAGCTCAGTACCATGCTTATGCAGAAGAATTGAGTGACTTTTATGTGGACGGACAACATATCAATGCAGATCAAGATCCACACACTGTGTTTGAAACGTTAGAAAGTATGATTGTTGAGCCATTACCTAAAAGACTTCAATAATACTCTCACGTCAGCCTTATTATGAATCTTACAGCAAACTAATTGACCTAAAAGAATATGAAGAGTTTTCTTTCAAATACTACTTTTTTTCATTTTAAGCTAAAATATTGTATTGTATCAGCATTGGATTTTTAAACCTAAGTATTGTACATATTCAACATTGTCATCTTATAAAGGCAACACCAGAAATGTATTTCGAATATTTTATTGTCTATTGATGATACAGTATTTAATTTGTATGTAAATATAATCATATTTATTCTTTTATGGTATGTAAGTACCAACATATATAATAAAATGTATTAAATTGAAATCTTTTCATAATAAGTTAAAATCCAAATAAAATAGACACTGTACCGGTCTATATAAGGTCCATGGTATACAAATAAAAAATGACCAAGTGGGGAATAAATACGTCACAATAATGTTTAAAAAAACAAATGTAGGAATATATAGATATGCTGCAATCTGCTGCTACAAATATCACAATTACATGAATTGTGAGATATTCAATAAATGTACTGAATTTCAGTACCATAATTATTTATACCCCCAAAACATGCAAAGTTTTATACAGGTCACAATTCTGTGGCATACAATTACTGAGTAATTGTTGACCTGTATACTCCAGTTCAATTAATAATTGCCATTCAAACAATCTTTGTGTGGACAATCAAACAAAAACTGATCAATGCTTGCTTTCTTGTCATGAAGGCTGTAATTAAAGTGAACCTTGATTTCTTATCCCATCCAAACTATTCAACAGTTGTCCTTGGTGGGCCCTCCATCCTGCATCACAAACAACACCAGGAGCAAACCCACAACTTCTAGGCCAGCAAGCTAGTGTCTCCTTCAGGAATAGTTAGTGCTTATAAAGCGGTCTTCTGCTTATTAAAACCATCCAGACAAAGTGTTAAATACAATTGCAACCTTCCACACAACGGTGCTTAATAAGAAAACCAGCTAATCAGAGGCATGGATATGTGACAATTTCATTGTGTAAATGATTTCTTACAAGTTAAGATTGCATACGGGAACAGTTTATAATCGAGTTCCCACAGAAGTCCTATTATATAACATATCCAAGCTTTTATCAAATTTCCTGGACACACTAATTGTCATTGTATGTTTAACTATCAGACTATCTATACAGAGGTAGTGTGTTCTTAGTTTGCCTTTCAGTTACTTGAATCACTTGAACCCATTGAATTCAATTCCTTTCGTAATTTTCTGACATCTGCTGCTGTTTGGAATTCTCTTTTAAAACCACGAGTCATTCCACGACATGAGGTTAGGTTCACAGAGGTTAAGTCTTGACATTTGTTCAATATAAGTCTGAAATATACAAACAAAGCAAATGCATTAAACCACTCAGCAATCCAATTCCCCTTGTATCAGTCCAGAGAACTTTTGATGCATAAAATTAGCATTATACATAGACGGATTGTTCAGATTTTTATTTTAAACTCGGTCATTTCGGGACTAACATAATATGGTTTAATTTTATTTCAATATTTTGCTTGCGCATAACGATCTTATACAGGCGACCCTACTCCTTGTCACATACAACAGGGGATTTGAAACCAGTTGACTCAATGACAGGCTTTATGATACAGGACGCACATGCTAACCATTTGAGAATCCAACCACCCCTTGTTTTAGAGAAAAGAAGTTAACTTTCTTTCAAGTATGATTTATTCAACTTTCAGCTAAAAATGAGCAGTGCTACAATTTAAATTTTACCTTATTGTTTCTTGTGTCACATTTGTTCCTGCCAAGTTGAGGCTTGATAATGGGCAACAATCGGTCATATTAACCATCTCTTTAAAGGCATGTTTTAAATCTTCTTCCCGTAAAGTACTCCACGATAAGTCTAATTCTAGAAGACTTCTCCTCCACTGCAAATGAAAAGCAAAGATTTACTCCACTGGTGATGTCTTCATTTGTGTTCACTGAACAAATAAAGCATATAGAACTAACTGTGACAAGAGATCCAATATTTTGGTTATCTTCTATAAACGATTATAACTGATTGTAATTGATTTCCAAAATCAACATTTAAAGCCTTATTTGATACAAGTGTTAAGCAAGTATATCTACAAAGATTTACAGATGGTTCTTTATTTCATTAATACACATAGATATACAACAGTACTTACCTTTGTCAACAATAATGCTAGTTGTTGATATTGTGAACCATCTCTTTGTGTAGATGTATTGGAGGCATGTAGAGACTGTACATTATTACTGTCTATATTACATAAGTTATAACAATCTATATTATCATTACCTCGTAGATCTAATAACTTTAAATCAGGTGAATCATTTAGAATCCTAAAATATAAATATACTCTTTTAATACTTGTACCTTAATGGATTATACCTCTTATCTCTTTCCTTAATTTAGTCAACTGACTTTACACTCATTGCTTTCTAACAAACTACCCTTCAAAATATTATTTACAGCACTAGAGCTTCCAGTTATTCCGAGTCCCCTATATATCAGACTGAAGAGCTTTGTTACAATTCTGTTGTTAGGGTTCACTGATGTATATCCAAAGTCCCCTATATATTGGACTGAAGGACCTCACTATATGGTGACAGATTTATTGAAATTCTACAAGAACAAAATGTTTTCCTCACTATCATATGGTGATAATTAAAACGATATACCTTGTAACAAGATCTAAATTAAGACAAGATCTTGGTTGATCGCCTGGTTTATTATATGCTACACTTAACTGTTCTAACTTAGGAAAAGATGATAATCCAGGTTCCTGACGAAAAAAATAAAACATTATAGCATACCCTTAAAATTGAAAGTGACATCTATAAAAATGGCTCAATATAGTCAATAAATAATCTGATTGTTTTTATTCAAAACAATTTTTAAGAAGTTGAAAATATTTAAACCAGAAGGACGTTTGATAGAAATTAATGCGTAGGCACAATGGCAAAGAACAATAGATACAAACCTGTGAAACTCCAATTCTAGAATTTGCTAGTCCTAAGATTTGTAAATTGGGACAAGAGTTCTGGAATTTTTTCACATTGACCAAAACGATATCTGTGGAAAATAAGCAATTAGAAATATCCAATATTTCTAGCTGTGGACAGTGACTCTGAAATGGTTAACAATTAGAAGAATTTTAAATCAAGATCTTCCATATATTTTTATATGATTTTTTGTGACTCAAAATATTTCATAGCGAAATGAAACAAACTGACTAATCAAACTTCATTGGATAATTCTGCAAGCCAAAGTATGGTGGAAATTTTTGAAAGAATAAATGACCTTCAACCGAAATTTTCTTGAAATTTAAAGAAAGTTTAAAATTTAATTACTTACTAAAATCAGATTAAATACAGAATTAAAAGACTTATAGGTATTGCCACCCATAGTAAGTTGTTTAAGATAAGGACCATGTTTAGGTAATAAAACTTTTAAACTCTGTAAACATACAGCATCTACCTGAAAGAGACAACATCATTATTGCATGAAAAATTAAACCAGTTACATGCTACAAAAGAAATATTAGCATATAATATGGACTATATTACATCTGTAAAGATCTATTTATAAAATTCAAAAATTTACAGAGTTTGTCGCTTTGAAACGTGTGGAAATATGTTCTAGTGTGTAGAAAATACAATATATGGCAGTTGCAGTTATGGTGCTTATTTTAGCTAGGGCTGTACTGAGTACCCAATAATACCCTGTACACACAGTTTATAGACATTTTATAATACCTGATACTACCAGGTAGACACAATAAAAGGGTAAAGATAAATGATGCATATGAATTTCATACATAGTGCACAGTGGATGAAAACATTTTTGGTCCAACTGCTCACAAGGTTCTACAAATTGACACAAGACCTTAAGAAATTAACTGAAATATTCTAAATTCGTTAGCCTTCTTCAATTACACTAAATTCTTAAAATATATATTTTAGTGATTAATTTAAAAAGAACCCTCAATATATGCCAATATTTAATCTTATTTCAAATAATCAATTGGTAGTAAAACTACTTATCAAATGAGGCCTAATAAGTATTAAAAATATACCTTTACTTACAGGTGTAAAAGATAGATCAAGTGATGTTAATTGATGACAGTTTTCAGCTATTGTTACAATTGTCTCTGTTGTCACTTTACAATATGATATATTTATAACTTTTAACTGTGAACAGGTTTCTGTTAATAACTACAAAAAATATAAATATACAACTAATATTTCTTTCTCAAAATGCATAGTTCATCCTTTATTCATTATCTAGATTAAAATTCGTTTTGAACAATGCAAAGGGGGCGGTAGTAGTTGAGCAGTTAACATTGGATAAGGCCAGAACACCATTGTTAAACAAATCATCCTCCTTATAGCATTAATGACTAAGACAATGCATTAATGATACACTATACTCCATTCCTTTGCTTTCCGGCAAGTCATTCCAAAGCGGATTTTAGCTCTTAAATGGTAAATCCTTTTGGACTGCCCATTTCCGGAAACTCATTTCAAAGCGGATTTTAGCTCCTAACTGGTAAATATTTCCGGAAACTCATTCCAAAGCATATTTTAGCTGTTAACTTGTAAATATTTTTGAACTACCTGTTATCATTTCAGGTTGTGCATGGTTAAAATTAAAAAAAACCCAAACCTTTATGTTGCTGTTGACAAAAAATTTTGATGCAGATACGTTGATATCTGTACAGTGGGTCAGTCTGTTTTCACATAACCATTTTAATACCCTTTCACTCATCTTAATCCAACCAAAAGACAAATCCACTTTCCTCCATAATGTGGGATCACAAGCAACATTTCTCCATGTTCTGCAAACTTTTGATGCTCTGGAAATATATACATACATGTTATACATGGCAATGTTATAAACGAATTGGGGATTTTTCTAAAATTCTTATACTATGTATATCAAGGGGTGGTAGCGGTAGTAGTGAGAGAGAGAGGAATGGGGTTTAGCATCCATTAGACACAAACTTGGTCATTTCAGGATTAACACATGGTTCAATTTTATTTTAATAATTTGCTTCTGTGTATGGGTGTTTAGCAATGCTGGTAAACAAAAGGACCCAGAAAAAAAAAAAAACGGAGACTGGGTAGGTGACTTGGAGTCAATGGCCACCAAATTTCCCCTTAATCAACATATCAACTACACAAGTCATGAGTTTGATTCCACCAATGTAGCCTATATGGTGACAATGAGTAGGGTTGTCTGTTAATTACATTTTTCCATGTTAAAGAACAATTATAGATTGGTTATCATAAGTTGATGTTAAACCATTTTTCAGCCTTACCTTACAAGGAATGGGAGAGTACCCTGACTATTTACTGATTCTTGAAATACTTTCAATAAAATTTCTTCTGGTAACTGCAAGCTAACTCCACTTCTTACAGTTGACTTTTCAACAACTGATTCTTTAGGTTTTTGTTCCGTTGAATTTTTTATGCGTTTCCTTCTACTAACGTTCCTGAAATACAACATGAATATAGCATATTTATTTTCGCTACATAACTTAACTACTTTAGATTCTCGTTGGTAGCCTCTATTTGATTCAATTTTGACATTACCCTATTGTTATAATGGACTTTGCATATTATGCAGTATTAAATAATGTAACTTGTAAGGGTTTTTCACCAGCATCTTATATTACCTTTTGGTATTAGATACTTCCTCGTCAGAAGGTACATAATCTGAATCTTCTGAATCTGAGCTCCATTCTTCACCTTGACGTACATTAAAAGAAAATAGCATTGGTCTCTTAGGAACACCAAGTATCCCTTTCTCCGTTTTTCTTTTTCTTTTCTTAGAATCTATCATAAAATAAACATAATGGTTGTTAGTGACAATTTTCTTCTTATAATGATCCGGGGCCGGTTGCTCAAAGCTCCGTTATCTTTTAACGATCCGTTAACTTTAACGGAGAGAAGATGTTGCTAAAAATAATCTGTGGTGCAAATTTTTTCTACAGATTTATGCTTTAAATATAAAAAATAAAGTATTCTATAGAGTTTTCTGTAGTAAATTTAAAGGAAAGTTAACAAACAACATGTTACTAAGATATGTCCGTTAAGAGTTTAACGGATCGTTAAAATAACTTAGTTTTGAGCAACCGACCCCTGATGTTAACATACTAACAGTGCTATTTAAAAATAATAAATGGTGGATGTTTCAAATACTATATTAATCATTTCTTTCATTTGCCTTAAACAAAGTTCACAATAATATGCAGCTATTGATCTCAAATTTCTGGGTCTTGCAAATAAAGTTAACTGATCTGAGTCGTGTTGATATCTTACTAACTGTCATTTACTTACGTTTTTTTACTCGTCACTTTAAGCGACTGGTTTATTCGACTGAACTATTTGACAAGTTTATTTGCCTGGATTATTTGCCTGGTTTATCTGACTAAATTTTCAACTGATTTTATCTGACTGAATTATTCGGCTGGTTTTCTCGTATGAGATATTTGACCATTTTTATTGTGTGGACGAGGCCACACACGTCAAGAAGACATCTTGTCAAAGAATGGCTTTCTACGTATTATGTATCACCTACATGTAAATACCTAATTAATAATTATCTCAAACTACTTTTGATCGAAAATCCTGACACTGGGGGGGGGGGGGAGGGGGTCCAACTGGTCCCACAGCTATGGTTACGAGCACGATTGGGCTACTCTATATTAACGTGGTGCCAAATTTTAAAATTTCATAATCGATTAGTATATATATACTATATATTAATATATCATAATATGTAATTCAAAGTAATTCACTTCAGTGAATTGTAATTTGTATGTGTTAATAATAATTAAATATTAGATACACCCAGGGCCAGAAGCCTATCTTTTCACCCAAGATAACAACATAAATGTTGATTTTAATTGTCGTTTTTGCAATTCCGAAGATTGTAGATGATATTGAATTAAAGACTTGGCTAAATTAAAATACGCCTACGGTACCACCACCAGACTAATCATCTAAAGTAAACTAAATGACTTATAAAATTATCATATAATTATGTATTGTATGTACGCGGCACGCCCACTTCTTCTTTTCTTACCCGATCTTTTGCCAGGTCGTTTTCTTTCTGCCATCTTCAATAATTACGAAATCACATTAGCTAGATCTTCATTCGGTTAAATAACAAAGATGGGTCAGGGTTTTCTGTCAATAAATCTGACACTGCATTATTCTGTTTTGTTTTGTTTTCATGCATTGCGCCATTTCCTGTAAACATCACTTTCGTTGTTTTCAAACACTAGAGAAAAGCTTGCTAAAAAGAGTTATCTCCCTGTACTGAACGTGTCCTATCAAAACATTAGTAGGTTAAAATCTTCAACATTGAAATCACGAATTATTTGTCACTTTTAATCAACACGGATGCTGTGATCTTACCTAAAAAGATGGGTTTCTGATATCCAATATTTAGGACAAAATAAACATTTACCATTGGAACACGAATCGTGTACCATAATGTGTTTCAGCCCCAGTTCTAGCAAGAGACTCGAGGAAAGAGGCTAGACATATTGCACCAAACCAAACAGTGTATGTAAACTAGAATAACCAGACGCTAGAAATTGCATCCGATTGAGATTGCTGGCTTATTTTACAGAACATAACTGATTTGAAATTAGAGTAAAAACGGAAACCATTGAATGTAAATTAGTTTATACATTCATATTACAGTATTATATGAATTGCGACCTACTTGTGTCAATTTCTAGGTCACAAATGTTAGCAATTTAGCTCCTTTAAGTCAGTTATTGGGTGTAAAAAAAAAGAACCCTGAATAAATTAACAATCTACCCACTAAATAAGAATTTATTATAAATGCACAAGATTATTATCAATACCAAAACTATTTTCCTTGGAACTATTTCAAGCATCAACTGAATCCTCTACAAACAATATTGAAACATTGATATTATTACCGTGGATCGTCTGGTGCCAGTGGTAGTGGTGGTGGTACCATAGTAGTCGTATCTTAAATATGGTCCATAAATTACCAATCAAGGTAGGTATTTGGGTGGGTTTGAGTTTTTTGGTTTCTTGGGGTGATCACCAAAAATGTAGGTAGGTATGGGAGTAATGATTACTAATCTAGGTAGGCATTGCAGAGGTGATTACCAATCAAGTTAGGTAAGGAATATGATTATCAATCTAGGTAGATATGCGGACATGAGGGGGGGGGGAGATGTGTGTGCATGTGTGTGAGTTTGCAGATAATATTTTGATCCAAAAACACTTTATTATTCGGCAAAATATGTGACCTATAAAATATCAATACCTGGCAAAACCTAAAATGACCAATATTGGATGCAGTTTTGCTTTTATATGCACACTGTGGTCTGATGTGTTTCAATTAAGACATGTAAGTGTCAAGGTATATAAAACAGTCTTGTGTGAATAAGAATATATAATAAAGACTAAATATCGAAGTATAAATTAAATATCATTTATTATTTTGAAATATTTCATTAAAGTATAAACATATATGTGTTTGTTTTAACTACCATAGTAAAAAAAAGGTTGGTCTATGTTTGCATAACAAAATACATATATTTGTATATGCCTATCCTTGATATCGTATAATGCTACTTTTGTTGCATATTAATGATCACAGCACTAATTCGTTTTTAGATTTATTTCGAAGCTCTACAGATTTTAGAAAATAACTATGTTCTTTGCTAAAAAATTAATAAATGTAACATAACATTATACAAAAATATAGATAACAGGCTTCTTAAGCACATACAAGTGCTTCTTAAGCACATACAAAAAAGATAATTATTAAATAATTATAAAACTTAATAATATTAGCACTAAACTTATGTCATTTCAACATTAACAATTTCCTTGTTTACTATAAAATTTTTTTAAATGTTACATTTTACTGTAATTTTTCAAATTAGCTGCAGCTGGAGCATCTAACATCCAAATTACCTCCCCTTGTTCTGGCTTTACTCTTGATGCAGGTAAAGGTTTCTCCTCATTTCCTTCCAGAACACGCTTAAAATAAAGATAGTTATAAGAAAACAGATCAATAATAAGTGACATTGAATGTGTACATTTCAAATCTGTATCATACACTGATTTTGATATGCATTATGGTTTCCATAACATAAAAAGGATTACGAATTATTAAAGAGAGAGAGAAATGAGTTTTCACATCCACCCGACACAAACTAAGTCATTTTGGGACTAACATATGGTTCAACTTTATTTTAATAATTCCCTTGAGCATAGGGATTCATATGTTGGACAGACGACCCTACTCTTTGTCATGTACAACCGGAAAATTGTAATCACGCCAACTGACTCAATTACAGACCTTATGATACAGCACAAACACCCTAACCATTCCACAATCATAGATTTATGCAAATGGTGAATTCAATATGCAAGAAATTGTAAAAACTGTACAGGCTCATTAAATGCGCATGATGCTATACTTTACCTTCAGTATTTCAGCTTTCCCTGCTCCACAGGAAGCAAAAACAGCACATCGACATTTATTAATAACAGGATAGGTCATTGTTACTCGACATGGTGGTGGTTTTGGTGAATCAGATATTGGTGCCACTATTTTCTCTGTTTCCTTTAATAGATACAATGCAACATTTGACAATACAATGTTAGGTTAAAAACAATCCTTAGAGGTTCTCTCCCATGCAAATTGATTTAATGGGCTAAATAGAGATAGGTTGAATATATATCTAACACACCAAATCAAACAAAACTGAGTATAGAGTATAGAGATAAAAGAGTGAGAGAGAAATGGGGGTTTACAATCCTCTCAACACAAACTGTGTCATTTTTGGACTTACACATGGTTGAATTTTATTTCAATAATTTGTTTGCATGTAGGAGTCTTTAGCAGTGAGAGGAAACCGGAGAACCGGGAAAAAAACCATGAGGTTGGACAGACGACCTTACACCTTGACATGTACAACCAGGGAATCGAAACAGCGCTAGTTGACCCAATGACAGACCTTATGATACAGTGTACAAGTGCTAACTATTTGGCCATCCCCCCCAAGATAAAAGAAATAATCAAATTATACAGGCCTGACATCAGAGAAAATGTGTTTTCAACCTGTGTCACATTCATAATCATGCCAAATGTCAGAATATCAATATTTGGCAGCAATTAATATTCAAAGAAGGTATCTTATTGCTAGTTTCTGGTCTCTCTGCATGCACCGTGAGATGTAAATAGATATTAAATGTAAAGGATTTTGGACTAAGAATGTTTAAAATAAAAGTTTTGCAAGAATAAAGTGGGGGTTAACGTACTGCTTTTCTCGAACAGAAGTAATAACAATACTGAATGTTTTATTTTCTAAATATCCAAACGAAAGTGCAGATTAATAAATTAAAAATAATCTAATTCTACCTGTAAAAGAGGATGGTCAGGGAAGAGAGAACAGGTATGTCCATCAGGACCCATTCCTAATACCAACACATCAAAAACTGGTAAATCTGTTGTTGCAAATAGTGTGCTGATTTTTTTAGCATAATCTACTGCACACTCTTCAACTAAAATTGTTAAAAAAAAGTTCATAGGTATAGGTAGTTTAAAAGTAGATGATGAGAAGATGAATATTTACAGTTTGTACATTACATGATTACCCATATATATTTTGTCTTAATTGTATTTCTGAAGACTAGCCAGGATGAACTAAGATTAAGAAAAACAGTTATATAGAGAGATGACTTGTGTTTTCGTTTGGCGTTCATCACTTCCTATTCAGGAAACATGTATTACTCAGCTATCGTAGCAATGACCTCTGTGTTAGGATTATAATTTGAAAGTGTTTAATTAGTTCTATCACATATGTGAAATACTGTCCTTTAACTGAATATGTAGGGAAAAAAATGTCTGGATTCCTAGTGAAGTGTGAAAAAATATATGTGTACCTGGAAGATCTGGATTTATAGGGTATATATTCTCTGGTGGAAAATTTATTTTGGATAAAAGATTGTTTTTATAAACACTGTAGGTACATTCTGGATTTGTAAAAGGCACATGACGTTCATCACAGAAAAATATTCTCCATTTTGACCAATCAGTTTCAGCCTTCTCTAAGCCATCACATAAAAATTTAGCTGCACTTCCCCCTATCAAAAAAACCAATTGGACATTATATCATCAAAAACAAATGTACACTCAATATAGGTAGGTATTAAAATTCTGGTCGTGATTTCTATTTTTTTATATGTGAGAATATATTATTGTAGGCTACTAGAGCTGGGTATTGCTACAGCAGTCTCGTTATGCTACATATTATATTCCAGATGCTACGATATGATTCGTGTCGGGATTCATAACCAGGTCAATATTTACCAAGAAAACAAGAGGATAAATGGATAATTGATGTCAAGAAATTTTGATGTGGATCAAAATAAAGACCAAATCAATTTAAGAGGGTTTGTGATAATTAAGAGTAACTGAAGCAAAGCAAAAACAAAAACAAATGTAATACATCGATTCAATATAATAATCGTCAAAACGTGATATATCGATTCAGCAAAGGTGCCAGCACATATTTTACAATGGTGATTATGGTTGACCAGATAAGATCTTGCTTGAATGAATGAGGGCAGTACCTCAAACAAGAATGCTATTTACTGCAAAGTTAAAGGTACACAGGTCTAATGTGTCCTACTGAGCTACAGGCAAAGGCTAAAACTGTCAGTGTTACCCACCGACCGGAACCGGATACACTGGGCAAAACTGGCAATGCTAACTTACCAAATCTTGACCAAGTGAAATTACGCGTCTCATCTACATAGAACTATTTCTATGACATGTTTTTAATCAATAACGTCACATATTTTTGAAATCAAAGATAATAATTCTCTCAATTTTTTTTTAAACAAAATTAATCATACAATTTAGATCTTAACTAAAATCAATTTGGAAAAAAAAATTTGACATTATTTGTATCAGTTGAGAAACTTAATTATAAAGGCTTTATATTTATTTGACATCATCAACTTCGCTCTACTCATTGTGTCATGCAGGGAATGCCTGGTTACGTGTGGTTTAATGGTCGAGAGCAAGACATTAAAGTAATATATTCACAATATATTACGCAATGTCCTTTAAACGACTTAAACCACAAACACTCTACACCTGAGTTTACAGTGAAATATGTCATGCCAATCTAATATTTTATAAGGTACACTTAGCATGTTGCCTGTACGATTATTTGAAATACCGGTATTGGTACGCCAACAACAATGGAGAGAGAGAGAAATGGGGTTTAACGTCCACTCAACACAACTAGGTCATTTCGGGACTAACATATGTTTAATTTTATTTCAATAATTCGCTTGCGCGTAGGGGTCATTAGCAGTGGGAGAAAAAACGGGAGTGCCGTTGGGAAACCCAACCCACGAAGTTGAGAACTGAGAAGGTGCCCCTATCTCCATGCCACATACGCTCACACCAGGGCTCGAAACCACAGCCGCAATCCAGAAGTGGCCGGCCAGCTAGAGGTCAAAGCACGGTTCTCTAGACCATCCCACCCACCCCCCAACATCAAAGGGTGACGTGACGACGTCACATCTGTATTTTACATTTGTTATTGCGGTCTGCTTGCATTATTTAGTCAAATGTTTCTAATTGAAATCACAGAATATGCAATTACCAGATACACCTATAAAAAATTGACCCCTAGTGTTAATTGCTTCCTTAGCTTTGCGAATAACTAAGGAACACAAATTGTCTGCGACGTTTTTATCAGAATCGAAAACTTGCACCGTGGGGGCAGCCATATTGAAATACTCTCCGCTTCTCACAAAACAATAAATACATTTTATGTATCAATGAAATGATTTCAAAAAAGCATTGCGGTTTATTTGTAAGATATCTGTTATTTATCAACATACTTATGTGGAGATTATATGTGCGATCTCTTAAATAATCAGATAGAAAACAAATATAGCTGTAAATGGTTTATTTGGAGATTAATTTTCCTGTCTTGTATAATAAGCCTTTATCATCCAGACCCTCGATGCTACGTCACTTCGATTTAATATCTTTTTTTTTTAAAAGATATGATTCTTGTTGTCAAGTGATAATGAAGTGAAACACAATGAAACGTGGATATGGAGAAATTAACTCTTTGGGCGGATTGAAGGTATTGAACCAAGTAGCAATAGCCTGCCAAGCTGTGACCTACTTTTCACTGTCTGAGTTTAAGGACAGAAACATCGAGCGACTGGACAACCAAAAATATGTTAACCCGAATCACCAGCAATGGCGGATGTACTGACTATTTTGAGACAGTATAATGTCAACAAAAAGGACATCACGGAGAAGGATGATCAAGTTATATTTGGTGAATTTGCATGGCAAAAAAACGTAAAGACCAATTATGTCGTGTGGGGGTAAGTATTGGGAATGTGTTTCATGGATAAGTGTGAAATGGCGTGGAGTGCAGTCTGCGTTTTTACTTCCATTTTATCAAGTTCGATAACTCCCGAGAACTGTGGTCTTTATTCTTAAGAATGATGTGAAATGGGGTTTACATGTAATAACGTCCTACTGTTCTTGTTCTGCACCGACTGGCCTACAGATCATAGTAGGGGTGGCGGGTCCTTTTCAGATGGATATACATTTGTTATGTACAGAATATTTGGTTGCCTAGCTAGTAGTACTTGTGAATGCTTAAAACTTACCACGACACGGCACACAACATGTTACAAATAATCAGTAGTACTTGTGAATGCTTAAAACTTACCACGACACGGCACACAACATGTTACAAATAATCAGTAAGCCTTGTATGTATACTTTTTATGAATTAACAAAATTGTATTTAAAAGTAAGCTTACTAATTAGGCCTACTTGTCTAGAGTTATGTCTCGATTCTCACAAATAAAGGTATGACTGTTACAGGCCTCAACATATCGGGGATGCATCGAAACCTATGTGTAGGTTCAATGTAAACCAAGGCTCATAACCTACAGGTTACGATATTAATTATATGGACATGTTTTGACCTTTTTTTATAAATTCGGTTGCGAGGTGCAAAATAATATGATGTATTGTCCTTAAAATTTAATATCATAATAAGTTATAAGTTGTCCCCGAGTGATGAAGTTATTTATAGATTAGCAATAGCAGACCACGTGTATTTACGAGTGTCTTCATTGCCGTTATATATCGTTGTTATAAAACCTTTTAACATCTATGTTCTTCGCTAACTTGCTTCATGTATCAACGATTATGTTACCGGTAGACGATTTATGATAATTAACTTGAAATATGACTGAAAAGTTATTTAATTATATCGACTTTCGCTTTATAATTCTTCGAGCCTCGTTATCATACAATTTCAACCAATCAGCAAGCTCGCTTGCTAGATTTCATACCGGTATGGCTATATGGCGACGATTTTCGGAAATTAGTTTCACGACAGCATAGCTCGTGTACAGTTCTATGATGACAGTGTTCATTAAGTACAAATTATCAATTAAGTACAAAATATCAGGTCGCCACACGGGCTAATTTATTTTGAGTTTCATTCGCCCGTACCGACTTTCACTCGCCATGGCATGGCCGAGCGTTAGTTTCTACCCCTGTGTGAACTCTGTTCCAATTTGTTTTATTGAACTTCCGTTTGAATCTATAAATCCAGAACGTGCAGAACTCTTCAATAGAGCGAGCCAGAGATTTCCTTCCACAAAAATAAGATGGATGCCTCCTAGTTTTAAGTAATTTGCTATTTTTTGATTTTCCATTTCTCGGGAACGAGCGTCCGTTCCCGCCAAACTGAATCGTCGAGACCGCCGCCTAACCTACACGACCGTTCGCGATTTATGTCGAGCCCTGCTGTTAGTGTTATAGATTACATGATGTAGCTGACAAGTCAATGAACAGGTAATGATTAATTCCTGTACATACAGTACATCATATGTGATTAGCTAGGTGCCATTTTTCACATTAGCGAGATTAAATTGTGCAACAAAGTCAAATTAGAAACTATAAATTGTTTTTAGGAATAAGATTAAAACAAAATCAGATAGAATTGAGTAGTCAATCAAGTTTGCGTGTATAACAGTAACACTGTAGTTGACTTGATCCTGTCTATTATTAACATGTTAAGTGCGTAGGGCGTTACAAAACGTCCTGGACAACTGCCTTTCACTTTGTGCAGGGCGTAATATAACTCGTACTCCTTGGAGGAATTTTCACCAACCTATTCTTAGAACAAACATAATTAGTCACTCGGGGGAATCCATTGTGATCGCAGCATGTTTATAATGCCCCCCCCCCATGTTTGTGTAGGACGTTATATTACGCCTAGTCGAGGAAATCTTTGCCTGAACATTGCAAGACAACACAACCTTGTTCTACATGTATCTAACAATTCGTCTAAAATGTGTAAAAAGGGACTCTAAATGCAATATAAAAATAAATTTCATTATTTATTTCATTATTTCACACTTAAAACAAAGGAAGAACACGTGTTTGACATACAAAATGCAACAGAACATGTATAGGAGCAATAACAAGTTAACATCAGTGCTATCCAATCAGAAATAAAAAGGTCAAAAAATGACGTTTTTCGTCAAATTAATTACACAATAGGGATAGTTAACATTTTAAAAATGTCACGCTTATCGTGTTAAAGATAATTAAGATTAGTGAAGACATGGTTAAACTTAAACTCTCAATATAGTATAATGTTTTTGGTTTAGTTGATCATTTCTTGATGTCCGATGGGCATATTTGCTCTGAGATATTAGACAGTCCCATCAGACTTATCTGCTAGATACGTAGGAGGCAGAATCATTGCTATACACTGTTTGTGTACCACTGACTTTTATAAGTAATAGTGATAGCCTTATATATTGTTTATGGCAAACATTATTTTTAGTAAAGGGGAAATGTGATTTAAATTCTAAGAACAAATGTAAAAGAAATAAAGAATGTATTTTGTGCTATCAATCCTTTAATCTTTAATGAAAAAATGTTACTTATTTCCTTTATGAAATAATGTATTTTAGGACTGGCAAAGATGGTATACCAAAAGAATATTACACACTAGATTCAATCCTGTTCATCCTGAAAAATGTTCACCTTCAGCATTTTATGTATGTCAAGGAGGCTGTGGTTAGTATAACTGTATTATGTTTAATTTTCTTGAAATCTAGAGATCTTTAAATTCAAAGGGAAAAGAGATGTCTTTAATTTCAGTTTTTGATGTTTTTTAAATATTAACATCATTAATAATTAAAGATATATTATGTAAGAATTGGATATAGAGCTGGTCATTCTTGCTAGTTCGATAATAGATAATGCAAAATGAATATATGGAAAATTTAATTTAAATTACTTTATTCTGAGCGAAGATGTTAGCCTTTGAAGGTTTGCAAAGATGTGTGCACTAATTGTAAGCACGGTACAGGTTGTTAAAGGCTAAGCCTCGCTTCACCAACTTGAAAGTAATTCATTAAAATGCTGAACCATTTATTCTACTTAAAATTGGACACATTCGATGGTATCAAGGGTTGATTATGGTCTTGTCATCTTAATAAATGTCAAAAAAAATAGTTTATATAACATTTCAGGCCCAAAGAAGCAGGGAAATAATCAGATTTAGCTCTTGCATAAAGTCTGTTAAAATATATTTTGTTTCCTTCTTTTACATTTCATTTTTTCAGGCAAACAATTTACATGTTGTTCGTCGTCCAGATAGAAAAGATCTGTTGGCCTACTTGAATGGAGAAATAGCTACTTCAGCTAATATTGATAAGAGTGCTCCATTAGAGATCTCCCAAAGACCCATACAAGGTAATATATCTGGACAGGATATGTTCATAATGTATTGGCCAAAATTTTGCATTTTAAGTTTAATGTATTGTCCCCTGCCTTTTGAAGAAGCGGGCACTATTAAAATGGGTTTGTTCCGTTCAAAGATAAATGTGGCAGTGATGAATGACTTGGTTGGTTTAAACAATATTTTTTATTCGAGTACATAAAGAATATTTACAAAACTGATGTAATGGATTAGAAAACAAGCCAAAGCTTACATAAATCCTTTCCAGGCGGTTGACATCAGTCTCACTGTTGGCTCCTTAAACATGAGCTTTGTCATGACAGATCAATGAATTCTGAATTGCTTTAGGTCTGTTTTGATATTAAAAAAAAAAATACCTACATTCTGATTTCAGTTAAAAGATCAGCAGAAGAACAAGGAGGAGAAAGCGATAAAAAGAAAAGTCGTTTGGAGGTTAGTTAAAATACGAATCCTTTGCTAATATGACTGGATACACTTGTCAGGAACAAAAGGGAATTTCCCAGACCAAGTTCCCAGATATACATGTACACAAACCTGTTAAAAAAATCACACAATACACCACATATTTACATTATTGTTCGCATAACTGACCAGACATTTTTCAAGTAGAAAATATATAATTTATTTCTAGGAAGAACAAGTGCAACAGGCTAAAAGAAACTGGATAACCAGGATTGATAGATCTCGTGCTATGTCAGGAATATCAGGACATGGGTTTGTGTTTTTGACATGTATTTTTATAGTCTTCTCATTTTTATACGCCCATATTGAAATGTGGTCGTATATTGTCGTCGCCCCTGGCCGGCCGGCTGGTATCAACAATTGCTTGTGGACGCTCTAGAGGCTAAATTTAATATCCGATTGACTTTAAATTTATACACAGTGTTTAAATTCATGAGAGGAAGAAGCCCATTGATTTTCAGTGATTTTCGATAATTACTGTCAGAGTTATGGCCCTTGATCACTTCAAAAAATCTTGCGGATGCTCTAGAGGCTAAAGTTAATAATCGATTGACTTTAAATTTATACACAGTGTTTAAATTCATGGAACGAAGAAGCCTATTGATTTTCAATGAATTTTGATAACTTGAACAGCTTAATTCAGATATTAAATGTTTCGTATACTAAACGTTAGCATGGAGGAGAACTTTATCAAAGCCAAACAAATTCTAATTACATAATGAGTTGTTACTTTTAATCAGATTTTAGTGTATTATAAATGTTTCATTACCGTAAAACTACTGTGGGCGTATGTTTCGTTGCCTGGCAACCTATCTTTTTTTATTATATCGTATATGATTTTAATTGAAGTAAACCATAATTTTCTTTCTTTTACTAAACATGCACATATTACATTTACACCACAGGAATAAACCATTTCTTTAGATACAAGTTAAAAAATTGGTTCGATTCCGTTCAGCTTTAAAAAAAATTAATCAACAAATGGCATCTACTGCACTACCTCCAATTCTTGCTGAAATATTTGGATGGGATGCTTTATTGATCGGATGGAATCAACGCCAGGAAATTGACTACCATTGATATTCTGATTATGTATTCTTAATTAAATGATACATCATCAATTTTAGCACATTTTAGTCACAGATATTGTCCCAAAAATGCATTTCAAATGGGATAATTGTTTTTGTATAATTACCATGATTGATAGTGTAATCATACTGAGTGTTTAACATTGTTCTTTCAGTTCCTCATCTTTACATGAAGCTTTACCATTAGAGAAGATTGCAGCTCTGAAGGCTAAAGTTTTAGCCATTAAAAGAACTAAGATTAAAGGTGATGATGATGTACAACCAGGAGCTTTAGAACAGAGAAGTTTTGTAGATGCAGAAGTTGATGTTACTAGAGATATTGTCAGTAGAGAAAGATTATGGAGAACAAGAACTACTATTTTACAGAGTGCTGGCAAGGTTTGTTTTACGCAAAAGTACATTCAACATGTTTAACATTGTTAGCAATTTGACCCCTCCCCCCACCAAGAGAAGGGATATCAGATGTCTGGACAATGAACACACCCTGCCTCATGCATGACACCTCATACCTGTTATAGACAATTGAAGCAAGAGTTTCAATCTGGACTACACTCAACACAAACTAGCATATTTTGGGACTAACAATAACATACAATGTACTTGTATTTCAATAATTATTTTGTATGTAGGACAGTGCAATTTTATTTCAATGATTATCTTGTGCGTAGGGGTCTTTAGTACTGAAAAAAAGCTGAAGGACCCGGAGGAACCCCACAGGCTAGATATACAACCTTATTTTCCACATACAAGTGTTATTCCTATACCAATTTAAAATGTGAATAATTTTCTGTGATTGGTGAAAAATGCTTTAAAAGTATATTTTTAGTTTTTTTGTAATAAATTGATGTTGGTATAGGTATAATACTGTACAAGAATAGATAATTATTAAATAAAAAAGGTATCACATCTTTGTTTATTACTTTACTTAATTCTAACTTGAAAATCATTTATTTCAGCAATTTGCCAAAAATGTGTTCAGTATTTTGCAATCAATAAAAGCTAGAGAAGAAGGTAGTCATCGTCATAGTCATAGTCATCACAGTTCATCTGTCCAATCAACTACACCAGCCATGGTAAGATAACTCTTGGTTTATTTTGCCCTAGAATATAATTCTCCTTTTTCCTGAAAAAAATTGGCTTAAAGTAATCAAAAATAACATTCGAAACTTTTTGAATTGTTAATGTATCTGATCGTCATTTAAGAGATTTTGAATCCCTTTCAAACTAAAAGGAATATTGGCTAGAAAATGTTTCAATTCCATTCAGTATTTGCAAAATTATGATGAATTAAAGATTTGTCAACATTTGATACCGATCTTGTTTTCTTAATTAGATGTTAAATAATTAATTTGAGTACATTTTTGGATGGATTAAGCAGTGAGAAATTAGATATTGTCTTAAAAAACAAGATTCTGGTCTCTAGCCCTAATTGGTCTTGTTGAAAATTAAATGTAAAAAAACAAAGTATAATTTTCATTGCATATGTAGCAGAAAGTAATTCAACACAGTAATTAAAATTATATATATCTAATTTCAACACTTGTAGGACAGCCAATCTATTCTTCTATGTTATATTGTAGACACAACCTAAACCTCAACCATCAGCTGGTTATAACAGATACGATCAGGAAAGATTCAGAAAAGATGGTGAGAATTGTTATATTAATTATATTAAACATTTGTTCTTTCTAGTATTAACAATCAAATACATAGCAAAGTTTTTCTTAATTCTTCTAAATAGAGCAATAAAACCAGAAACTAAAGTATCATGAAATATATGTGTATTGATGCTGTACCCTACTACTTTATTTCATAGTGAATGGAGTCATGGTGAGTCATTGAGAATTGCGATGGCTCATTAACCATTTATTCTGGTCTAAAAAAGATACATTTTAGCTAAATTACTACATTTATAAGTTATAACTGATTAAATGCAATCAATTATTATGTTTTTTTTCAGAAACGGAAGGTTTTAAAATTGATACTATGGGAACTTACCATGGTCTTACACTCAAATCCGTAACAGAAGGTGCTTCAGCTCCTAAACTCCCTCAAGTTTCTCAAACTAATCCTCAGTCATTTTCACAACAATCTCGTCCTATATCACAAGCTCGACCACCACCCAATCAGAAAAAAGGTAAGCTATAGAATAGAAAAATATTAACTGATTGTACCCTAATATAGTTACATATGTTCTTAGAACTGCATACAAAATTAATACATCAGCCAATCTGATTAAAATACAGATCTATATTTCGTTCGTTTCTTTATACTTTTGATGGTCTCCACTGTATTAAGATCTGACAAGTTGTACTTGAAGGTCATGTATTGGTTTATCCACAATTCCGTGCATGGCACGCCAAGAACTTGCCGTAACAGATCATTTCATTGGCTAATACCTCACTTCAACCAAAATGCCGTTAATAAAACAACTCTTCCATACCCTAGTGTAGTAAATACAAGTACTTGTAAATAAAACAATATTTTGAAAAATAAAAATCGAAATAGGATCTGTGTTGAATCAGATTGTACATCAGCATATGACCAGATTTGAAAGTTGTGGTAGCTCAGTGACTAGGGCACTTGCTCGCCAACCTGGAGGTCCCTTGGGTTTAATCCTGGTGGGTGCAGAGAAAGTTTCTATGGATTTCCTAGTATGGTTTCCCCCTATGCCAGTGTTGCAGGACTGAGAGAATATTCTGGTCGTTCGTATGGTAAGAAAAAACAAGGTCTATATATGGTACACATTGGCATACAAGTAAATGAACTCAAAATAAGAGTAAGCTGCAACACTGCTGTATGTGCAAAGGTTCCCTAATAGCACAATGCATGATGTATGTCCATCTTCATCAGCCTGGTTGGAGCAGAACAGAATTACATTAAACCATATTTCATTATTAGAAATGTATCATTGTGTAGAAACTATTACAATTCTCTCACAAATATGATTAAAGAATGATCACTGTTTTTATAGATTGTTTATAATGTATAATTTATTTCAGGGTCAAAAACACCTATTATTATTATACCAGCAGCAGGCACATCTCTTATTACCATGTATAATGCCAAAGATATTTTACAAGATTTTAAGTAAGTGGATTAAATTGAATTATTAACGTACAACTAGATGTCTACTTTTATATTTAATATATATTGTCACTAGTACTAAGATAATTAAAAATGGTAGTAAAGAGATACAGATACAATGGTCATCTTTAAACCTTACATATATACTCACAACCATATAAAGCATAGCGGAGGTTGGGTGGCCAATTGGTTAAGGGGACGTGCTAGTCGAAAACATACTTTTGACTATAACTTTTGATTGAGTAAAGATAACTAAATGAAATTTGGACAGCTTATTAGGGCTGTACAGACCAACCTACATGCCAAATTTCAAGTCTCTACAATGAGTACAACCTAATAATAGTACATGTTGTAAAATCATCACCCCCTACCCGGATGAAAAAAAATCGTTTGTGGCCGGTTATCAATCTATGAGTGTAAATTTAGTTTTTACATATTCCTAAGTCATCGATCTATGCAGCTATGTGTTTTTTGTGAATAAACAATGATTATTTTACGTTTTACAGAACTTGGCGGTGAGTTCATCAATTTTCGGTTTTTGTCACCATACTTCATAGACATACAAAAAAAAATCTGTTTGCTACAGAACTATGGAAAAGCCACCATGTATTGTTTACACCATCAAGAATAATCCCTCCAAATTTCAGTTCTTTATCTTTATTACTTTTAGAGAACGATTTTTTTGAATATCATTGAACGTAAAAAAAAACGAAAAGGAGAAATTCAGAGTTGAAGTTTTGCCATGGTTTATTTTTGGTTCAAAATCGCTGGAAGAATATGTTTGATGGTTACATGCCTAGCTTATACCTTCATGATCAATCCCTATAAATTGCAGGTCTTTATTATGAACAGTTTTAGAGAACCATTTTCTGGAATATCACTAAGCGTAAGAAAAAAGGGCGAAAATCAAGAAATTCAGATTTTGAATATTCGTATGTTATTTTGTTGGTTTACAATTGCCCAGAAGAATGTGTTATATAATTCAATAATTGCATGTATATCTGAAAGTGACATCTTCAGGAATAATCCCTGCAATAGTTATAGAGAACAATTTTTTATAATGATGTGTATAAAAAGCCGGAAAAACCGCGATATTGTTTTGTGGGTTCAAAAGCGCTCAAAGGAAAAAGAAAAAGTTTGTAGCTTATTAGATCTATATTGTACTGTACATGTAGCCTATAGCTAACACCTTCCTATAATATAATAGTGCCTACAAAGTTTTTATCATGTGATATTATAATAATTATATATTATTATAGTGAAGGTAAAAAGGTGAAAAATAAGCAAAATTAAGAAATATTTTGCCTTTTGTTTTTAGGGGCACGGTATAAATCACCCAGTTCTCAGTTAGTTATGTTTGAATATTTTGAGAACCATCTCTTTTTTTTCTTTTTTTTTTGAAAGTTAAAAAAAATTTAGTGACAAAATTGTCTGAAGAGTATGGTATCGGTAGGTAGCCGATGTACCTTCATTTCAATAATAATCCCTATCAAAAATTCAGATGGTTTTTATTACAAATCGTTTTAGAGAAGCAATACTTTCTATATGATTGACCTAATCCCAATCCCTCTTTTCTTTTACCGAACAATTCCATAATTGCCGTGAAGAATACGTAAATAGCCTATTTTTAGTACCAAACTGCGAAAATAACGGTAAATTGTCGTTGCAGCGTGTGAGTAGTCGAGATTATCGCAACATCATTCATAATAGGCAATTTTGGGACCTGACAACCGAAACTACGTAGTTACGTTCGGGTTGCTAGACGGCGGGCTTCGCGGAGTCAAAATTTGACATGCGCATGCGCCGTTGGAGTTCATTAGTTCACGACCCTACTCGACCCTCCCAATAAGGACATTTCCGTAGAAAGTACCGCTCGCTTTCAGCCGAAGTATGCCGATTCTAACCGGAAGAATAACAATGAATTTATTTTAGTCTCGCAGTTGAGGGCATGCGCTTTCGAACGATATGTACAAAATGGCCGTCACTTGAATAGTTCGGACGTTATTACGAGTAGAAAAAGCGTGTTTTTTCCGAATTTTCGGTCAAATATAACAGAAAAACAGCACCCCCACACCAAGTAATCATCTAATTCACAATAAAAATAAGTTATTTGACGAAAAATATATATTTTCGGGGATAAAGGACACCATAAAGAAGTGAAAAAAACATAAATCTCAAAATCTATTTTTTTTACATTTTTTAATGATTTCGACCCGCACGTCCCCTTAACGCATGCGCCATGCGGGTTAGATCATAAATTCTGTCCTTGAGTCAAGCAGCATGGGTTTGATTCTCTTTTTGTACCTGACATGAAATAGGGTTGCCTATCCAACCTGATGGGTTTTCTACGGTTTCCTCAACCATATGTTAGTCCTGAAATGACCTAGTTTGTGTTGAGTGGACGCTAAACCCCATTTCTCTCTCTCTCATACAAAGCATGTGTTTAGATTTCAAAATGACCTTCAAGGTGTTGACCATAGGTGTTTTTTTTTTATCCCGAGCTGCATATTATTATGTCTGTTTAACATATACCATAAGTTGATACTTTTTTCCATAAGTAATATTATGGGGCATTTTTTTGATGTACATTGGGAGAGTATTAGAATTAGATACTGCTTTGTAAAGTACATATGACACGAGCCACGATGAAAAGGCAGTTAAATTTAAATAAATTTTTTCCAATTCTTTGGGTGTCAAAAACTTGTATTAATAATTCTTCTTTCAAATTTTGTAATGGAAAAGATAACTTGTCTTTCTGTTTTTGTACAAATACATATTTTGCAGACCATGCGAGCTTGTAACAGACGTTACATGTCCAACTAATATTTGCCCCAAATTTGCTAATAAATACCGGCCCAGTTGATTTGCAGTGTAATAATATCAAAATATATATTCCTGAATGTAAAAATATGTCTTTGTGCCCTGTTATCCCAAGAAATGGCCAACAATCTTTCCTTGACATCTGGTTTCAAAACAGCGTGAAATTTCTATACTGATAACTCTTCTATACTCTTTCTTTGGCATGATTTCTTTTTTATTCTCAGCCGAAATGTTACAATATTTGATCAATGATTATTTTATTATTAAATTTTACTCCTATGTTCTGTTTTGTCAATATTTTACAAAATATTTGTAACGGACGTGACTTCCTACTATGTAACGCACGTGACCTTTTGTAACAGACGTGACCTTTTGTAACAGACGTGACCTTTTGTAACAGACGTTACTATTGACCCAATTAACAGTGCGAGGTGTATCAGAGTACAATGTCGGTGTTTAACAATCTTTTCAATTCTTAATTTAATTTAAGGCAATCTATGTAATTTAATAGAGACTTGTAAATATCTTTAAGTTACCTTAGCTCCTTTGTGTAACGGTAGTGATGTTTTGACATTATCAATTCCGTCCACCATCACATCCTTTACAGGTAAAACCGAAGGTCAAACTATTATCAATCACATGTGCGTGATTCTTTCGTTTTATTCGATCACCCGAATGTGTGGAACAGCTCTTTATTTCAAGCGCAAAAGGAGGCGGCTTTGGCATCTCTAATATCCTCAGTTTTTGCCAAATTCTTGTAATAATATAACGGACTTGATTTTGGAATAACGGACGTGATGATAACAAAAGTTGTGGACGGAATTTACTTATCAGGTCCCCGCATCGGGAATTCTTTATTACCCACTAAATCGTGACGTATATGAACACCGTGTAGAACAAGGGAGCTAAAAACCACAGATTAGCTATGGATTTACAACGGAATGGGAAATATCGATCATCAAAAAGTCAAATAACGGACGTGATTCTTTGACGGAATCTCGAGTGAACGATCGAAAAAGCGCACAGTTTCTTCTCAAATGTCTCCAGAACGACATAAATACTTCTATTATGTCACTAGAGTATACCTCTTCATTTATAACATAACATCAGGGTTTCCGCCAGAAAAAGCTTGAAGGGGGGTACAATTCATACGGTCGACCAATAATCGCCCGCTTAATACCACTAATAAAAAGTGCAAAAAAGGCAGGGTGTACATGTATCGACCTGAATGGCAATAAAGATGCACTCTATCACATCTTGAGATGTTATATGATATTTCTTTAGTTACAGATCATTTAAACACTCTTTCTCTTACACAAAACACACTTTTTGAAAACATTACAAGCAAAGGGGGGCACGTGCACCCCCCACTGGCTGAAACCCTGAACATTACTATAGATTCAGGTGGTGAGTCACACTTTCAAAGCAATAAAAAGATGAGTTTTTTGGACGGAATTAGTAACGTCCGTTACACACTTATAAAACGTTTTTTTTTTTTGGAAAATATTAAAAATTTTAGGATTTTACCCTTCTGATGGATAGAAACATCCCTTACCTTCACTTTAAGATATAACTTGAAGATTTCAATCCATGTCTTCAGTATCAATATACTTCCTTTTTGTAAACACCACCAAAAGGGACAAATTTAGACCCCAAAAAAGTTGTTTTTTTATATTTGTCTCGCAATAAATATTTTATTTGTACTATTTTGATCATAAAGTTGTTTATGTTGTCTCTTTATTATATTTTGTGCATAACCATACCAAAAATTACATTGGATTTGTCATAGTTTCGAAAAAAATCAAATTTCCCAAAACCATAGGTTAGTTCTACACCTTATCGTGGCCTGTGTCATATGATGATTTAACTTATACTCCACATAGACTTATGTGGTATGTCGTAGATTCGATCCCATACAAGAAGTATGGTTATCTGCCAAACCATATTGGTTTTCTCTGTTAGTCTGGTTTCTCCTGCCACTCCTAACCGATCCCTGAAATAAAACAATACCACATAGTAATCCTGAAATTACCTCGTTGGTGTCATTAATCCCCATTTTTCTCTGCAATGTAAAGGAACCTGTGGTGAGAATACTATTGTCTGCATATTATATTATTCTCTTAATATTTATAGATTTGTAAGTACAGAAGAAAAGAAGTCCCAGGGTACCAAGAGAGATAATGAAGTATTAATACAGAGAAGGAAACCAGGGGGATTAACTGTACCCTACAGAATTATAGATAATCCTTTAAAACTCACACCTGATGATTGGGATCGTGTGGTAGCTGTATTTGCACAGGGACCAGCTTGGCAGTTTAAGGGATGGCCATGGAATGGTAATCCTGTAGATATATTTTCAAAAAGTAAGTGGGAAATTATTCAGTTGTTATGGAAATTATGAAACGACTGTCATAAAATTGATACAGTACTGAGTCTTATTCCCTATATGATCTTTTTGAGAAAGTTTTTTTGAAAATAAAATTCCTGTAGAAGTGAAATGTAGATTACAGTCCAAAGCTACTTTCTTCATTTCTCCCCTTTATATACCCTAATCCAGATTTCATTGGATGTCCTAGTTTTTGTTGCATAGTAGGTTTCACTTCAATGCATGTGTGATGCTTGGTGTGCTACGTCGGAAAACATACATTGAATGTCATTAAATAATCATTTTTTATTTGTATTTTTCAGTAAAAGCTTTTCATTTGAAGTGGGCAGAAACACCATTAGAAGCAAATGTGAAGAAGTGGGCTGTACATGTCATTGGTTTAGACAGAAATAAACGACATCTTGACAGAGCTTCAGTCAATGGTTTCTGGGAAATATTAGACAGGTATAATTTATTTGAAGTCTGTAAATACAGGTGTTTTCTACATTGGTTCCTGTTTTTTTTGAAAACTATTGAAACTTGATTATAACATGGTTTTCCAGATTAGAACACGGTTTCCTAGATTATAACATTATTTATTTTATGCTATGAGGGAAATTTTGCCCAGATAGCAAACTCCAACTGCCAATTATCTTTTATGTGCACACCAGTTCAACCCCTATTGCTCTCCGGGGGTTGGGATGGCCTAGTGGTCTAGAGTGCAGCCCTCCGACCTCTAGCTGTCCTGCCACCTCTGGCTTGCGGCTGTGGTTTCAAGCCCTGGTGTGAGCGTATGCGGCTTGGAGATAGGGGCACCCTCTCAACCTTGTGGGTTTCCTCCGGGCACTCCAGTTTCCTCCCACTGCTAAAGACCCCAACGCGCAAGCGAATTATTGAAATAAAAAATTAAACCATATGTTAGTCCCGAAATGACCTAGCTGTGTTGAGTGGACGTTAAACCCCATTTCTCTCTCTCTCTCTCTATTGCTCTCCTTTAAACTGATGCCCTGAATCTATTCATACATAACTTGACAAATCACAGAAACGAAAAACCATGTAAACATAATTGTTCAGATTTTTAACTAAATGCTTTTTATACGCCCACATTTTCATGTGGACGTATTATGTCGTCGCCCCTGTCCGTCCGTCCGGACATCCGTCCGTCCGGACATCCGTCCGTCCGTCCGTCCACAATTGTTTGTGGACTCTCTACAGGTCACAATTCTTACCCGATTTCGACGAAACTTGAAATATAGGTTTATCCCCCAAAGATCTCGGCTGCTTTCGATATTGTCACGTATCGGATCAAAACTTCATGGATTATGGCCCCTGATTGTACGAAAAATCACGTTTTTAGCTTGTGGACCCTATAGAGGTCACAATTTTGAACCGATTTTGATGAAACTTGACATGCATGTTTATATTCCAAAGATCTTGGTTCCTTTCGATATTTGCGCCTATCGGAACGTAATTTCCTGAATTATGGCCCCTGATTGTCCGAAAAATCACCTATTTTAGCTTGTGGTACCTCTGGAGGTCACAATTATTATCCGATTTGTAAAACCGTTCGATTATATCACCGATACACCCTAAGGATGGTTGAGTTCAAATCGGACCAAAACTACCATACAAAATGGCCGCCGTCCGTACGCGAATACTGTTAATAAATGGTATATCCAGGTTGTGGACCCTGTAGGGATCACAATTTCAATTTGATTTTGATGAAACTTGAAATGCATGATTATAACCCAAAGATCTTGGTTCCTTTCAATATTTGCGCATATCAGATCGTAACTTCCTGAATTGTGGCCCCTAATTATACGCAAAATCGTCTTTAATAAGCTTGTGGTCCCTCTGGAGGTTACAATAATTATCCGATTTAAAAAATCGTTTGATTATATGACCGTTACACCCTAAGTAAGGTTAAGTTCGAATTTCGGTAAAATTGGACCAAAATTGCCATACAAAATGGCCGCCATTCGCACGCGAATACTGTTAAAATATGGTATATCAAGGTTGTGGACCCTGTAGAGGTCACAATTTTAATTCGATTTTGATGAAACTTGAAATGCATGGTTATAACCCAAAGATCTTGGTTCCTTTCGATATTTGGGCATATCGGATTGTAACTTCCTGAATAATGGCCCCTGATTATACGCAAAATCGTCTTTGTTTAGCTTGTGGTCCCTCTGGAGGTCACAATTATTATCCGATTTAAAAAATCGTTTGATTATATCACCGTTACACCCTAAGGATGGTTGAGTTTGAATTTCGGAAAAATTCGGAACAAAATTGCCATACAAAATGGCCGCCGCATGTACGCGAATACTGTTATAAAAAGGTATATCAAGGTTGTGGACTCAGTATAGGTCACAATTTTGATTCAATTTTGATAAAACTTAAAATGCATGGTTATAACCCAAAGATCTTGGTCCCTTTCGTTATTTGCGCATATCATATCGTAGCTTTCTGAATTATGGCCCCTGATTGCCTGAAAAATCGCCTATGGTCCCTCTGGAGGTTATGATTATTATCCGATTGAAAAAAAGCTTGACTTCATCACCGTTACACCATACCGAAGGTTGAGTTTGAATTTTAGGGAAATCGGACCATAATTGCCAGACAAAATGGCTGCCGTTTGTACTCTAATAGTGTTAAAATATGGTATATCAAGGTTGTGGACCCAGTATAGCTCACAATTTTGATTCGATTTTGATGAAACTTGAAATGCATGTTTATAACCTAAAGATCTTGATTCTTTTCGATATTTGCGCATATCAAATTGTAATTTAATGAATTATAGCCTTTGATTGTAGGAAAAATCACTTTCGGTTTTGCTTGTTCTCTAACCATCTCTCGAAAATGTGGGCGTATCCTGCCTGGCAGTGCCAGCTTACTATCTTTTGTTTATATTTTTCAGATATATGTTAACAGCTAAACCTCATCTCAGGTTCTAGATGTAAGCTTCTTGTAAATGTGACTTGTTTTTGTGTGAATATAATGTGTTATTACATACATTAGACAATAGTTTGTGGACAATTGATAATAATAAATATCTAGCCACAAACAATAATATGTGACATATAGATGTAAATAAAATATATCAGACAATTTGTATGTATTTCTAACTTACGTCTATATATAAACGCTAAATGAAACTAAAGTGAAATCTACTTTGAATGCCTGTTTTAATGGCATGGTGTTCTTATCCGAAGTTTATATGTACAAAATATGAAAACAAGATGAAATTCAACAATGTCAATCCAGTGAAACTTATTTCAATTTCAAGTTTGATAGATTATAAAATAGAGTACAGGTAGTGTTGGGGAGCGGGGTACAGGGCGATAAACAACCCATGGAAAGAGGAACATCAGGTGGACAAGCTAATTGATCGGTCTGGCTACCAAGACATCAACTTTTGTTTTGGAACTATATTAAAATTATAGAATTTGTACAAAGACTGGTATTATTGTAAATAAAAATCAGCTACATATTTAATTTTACAAAACCATTTACCAATATAATGTTACATCATCACTTTATGTCCCCAAGTCTTAACATAAATCATATATATTGTATCACCAAGCTATATTCTCCTACAAAACAAATCTCACCAGTGACTTTAAATGTACAAAATGTGTTTCTGTAACTTAAAGTTACATTATTCAAGATATAGATAGCCATTCTTGCTATACTAGTTCGAAAGTAGATGATGTAAAATGAATAATTTGAAAATTTCATTCAAATTACTCTATTGCAAGCGAAGATATAGGCATTTAAAGATTTGACCGACCTGTGCAATAATTTCAACCACGGACCTGGTTGATCAAAGCTACGACTCGAAGCGTTAAGGTGCGCCATATTTGATTAACCGCTGAAACGTTTAAATCTGTTTAGTATCGGAGCAATCTGATGCCATCCAAAGTTGATTAAGGCCTGGATCAGTTAATTAATGTCTAATTAATACTTTAGAAAACATTTCATGCCCAAATAAAGACCTGCACTAGGCAGATTTAGCTCTTGAATAATGCATGTTTAAGTAATAAAATAATTCATTACATTGGAAAATTGAGATCATCCTTGTAGTATGTTATAATAGCAATACCAACACTAAATATTCATCTAATCTGTCCTCAATAAATTTGTTTACAATGTTATATAATTGATATATCTTAGTATGTGTACCTAAGAGAAATATATTTTTCTAAATGCAGCTATGTTTTCTCCATTATAGTATACCTGGTTCTTCATTAGACATTAATTTTCATTTCTATAAATATTGCATATTTATGTATATATCCACTATTCATATTGAAAATATTTCAAATCAATCTGCATTCATATCTAACAAGTTAGTAAAATTTTCCTTCATACTTTTTGGAACATAGTAACTTCCTTCTAATTGAGGAGGTAAAATGTTCAAACTTGGTTGAGATGTTTGTGTGGTTAATGTCTTGACTGAGTTTGATGCCAGATGGTGTGTATTTTCTTCTTAGCTTAGCAGAGATAAATAATTTCATTTGGTTAGACTTTGAACACAATAATTGAGGTAAAATGATGAAGGTGTTCATTGGGAGATTATGAGTTCAAAGTTCAATGATGAACATTTGGCACTCTAGTAGAAATAAGCCATTTAATTTGTCAATGCTTTGGAACATGATTGTAATAAAGTGATTGGTGCAAATATCAAATTGAATGTGGATTTATTTTGATGAATAATATGCAATATTGATAGATATGTAAATTCTGGTGGAGGTCTATATGTATATAAAGTCTGCCATTCGTAATTGAAATGTGTTGTTAAAAGTCATAAAACCATATTGATGACCATCAAAGTAATGCATATTATGATCTAGAAATTTGAGTTGTATGAAATGAATGATTTATAAAGAATACTTGATACCAGATGTAAATATCACAATGTAAATATGTAATATTAAAATATTATGATAAATTAAAAAAAAATAAAGATGGATTGCTGTTAAGAGTTGTTTGAAATATTTGTTGTGTAATTTTAATGTTAAGTCTCCCAAATAGAAAGGGTGTCAACATATTTTCTGTGGAACTCTTTTGGGAAACCTTGCATACACAACTGATATGTTTTCAGGGTTAAAGAGGTCAAATGATACAATTTTGTTTACATGGCACTTGAACAGGGAAGGATGGCAGCTACAACTTTCATCATTTGCTTCCATTCCTCTTAATTTTTCAGAGGGAGGTCATTAGCTCTTCCAAGCATTTTCCTAAGTTTACATGGATAACTAGGACTGTCTCCAACAATGTAATACATGTAACTATGTACATTATATTCATAATCCCTATATCAGCGCTTGATTTTTAAGGGTAGGAGTTGGATGGTCGAATGGTTAGAACATGCGTGCTGTATCATAAAGCCTGTTATCGAGTCAACTGGCGTGGTTTTGAATCCTGGTTGTACGTGACAATGGGTAGGATCGCCTGTCCAACCTCGTGGGTTTTCTCGTCCTCCCACTGCTAAAGACCCCTACGTCCAAGCGAATTATTGAAATAATTAGTCCCTTAATGACCTGAGTGGACCTTAAACCCCATTCTCTCTCTCTCCACCCTACCCGATGGGCACCTCGGACTTGCTTTGTAATATTACTTATATGAATTCAAAATAAAAACAGCGTATAAGAGGGGACGTTTGAAAAAAAACCTCATTTGCTAACCTGAAGCATCTGCTGGTGTTTGATCCCACTGCATGGATTATATTTGCTTTCATCTGCCCGTTCAGTTTAAAAGGGTAGACCGTTAATCCCATGTTACTTCACTTATTGAACAGTATAAAAAAGAGTAGACTTAGCAGTGATGTGTATAATTCAAAGAAATAAATATACCACAACCCTTCATACATTTTCCGATCATCATATCTTGTATAGAAAAAGTGCTGTCAAATGTGGCTCCAAGGTTTTACTTATAGCACAGTCTCCAATATTAACTTCTGATAATATGATCAAATTTCCGTGTTCTAATATATGAGCCGTGCATAATATTGCAAGGGTGGAACCAAAAAGTTTAAGTGCGTTGGTTGAAATAAAATATTCACAAGCTTGTAAAATATTACATATGGACATTTTTGTTGAAAAGGTAGGCTATATTATGCGATGATCAGTTAGTCATTCAAGTCGACGTGTCTAGTACATTGATCAATGTGTGTCGCCGTTATATTAATTGACCCAGTACCTGGTCTGGCTCGATGTACAAATAGCCTGGCTAGGCTATAGCTAATAAGATAAGATAAAGTGTATTGTACAACTACATCATAGTACATGTAAGAAATATAAATATCAACATGAGATGAGTATGACAACGTTTGAACATTTAAGTTAAAATCATGCATAATTATATCATTTGTCATTTCTTTTTTCAAATTTTTTTTTAATAAAGTTACTAAGCAGTTGAAAATAATTATCTGCCTGCTTGTTATCGTTATACAAGCGAGCCAACTGTTTTACCGAGTGGAACTGCGACACACATTCCGTCACTTTTAATGTGCCGCAGCCCGCAATGTTTGAAGACATGGCCGAGAAAAACTGGCCGATTTACTAAGTTGAACAAGCATTCCAACGGGGGTGACTGTGATATATAGGCCTACATGTATTTACTATTATCTATCACTCGGGAGAAAGCTGACGTTGAACTAGTTTTAAGTGTCTACCTACAGCTGTCTAATATAATGTAGCCTACTTGTAGAAAGAATACACAGCCAGTGTCAGTTTTTCAAAGAAGCTAGGAAGCTTGCAGCGACAAACTTGCTAAGTCGGTAGATACTATACGAATTTCTAGTTCAACAATATAAACTCCAGTGTCGGACTGTCGGTAAATATAACGGTACATTAATTGGTATCAGTTTTTAATTAAAACCATACTCATAGGCCTACTGACATGGTTGATTATATCGGCTACATACATGAATTATTTGTCAGCGGGTTATGTTTTTATTGATTATTTTATTTCCTTGATGAATACTAGTTTTATGGTTGAATACAATTATAACAATTACAGTTTCTCAGATCACACCTAATATATAATATATGTCAAATACAGGCCCGAGGCCAGAAACCAAAATTGAGCCGACATAGGGGGGGCAAGGAAGATAATAATAATAATAATAACTTTATTTCAAAAGGGTTGAAAATTAGGCCAATGGCCTTTCTTACATTTTGCATAAATTTCCAACGACAAAAAATCAATGAACGAAGGTCATCGCAGACTGCCGTAAGCAGGAGGATGGGAGAGCACGAAAATTAGAATCTGAGAGAGTGAATTTAGGCCTCTATGACATGCAAGTGGCGAATGTGTCGGAAAATTAAGAGTTTCCAGCCGACATTAACTATCTCTCGGCCGAATTTGAGAGGATATGTCGTACTAAAACTCTCTCCTGGCGAAAATGCGAGATAGCTTACCAGCGATTTTTTTCCGACGCAGACAGAAATATTTCGATAGGAACGGCCTTTGGGCCTGGTCAAATAAATTGTTTTTCAGAAACTTCAGTCGAATTAGTTGTGCCTTTACACTGCATTTTCAATTCCTGAATAAAATCCAGTTAACAATGTACAAGGATTTGGTTGCCAAATTGTTCAGTCCCTCCTGCATATACATAGTGAAACCAGTGTTAATTTAATTCGTTTTGAATCATATAATATCATATACAACTGGCGGTAGTTTTCTCTTTAATGTGCATAGCAGTTATATCTTATAACAACCTGTCATGACATCATCATAGGTTGATATTCTGTTCATATCAACCGCTGATGACGTCGTGACAGGTTGATCAACCGCTAATGACGTCATCTCAGGTCGATGTATTCGATTCCTATCAACCGCTCATGATCGAAATAACACAAAAAACACAGAAATAAATTTTTATTCTTGTAACAATTAAAAAGTGTTATGGTACAGTTTGTAACATTCAAGACAGAAATAAACGGCGTACTTATCGGCATATTTAAATCGGTTATCCATACTCGACCATGTCTAAGATATCTTAATCTTTCAGAATCATCTTTCCGTCCACACACCTCGCCTTTTGATCCAAATTTGCTTTAGGTTTGAATAGATCCTCATCGATAGTTGCATCCACATCAATTCCATCGTCAATTTGTTTGCTAAAGGGGTTGATTATTCCTCTGACTTCGTATTCCTATCCATTTTTTTTGTTCTTTTGCTATTCAATTCTTCAAAATGGCGAATTGTAAACAAAAACAACCACGCAATTGCACGTGGTTAATTCGGTAATATTCGTTATTTGTCGGAAAGTACCGAGTAGGTAGCCCAATCGTCGTTGGCCTGTAATGGAAGAGTCCATTTAATTTAAGGGTGGGCGTTGTATATGTCAGATATTAACCAATCATACCTCAGTTGCTATATTTATATCACCCTTGGGCTGCGCCCGCGGGTGATATAATATAGCACCCTCGGTTAGGTTAATATCCTATACATACAAGCGCAAATACAATTACAATATTCAAAACAAAATATAACCAATTATTTAAATCGGCTAGTTACGACTTTAATCAGTTTTTGTCTTTGTTCAATCATGTTATACACAATGGAGTTTACAGCTGATAAAATGCTAGAGGCGTGTGTGTATTTTTTGTTTCCAGGTAGTAATGCTATATTTGATATTCACTCTCTTTAATTATAGGTATGGATTTAACAGGATTAGAAAATATTGAATTCGGCTCGGCTATAAGAGAGAAAGAATTTTTACTCCGTGAGAAATCTGTTCACTTAAACAATGGTTCATATGGAGTAGTTCCAAGGAGGGTTTTTGACAGACGGATAAAGTATTTTCCTTTTCTTTATTACAATTTATTTATGAAATAATTTTAAATTGCTGAGATATAGTTTTCAATTTTCCTTTTTGACAATTCCAGAACATGTCTTGCTTCTTGTTAACGTTGAGAAGGAGTTATAATAAGGACCAACGCAACAATTTGACAGTGATATTAATCAAACATTTTATTATTGTCCTTCTATTTTTCTCTATATTCCCTCCCCCCTCCCAGTCTAAGAAACTTGATGATCAGTAGCCTAGTGAAAAGATACACATGATTTTAAAGAAAATCAAAGTTAATAACCGATTATTTCCAATTTTATCTGGGATGTTCTTTAGTTACAATCAATAAGATTTAGTGTAAAGCACTCTTAGAGTCTTTGGACCCAACCAATGTCTTGACCCCGCCCCACCTGCCTCCCAGTCATCTTGAAGGCAGAGAGAGGTCTTTTTAAATGATTTAAGATTCTTTTGAAGTGGGAATTTAGATTTTAATTATGAGCAAATCATTTGACTTTCTATTAGACTTTTCTTTCAGTCATATATTAATTAAATAATAGATACTGCCTTAGCTGGTCTCAGAATTAAGATTTTAATTAAGTACGGTACATATCTTTACTTTCTATTTGACTTTTCTTTTTCATAAGATAATTGCTCTATTTAATTATAGATACTGCCTTGAGCTTGAAAGTCATCCTGATAATTGGTTTAGAAACAACTTGCGTAAATATTGGCTAGAATCAAAGGAAGCAGTTTGTAAATTTGTAAATGTAAAAGATACGGACTGTTTGGTCTTTGTACCAAATGCTACAACAGGTGATGCAAACATATTACGGTTTAATAATATCTGTCATAATTTTTACTTTGATGCAGACCATGGTGCAACTATATATCTCTTTGATCTCCATGATTTTTATTTTAGACAATGTGATAAAAAGCACCATGCATATTTGTTTGCTGTCCTTATCTAGAATATAGGTCCTTGCATGGACCTTATAATACATGGATTGCAATGTCCATGGTCCTGGTTAAATGTCCATTAAACACCTGCTGAAACTCAACCAAAATGTTAAAATCTTAACCGAAATATCCTCAACATTCTCTCCAGAGATCTTAATTTTTCAGGCTACTTCTTTAACTTCACCAGGTTTTAAATATGTTGAGAACCACTGTGACTTAGCCTACCTTTTTTTTGACAGGAATCAACAGTGTACTAAAAAGTTTGAAATATGAAAACGAGATAATTCTAGGTACTAATGAAACCTATCAAGCTGTTCAGAATACCATCAAATTTATAGGTGATACTGTTCCTGGTAAGTGTCTATCTGTCAGGAATTCATTAGTTGCTAAGCTCAAGATTAAAATATTAAATTAGATATATAAGAAATGATATAAGGTTTGGTATATTTCATATCTATGGTTACAGGGAGAATTTTGTGCCCAGACAGCAGCATTTCCATCTACCGGTACTCTTCTTTGAATGCCAAACCAACAGTATCAGGTTCTTATACATGCACTGCAATGTGGACCTTGGTTTTTAATCCCATCCCATCCAAAAAACTAGGCAATTAAGAACTGGTCTCTTCCCAGTTTCCACCCAAGAATCCAGGGTGTTCTGGTTTAGAGGTCTAAGACATATTAAATGAATGGAGAATAAATAGGCTATAATAACCGTTGCCAGAGTTCAGAGTAAAATCAGTAATATACAAAGCAGGCCCGTTGTTGTCGACCATATGGCCGGGGTGAATAACCACCCCCAGCCCCCCCTATCAGCGGGGCTGCCCCCCCTCCACCAGCAAGCTTGCTACGGGCCTGATACAGAGGTTTCAATATTATATACCCTGTCTATATAACTGATGCTTTAGTACCTTAAACAAACAAAATGAAATTAAATGGAGTTAATGTGTACATGGAACCTCTGTTTTGCGTCCCATCTGAACGACTAGACAGCTGTCCTTTTCAGCCCCTGATGAACTTTTTCTGCCAATGCTGGGAGAGAACACGTGACCTCCAGGCCATCAAGCCAACAACGTCTTACCAACTTAGCCACCGTGGCTCCCTTAAACAAAACCAAAAAATATCCAGTTTGTTATTAAATTAATATGTACTTTATTTTATTGTATGGCAATTGTTATTTTTGTTACAATAACAGGAGCTGTAGCACAGTTTATAGATATCCTGCTTCCAATTACCTCTAAACAACAAATTTTGGATCTTTATGAAGACTTCCTACAGAAAAATAAAAATGTTAAAATAGTTGTTATTGGTATGTAGTTTGAATATCATTATATATTAATAATGGGTTGTTTGATTTTATATCTATAAAAATGGCCACTAGTGGTGTTTAAGTTGGGAACCAGGGGCATTAATGCTTACATGATGTGTTCAATTTGAGCAGACATTTAAGGTAAAACCTTATAATATGATATGTTATTTGCTTTATGAAAATGGTGCACTGAAACATGCTTCTTACCCCTTGGTATAGCACAAACTTACAACACCATTGAAAATCATTAAGAGGAGGGGCATTACCTTTCGGTAGGGGGGCGAACTAGTTTAGATAAGTACAAAATATGGTTTATTATGGTTCTGAGCAGGGGGGCGAGCATTTCACGTAGATACGGGCCCGTTGAAAATTACAATATACCTGTAATCAGGAGCGGATTGAAGAGAGGGGGTTGAGGAGGGTCCCCCCCCCTTATAACGAATCAATGACTATTATAATATGACATGAACTTTATGTCAATTTATATGGAACTGTTTTCCAATGAGATAACTTTTGGCATAGAAGTATATATTATATGCAATATGAACTATCAATATGAACTATCAATCTGATTAAAACACAGATCCAATTTCTTTTCGTTTTTTATAGTTTAAAATTTCGTTTTACTTTTTACTACACTGTAGGATCTGGGAGGATTGTTATTTAACTCGCGTTCAGCTTGAAATGAGGGGTCAGCCAATCAAATTGTCTGTCGAATCGGGAGTTTGAACTCTCTTGCACGGAACTGTGGGTAGACATGAACTCCGACAGAAATCAAAACAAAGCAAAAATATAGCCACTTGCAACAACGATTCTGATTGGTTAATCGAATGACTGACCTTATAGGGTAAAATGTCGTTTGCTACGTCATAGAACGTGACCTCCCACTGTTAGTTGTTAGATCTACATGAGCGAGGCCATCGAAAGTATAAAAAACGAAACGAAATATAGATCTGTATTTTAATTAGATTGTATGAACTATGTTCTACCCGGGCACTCAGTGTTACAGTCATTAATTTTACAGTGATGTGCATTTATGAATTGGGATTGTGAATGGCAACCTGGATTTGTACTGCCTACGCCCCCTACCCCTATTCAGAGCTTCTAAATTAGCTACTGGCTGTAATAAATACTAAAAAAATCTTATGAGAATTAGTAATAATATTGACATCAATGCTGCTAGTAAACACACTAACTACTAATCTACACATTTTCTTTTAACAGATGCAATTACTAGTCCAAGTTCTATTTTATTACCAATGAAAGAAATTATAGAGGTCTGTAAAAAACATGGTGTTTTGTCTTTGATTGATGGAGCACATGCACCAGGACAAATTCCACTTGACTTGGATGAGCTAGGTGCTGACTTCTTTGTAGGTAAGTTGTGGTTACGATATATTCATAATTTCAAAAATATGTTTCTTTTGTTTTAGTTATTAATAAAAAAACATGAATAAATTAAACATCTAAATACTGGTGGCTACATGCAATTGTGAACACTATGTTGTAAAAAGGGTCTTTTGTAGAGATGTACCTTGATTTTATAAGAAATGTAGCTTCTGTTAAAAATGTGAAATGGGCAATTGCTTTGCTAGAGAAAACTTGTACTAGTATATGGATTTATATTAGAAGCAAGGTAGGTACTAGCTTGCTAACCTGGAGGTGTCAGGTTTGATCCTGGGATCGGAGCAGAACAGTAGGACATTAAACCCCATTCCATTTCATTTATTGTAGGGAATTTACACAAGTGGTTATTTGCACCAAGGGGATGTGCAATATTGTATTCAAATAAAAAACATACCCATAAGCTACATTCCTTATCAACCTCCTGGAATTTAAACAAAGGATTTGATCTTGAGTTTCGGGATAATGGAACACGTGACCACTCCCCATTTACCTGCGCAGCTTCAGCTGTACAATTCTACCAACAGATTGGTGGTATGGTAAGACAGATAACATAAAAATTTGAAATCCTGTTAGCAGATGTTAATAAATTTCAATTTCTATTTTGAGTAAAAAAATGACACTTAAATTTATATATAATAACAAAGAATTAATTTATATTTGATAACAGATAGTTAATATATATATTTGATAACAAATAATTCATTTATATTTCATAATTTATATTTGATGACAGAAAAATAATTGATATTTGATATAGGCCTATATACAATATACAATCTCATTTTAATGTACACATATAAAAATGCAATAGAGATAATTTATGTCAGTTTGACATTTGTTCTTATCTTTCTTGTTTTTACTTCTTTTAGTCGAAAATCAGTAAATACAATCGTGAGTTGTTACGTGAAGGAAGGGAATATTTGTTAAAACTGTGGGGAGCTGAGAGACAAGCTATACCTGAAGATATGGAGTCACCATTCTTATTAAATATAAAACTACCACCTCTTAAAGATTACGATGTATCTGATGTAAGTGAAACAAAGGTTATAAGATTGCAAACTGATAAAAACACAGATCCTATTTCATTTTGTTTTTTTATAGTTCAAAATTTCGATTTACTTGTCTCTGCTACACATGGATCTGGAAGAGTTGTTATATAACCAGCGTTCTGTATCTGAGGATTTTGCCAAAGAAACAGTCTGTTACAGTAAGTTTTTCGCATGCATGAGGTGCACGGAACTGTGGGTAACCCACTTGAAACATTAACACTGATTGGTTAATCAAAATTAGTGTCTGACGTCATAAGGTCAAAAGCCTCTTGTATGACCACTGATGCGACCTCCAGTACAGTCAGACAGATCTTCATGTAGTGTAGGCCATCAAAAGTTTAAAAAAAAAAAAGAAACGAAATATCGATTTGTATTTTAATCAGATTGATGAGATCGTGTTTTGTTACTAATGTATATAATATTTTTTCTGTTGAAAAGGTTGGATTCTAGCTCAAACAGGAGCATCTGGTCACACACTAGTACTTTCAAAGTTCTGGGAATTCCTCTCTCTTGTGACTCATTCTTTATCATTTTAGAACAATATTTTTTTGTATTCGAGAGTACCTGAAAATCAAGATAGATTCAATATGATGCGGGGTAAAAACAGATATTTGTTTCTAGCTTCTGAATTTTTACCATGTATAGCATTTTTATACGCCCACATTTTCATGTGGACGTATTATGTCGTCGCCCCTGTCCGTCTGGACGTCCGTCCACAATTGTTTGTGGACCCTCTACCGGTCACAATTCTTGTCTGATTTTGACGAAACTTGAAATATAGCTTTATCCCCAAAAGATCTCGGCTGCTTTCGATATTGACATGTATCGGATTGAAACTTCATGGATTATGGCCCCTGATTGTATGAAAAATCACGTTTTTAGCTTGTGGACCCTATAGAGGTCACAATTTGGAGCCGATTTTAATGAAACTTGACGTGCATGTTTATAACCCAAAGATCTTGGTTCCTTTCGATATTTGCGCCTATCGGAAAGTAATTTCCTGAATTATGGCCCCTGATTGTCCGAAAAATCACCAATTTTAGCTTGTGGTCCCTCTGGAGGTGACAATTATTCTCCCATTTGAAAAACCGTTTGATTATATCACTGTTACACCCTAAGGAAGGTTGAAAATCGGACCAAAATTGCCATACAAAATGGCAGCCGTTTGTACGCGAATACTGTTTAAAAATGGTATATCAAGGTTGTGGACCCTGTAGAGGTCACAATTTTAATTCTATTTTGATGAAACTTGAATGCATGGTTTCATACCCAAAGATCTTGGTTTCTTTCGATATTTGCGAATATCGAATTGTAACTTCCTGAATTATGGCCCCTGATTATACGCAAAATCGCCTTTGTTTAGCTTGTGGTCCCTCTGGAGGTGACAATTATTATCCGATTTGAAAAACCGTTCGATTATATCACCGTTACACCCTATGGAAGGTTGAGTTCCAATTTTGGGTAAATCGGACAAAAATAGCCATACAAAATGTCCGCCGTTTGTACGCGAATACTGTTTAAAAATGGTATATCAAGGTTGTGGACCCTGTAGAGGTCACAATTTTAATTCTATTTTGATGAAACTTGAAATGCATGGTTATAACCCAAAGATCATGGCAAATATCGAATTGTAACTTCCTGAATTATGGCCCTGATTATACGCAAAATCGCCTTTGTTTAGCTTGTGGTCCCTCTGGAGGTCACAATTATTACCCGATTGAAAAAATCGTTTGATTATATCACCGGTACACCCTAAAGAATGTTGAGTTCGAATTTTGGGTAAATAGCCATACAAAATGGCCGCCGTTTGTACGCAAATACTGTTAAAAAATGGTATATCAAGGTTGTGGACCCTGTAGAGGTCACAATTTTAATTTGATTTTTACGAAACTTGAAATGCATGGTTAGAACCCAAAGATCTTGATTCCTTTCAATATTTGCGCATATCGAATCGTAACTTCCTGAATTATGGCCCCTGTTTATACGCAAAATCACCTTTGTTTAGCTTGTGGTCCCTCTGGAGGTCACAATTATTATCCAATTTGAAAAAAACGTTTGATTATATCACCGTTACACTCTAAGGAAAGTTGAGTTCGAATTTCTGGAAAATCGGACAAAAATTGCCATACAAAATGGCCGCCGTTTGTACGCGGATACTGTTAAAAAATGGTATATCAAGGTTGTGGACCCTGTAGAGGTCACATTTTTAATTCGATTTTGATGAAACTCTAAATGCATGGTTATAACCTAAAGATCTTCATTCTTTCCAATATTTGCACATTTCAAATTGTAACTTAATGAATTATGGCCTTTGATCGTAGGAAAAATCACTTTCGGTATTGCTTGTCCTCTATCCATCTATTGAAAATGTGGGCGTATCCTGCCTGGCAGTGCCAGCTTACTATCTTTTTTTTCAATTTATCTCATCTCATCAGCTTATTGGAATATTGATCCCACTTACTCCATAAAATGAACACAATGTTATTTGTCTTAAACGCTATATCTGTATATTAAATACCATAACAAGATTTCATTTTATTTATTCAAATTTGATTTCAGGAATCAACTCTGAAATTAGCATTGGATATTTTGGAAAAATATGACATTATGTCTATATTTATCAGTTACCAAGGCAACAATTATTGTCGTTTGGGTTGTCAGGTTTACAACACTATGGATGACTACAAAAAACTTGGAGCAGCTGTGAAAGATATGATCAAAACATAATCTAGTTAAAGATACAGATTAATATTTAATTTGTAACATGGAATACAAATTGATATGTAAAACCTTTTTTGAAATTTATTTCAGAAATCAGCATTTCAGTTAAGAATGGATATTTTGGCAAAGCATGATGTCATGTCCTACTTTATGAGTTACCAAGGCAACAATTATTGTCGTTTGAGTTGTCAAGTTTACAACACTATAGATGACTACATAAAACTTGGAGATGTTGTAAAAGTTTTAATCAAGAAAAATAATTAGAACAGTCAATTCTTGTTTCCATGATTTTACAAATCTTTCATTACCAATTGTAGATGTCTATGCTAAGTTTCTATACCGATCTATACACAAATGAGATTCTGTTCATGTTTGTGGGGGTAACTATATTATATTTTTTAATAAATTGATTTATTCACCTTTGTTTACTCTTGTTTTATTCTGATCTTAAACATATTGGTTATATACATATTATATATATATGACATTAAGGGAACTGGATTCTCAGCATGAGCTGAAAAGAATCTCAAGAATGGTTCCCAATGACAACTTTAAGGTTGCCTAGTCGGTTGCCTAGATGGGTCAAAGACGAGATAAACACAAATAATACCCCTGACAGTTGGAATTTGAGTAAGCTGAAATGATTTTGACCAGGCAAAATTATTCTCTGCAGTTGTTAGTCTCAAAATGACCATTTTTTGTTTTGATGAGAGATTAACCTCCATTTATTTTCTTTGATTTAATTAAGGAGCTAAATCGTTAATATTAAGGACCTAGAAATTGACCCTAATGGGTCTTAACACATATAATAATGTAATCTGATTGTATATAAACTGATTTACATTCAACTGTTTCTGTTTTGACTCTAATTTCAAATCAGTTATGTCAAGCGAAATAATGCATGAGTCTCGACCGAATCACAATTTCTAGTGTCTGGTTATTCCAGTCTATTGCGCATGCCCTCCAGATAAGATACAGCGTTACCGTTTGACACAAGTTGTTGAATATGTCTAGCCTCGTTCTGTCTGATCACTTATTGTTAAAAATGACATCGAGACGCACAATGGTGTACACGATTTGTGTACCAATGGTAAAATATTTATTTTGTCTTTAATATTGGATATCAGAAGCCTCCCTTTTCCCGGTAAGATCACAACATCAATGTGGATTTGAATTGACAAATAATTCATGTTTTCAACACATTAGACTTAGCAACTTTAATCTTCATTTATATACATGTAGGTGCATTATTATAAGTTGAAATAAATTGAAGTTGAACACAATAATATATTTGAATTATTGATGAAATACTTTACAAATGAAAAATAAAGTGTCATAGCTGCATATCAGATGAGTCATGGAGTGATGTGCAGCTCTTCAAAGAATATGAGGAACTGTTTGGTGCTCCTGGAGACTAAAGGGGGATAACTTGTTACAGTAAGAACTCTTCAACGGATGAGGAAAAGCTGGTGTTAGTTGACAAACATGTGGAATAATGATGTGAATGTCAAAATAAGTTCTGTTATAGGTCCATGATTTAATCTATTTATAACTGACAATAAATGTCATGAAGGCTGAGTAATTAAACGATAAATGTAGCATTTGTACATGTTAGCCTTTTAATGGCTTCTATAAATAGAATTTAGAAATAATGCCACCGATCGATCGTTTCACTTCCACGGATAAAGTCCCCTACAAGCGAATTAATGAAATAAAATTGAACCGTACGTTAGTCCCGAAATGACCGAGTGGACATTAAACCCATTTCTCTCTCTCACTCTGTTTGTAAAAATAGTTCTACATACATAATTACATGACAAACAGACAAGGAAGGGTTGGAAGATATATCATCCTGAACTCTAGGCCTACGGTCATTAGGATTTTGGAAAGAACATTAAAGCAAAAACTATCTTATTACTTTTGCCACCCAAGTCTGAGAATTATGTGAAACAGAAAATTATCCCCCCAAAATTTCAACATATTATCTAAACAATAAACAATAAGTATATAAGCTTTCCTATGAAAGCACATAATTGTCAAAACCTACTTTGTATTGCCAGGTTAGTCTGATCGAATCTCCATGTATCATCCACAAATCCTTGTGCGGAACTAATGTTAGAGGTTAAACTTATCATCCTATTGACATTAATTTTATACACAATGTTTATATCCATGAGACAAAGAATCCCATCTATTGTCATTGATTTCCGATTATTAATTGCATAGTTATGGCTCTTTGAAATATCTTATGAATTCTCACGAAAGTTTTAATCTCCTTTGTTTTAGAGGGTGTATGTGTATTGTTGCCTGGTACTTATCTTGTTGTTTTTTTGCAGGATATTGAAAGAGAAATTGTTGAAATAGACAATGAAAATAATTACAGTGAATCTTTTCTACTTGTAAAATAAATACATTTCACAAATCATGCATAAAGTTGACATATTGAGGATTACAGGAAGTGTATTCTCTAGACAATCTTATAGTAAATACGTATATTCAAGAACAATTCACAAAAACCTGACTACAAAACAGAAATATATAAGACCAATAAAAGCAATGAGAAATTACAGTTCAAACATTACAAAAAGATCAGCTTTGTTTCTTAGTGATGCTAATCCAAATGAAGACTCAATTGTGAAGGTTGATATCGACTTACAAGAAATTTTATCATCATCTTCACAAATCAAAGAAAATCTTGCTGCTCGAAAAATTGATTTAAACATTTCTGAATTGGTGAGTCTTATTTTTGGGTAATTTGTTCAAGTTTGTGAAACAGTCAGGTTGTGCATATGTTATACATGTATAGTGGTCTGTTGGTACTGTTGTAGCATGGGGGGTGGATTGCCGATTGTTTGGCATGTGCATGTGGTCTGTCATTTAGTCAACTGGTGTGGTTTCTATTCCCTGGTTCAGTTGTATGTGACAAGGAGTTATTTCGCCTGTCCAACCTCATGGGTTTTCTCAGGGTCCTTCGGTTTCCTCCCACTGCTAAAGACCCCATACGCGCAAGAGAATTATTGAATAATTTTGAACTATGTGTTTTTGTTAGTACCGTAGTGACCTAGTTTGTGTCGAGTAGAAGTTAAACCCCATTTCTCTCTTTCTCTCTGTATTACCATGTTCTCAATATATGTGGGTTATTGTAATGTAAATATTAATTAAGAAACAATAGCTTGAGATAGTGTAAACATAAGAATTATTGAATAAAATTGAACCATGTGTTTGTGTTAGTCCCGAATTGACCTAGTTTGTGTCGAGTGGAAGTTTCTCTCTCTCTTTCTCTCTGTATTAGCATATTCCCAATATATGTGGGCTATTGTAATGTAAATATTAAATAAGAAACAATAGCTTGAGAGTGTAAACATAAGATTGACTTCTGTCATTATTTTGTTTAGTTGGATTATGACTTGACGGAATATCCGTTAATAATTTTATTTTCACAGCTAGATGATTGCGAAAAAATGAAGATAATAGAAAAGAAGAAGCTAAATGTAGAACAAGAAAGAAGTGATATAACCCTTAGAGTTGGTGCTTTATCAAAAGTTAAGGTAAAAACATATATTCAAATTTAGTTAATGACTGCTTCATTTAATAAGAAATCCAGACATGATATGACCTCACATAGCAAGAAACTTACCCATTCCACCAATTTGCATCATTTCACTCTTTTTTTTTTACGCTCACATTGAAATGTGATCATATATTGATATTGACCCAATTCATCTGTCTGTCATTCACAATTTTATGTAAACACTCTACAGACTACATTTATCATTCGATCTTTATATAATATAATTAATCCAAAGAAGATGACGAAAAAAACTCACACACGATCGGAAAAGAGGGAAGAGTCCTCATAACAGGGTAAGCATATTTGAATCTCAGTGATGCATCCAAGGAAAAACAGGAACCATATAATATAATGTGTTGAGACAAATAGTAATTTCGATAACTTCCCGAGTTATTGTCATGAGACTTTGTAGAATCCTGCTTGGAATTTATGTGTATTGTCGCAATTAGTGAAAGGAAGTAGCCATCATTAATTACATCTAGAATTATGTCCCTTTTTCACTGTAGAATTCTGTTGTTGATTTCAGCTAAATGATGATTTGAGAAGATCAAAAGAAATTCTTATACAAAGAGGAAAGGAAGTAAAACAGTTATTAAAACAAATACAAGTATAGCTTTCAAATAATTTTATTGTGTAAATCAAATATTTCTGACCTGGATATAAAATAAAAATATCTGAGATGCGTACCATAATGCGTTTCAGGCCCATTTTTAACAAGGGACCTGAAGAACAAGGCTAGACAGTAACGCTTATTCTTATCATTAGCCTTTTATATATTAAATTTAAAGCATAATTTTTGATGTATGTTTTACTTGACTTGTCAGACTCACATCAATCGGATTATGGAATTGCATGAATTTTCAAGTCACAGACCTAAAGTAGATTTGGGCGATTTGCAATTTTTTTAGTCCTGCCGATGTCAGAAAAATAAACTGTTTTATATTACATTATACATAGGACCAAAATAACAATTTAAACATGTTTCTGTACCTACATGTTTGGATGGTGTGTGAGAGGTTAGTTACTGAAGCGACAAATATGATGAAAGTAATAGGTAGTTTTGTTGGTTTTTTTACAATTTGACTCCTGGTGATTAGGAAGATGTTTCAAATCATAGTTCATTGTATCTTGTAGAAGCAATGGTGGGACGTAGAAGAAAGAGTTATTTTGCAGAGTTTACAGATACCAAATAAATTACATCCTAATACAGTAAGTAGGAAATTATAATTCTCTTATAAAATAGATAGATATGATATACAACATATCTAATAGATAATGTAGCACAGCTGTACAACAAATGATACAATAATTTGACCAGTTTGTAAATTACTGCTCAGTTTTCCTGCAATCTGTACTAAATTTGATTTTAAAAATTTAAAAAGAAATTATGAGATAAGCCCCCAGTTGTTTACCACTTCTTGCAATATTTTATTTAGTGTAACCTTTATTTTATTTTCAAGCCAAAGAAAAATGAAGTGTTGAGATCCAGTGGGAAAATAGAAGGTAAAAGTAAACATTTTAATTCATTTTACTTTCTGAAACACTTAGATTACTTTGATCTTATGGTTTTAAGTGTCATATGGTTTTTGGTGATGTTCTTCTGTAAAAATTATTTAAAATCTTAAAAGTCACACTGGCACATAAATACGAATGAATTTTTTTTTGATGTATTATCCATTATTATTTGCATGCATTTACTTTATGTGGCCTCTTATACTTAGATCATTTTCTGGTTTAGTTTCCCCTTGTTAGTAATGCTGGATGAAGGGCCTGATTAGGACAGCTGTTTAGTCGTTTGGATGGGACATTAAAAGAGGGCCCATGTACACATTGGCGTGCATGATATAAGAGTAGACCATAGCGTCGCTGCCCGGGCAAAATTTCCCTCATGGCACACTGTATGGTGTATGCCTATCTTTCATTAGCCCAGGTTAGGTGCCAAGCCTTGAAATAAGGCACCTGTCACTGACAAGAGTACCTGACATTTTCAACTTAGTGCCAGACATGTATTAATAATATCATTAAAAAAGACAATTCAGTGCCGGACAAAATGACAGGCACCACTGCCAGAGGTTTAGTGCCTGACAAACCCTGAATCTGTGCCTGACATTGTCAGTGACAGGTGCCTTATTTCAAGGCTTGTTAGGTGCATAACATAAGGGTGTTAACCCCCATTCCATTTTATTTCAGTTATACTTAGATAAATCTTTGGGCAATCCAGCAAAAAATATTTTACATAATTGTGTTATTGTTATTTTAAGATTATCCAACAAGCACAAGTCATATACAAATTGGGAAAGAAAAACAGTTAATAAAATTTAGGTAACAAAGATTTTCGTCAATTTTATTTTTTATTGATTTGTTGTACTCATGTTCAGAACAAACTAAGATAATATGAAGAAAAAGAAGTTTGCTGATTACACTTTTTTGCTTGAATACACTATTTTGCCTATAACTTTTTTTTAGGACTTCGAATTCTGTCTTATGGTTTGGATTGTTCTTCCTTGGTTTTATTTTATCCATTTCATTGAGTTCTTGTTTATGTATATATATAGGTGTTTTTTTTTTATTTTTCAGTAATATTGGTCCAAAGGCGTATTATTTAAAAGGTGAATTGGCTGATTTAGAGCGTAAACTAATCATTTCAACTAAAAACTATCTTAAACATACTAAGTTATCCCCCTTTACAACTCCTGATATTTATCGATCTGTTGTCATGGTGAGTTTGAAGCTCTTGCTTCTGTTTGTAATTACACTATTTTGCCTATACCGTTTTTTTAGGACTTCGAATGGTTTTATTTTATTAGTATTATTTTTTGTCAGTGATTTGACATAAAGTTTATCGTGTCTTGTTCATAGTTTTATGTTTTTGATTAACAACATCACTTTTTGTGTTCTTGATTTTATTCCCATTTAGTCATGCAAATACACTGACCACTGTTAGATATTATAGGTAATGCAGTAAATCAGAACCATAAAATTGAATCAAGTTAATGATATAATTGTAATCAGATTGGGTTAGGAGAGTGCTCCCTTGTAACAATTTTTGCAAAAAAAATAAATCTGTCTTTTTAGATATAATTTATAAGCTAATTTGTTTTTTTAGGAAGGAAGTGGAGTAAATGTAGCTGATGAAAGAGTTGTTTTAACATTACAATCAAATGAAGATAATTCTAACGTACAGTTATTAGATGACTTTCATATTGTAGGAACAGCAATCTACTCATTTATAGGTACATACATGTTCATTTACACATCCGATTCTGAAGCTGAGACTTTTTTCTTTGGACACTGATCTAACTTGTAGAATATCCTGAGTGAGACTGAAGAGAAATGAGGACTGGTCATTCAAATTGGACAATTTAGCAATGCCTGAAAAAAAATGAGTTGGCAAACAAAATATTGCTGCCACCTTGGCAAAAACTTTTCCTTCTTGCATTGCACATGTCACAATAGAAGTGAGAATTACCATTTTTGTCTCAAAATGACCAAAGTATTGTTTTGACCAGACATTGTCATTCCTGATGCTTTTACTGTATTTTATATCAGATATTAAATTGTGAAATTATCTTTAATTGATAATCCAAATAGTTTTGTTTGTGTATCAAGTGATGTTAGGTTGTTATATTAAAGATTCAATTTTTAGGTTACCTTACCAAAGTGAAAGTTAGACGATCTAGCCTTCCCTTAAAATATTTTTCAATAGGAAGGAACTACTGTCCAGGAGAAAGTTTACCAGGATTATATGGCGTTCTTCAAACAACAAATGTAAGTACATTGTACAACATCATTTCTGATCTTTAAATTCAGTATAATATGTGTATCCTGAATGTTTTTCTTTGACTCAATATGTCAGGCTTATTACAACAGCATTGTGTAGACTAAATGGACCTGGTGGGCCTCTTTGTGATCCCATTAATCCATTGATATTTTGATCTTGTTTGTTAAGATAAATGTTGAATAGTTAATTTGAGTACATTTTTAGCATGAATTTATCTGTGAAAAATTAGAAGTTATCTGATAAGTACAAATGACTATCAGCAATCCTGATTAAATCACAGATCCTATTTCATTTCTTTTTTTGTAATTCAAAATTTCGTTTTACTTTTCTTCACAACACTAGCTAGGATCTAGAAGAGTTGTTATACCAGAGTGAGGGATTAGCTAATGAAACTGTCAGTTTTGACGGCTTCTTGGCGTGCTATGTACGGAACTGTGGGTAAACCATGAGAATTGTCAACGCTGATTGATTAATCAATGTCGGATGTCATAGGGTCAAAATCCACTCGTAAGACACCTGACATGACCTTCCAGGCAATCGAAAGTATAAAAAAGGAAAACGAAATATAGATCTGTATTTTAATCAGATTGGAATATCAGCGACTACAATGTTAATTTTGAATGTTTTAATAATAAGGACTTTTTTTTAAAAAAAATACAGGCTGCAATATTTGGTGGTTGTTTATCAGAGAATTCAGCACATGAGTTATTAGATGAATATACAGATTTAATATGGTCTTATTTATCTCTACTGAATATTCCTATTAGGTAAGATTTAGGTGGCTCAGTAATTAGCGTGTGAGTAAAATGCTGGCTCGTTAACCTTAAACTCTCGGGTTCGATCCCAGTGTGGGCCAAGATAATTTCTCTGGATTTCCAAAAGCTGTTTCCCTAAGTCAGGGGTGCAGGAATAAGAGATAAAAAACTGAGGTAACATGTACTTGTGCACATTAAAGAACCCTTGATATCAATATTATCTCCAAGGTATCAAAAGCCTATCAAATTAGAGTTGGTTTATTGGCATAGGTCTGATAATATTTTAAGCTCATCTGAAATTTTGGATTTGGTGTTTTTTTAAGATATGCAATTTATTTAAAAAATGGGAAATCTATCCACTACTTACAAGAAATGTTTTTATGGTCTATAACTGTTTATAAACAATATCATGCACAGGCAGAGCTAGTATAAAACTAATGAGGGGTACACAGAAGCAACTTCAAATTGCTATAAAATTTATATTTACTGTAGTGACAGAATCATTTCTTGGGTGAACAGCTACTGTACCACTAATTTATCTCACCATTCATCATGGATATATATCTATATAACATTTCCCTAAATTCTGTACCAAAATATAATATTTCTATTTTATTAACAGGATGATCAGCCTTAGTGCTCTAAACATATCTCAAGCAGAAAGTCTGAAATATGTTTTTGAGATCTGGTCACCATCTTTACAACAGTTTATACAAGTAAGATAATACAAGTAGTTACAAATCATTTTAATTGAATTTTTAATGGTTTTTTTATAGTCATTTAGTGGAATATAATATATTTCCGAGACCGCTGTTTGGAATATCAAAAAAATAATTGTTTTTTTTTTCACTTATAAACATTATACTAAAAATAAGAGTTACAATTGTTTTTTTTTGGTCAAATATTATGATTTGGACACCAACTACACTCCTTTTCTTTAACCCTGACAAATTGTTTGGATGGGATGATAAACAGAGGTCCCGTGTACACATTGGCGTGCACGTAAAAGATCCCTTTGCAGTTAGAAGAGTAGGACGTGGCGCCTCTGCCCATACAAAATTCTCCTCATAGCACACTGTATGGCGTATGTCCGTCTTCGTTAGCCTAGTTCGGAGCAGTACAGTAAGACGTTATTTTAAACCCCATTTTATTTCATTTCCTTTTTATACGCCCACATTTTCATGTGGACGTATTATGTCGTCGCCCCTGTCCGTCCGTCCGTCCGTCCACAATTGTTTGTGGACCCTCTACAGGTCACAATTCTTGTCCGATTTTGACGAAACTTGAAATATAGGTTTATCCCCAAAAGATCTCGGCTGCTTTCGATATTGGCACGTATCGAATCAAAACTTCATGGATTATGGCCCCTGATTGTACGAAAAATCACATTTTTAGCTTGTGGACCCTATAGAGGTCACAATTTTGAACTGATTTTGATGAAACTTGACATGCATGTTTATATCCCAAAGTTCTTGGTTCCTTTCGATATTTGCGCCTATCGGAACGTAATTCCCTGAATTATGGCCCCTGATTGTCCGAAAAATCACCTATTTTAGCTCGTGGTACCTCTGGAGGTCACAATTATTGTATCACCGTTACACCCTAAGGAAGGTTGAGTTCAAATTTCGGGAAAATCGGACCAAAATTACCATACAAAATGGCCACCGTTCGTACGCGAATACTGTTAAAAAATGGTATATCCAGGTTGTGGACCCTGTAGAAATCACAATTTTAATTTGATTTTGATGAAACTTGGAATGCATGGTTATAACCCAAAGATCTTGGTTCCTTTCAATATTTGCGCATATCGGATCGTAACTTCCTGAATTATGGCCCCTAATTATACGCAAAATCGTCTTTGTTTAGCTTGTGGTACCTCTGGAGGTCACAATTATTATCCGATTTGAAAACCCGTTCGATTATATCACCGTTACACCCTAAGGAAGGTTGACTTCGAAGTTTGAAAAATTCGGAACAAAATTGCGATACAAAATGGCCGCCGTTCGTACGGAATACTGTTAAAAAATGGTATATCCAGGTTGTGGACCCTGTAGAAATCACAATTTTAATTTGATTTTGTTGAAACTTGAAATGCATGGTTATAACCCAAAGATCTTGGTTCCTTTCAATATTTGGGCATATCGGATTGTAACTTCCTGAATTATGACCCCTAATTATACGCAAAATCGTCTTTGTTTAGCTTGTGGTCCCTCTGGAGGTTACAATTTTTACCCGATTTAAAAAATCGTTTGATTATATCACCGTTACACCCTAAGAAAGGTTGAGTTCGAATTTCGAGAAAATCGGACCAAAATTGCCATACAAAATGGCCGCCATTCGTACGCGAATACTGTTAAAATATGGTATATCAAGGTTGTGGACCCTGTAGAGGTCACAATTTTAATTTGATTTTGATGAAATTTGAAATGCATGGTTATAACCCAAAGATCTTGGTTCATTTCGATATTTTGGCATATCGGATTGTAACTTCCTGAATTATGGCCCCTGATTATACGCAAAATCATCTTTGTTTAGCTTGTGGTCCCTCTGGAGGTCACAATTATTATCCGATTTAAAAAATCGTTTGATTATATCACCGTTACACCCTAAGGAAGGTTGACTATGGCCCCTGATTGTCCGAAAAATCGCCTATGGTCCCTCTGGAGGTCACGATTATTATCTGATTTAAAAAAACGTTTGACTCTATCACCATATGGAAGGTTGAGTTTGAATTTCAGAGAAATCGGACCATAATTGCCAGACAAAATGGCCACCGTTTGTACGCTAATAGTGTTAAAATATGGTATGTCAAGGTTGTGGACAATGTGGACCCAGTATAGGTCACAATTTTAATTCGATTTTGATGAAACTTGAAATGCATGTTTATAACCTAAAGATCTTGATTCTTTTCGATATTTGCGCATATCAAATTGTAATTTAATGAACTATAGCCTTTGATTGTAGGAAAAATAACTTTCGGTTTTGCTTGTTCTCTATCCATCTCTCGAAAATGTGGGCGAATCCTGCCTGGCAGCCGCTGGTTTTGAACATTTCATTACGAAATCCTATGATACATTTGGTTCTGGTATTTGTGTCATGTGGATATACTATATTTACAACTTTCTTATATTTTCCAAATATTAAGGTATGAATGAATAATTTATTTGTTTTTTTGATAATGTTTATCAATTTAGGTTTCAACATTGTCTATGTTTGGGGATTTTATCAGTCGCAGATTGATGTGTTTCCATGACAAGGAAACTAAATACATTCATATGGTAAGTTCAAAGTCTTCAATAATTAGCTGTGAAATGCATAAATGAATTGTTTTATTATCTTTGATTTTTATACGCCCACATTTTCATGTGGACGTATTATGTCGTCGCCCCTGTCCGTCCGGACGTCCGTTGTGGACTCTCTACAGGTCACAATTCTTGTCGGATTTTAACGAAACTTGAAATATAGGTTTATCCCCAAAAGATCTCGGCTGCTTTCGATATTGGCATGTATCGGATCAAAACTTCATGGATTATGGCCCCTGATTGTACGAAAAATCACGTTTTTAGCTTGTGGACCCTATAGAGGTCACAATTTTGAACCGATTTTGATGAAACTTGACATGCATGTTTATAACCCAAAGATCTTGGTTCCTTTCGATATTTGCGCCTATCGGAGCGTAATTTCCTGAATTATGGCCCCTGATTGTCCAAAAAATCACCTATTTTAGCTCGTGGTACCTCTGGAGGTCACAATTATTATCCGATTTGAAAAACCTTTCGCTTGTATCACCGTTACACCCTAAGGAGGGTTGAGTTCAAATTTTGGAACAATCGGACCAAAATTACCATACAAAATGGCCGCTGTTTGTACGCGAATACTGTTAAAAAATGGTATATCAAGGTTGTGGACCCTGTAGAGATCACAATTTTAATTCGATTTTGATTAAACTTGAAATGCATGGTTATAACCTAAAGATCTTGGTTCCTTTCGATATTTGCGCATATCGGATCGTAACTTTCTGAATTATGGCCCCTGATTATACACAAAATCACCTTGGTTTAGCCTGTGGTCCCTCTGGAGGTTACAATAATTATCCGATTTAAAAAATCGTTTGTTTATATCACCGTTACACCCTAAGGAAGGTTGAGTTCGAATTCGGAACAAAGTTGCCATAAAAAATGGCCGCCGTGTGTACTGTGTATACTGTTATAAAATGGTATATCAAGGTTGTGGACCCAGTATAGGTCACAATTTTGATTCAATTTTGATGAAACTTGAAATGCATGGTTATAACCCAAAGATCTTGGTTCCTTTCGATATTTGCGCATATTGGATCGTAACTTTCTGAATTATGGCCCCTGATTATACGCAAAATCGACTTTGTTTAGCTTGGTTATAATGCATGGTTATAACCCAAAGATCTTGGTTCCTTTCGTTATTTGCACATATCAGATCATAACTTCCTGAATTATGGCCCCTGATTGTCCAAAAAATCGCCTATGGTCCCTCTGGAGGTCACGATTATTATCAGATTTAAAAAAATGCTTGACTCCTATCACCTTTACACCATACGGAAGGTTGTTTGAATTTCAGGGGAATCGGACCATAATTGCCTGACAAAGTGGCCGCCGTTTGTAAGCTTATAGTGTTAAAATATGGTATATCAATTTTGTGGACCCAGTATAGGTCACAATTTTAATTTGATTTTGTTGAAACTTGAAATGCATGTTTATAATGTAAAGATCTTGATTCTTTTTCGATATTTGCGCATATCAAATTGTAATTTAATGAATTATAGCCTTTGATTGTAGGAAAAATCACTTTCGATTTTCCTTGTTCTCTATCCATCTCTCGAAAATGTGGGCGTATCCTGCCTGGCAGTGCCAGCTTACTATCTTTTATTATAAATTTGTATATTTTCAGATGGGTGGCGATATATTGAACATTACCAGACTTCTAGCTCTTATTCTCGAATATAATTTATTAGATGATAGAAAGTTGAACTCTGTTTTAGAAATTCAACATCGATGATTATTATTTGTAGAATTCGAACAAAAAATTAAACAGAACCTCTGCATTTAGAAGAAATGGAAGGTGATTTTGTGGATTTAATTGAAAAAAATAATACATTGGAGCAACCTCCTTAATACATTTGTTCACTAAACTCTAGTGGGTGCTATAATAAAGTTATTTTAGTTTCTTGTCTATGCTATAAACAAAAACAGTATATAAGTGCAATGTTTAAATTAATCTATTCCTTCCAGCTTCATTAAAAATAAAGCATATTATAAAATTTTATAGAGAAAATATTATTAATAGTTTTATTTAATGCATTTTTTTTTACACCCATGTATCTGTCGGTATTCAATAATTTCCTATTAGCTTGAAAAAATAAGTTCTGGGTTATTATTTCTTGTAACACTCTGCAGACTACTCAAAGCAAACAAAGAATACCCTTTTCTTGTGATCTTTCAATTTTGTTTCTTCAAGCAAATCCAATTATACATTAATGCATTGTGCTAAAATTTAAATCCTAACTTTGTTTTAACAAGAAAGTCAGGTATTATGTGTAGTGACCTTTACTTTAATATATTACATTGGTTTGATAATAATAAGTTCTATATGTCTTATAAGGATTAAATAAGTTCTTGTGTAAATAAGTTCTGTTGATTGTTCTACAGAAAACAATATAGATCTATTTCACATATCTTTATCACTATGTTAATACAAGTGTTATTTGAAACAATCTTGTAAAATGATCAATTTATTAACAGGTTCTTATCTATATTTTAATATATGTAATATTTCCTTATTATATTTATTTTATGTAGAAATTAACTGTCTGGAAATAAATTAGGTAGGAAAGTGTTTCATGTCTTACATTTAGTCAATAAGGAACATGTCAGACTGTTCATATTAAAAATTAAATGTGATTTATGTCTAATATTAAACATTTTGGTTCAAATAGTGGTAAATGTAAAAAGTAAATTTGGCACAAGTGACACATTAAGTTACTTGATCTATATTATTTGTCAGTCTATAAGGTGTAATATTTGTAAATATATAATATATGTAAACAGATGGGTGTAAGGTTTGAGAACAAGACAGTGTTATAGAAATGTCATGTTTATAGATGAACAATTATCAAGATATATTTAAACAGGTGTGCAATAAATTAGCAAGAGTATGAGAACCTTGTCTCACTCCTGTCACAATATGGTTGTTATCTTTTTTTTGACCTTCTATCATATGACCTAGCCTTGCCAAGTTCTGTAGAACCTGGATATTTGTAGTATTTCAAAGCCTCACAGGGTAGGGGTGTATTCTATTTTGAAATAAAACAATGACATATACCATATTCTCAAATTAAATGCTATTTGCGAAATTGTTCTAGGAAGATAAACTAAATAAATCCTGTATAAAACAGAAAGTGTGAATAGAACCTCTATTGCTTATCTGCATTTCAAATGATAAACAGTGAGGCACCACCACCATTAACAGAACAATTCATTGTTATTCACCGACCACTTGCATGATATCAATGAAGATCTCTATATTCATCAAAAAAGACATTGATGAATCCCCATATTATTATTATTTTCAGTACATGCGTAAAATGTGGACAATCTCATTGTTGTTTTTTTTGGATAAAAACGGGAGAACCCTTGTCGAAACGAGGCTGAAATAAATTCTTCAAGTAACATATATTCCATATAATTGTGTCATGTGTTAATCTTATTTAGACCGTGTTTTATAGGAACAAATCCGATTCCTCGGTTTATTTGATTCTTTATTTGAATGCATGATTGTAATTTATTCATTTATCAAATATATTATGTTCCGAATGATACCAATTTTCCTCCCACACTCCTTGACGATTTTCATTTATATATAATGCTCTTTAAGATATGTTTAATATAACCCTAAAACAATTTCCCACTTTCACAATAAATGAAGATAGTTCGCTCACAACTTGTTAGTGAAAATTGCTTTTTCATTGCTGGGAAATTTGAGCAAATAAATTTTTACTTTATCCGGTGTTAGAATTATAAATAAACTAGTTTCTCCAGAGAAAAAAAGTGATTTACGTTTATTTATTGGGAAATTATTTATATGTATATAATTACTTGCTGGCAAATAGCTATGGAATAGGGATGCTTCCCCCCTCCCATACCGTGAAATTACTTTAATCACCCCGAACAAATGGTCTACTTGCAATTTTATCGATTTTTATTATGGCCTCTAGGAGAGATAATAAGGGTGTATAAATATGTCATTGATCTTACCCCGATATTTATTCCACAGTAATTGTTTGTTTTTCTTTAATTACGAGTTTGTTCAACATCAATTTTTATTTCCCTTTTCGACATTAGCTTTATTTACTATGTCAAACTCACCGGGAATCCCGTGTAGTAAGATGCTAGACTGTATTGTAAGTGAGGGATATTCAGTCTCCCGTCCGATAAGGCAGGTTTCCCCCGAGTTCTTCGGTTTCTTCCTGCAGTAATGATCGAAATCATTTGCAAGATCTGTGCCAAGGGATAAATTGAAAACAAGCCTCGGGCTTAATTTGCTACCCTTGTAAAATGACGAGATTATTATTATTAATATACGGCAATGGGGTGACCGCCACAGGTACTAAATTCTAAAAATAATTTATTTCCCCCCCCCCCCAATATCCAGGCCTCACTTTTGCCAAGCAAGGTCGTAACGGTTACCGTCGTGGCGCTAAATCTAATCATCATTCTTCAGAAATTGTCGGCTTATTCTGATGATGATTTTTTTATAAAAAAAAACAGCATTCCACTGTCCCATCTAAGCCTCTCTTCTGTCTGTATCTCTTTAGTAAATTTGATTCTAAATATTATTAAGCACATGCAACATCGTCGAAAATATATTTTGCGGTCGATATTAAAGCAGCCAGAGAAATTAATTATTTATGAAGGTCATCTGTAGGGCAGACGTTGTGATATTTTCCCCGGGCGCCACACACCCTTACTATGATACTGGTTGTCAAATCTTATTAAAAAATATCTGCAAAATTATAGATCATTATAAATTCAGAATATTCTCTAGACTATAAATATATTTCAAGGTTATTTTTCTCAAGGATTAATCGTATCTAGGCTACATGAGCCGACCACCAAGTAAAAGGGTATATACCAAAATTACGGTTTATACCATGGACCTTATAATACTATAGATGTCCCGCCAAATAATAATAAGAAATAAGCACAGTAAAATTAATTATCTTGTTTCTTGAGTCAAAATTAGAAATTCATTTCTTTGTTTGGAAGCTATTTAATACCGATATAGTATTATTTTCTTAGTCTTTGGGATCGAATTTTGAAGGTTGAATTAATACGTGTTGTTTTGAAGTATACGCTAAGAACAAATCGTTCTAATGTTTTCTTTTCTTATCCCTAAAGATCAAAATATTTTTATCACCTGTGTAAAAAGTGAATCAACTTTCTTCGATTAAGATAAGAAACGACTTTAAACTCCACCTACAGGTTAAACATTGTTTGCATAAAATGTTAAATCATAACGGAAATCTAACGGGATTATAGAATATCCCAAAATGTTGGGGGCGCGTATAGAGGATCTCCTTATGTCAGATTAAATGGTTTCTTTTGTAATTAATTTGAAATAAATTAAATAATGAGTAAATAGAATATATGCAGGTATATAGCCTACACGTGACAGAGCTGACTTTTTTTAAAGTTTGAAACTTAAATATCTTGATTCAACATATTACATAAAATGGACAAAGTTGATGTTTTCTGGTAATCCCTCTTAGATCATAGTAAATAATAATAATAAAAATACTCCTAGGGATTAGCCTATATTCCTCGGTAGGGTCTAATGTATTTTCTTGTTCAGGAAGGGGGTTAATAATCTTTAATAATCCTAAATTTTCTTTTAACCATTATATGAAATTCAGTTCAAACACACACCTTCGGAAATGCAACTGCATTAAGTCACGTGCTACCTTTTCGATTTGACGTTTATCGGAAATGAATCAACTACCCAACGGTATCAACTCCGCCCCCATTTGGTGGGAGGGACCAAGTTATAAAACCTACCAGCTCCTCTTTAAACTTTCAAACCAAAATAAACTTTATAACTACTTCTTCCAAAAGATTTTTGAGTTTAAAACAGTGGTTGTCTTGCGAAGACGATTTTTTTTATGTGGACAAATGATGTTAAAGTTCATAGTAATTTACGGCATTTTGTCATCATTGTATGCAGTAGAAACAAAGGTAAGGGTTTATATTTAAAAATAAAAAAATCAAAGAAAGTGTAACTTTTGTAATATTAATAAAAACTTTAGACACAGTTAAAACTACAAAACTAAAATTATTTTTCCTGCCAGAATGATAAAGCTATATAAGCTTAGAATCTATTCGAGGCTGGTTTTCAGTTCTTATTTATCATACTAATCCACTATAATTTCCCAATCCCAAATAAGAAGACCGCGAAGAAAACCTTTATACAAAATTTACATGCCGTCTTCATTGGAATAAATGAATGAAATGGGGTTTAACGTCCTACGCTTAAGCACCTAATCTGGGCTAATTGAAGACGGGCATATGCCATACAGTGTGCTATGAGGGAAATTTTGTCCGGGCATCAGCTGAATTCCAACTGCCAAGGGTTCTTTTACTTGCACGCCAATGTGTACATGGGACCTCGGTTTTCGTACAATCCGAACGACTAGGCAGCTGTCCTTGCCAGGCCCTCCGTCTGTATCACTGACAAGAGGAAACCACGCCAGAAAATCGAGATGAACTTTCTCGGCCAATCGTCTTCATTGGCCAAGATGGAGCAGAAAAGTAAAATGTTGAACCCTATTTCATTTATTCTTTTTAATTAATGAATTTGTTAGAGAAAATTGTGTGAGGGAGAGAGAGAGATGGGTTGTATCGTGTATTTGTAATGAAAAAAAAAGAAGAAATAATATATTTTCAGGGAAAATATTATTTAATTGTTTGACTGGATCTTGTTATAATTGACTGCGCGATGTTCATAAAGCTTCAAATAAACCTTAATTATATAAAACATGAAATGAAGTAGTGTTTAACGTCCTATCTGTGCGTATTTAATTAGCCTATTATTATTGTAATCTGATTGGTCATCAACTTAACTATGGATATATTATTCGTAATTAGCATACGTGTCGAGATCCAATGCAATACGATGTTTTATATTCGTTTCAGTTTCATGAATATTTGACAGAACGAGAAAGAGTAGATTATTTTGGTGTTGATGCAAGATATAACGGTTTGTTCAAATAGCTTACATATATTTAATTTATAAGATGGAACGAATTATATTCAACATAACTTTTGACAGCTTTGACTTTTTTTTATCAATGACCAGAGGCGGATCCAGGAAATCCAGTTAGGGGGGGGGGGGGTCGTGGGGGTCCCTTGAGAAATTTTTTGAAAAAATGGGGGTGTCAGTGGTGATTTGTGGCGCATATCTATTTTTTTATACTGTTATTTAGGGGGGGGGGGCACCTAGCGCCCCCCTCGATCCGCCTCGGTCATTGACTACGAATAAAGAGCAAACGCGTGTCAGACAGGGGGGGGGGGGGTATTCTAAGGAATCCGGCCTTGGCGCAGAACACAGAAATTTTCTTCATGGCAACAAGGTCGAAAAAAATAACGTGCAAAGTATTGCTACCGGTTTGGCCCACTCCACTATAATTGTATACATGTATTGACCCACACTTCCAAACTTCGGATTTTATTAAATTTGCGGTTGGTCCCCCCCCCCCGACCAGACGCAAATATTGACGTGGTCACTTCCGTGGATAGAGAAATGGGATTTAACGTCCACTTATTGAAACAAACTAGGTCATTTAAACATGTTTCAATTTTATCTCAATATTTCGTTTGAGCGTATGGGGGTCTTCAGCAGTGGGTGGAAACCGGATGACCGTGAGAAAACCAAAAAGGGTGCTCCGTGCTATGTGAATAATGAAGAAGAAATTATTTTCCAGTTCCAGAATACGTTGTTGTGAGACCTCACCATGTATCTAAACATAAGGAATTTCCTGTCTATAGAATTAAGGCATTAGGAGAAGATTATTTACTACATTTATCACCAAATCATAGATTAATAGCACCAGGTATTTATAAACACAAAGTAACATGTTTTCTTTTAGGTTTTCTCAACAAATATTAAAGAGACAAGATTTCGAATAACAAAAAATGCATATTGGTGGTCCAAGATTATTCAAATAAATCCATTTTGTCTGAAGCGTGGGACATTCAAAGTTTAGGCCTACATTACATTCTGTTGAATTTTCACTGGTTTCTTTGTGTTCATGTGAACATTTAATATATATTTATATTGTTTAAATTAAAACTTTATTTTTGTTTAATTTGATTTTTTTTTCATCCGACCTGTTGTCTCTGTAATCAAACAAACAAGTTAATGCTAGCCATATCTGAATTAATCCTTGGACTTAACTCAGTTAGTGCATTTCAATTAATTATTACCACCAACCCCATTTGTCATTGTAGTTTAATAATTTAAAAAAACTCTTTTATGGTATCTGAAACACTCATTTTTTTAAATATGATGTTAAATAGTAGAATTTTTTTGATAGGTCTATGTGTTAGATAGTAGAATGATATTGATTTAAAAATACTTTTACGTTATCTGAAACACTCAATTTTTTAATATAATGTTAGATAGAAGAATTTTTTAATAGGCCTATATGTTAGATAGTAGAATTTTTAAATATGACTATATGTTAGATTGTAGAATGATATCGGCACCATATGACTTATGAATTCTGTTCTAACTTTGACACTAAAATGCAACTGTATTTTGAGATGGCTTTAACTTGAAATAGTGTAGTATTTCAATTTGGTATTTTCTTGTGATTTACCTTTTTTTAAAATTTTAAATTTATTATTTATAACTTTGATTCCAGGATGTATGGTTCACCACAATAAAGAAAATAATACTGGACACAGGTATCCTTGTCACAGCAAGGGAGATAACTGTCATTATCATGGCACATCTATTAATCACAACTCATCAAAGGCTGCTATAAGTAACTGTAATGGATTGGTAAGCCTGAGCAAAATTGAATATATTGAAGGAATTCATGAGCTAACAATGGCAGAGGATCAGTCAACAAATGAATGTATTCTCCAAATAAACCTACTGGAAATGTACTAGGCTACTGGTCTCCTTTATGCCCTCCCACTCTCTATGTGCCAATAATTAAATTAGAGACCAGACCAGATAATTCTAAACCTAACCTTAACCCTAGTTCGTTCACAATTCATGATTATGAAGCTAGAAAAAATTTGAAGAACAGAAAACCTTTTACGATCAATCCTGAATTATTATTTGAATAACACATCTTTTGATAACTGCTCTGCATGTATTTTCAGGAAGGTATCGTGACTACCAGAGATCATGAGCTTGTCATTAAGCCAATCAGAAAGGAACATTTATCAAGAGTTCAACGTGATACATCTATACAAACTCCACATATTATTTATAAGAAGAATATAGGAAGTATAAGACAAACACGTAGTTGTGATGTAACGGGTATGTTGTTTGCGTATATATGTCTTAATTGATACTTTTATACAGACCACAGAGGTTTTATAACGGTCAACACATTAACTATATATACATGACATGGAGTCTAGCTGCCCTTTTCAAATATCTTTTTATCAAAAATTTAATTATGGTGTTTAAGATTTCTTTCTTTTCAATTGGCTGCTCAGATTGAACCCTGCTCAAAATTATGAATTTTGTTAGGTGTTGTGCAAGTTCTATATAAGATCTAAAAACAAAATTGGTTTTATAGCAATTCACACAATTTTGTTGTTTAAATTTCAGGACCTAACAGATATGTAAGTGAGAAGAAATCAAGACGAGAGAAGCGCCAGGTATCTGGTGAAAAGTTTTTAGAGATGGCATTAGTAGCTGATAAATATATGTATAATTACCATGGTGATGATTTAAGGCGATATATGTTGACAGTGGCTAATATTGTAAGTAATCTTCATATTATGTTGTATGTGGGGGTGTTCAGCCTTAACCATGTATTTGGGGGTTGGATGGCTGAATTGTTAGTGTGTGCTTGCTGTATCATAAAGCCTGTCATTGAGTCAACTGGTGTGGTTTCGAACCCCCGGTTGTACGTTCGTGGCAAGGAGTAGGGTCACCTGTCCAGTCTTGTGGGTTTTCTCCGGGTACTCCAGTTTCCTCCCACTGCTAAAGACCCCTATGGGCAAACGAATTATTGAAATTAAAATAACCCATATGTTAGTCCCAAAATGACCTAGTTTGTGTCAAATGGACATTAAACCCCATTTCTCTCTCTCACCATGTATTACTGCAACATTTATCTGATACGAGGCCAGAAGTTACTCCCAGTTGAGACATGAAAATATTAATGAATAAGATCAATCAGATATATTTTTCATTGCCATTCATGACCACTAGTGACATTTCTGTATTCTGATTTACAAATTTATTTATTACGCTGATTTACTGATGACAGGTATGTAATTATCTGATTTATTAATTGAGTGATGTAGGTATGACTGCTATAAACATTTTACTTTACTGAGTTACCAGATTAAACTTGTGGTAGAGTAACATCAGTTAATGTAGTCAATGTATTAGACAAATGTAGTAATGCCATGGACATGAGTGGCAAATATGCATATTCATTTTTAGAATATGAAATAAAAATGTTACTATTTTCTTCAGTGTATGTTTTGAACTGCAAAGCGTGGTTATTTTGTAGGCTGCTGCTAGATTTGTAGACCCTAGTCTAAGAAATTCAATAATATTTACCATTGTAAAAATACAGATATTGCAAGATGATGTGGTAGGTTTATTTTTATAATTCTCTGTCACATTGTTTTAATATTCCTACATGTGGATAGTGCGATGAAACAAACATTGGGTAACTTAACACTATGACCTTCATATTTTTAGATTTTGTTGAGAGTTACCTCCGCTAGAAATAAATTAAAGAACATTTTTTTTTTAAATTGGTAGCCTGATTTACTGATTACCGAGGAAGCAGATGAAACATTAACTAGATTTTGTGAATGGCAAGAACAATTTAATGATGAAGATGATAATTCTCCTGCTCATTATGATGGTATATCTTTATTTACCAGGTAAGAATCAAATATTGCTTGTATAGATATTTTAAGTATATATCATGGGTTTGCATCTAATTTAATGGTTTACTAATACTTACTTGTTTTAAATTCCCCACACAATTCACATTATTAGTTGAGAGTAGACTATAGATAAGTAACTCATGACAAGATTACATTATTTCTGTCCTTGCATTAAATATTATAAAAACCTGTTACTAATAATACTAGCAGGAATGGAGAAGGTTCCTGCTCATGGAAGCCTACCTTTCAATATGATCTATGCGAACTGTCAAGTATGTATTTATTTTTTTTTTTGAAAAAAGCTTAACACTGATTTAATGTTTTGTTTATTGTAGATTGGACATTTCCCATCTAGGTATTAAATCTAATACTGGATTAGGCACAGTAGGTGGAATGTGTACACCTAATGCGAGATGCACATATTGTGAAGATACAGGTTTAGATCTAGGTTTAACTTTAGCGCATGAAACTGGTCATACGTAAGTATCTTTGATTAGTTATAAGCTAGTTTTAGGATAATTCCTGTAAAGTGTACAGAGTGTCATGACTGCGCCTTGAGCATGCAATTTCGGATGGAATTGGCGCAATATAAATATACATTATTATTATTATTTATTATTATTATACAAACAGATGCATATTTATTTGCAATTTGAAAGGAAACTTGACTTTTATTCTTCCATTAATTTATTTTATTTTATTTACAAATTATTCTGAAGACTAAAGGGGGGATAACTCTTGTTGGCTATAATCTTTGAAAAAATAGAATGACAGGTATAAATGGCTAATAATGGTCTGAAAACATTGGGTTTATATAATTTTTGTAATCAAACAAATGCTGATATCATTCTGGGTTTTTTAAAGAATGAAGGGAGATAATCATTGCAGCGTTTAGGTGTTCACTAGCAAACTATGTTTTCTACTTTACAGACTAGGTATGGTACATGATGGTAATGATAATTATTGTCAAGATGGTAAATATATCATGTCTGGAAGTGGAGGTGGAGGACCCGATTCTTTCATGTGGTCTCAATGTAGTGCCAGTGCACTAGAAGAATTTCTGAGGTAATGATATTATGTCCCATCTTAAATCAAGGCTATCTGTAAATCTTACCATCAAAAAGAATAAAAAACCCAACTTGGTTTCATTTGTGTCGATTCCATGAAGTAGTTAGGTTTTTAAACATTAAATACTGTGTAATTCACAATTGTTTATCTTGTTTTTTAAGATGCATTATACAAGGGCTACATATGCCTATTGCACATCTTTTTTGCTGGCTTTAAATGTAATATGAATTAGTATTTAGACATTTATTCACATGACAAGTCCATTAACTCTCTGAACTATCAGATGACAAAGATATTGAGTTGATTAGTACTTGAAAATGAAGTAATTTGACTGAAATATTTAATACATGTTAATATTTCGTTTATCTGGTTTTTTTAAAAAAAATATTACATAATATTTCCAATATACATAGAAATTAATTTAAAGGAAAAACATGTAGCAAGTTATTTTTTCTATATTTTTTAGTGATGAGAACTCATATTGTTTAGATGATTTTCCCACAAGTAAACCTATAGAAACACCTTCTGATTTACCTGGTATTATTTATACAGCTGATCAACAATGTCGTCTGTTCATGGGACCAGAATCTAAAATATGTCTGGGTACATCTTTAGTTGAACCGTTTAATAATGTGAGTTGAGTTTTAGTCATGTGATATGGAGGTTCTGATGCAATACTGTGTCAGTGTGTGTCATATTGTTATAATTTCATGTACTCATGTTTGTTTTTATTGTATGCTATAGGATGAATGTGCTCGATTAGTTTGTTACGATCCACGCGATTCAGGTCAGTGTATTGGAAGTCAGTCACCAAGAATGGATGGAACAGAATGTGATGAAAGAAAGGTAGGATACATTTAATATTAATTGCTATTTTATTTTGGAATTCAAGAAATTTATATTGTAGAGATTTTTAGAAATTGATTAAAAAGTTACCCGCCCTTGATCATAGATGACCGAACCAGTGAAATTTTATTACATTTTATCATGTTCTGATCACAGATAATTGGTAATTATTTTAGAATGAAAACCTTTCTATATTTTAGTGGTGTATTAAGGGTCGATGTGTAGAAATCGGAACGAAAGGACCTCAACCTGTAAATGGTGGATGGTCGGAATGGGATATTGATTGGTCACAATGTTCTCGTACTTGTGGCGGGGGAGTGAAGATTAAATCACGTAAATGTAACAATCCAAGGTAACTACATGTATTTAGAATGAAATTAAATTTTATTCATCAAAGTATAAATCTGGTGTTAAAGGAAAAGATTTAAATTTAGTAGAAATGGAAATTTATTTTGTTAATGCAACATTTTTTCAGTCCCAGATTTGGTGGATTAGATTGTACTGGAGAAGATACAAAAGCTGAACTTTGTAATCAAAAGGTATGTTACAAGTCTATAATATTTTCTATGTTTCAACATCTGTCTTCCAACCAGATGATCAGCCAATGTTGATGTTCTAATTATTGGTAGGGCTGGTCAATAGATGCAGATTAATCTGATATCTCTTAAATTTATTTTATGTATGATTTTAATTGTATAAGTTTAAATACCGGTATATTTAATGTATGATTTGTAGGATTGTTCAACATCCCAGTATATGTTTAAAGAAGAACAATGTGCTGCCACTGATAATGCAGCTCTGTTTGGCAAGCTTCATCATTGGATTCCTTATGACATTATTGGTGAGTTTGATTTCCACGCTAATTTCTTTCATATGTGTCTATTTCACTCTTACTTCTGTTATATTTGGGAAGATCACGTAAGTATACAAAAAAAAACTTTATCGTACTTGTCCAAAGAGATTTTGTTGACAATTGCCTGAGGTTAAATTTTATCTCTAAAACCAATCATCTGAGGGAGATGTTAACATCCACCCAACCTAAATTAGGTTATTTGGAGCTAACATGTTCAATACATAATTCACTCCCATAAAGGGGTCTTTAGTAATGGGAGTATTTGAGGAAAATCAGGAGAAAACTAAGTAGGTTAGGCAGGTAAGCCTACTATGATGGAACTCTTTGTTCAGAAGATTTCAAATAAGTAACTTTCACAGGATGTGTCAAAAGTCCCAAACTCCTGTTCACTTGTACAAATCTGCGATTTTAACTGTAAGAGTTGACCAAGGGAAGACCTTTATGATGTGCAGTGCAAGTGCATATCTTAGACATCGCCAATCCCCTCTTCCATTGCTTGAGCGTTCTAGAACCTCTGATAATACTTGTCATTTGTTTGTGAAGTTTATATAGTGATTATTTATCATATCAGGACAAGAAGAATGTTTTAGATATTGTCAGACTGAAGATAATGACGGACAAATACAGATGAGAACACTCAACGATGATAAGAACTATTTTGATGGAACGATTTGTTCTGGAGATTTTGAATATGCAGCTTTCACAAGATGTGTCAAAGGTTATTGTCGTGTGAGTAATAGTACATTTCATAATTAAACACATTAAAATAAAACAAAAACGTTTCTTTCAAATTTAATGATTCATCAGTGAGTCTCTTTCTTTAAATCTCTTCATTTAAATTATTCTGAATTAAAGAGAAATAATTTTGTCATACTAAGTGTAATTATATTCTTTGTTTATTTAAAATGACAATATTCAGTTAAATACAACCCAATCTGAATGGAGGTATAATATATATTTTAGGCGTTTAGTTGTGATGGTATGTCGGATGTAGATCGTATATTTGATGTGTGCGGTGTTTGTGGAGGTCAAGGTGATACGTGTATACAACATAATGGTACATTTCATGATGGAGAAAAACAACGTAAGTGAAAAAAAAAACATAGACTGGTGGTGAGCCTAGATCGTACTATATAGTATGTCTTTGGGGGAGAGGGGCAGCTAAGTCTTTGAACAATGTACAATCTCACCAATATTTAAAGAATTCCCAGAGGAGCTCAGACCAATTCACACCTGGAGATTTTTAAATCCAAACTATTTAACTGTTTATAGTTCTATTTAAAGTCTGTTTGAACTTTGGCTGACTGGGGATTTTTGAATTATTTATTTTTCTTCCCCCCCCCCCCCCCCCATAAGCTTTAGATCCAGCAGCGACATATATCTCCCTGCCTATCTTGCCTCGACTTCACCTTTTTATAAAGGACGCCCCCCAGTAATATACCCTAGTTTACTTGAAGTCAGTATTTTTGCTATGCATGAGTTAACATATATTTATATGATATTTTTATAGGTTATGTAACATTTGTGAGAATACCTACAGGTAGTAGTGGTATATTTATAAATAATCAACATAGTGGATTTTCTTCAATGAGTAAGACAATTTTATTTATAATTATTCAAGAAATTAAAATCATTATGGAATAATTGCCTCCCAAAGTTCCAATACATGGTATCGTAATAGAATGGGAAAAGAATATGTATTTTTTCCTTATTATGTTAACTATTGATTTGATTTAATTGTTAGTATACATCTTATTATTTTCTATGTTGTTAAATTTCATTGTTCCAAAGTGAATACAAACAGATCCCAGACACCTCCTAAAAATCACTAGATTGTTTGTGGAACAAGAGATATGACTTGAAATGAAATGAATAGTCTTTGATTTTATATTCTATAGGGATCAAAGTTGGAGAGGAAATATTGTTTAACATAGAAGGTGGTAAAAATGATCAATCTGGACAGTATATTAGTAGTAATGGTGTCAAGGTCAAATATACCAGACAGCCTCGACAACCAGAACTTATAGAAATAGTTGGACCAATACCATTTGATATAGAGGCTCAGGTATTGAAATATTAAAGGCCTATGGCTAGTTCATTTAGCACAATAAAAAGTGTGTGAATTCAGTATAAACTAAAAAGATAACTGTGTGGATGAGATGATTTTAAAAAGTCAATGTCTGACTCAAAATCTCTGGGTTGTTTAAAGGAATGAAGAAATCTGTGGTATTTGCTCATCTGACAAATTATAATTGCGTTAAAAATTAATTTGTATGTGTATTGATTTATTAAGTATGTTATTTTAGGGTAGACAAACATTTTGAGCACAAAAGTTAAATTGGTTGTTGTTAGGACAAAGAAGAAATCTTGGTGTCTGTGGGGGGTCGGATGGTCTAATGGTTAGCACGTGCATGTTGTATCATAAATCCTGTCATTGAGTCAACTGACGTGATTTTGAATCCCTGGTTGTACATGACAAGGAGTAGGGTTGCCCATCCAACCTCATGGGTTTTCCCCGGGTTACCCGGCTTCCTCGATTTATTGAATTAAAATTAAACCATAAGTTAGTCCCGGAATTACCTAGTTTGTGTTGAGTTGGCGTTAAACCCCATTTCCCTCTATCTCTCTGAAACATGGCAGACTCTTATTTTTGTATTGTAATATAGGTATGGAAGAATTTTGGTAGTACTTTCCTTAGCACTAGACCTGATATATACTATGAATATTACACACCAAAAGAAATAAAACAACCAAACAATTTTAAATGGAGTGCTATAAATGAAGGTTGCAGTACAACATGTGGTGGAGGTAATCAATTGAAATTATTTTCGTCTATTTGGGAAAATTATGGGATATACTAATATTTTCATCAATATACAGCCTATTTAGAGGGGAAAATCAATCTGTTTCAGGGACAGATCCATGAATTTTTTCAAGAGGGGGTTTGGACAGGTTCCTATTAAAGAAATTTAACAGTTATCGTGTCCAAATTATGTAGGCATAGACACTGAGCTTTTTTATAAAAGAGAAATCCCATTCCCAGTTTAACATCAATTTTTATTATGAATTAATAGGATGCAATTTCATTGATGCAAAACATTAATTGTTATATATGTCTATGTTATTATCTTACGCTTTTAATGCCTGTCCCATCTCACCACTTGATGAAAAGCCAATAAGGGGAGCCATGGTGACTCAATAAGTAATGCACAGGCTCGTTAAACAGGAGATCCCAGGTATGATCATGCTTTTGGCTGAAAAAAGTCATAATAATTTATCAACGTGGTTTCCCCTTATCAGTGGTTCAAGTTTAATCTACATCACACTTTGAGTTGTAGCCATTTCATAAGTTAATTTCTTGTAATTATATTTGTTTGATCAGGTCAGATGAAAGTAAAAATAGAGTGTAAAGATACATTAAGTGATAATATAGTTGATGATGAAATGTGCTCTAAAAAAGATAAACCTCTTACTGATGGTAAGATGTGTAATGAACAGCCATGTGCTTCTAAGTGAGTATAACTGATACACCGGTATATGTTCTTGTAGGAATGTTGTAAGGGGTTTATACAACGACATAGGATTAACATCTCTAAGACAATACTTTGGTCATTTTGAGACTAACATATTGTGACTTTCATTTCAGTTGTTATATGTGAAATTCTTTTGTGTATGGGGAAGTTTGCACTGATCATGGCATTATCCCACCGGAACTACAAGACACACTTTCCTTGTTACTCTGCAGATTCCACCTCTGGCAAGTGAAAACTTCGCTGAAGGTTCTTCTTGGTCCACCCTAGAAAGTGAATTGATGGCCATAATATTATTTACAAAATAAGACAGTTCAAATCCATATGATACCTGAGCAGCATATTCAGAAATATGCTATTAACTTTTAGATACTAAACAATCCTTATAATGCATTCCGTTTGTAGAGAACAGTTTTTACTGCAATAATTATGGTTTATTTATGCTTTGTTAGTAAATGCAGGATAACTGCATCATACGACACAACTATTAACAAACTGAAAAGATTATGCACTTTGACATGAAGTAGACAAAACAAAAACATTTTGCGTTATAGAGAAATATCAAATTAGATGGATGGTCATTCAACAAATTAAACCTATTTTTTTGTAGTTGGAGAACTGGTAAATTTAGTGATTGTTCAGTAACCTGTGATGGTGGTGTAAAGAAACGTACAGTTGATTGTATACAATCTATTAATAATAAACTTACAGTCGTAGGGGCAGATAACTGTGTTGGTGATAAACCGACTGAAACAGAAATATGTAATGATTTAGCTTGTCCTGGAGTCTGGATGGTTGATACATGGTCACAGGTTTGTAAAAATAACATGGAAATGTAGATAAAACAAGCAGCATGTAAGGCTGATGTCCTGGTCAAAATAAATATAATACACCTATTAATTGTTTTTTAAAGCATAGATTCAAGCGATCAAATTACTGATGTATTGATGTAATTAATTATACCCCAAGTTTTAATTTATCAAATCAAATTGCTTAATGAACATGTACACTAAGTTTGAACATAGAATCATGGCAAAGCAGGGCCTGTGGAAGCAATTCTTAATTGGGGGGGGGGGGGCTGCCATCCTTATAACCTGGAGAAAGAGTAATTAGTGAAAAATTATTGGGGGTGGGGGGGGGGAGACAAACAAGTCAGGCACACGCCCTGTGGCCTGAATACTTTTAAGAGAATTCAATTCTGGAAAAAATCAGTTGAGTATTAGCTGGTGATTGTCTGCTCTAGACCACTAGACCCCTATGTCTATATATTTAATTTAAAGGTTAGACACAGAGAAATAATGAATAAAGTATTTGATATTTTATAGTGTTCTAAGTCATGTGGTCATGGTATAAAGGAACGTAAAGTTAACTGTGTAAAGAATGATACCAGTAAAACACCAGTAGCTGATATACAGTGTGATTTCTTTAATAAACCAAACATGACAGAAAAATGTCTTCAAGCTCCATGTTATACCAATATCAGTAAGTTCTTTTAGATTTCTCATAGAACTGGGATGTTCTTTTTTGAGAATTTATACCTGCTTCGAAGGTACAGGAGTGGAATTATTTTAATCATATAAATGTACCGGTGGTTGTACTGATTTTATTACATTGGTTGATACTTAGTATTTTGACTATCTTTTTTAGGATTTATTATCCTTGATTTTTGCGCCAGGAACTTGTTGCTGTTGATCTTCTTCTTTTTGGTGCGACACTGATCTTTGAAAAAAGCCTAAGGCTCTGTCAATTTAAGTAAAAATTGAAACTTGGCATGCTTGTTCCCTGGACAATTGCACACCAACTGACAAACTTTCCAGATGGTCCAAATAGTATACTCATACTTGATTTCTTCAGTCATTGCACATCTGCTATAAAGAAAGCTGTAATAGCAACAAAGAATACCTGCAAGGGTTGGAATCGATTTTATGCAACTTACATGGCCCACGATGGAACCATCCAAAAGTCTTTTGAAGTGTTGGTTATTTGATTGTCTTATTCAAATGTCCATAAAAATACTCCAAATAAAAATAAGACACTTGTATTTTACTTTTTCAGCTGGGGATAATTGTATTGATAAAGTTGATTGTTCCAGACAAGATAATGTTTGTCACAATTATCCTGAATATGCTCATACCAATTGTTTACTGTATTGTGGTCTTTGCGTGAAAACAGCTTCAATAACAGGGACTACAATGACAGGGACTACAAAAACAGGGACTACAATGACAGAGACTTGTGAAGATAAAGCTGACTGTGAGGCATATGGATCTAAAGTTTGTACAGACTACGCACAGTGGAGCAAAATGAACTGTGCCAAATTTTGTAACATTTGCAATATTTCCTTGAAGGCAGTTGGACTTACTGAAAAACAATCAACTACAACACCAGCTGGGGTCATTACACAGCAGACGACAACCTGTGAAGATACATCTGATAGATGTCGGAGCTATGGAAAAAGTGTCTGCAAACATTACAAGGAATGGGCATCAATTTACTGTCGCGGTTATTGCGACTTTTGCTCAGGTAAGGAAAAGACAATTTCAAATGAAGTTAAACCAACAACGTCACATAAAATAATCCAATTAACAACTATTAAAAATGAAGTTAAACCAACAACGTCACATAAAATAATCCAATTAACAACTATTAAAAATGAAGTTAAACCAACAACGTCACATAAAATAATCCAATTAACAACTATTAAAAATGTAAAGGAAACTAACACTAACACTCGTGTAACACCAACATCTAACATATTTGGGAAACAACAAGTTTTTGATCATACAGTAGATACAAAACCAACAGGAGGAAGGATAACACCTGCCATAATGGAACCTAATTGTACAGATCTAATCCATTGTAAAACTTACAGTCAAAAAATCTGCATTAAATATAAGACATGGTCTGATACTTATTGTAAAAATCACTGTGGACGGTGCCCTTTAAACAAAGTGACGTCAACACAATCAAATTTGACCCCAATAAAAACTTCTTCATCAAAGTTAATTGTGCCAGATAATGAACACATTGAACTACATGCATCAATGAAGATTTTACTCCCTACGGTGACACCAGTACCATATGCAGTAAAAAATTCTTCAAATTCAACAGAATGTTATGACATCTCACATGATTGTAATGATTATAACAAATCAATCTGCAAAGCTGGTCGGTACCAAAATTGGATAAGTCAGTATTGTAGAAAATTCTGTGGTCTTTGTTCAAAAGATTACCAACCAGAAATTAAAAAGGCCCATGGACCTATATGTAAAGATGAGATCAAATACTGTCATGGTTATGGTAAAGGTGTTTGTAAAAAGTATGTTGATTGGTCATTATTGAACTGTCCATTATATTGTAATCTGTGTGCCAACATTACTGACCAATTAGATTTCATTTCTAAAAGTACTAACCAAGCAGATTCCAGTTCTAGCAGTACTGATGAATCAGATGCAACTATTACTAACCCATCCATTTCGAGTTCTGATAATACTAATGATGTGAATAGTACTAACCCATCAGATTTGAGTTCTGATAATAATAATCCAGAGAATATGGTGATGGTACAATTAGAAACTAATAAAGGTTAGAGCACTCATTATTAACTACTAATTCTTGAAATATGTACCCGGATGCATCAATGAATTTTTAGTATGTTTAACTTTTGACCACTGACTTCCGACTTTACCCTTAAATGCATGTTTATGATGAGCACGAGCACATATTCAAATCATATGTCCTGTAAACATTGGAGGCAGGTTTTGAAGTTTTGTTTAATGCATGATTTGTAGCAGTGAAAGTATGCATTTTTCTTCTATAAAATGATCACCAAACTCTTGTCAACTTGCAAGCCCCACACCTTGATGTAACCCAGTAGAGTCATCATAATGGATTAGGTATTGATTATTTTCCCCACTTATCCATTAGAATTATAAGAACAGTACCTTTAGGGCAGTGGCATAGTCCTAGCAGTGTTTCGTTTGATTATAGAGCTAATCCCACTACTCACTGCTGTAAAGAAAGCAAATTCTCATTATGACTGGTCAATAGTCAGATTAACAGCCAATAGCTAACTGTGTATCGGAGCTCCACTTTGGACTTGGACTGAATATGTTTACATAACGTTACCTCATGACTCACGATTTTATTATGCCCAATTAACCAATGGGATTTCTCCAGCCATTGCTTCAGAAATATGTTGCAGTAGTTGGTTTTATCGTTAAGATTTGTTCCATATGAAGCTGGTACAAACAAAAATATAGTCCATTTCCTAGCTTGAGAAGAACAGTATCTTTTGTGCAGTGGTGGGTTTTATCGTTCAGATTTGTTCCACATCAAGCCGGTACTAACATAAATACAGTCCTTTTCCTAGCTTGAAAATGGTAGATAATCATTTTTTTAGGGATACAGGGGAAGTAGGGATTTCACATCCTCAGTCCAGTTCTAAATAAGATTTCGCTGTCCAGGTTTTCAAATTCATAGGCCTTGTTTATTATCTTTTAATTAAGCAGCTACTATATCTATTATAATATTAACCCCTAATTAGACCCAGCAGTTGAAGTTAAATCTACAAGAAGAACAAGCCAGGATGGTTGTTTAGACAAAGCAGACTGTCAAGCCTATGGTAAAAGTGTATGTAATGATTACAAACAATGGTCACAAATCAACTGTAGAAAATCTTGTAATTTCTGTCAAAATTCAGATCAAAACGGTAAGTAAATTCTTGAGAAAAGTTAAAGAGTGGTAATAAATGTAATTCTAATACTAAGAAGTTATTATACGTCCAGATAAACTAGGACATTGTGGGACTACCATATGGTACAATTCTATTTCAATCAGAGGATTGACACTATCACACTTGATTTAATGACATGTTATGATCTAAAGCACAGGCATTAGACCACTGGAAACCCCACTCTTATTTCAGTGTGTGTGTATGTCACCCTGGACTTCATCAAGTGGTTTGTGAACGCAATAGAGACTATAGTTCTTAACAGATTTTTTTTCAAATTTGGTGTGGAACATTGTATTCATGGGAGGTTGAACTATATTGATATTCAGGGTTTCGCAACCTTCCAAGGATTATGCCCCCATTTTTGGAACCTTGTGAATGCGATAGAGATAACAGTTTTTAACAAATTTTGTTTGAATCATTGGGGTCATAATAGGATGAAAATAGCAATATTCACATTTCTGGTCTACGATTCTGATACAGTAAGCCGAGCTGTATATTCTTCGATTTGATATCCTTATTATATTATATCACTAGATTTCTAGTTATGAGACCTTATTCAGATTTCCATTGAGGTCTTTCTTTGTATGCCTTGCTAGTTTGGGTGTTAAACAAGATAGATTGCCAAACAATGAAATTGAAGCTAAGTCATTCGATTAGTCCATAAAGTTTGTTGCATTGTGATTCTTTAGGTAAATATAAAGAAATATTTTTTTATATCACAACATATTTGGAGCATTGAAAAGATTCTACCCCATGATAAAGGGTAACACCTCTAGCTAATTATCACAACTTTTTGAATTTTAAAGTCTTATTTGCCGCAGTAATTGAAAAGAATAGAAAGAAGATACAATGATGTATTTTGCTGTTAAATAACTTTATAAAAGTAACTTTAGTGTGGCTTTAATTTTGGTCTTGGTCCAACATTTTCTTTAATGTTCCACCTGAATTAAAATTTGCATTCATTTCAGTTACAACAGTATAACACATTAGATAATTCATATATTTCTTTGAATAGAACCTACCACAACCCCTTTACAATTTCCTCCCATGTGTCATGCATAAAAGCTAATAATAGTACACTCTTTTTTTTTAGAAATATTTATTATATAGCTGTGAACCACATTAAGAATATATTTGTTCATAAGATATTTTAAACTGGGACCCAATCATGACTTTTTTTGACTTGCAGAGCATTTGTATAACTATAATCCAAAATATATAACCACAACCCCTTTACAATTTCCTCCCATGTGTCATGCATAAAAGCTAATAATAGTACACTCTTTTTTTTTAGAAATATTTATTATATAGCTGTGAACCACATTAAGAATATATTTGTTCATAAGATATTTTAAACTGGGACCCAATCATGACTTTTTTTGACTTGCAGAGCATTTGTATAACTATAATCCAAAATATATAATCCAATTGTTTGATAATTAATTTAATTTCTTTTTTATTTCAGAAGCAAGTATGATTTGTTCCGATCTGATACAGTGTTCTGGTTATGGGAAGTCTGTATGTTCCAAGTACAAAGATTGGGCCAAAATGAACTGTAAAAAATACTGCGAACTGTGTTAACTACCTGGTTTTATGTAACTTGTATTTTCCTCCTTTCATTTTGTAATTTTACTACTTAAATGTACTTAAAATAACTCCCCAAATCAGTTAATTATGAAACCACTGTATGTATATATATCTTTCATAGGTGTATGATTTAGTTTAGACGAATTATTTGATACTATAAATCAAATTGCATAGAGGAAACATTATCTGTAGAATCTGTCAGTGGTTTGATGTTTGCACTTCCTATAGATATTGCTGCTTGCTAACTATTCTGATTAGAAAAGAATGTCAAGATTTATTGATATATATGTAAGACCAAAATTCTCACCATTTGCCGTAGTAGGGATTTTTATTATACGCCCACATTTTCATGTGGACGTATTATGTCGTCGCCCCTGTCCGTCCGTCCACAATTGTTTGTGGTCTCTCTACAGGTCACAATTCTTGTCCGATTTTGACGAAGCTTGAAATATAGGTTTATCCTCAAAAGATCTCGGCTGCTTTCGATATTGGCATGTATTGGATCAAAACTTCATGGATTATGGCCCCTGATTGTACGAAAAATCACGTTTTTAGCTTGTGGACCCTATAGAGGTCACAATTTTGAAACGATTTTGATGAAACTTTACATGCATGTTTATAATCCAAAGATCTTGGTTCCTTTCGATATTTGCGCCTATTGGAACGTAATTTCCTGAATTATGGCCCCTGATTGTCCGAAAAATCACCTATTTTAGCTCGTGGTACCACTGGAGGTCACAATTATTATCCAATTTGAAAAACCGTTCGATTATGTCACCGATACACCCTAAGGAAGATCGAGTTCAAATTTCGGAAAAATCGGACCAAAATTACCATACAAAATGGCCGCCGTTCGTACGCGAATACTGTTTAAAAATGGTATATCAAGGTTGTGGACCCTGTAGATATCACAATTTTAATTCAATTTTGATGAAACTTGAAATCCATGGTTATAACCCAAAGATCTTGGTTCCTTTCGATATTTGCGCATATCGGATCGTAACTTCCTGAATTATGGCCCCTGATTATACGCAAAATTGTCTTGGTTTAGCTTTTGGTCCCTCTGGAGGTTACAATAATTATCCGATTTAAAAAATCGTTTGATTATATCACTGTTACAACCTAAGGAAGGTTGAGTTTGAATTTTGGAAAAATTGGACCAAAATTGCCATACAAAATGGCCACCATTCGTACGCAAATACTGTTTAAAAATGGTATATCAAGGTTATTGACCCTGTAGAGGTCACAATTTTCGATTTTTATGAAACTTGAAATGCATGGTTATAACCCAAAATTCTTGGTTCCTTTGGAATTTCGGAAAAATTGGACCAAAATTGCCATACAAAATGGCCGCCATTCGTACGCGAATACTGTTAAAAAATGGTATATCAAGGTTGTGGACCCTGTAGAGGTCACAATTTTAATTCGATTTTGATGAAACTTGAAATGCATGGTTATAACCCAAAGACCTTGGTTCCTTTTGATATTTGCGCATATCGGATCGTAACTTCCTGAATTATGGCCCCTGATTATACGCAAAATCGTCTTTGTTTAGCTTGTGGTCCCTCTGGAGGTCACAATTATTATCCGATTTAAAAAATCGTTTGATTATATCACCGTTACACCCTAAGGAAGGTTGAGTTCGAATTTCAGAAAAATTCGGAACACAATTGCCATACAAAATGGCCGCCAATACTGTTATAAAATGGTATATCAAGGTTTTGGACCCAGTATAGGTCACAATTTCGATACAATTTTAATGAAACTTGAAATGCATGGTTATAACCCAAAGATCTTGGTTCCTTTCGTTATTTGCACATATCAGATCATAACTTCCTGAATTATGGCCCCTGATTGTCCGAAAAATCGCCTATGGTCCCTCTGGAGGTCACGATTATTATCCGATTTAAAAAAACGCTTGACTCTATCACCGTTAAACCATACGGAAGGTTGAGTTTGAATTTCAGGGAAATCGGACCATAACGCTTATAGTTTTAAAATATGGTATATCAAGGTTGTGGACCCAGTATAGGTCACAATTTTAATTCGATTTTGATGAAACTTGAAATGCATGTTTATAAACTTAAGATCTTGATTCTTTTCGATATTTGTGCATATCAAATTGTAATTTAATTAATTATAGCCTTTGATTGTAGGAAAAATCACTTTCGGTTTTGCTTGTTCTCTAACCATCTCTCGAAAATGTGTGCGTATCCTGCCTGGCAGTGCCAGCTTACTATCTTTTCGTATTTTTCTACATTTGTATGTGCCATGATAACTAAGTACTGGTATTGATATTTTATAAGTGTAATATTTGAAATCTAATATTGAAAAATGTGATTTTTAATAAGATTGGTGTCACACATAAAGCCCATAATATACTTGTAGATAGACCTTAGTAAGTAATAGTCAACTTATATAATAATTTATTATCTTACCCGTTTCAATGGTTGTGCTAATTGTTCAAATTTTGTATGTACATAGTTTTTGTTAGAACAATTTGTGAATCATTTCATAATATTTTATAGCTTATACACATTTTGAAAATCTTTACTGTATTTATTTCTAGCTTTTGTACAAAAGATATACAATTTATAATAAAATAAACAAACAAATAGATTAATGTTTTTAATGTTATATTTCCAGTTTATTTCCCATTCTAAAACATTCACACCACTGGCAACCCTTTCCCAAATATAATTCACAACTATGAATTTCTTTATAGAATCATAAATATAAGCAGACAATCCAACTCACTCGAGATTTTCCACAATGGTGTAAAAGAAAACCCAGATCTGCATGTTCATAATTTATAGATTATGGAATTTTTTGCTGTTGGACTGGACATACTATCTAATGAATGTAGAGAAAAAAGCCCGGCTAAATTAAAAGGCTATAATTTTACATAAGGTTTCAGGGGTTGAAAGGAATAAAATCATGGAGAGCTATAAAAGCTGTACCTAAAATTACAAATTCTGCAAATCGCTCTCCTAAAATCCTGCACCTCAGATATTCTAGGAGAGTGTTTTTCAAAAGCAGATTTTGCTTATATTAAGTGCCCCAAATACTCTTGGAAGAATCAATTAGTAGTAGTTTTGGGGTAGGCCAACACCTTGGGGTATAACTAATAAATGTGGATTATAAGTGAAACAAATTGTTTATCCATTTCAAAAATATTAATTTTCTTATAGTCATCAAAATAAACAATAACAGCCAGCATCATTATGCAATTTTATATTTATATGTTGTTTTATATATGTAGGATTGTTATGAATTTAATAAATACATGAACATACATGTACATAAAAACTAAACTATTTAGTCTGAATCTCTCAGATCTATGTTTTAAATGTTTAACCAGGTGAAGTAAGTAACAAATGTTAATGTTAATCTCTTAATATCGAACTCCACATGTTTTCCAATTTTTCTTCCTCAACAGGATCCATGTCGATTTCAATTTCGGAATCACAATCACCACTTACAATATCAACTTCTTTTGATAGAGCACACAATGATACTTCACCCATAGAACTACTAGAGGTGCTTGGAATACTGTCATGATCAATTTGTCTTTTTCTCCTCTTACTCAAGAATTTGTCTACCGCAGAATTGATAATAAGCTCTTTTTCTTTTTCAGTCCAGACTAGATCATTTATTTTAATAAGCAGCAAGTCAGCCATGCTCCCATGGTTTAAACACAATCGTCGGTCTGAGAGCATGCTGTTAAGGTGACTAAAACCAGCCTCCACTACCCCATTACTGGGACCAATGCATAAAATAATTTCTGCTAACTTACAAATGTTAGGAAATTGTTCTTTCCTATGTTGAAAAATTTGCTGCCACATATTACGAGCACAAACTCCATCAAAGAAATAATTAACTGTATACTTGAAGTCTTTCCATTCACTTTTTAATTTGCTAACTTCAAAATTTTGATATTCAAGGGGCACCTTAAAGTATGTATAACACCATTCCAAAAATTCATTTTCGGTTGTGAGATCTGTCCAATTGGCTGGATCTATCCAAAATAAATGTTTAAAGAAATCTCGGTTGTCAAATGAGGAAAATCTTTTTTGCAGGCAGTTTATCAGAGACTCAATTGCTGGTACTCTCAACTTTTCCAATTCACTTTGGGCCTTAGATACATATTTGATTCCATCAACACTTAATAAGACGGTATCTTGACCTTCAGGATCTCTTTTCTTGAAAAAACTGAAAGTCTTCTGAAGTTGAGATTCCGTACCAAAATTTGACTCAATTTCAACAATATTAAAGTCATGTGATGCAGCCACTTGTTTTGCTTCTTCCACGTTGCACTTTATATTTTCCAGTGAGGATATGTGTCTGTTTATAATGGGCATTACCTCTGTAATTACCACATTATGCCTTTCTAATGACAGGGAGAGTTGAGAAAGTTCTGAAAGAATGTTTAAATAGAGTATGCAGGTGCACAGAAAACTAAAATCTTTTAACTTTCTTAATATTCCATTCAATTTCGGTGTAGATTTTGCATTTGGTTGCGTTCTAACAAGGTCTTCAATGGTGAGTGCTAATATAATCCAGTTATGTATTAAAGTTTGTAGACCACGAACCTGGTGGCTCACAAATCTAGTACCATGAACTTTTTTGAATTTCAAAGTTTTTATATTATTTATTTCACCCATTTGTTTGAAGTGTCTAGTTAATTTTCCTGAATTTTTAAATTGATAGTGGATTAAAACCATCAAATCAAAAACATCCTTAAAAAACGTTGAAACAGAGTCTTTAGCAGCAAGTTCGACACGGTGCAAGACACAGTGTATCTCCACCAACCAATCCCGACCATCCTCCCGCATTCTTTGAATTAACCCGTTCTTTACGCCCGTATTTACAGAGGCCCCATCACTAGTAAATGAAATTAGTTTTTTAGTATAGTCTTCTTTTGACAAATGTATCTTTTCTTGAACACCGGGGCCTGGAGCAGATGACAAAAATACACTATCTATTGATTGTTTGAGATTATATGCAGTGGCATCGCCATAATCATCAACATTTTCGAGAGCAGCACATAAAAACACTGGAATACCCATATGAACAGTTCTGACATATACAAGTTCTTTCTCACTTCCTGTTTTGCGCGCCTGTGACCCATCTGTAAGAACAGAAAATGAACCCGACTTGTTTAAGATTTTACTTATGTGTTCTCTAACTCCGTTTGCAATAAAACCAACAAATTCTTGTGCACGTTTTCCGGAATCACATTTTGATATTAATTGTATTCCGTTAAGTTTTAATAAATTAACAAGAGTCTTAAAGTGTGTAAATGGTAATCCATCCACAGCCAAAATATATGCAGCATTAAACAGTTTTTTATAGGCTTCATTAGATGTGTTAACGATGCTGTCATTTATTTTCGGTTGGGTCAATTTTTTATTGATATGGATTTGAGTTGATGTGGATGGATTTTTGTCTTGTTGTAGATCGGTTTCGGACAAGAGACCGTTGACGTCATCAATAAGCCTCTCCCAGTCACAGGCAATTTTATGTGCTGTTGATCCTAAGTGTCTTAAAACTGTGTGTTTTGTAACGTAATTGGTACCGCAGATGTAACTTTGAATATCATTCTTGGCTTGACCACGGATTTTCGGGTCTTTGATAATCTTGTCCCCATGCTTTGCACAGAGTTTGCACCATATTGACTTCACATTGCCGTTGTTGTCAACAACTGTACCGATCTGCCCACCTGTGGACCATTTGTTGAAGGTTTTCAGTTGTACGGTTTTCCCAGCCATGGATACGTGTAAACAAATAGAGCGGGAATGAAACGGAAATAATAGTAGTCACAGACTGCTTAGACGTAAATCCCATAACAATGAATTATGTCTAGTATAACCTAGACTCGAGAACACTCGATTAACTGTACCGCCGAACGAAGGCGTATTTTTAAAAAGACAACAAGACATGCTAAGCAAGTCTACTATAAATAGAACACTCGATCAATTGTCTTTGAACGAAAACGTATTTTAAATAGGACAGAAAGACATGTTAAGCGAGTCTAAACCTACTCTTGAAAATCACCGTGTCGATCGGCACCGTGGTATTTCTTCGGTACGAGGAGCGTTGTTTATAAAATTTGGGTGCGTCTAAAAATATGTACCTGGGTTTCACTTTAGGTGCGTGGTAGGTGCGCGAGCGCTTTCGCGCGCCTTTCGTTTCGAGCCCTGAGGTTTAGGAAGACCTAAATTTGATGCTTTCAATTAGATGTAACAAATGGACATTTACCATATTTTCACAAAATAACCATTTTTCCTATCATGCCACTGTGAAACATAAGAGTTACTCGATAATGAAGAAAATCCTCAGCGACAGGAACTGGTGCCACATTATTGTGACGTAAGTCACTATTACTTCATAAAAGATTTCATTTACACTGGGTAGTAAGAGTTCAAATTTAATAATGAACATTTCCAGACCCTTCAATTATTATATAGCAGGTTTTATTCTATGATCAGTGGTGGAATACTCCGTTTTATCAGTGAAATAAAAGTGTTATTCCACTGGCTAGCAGTGAAATAAAACTTGTTATTTCACTCATAGAACGATTTCACGGACCGCCGGGACTACTTTTGTTTTTGGAGTTATCTCCCTTCTACAATTAACAATATTGAATAGTATTAGTAAGGCCCAACACAAAATTAATAAAAGTAATTTTTAAGAGAAAAGCTAAATACTAAAATAGCCTAGGGGGCCTAGTAGGCCTACCGTACGGATCTTGTGATCTCGCATCAAGAAAACCCTTTTTTTATTTGCCAACCAAATGTCCACGGTATTCACATCCAAAGTTACTGATGGATGGTAGGCCTAATTAAACACTAGCTCGGGCCTAGCAAAATGTGGAATTGAGTTTAATGTCTAGTCAACACCATGCCTGGATCATATTGGGACTAACATATGGTATTTCTACTGTCACGTGTGTGCAATGCGGGGTAGAAAATTTATTCTTTTACTACGCGACGGTCATAACTCACCGCGCACGGTCACTATGGCAGTAGAATCAAGTCGATGAGTCGAGCTTTTTAAGTGTTGTTGTCAAGACTCGTGGCATGATTTTACATCGCTTGACTTACATGTATTTCAATAAACACATCGATATCAGTAAAAGTAACATGTCCTAAAAAATATAATAAACCACACATCCACAAACGCCCAGTAAAATATTTCTTAGTGACAAAATTATGAAAACATTATGGCCGACACGCCGACTTGTCACTCGTAACATTCTCAAAGGTATTCATACACCTGAAGCAGATAAAGATGTAAAGCGGTCTAACGCACCGCGGACAAAGTAGTCCATGTTGTTTTTACCAAAAATGATTGTAAAATCGTAGAATAAATAGAACATTTGTCGTTTTGTCGTGAATAACATATTTTATTTCATCTCTAAGCAAGAAAACGTTTATATTTTCACTCATGCTACGCATTCGTGAAAATATAAGTTTTCTTGCTTCTCGATGAAATAAAATATGTTATTCACTCTAAAACGACAAATATCCTCTATTTATCTTCATATTGAGTTATAATACCTTGTTTCAATTAAGTGATAAAAGTTTGGAACTCAATGATGCAACCAATCATATTCAGTATTTTAAAGTTTACACCAGAGACACACACAAATAAGCAATGAGACAACAGTAAGTAGTACATAGATTTAGTCAATCAACGTGATTAGTACTATACTAGGAATAATCATCTTCCTGTTCATCTTGAGTTGCACCTGATAATTGACCTTGTTGTTGTTGTAATGCTTGCTGCATCTGGATCCATTGTTGTTGTTCTAATTCAGCCTGTTCTTGACGAGCCTACAAAAACACCTAAATAATTAGCAAACATGTCTAAATTTTCTTTTATTTGTGTGCAAAATCACAAAAAATCAGACATGGTGAAACCAGGCTGGAGAGAGGGAGAAATCTGGTTCAACGTCCACTCGACACAAACTAGGTCATTTCCGGACTAACATATGGTTTAATATTATTTCAATAATTCGCTTTCGCGTATGGGTCTTTGGCAGTGGGAGGAAAGCGGAAGGCCCGGAAAAAACCCACAAGGTTGGACAGGCGACCCTTCTCCTTGCCACGTCAGCCAGGGATTCAAAACCACGCCAGTTGACTCAATGACAGATTTAATGATACAGCGCGCACATGCTAGTCGCTAACCATTCAGCCATCCACCCCCCCCCCCCCCCGGACACCAGGCCGGAAAATCCAGAGGAATTTTCTCGGTGACCCTTTGACCTATAGGTCTTCAAGACAGCCCCTTACTCAATGTGCAACCCCCACCTAGATAACAATGCTAAACTTAAGAAATTTGAGAACTCTAGCAACACGTATATGTAAACGATCTGTAATAAAGATGTCTAGCCATTATAATAATGTAACTTCAAATTCTTTACCTTGGCAAATAATTCTTGTTGTTGACGTAATAATTCTTCTTCGGGTATACCCAGATTTTCAAGTCGTGAACTACCTCTTCTCTTTTTAGCTGCAACTGCTTTGGCTTCTGCTAGAACTGCAACAGCTTCTTCTTTGTATGATCCAAATCCAAGGCTGTCTAAAGCTATCAAATAAATAAGTATGTAAAATATTATAGTCTTTAAGTGGCATTTAGTGATTGGGGAACACAATAACAGAACACAATTTTTAGAATAAAACCAGTGATTGTTTCCCATAAAAATTGTGTTCTGTTAATGTAAAATATTATTACAAAATGCTAATAAACGTATGGATCAAGTGTTTATAACAAGGTGGTTTGCATGGCTGTAAATTTTAATAAGTTTCTTTCGGATGACTAGTTGTTGTATAATTCCAGTGAGATTTCAAAGAAAAATGCAAAAACTGTATATACTTTTTTAATGATAAACACCATAACTTACAACAGAGAGAGAGAGAGAGAAATTGGGTTTAACATCCACTCGACACAAACTAGGTCATTTTGGGACTAACATATGGTTTACTTTTATTTCAATAATTTGTTTCCGAATAAGGTTTTTTAGCAGTGGGAGACAACTGGAGGACCCGGAGAAAATCCCACGAGGTTGGACAGGCGACCCTAGTCTTTGCCACATACAACCGGGGATTCGAAACCAGACGAGTTGACTCAATGAAGGCTTTATGATACAGTGCGTGCACGTTAACCATTCAGCCATCCACCCCCCAACTTTACAACAGACTGTTACAGCTATAATGATCAGATAACTACCACCCACAGTCTTACCATTTAAAACATGTTCTGCCGATATTGTTTTTTTATGTTGTTTATTACACACTTCATTGGCTTCAGATGACACTAAATGAATAAACTCTGTACAACAGTTTAATATTAATTCCCGAGCATCATTAGCAACACGTATACTTGGTGTTAGTTCTTTGATCATTTTATTTAATGCTGCTCTTGGAATACTCAAATCATCATCATCTTTCTTTTCATCTCTGTTATCAGCCATTTTAATTGAATCTGTCTATAATTAAGTAATACTCCAAATATAAAACATTAAATTAAAAATTAATGTTCTAGATACTTTTTAAACAATCATAGTATAGCATCGTCCATCACATAAATTCATTCGTTCTTTCAATCTGTAATGTAAAAATAAACATACATTAATGCTAAATCTGTCTATTGCAGGTGTTTCTTTAGGCATGAAATGTTATTTAAATTATTAATTAGGCATTTTAAAATTAACTTATCCAGACCTTTATCAACACTCAATGTCATCGCTAGCCTACAATATTTACTTGATTAGAATGTCATCTGCTGCTCATACATGAATCCCCCATTTGGAAAACAATGTGCATTGTGGGAGAGGCTTTGTGATACAGCGCACGCTAACCATTCAGCCATCCAACCCCCCTAAAGTCAATCGATATTAATTTTAGCCTCTAGAGCGTCCACAAGAGCAGGGGCCATAACTCTGACAGTTAGGAATCTTCGTCTCATGACCTTATACACTGTGCATAAATTTGAAGTCAATCGGATATTAAATTGAGCCTCTAGAGCGTTCACAAGAAATTGTGGACAATGGACGTACGAGACGGCGGCATGCGGGCGCATGAAAATTATTGTTAGCGTTTGCCAGAAAGCGCAGGGTGTCGGAACCGGTCTTAGTGTCTTGTTATTCGACATTCTCCACGCAAGTCTGGCATTCAACAAACCTCGACACCTTCCCTTCTACGCATCTACTGTAGGGTAGGCAGAATGAAAAGTTATTGATCGATTCGGTTGATATTTGGTGTGAGGTCCCCCTGAACATACCCTGCAAATTTCAAGTATCTACGATAACGGGGACTGGTGGAGGTGCGTTACTGTAATAGAACCGAGAATTCTTTGATCGTTCATTTGTTATTTATACTATAGTATAGTACCCAGTGACTGGGCCAGTAAAACTTAGAGAATAATGTAATGCAAGCGCTGGTCTTTTTAATAAATAAATTACACATTCCAGAAATGCGTCTAGGCCACGTCTGAATCGCAGATTTGGTACTGTATTGTATGTTCTTATGTCTTATAATTAAATATGTAGGACTTCATTACCTTTCGTTATTTCTTTTCGAACTATCGACATAAAACTAGTAAAAGCAATAAAAACAATAACTTTGTACGTCCTCATGACATTTCCGGCTTCATTTCTAGTACATGCGCAGAAGGGGTTGAGGCTGTTTCGTAACCTGGCGGTTTCGTACTTAGTTCATTCGCGCCACACTTTGTACCACTTATGCCATAGAAGTATATATTTCTATGCTTAGGCCATAGAGGTGTATATACATCTCTATGGCTTAGGCCTACTTAATTATGTTTCACCTTTATTGCATTATTTTCCAAACACATTTAAAACAAACTTACTTCGTGCATATTGTAATTATAGCTCGGCAGTCACTTTTATAATTTAATTAGCGTAGCCGTTGAATTCGATCATATTGTTTCACCTTTATTAAATTTCTTTTAATCTAATTTCAACAACATGTAGGTTAAAGGGTTACGAAACAATTTGGGGTACGAAACGGCCCATGTGAGGTACGAATGAACCAAATACGGAACAGCCAGGTTACGAATCAGCTTACATCCGCGAAGAAGCGTGTAGGCTGTTTCGTAACCTTGCTGTTTTGTACTTAGTTCATTCGTACCCCCCCCCCCCCCCCAATTTAAAAAAAAAATCCACGCCCATATTCACCGGACAATGGCACACACAATTAAACTTTATAATTTAAAGGTTCACTGTCATTCGCCCTCCAGTAAATTCCGTGATTTTTTAATATTAATTATTATAACGTTGTCATTCCTCCACTCCAGTGAATTTGTAATAATCTCTACAATTCGTCATTTACTTTGTCATTCTCTGGGTCACTCACTTTTTTCGTCCGTTCAGCGAATTATGTCACCCTCTTCGTTATTTGTCCGATGGGCGATAAACCTCTTTCTGTCACGCCGTTTGAAAATGGTGAACTGGTGAATTATGTGCAATTCGGCTATATCATTGACAAGACCAGTTTTGCTACATATACCTCGCCTTGTTGGATATCTGTTTAGGTTTAATCTTAGCTGTTGAGTTTAAAAGACATCATATTTGAAATTCAAATAGGTAGATTTGGGTAATTGTTGTAAGCGACAGTAAAGAGGTCAAGGTCGCAAAGTAATAACAAAGCGTAATACCGTAGCCTACTAATAGTCCTAGGTGTTTTTTTTTCTAACTATAAAATAAACTTCCGTACAGTGAAAAATCGATGAAATCCACTGACGATTTTAAGTGAGTCATGTTATAATACAATAACTACGTGATGGTATCAAAGTTAGGGTGTTCTAAAAGAAAACATGTTGATTATTTTGAAGAAAGGAAACAAAACTGAAAAAGTTGAAAATGTTTATCTGTCGGAAGGCCATAAACCTACTGTAGATGGAAAAATACCTCTTACGGATGACGAACAAAATCCGCTGTACATTGAATCCGCCCTGTGGTTTAAAACCTATATGGTTTCAGTCATTTACATTGACTGTGACAAGAGGCAAGTTATTTGGTTTAGAGACGATGTTGATCCATTCCAGGGAGGAAAAAACCTTCATGATTGGAGCTCAGTCGACATAGATGTAGTTAACGGGCAGTATTTATTTCAAGATGCGAGTATGGTTTATGACTTTGATCCCACTATGGATGAACTGATGGATCGGTCAGTAGAAGTAATGAATGCTCTGGCTAACAGACAAATAACACAAACCAGTTTCATATCTGAGGTGATTCGAATAATCCACTGCTACATTCTTCCTGCAGTTTGTTTCACTAGCCAAGATATGGAAAAATTGAAAGTTGCTTCTCAGAGAGTTGAGTCAATATTGAAAATAACAGAAGGAAACATCGTTAAAAAAGGTGCATCTGTGGACCTATCTTGTAACAGCCTTGATAAACAACGAAAACGACTTCTACGAATCGAAGATTTTCATCTTGAATCATATGTGCGTTGCTGTAACAGAGTTTTTCTGTCATTCCTACTTCTACACATAGAAAAAGACATTCTCAATCTTGACTCAAGTCTCATTGTTCGTCAGCAGGAAATAAATAAACGAAGAGACAGTAAAAGAGACTCTGAAGATGTCATAGAAAGTGAATTAAAGCTATTGAGAATTGAAAGAGATGAAGCTCACAAAGCCCTAGAAAAATTACAAGTAGTCCGTGAAAACATTAAAAATGTTACAAAGAGACAAAATCATTCTAAAATTACCAGGAAAAAGTTTAAGATTATCCAAAATGTATTCCATGATATTTATCGTGAATTGTCTATCCGACTTCAAGAGCAAAAAGAAGAGATGCATAAATTAGTGATACAAAAAATAAAGATCACTGCTGTGAGAGAGGCAATCAAAAATTCTCTGAAAGAACTCAATCGAGAAGGATTGTCTCCTTCTCAACCAAGAACTTCATATACTGATGGTAGCGAATATTCCACTAATATGCTGGGCACTGATGAAAAACCAGCTGACTGGATGACAATTGATGACAGAGTAAAGAAGTTATTATCTTCTCTTGAACGCGAACCTTTGCAGACCCATAGTGATGGAATTCATTTAATTCTGGAGAAAACAGAAGCTGCTTTAAGTGAAATGTCACAATTTGGATTGAGAATAGAAATTGGAGATGATCTTCAGGGTAGATCACGGTTATCTTCTATAGGGATAGAAACAGAATTCAATTCTTTAAATTCTATGGGTGATAATTTAGATACCGGTACAAATATTTCTGCCAGTGAAGCGGATTGTGACTTTCTCAGGAATATGGGCGAATCTTCGCGTACTCGACGAAGTCAAGTTAAATCACTTTCTGTATCGATGTGTGAACAATTAAGTGAGTTATCTACCAGTTCTATTAAACCTGCCATCACTGACATTGTTCAAGATTTCCTTAATCACATTAATAAAATGTGCGGACTGTTTTTTAACTATTTTTCGAATGTTGAACAGCGACACTTTAATAAATTATGGATAAGTTATGAAGCTATTTTTTGTGAACATGTTATTAAAAAGTTGATGGAATTATATTTTTCTGTGTATAAAGGCCCATGTCACACACTCTATAGATCTTTAGTTAAACTTTCGATATCTGAATTTGTTATTGATGATCAATTTTTCCAAATGGTGATGCGACAAAGCTTTGAAAGTTTATCAGAATTTGAAGAGAGTGCTGTGTCATCTACTGAGGCTAAATTAGACTTACAGGACTCTGATTCTGATATGATGAGCGTAACTTCATCAGAAATTCATTTTGAAATTTCAAAATGTACTTCAGAACAGCTGTATAACAGGGCAGATCAAGAATGTGGACAAAATCTAAGTGAGGTGCACAATATTTTAGACCCAGCTGGTTGTTTTAAAATGTCTCCAAGCATTGATTCTCTAGCTAGTTTGACAGAAGATACAATTGGTCAGGAACTAGGTGTTTCTGGACGGCCTGAATATCGTACATCTAAAAGTGTTGAGCAGTGCTATAAAGAAGCAATAGAGAAGTTACTCAGCCCAGCAAAAGATATGATTATAAAAGCCATTGGGGGTAAATCAATCTTAGAAAAATTACGCCATGTAACCAAAGCATTTGCTTTTATGAACAATCAATTAAGTAGAATTAACAGTGGACAAAACTCTGTTTGCTGTGATGACATGATAACAATAACAACAGCATTAATTATAGATCTTGACTGTGATATGTTTACTAATCTTTACTCTACTATTAATTTATTAATAGACCTTAAGCCACCATTTCTATCAGGAAGTGTTCATGATTTTTGTCTGACTACATTTTTTGGTGCGTATCAGTACTTGTTTGACAAACAGGTTCTAGAAAGGCGTGAATTAACATCCACTAATTGCTAGTTAGTTAATTGATTGTTAATGTAGGCTTTTTTAAACTTCAGGTCCGGTTGAAATTACATTGGCTATTTTAGATATTAACTTGAGATCTGATTCAAAATAATGTTAGGCTGCTAAGAATTTGAAAGTAAGCCAAATTATAACAATGCTAACATTATTCTTTTTCTTAGTTCTGTATATTATATGTACATGTAGGTTAGATAAATTTGATTTTACTAAAGATAAAAATAATAATCCACATGTACATGTACATGTATTTATTTATGCTAAAGGTCATTCATAATTCACCACTCCCAGATCTTAATAATTAGTAAATCAAGTGCAGACATGAATTATACTTTGAATGGGATCCAGGAAATATTTTGAAGACAATATTACAGTTGTACATTCTTGAATTTTTTCAAAGCCGTGAAATTCGGGGTGGGGGTCTTGGCTCATAATTGTCTTCTAAATCTTTAAGTGCTATAGCCTATGTATATAATTTAGTATAATAAGAATAACATATTTTAGGTTTAAGTAAAATAACAGTTGTGTCAGTTGAACACAATGTACAATATAAAATTTATTTGATATGTCCTTTTGCCTTAAACATTCCAGTATTATTAGTATGTACATGGTGCAAAATAAGTAACTCTTTCAATATATCCGCAGCATTTTAAATTTCCTTACTTATACTATTGTATCACCACATTTATCAATTATTTTCCATGTAGTGGCACAAATAAGATATTGGTTTTTGTAATTTTGTCTCAAAAAAGAGAACAATGTATGTACATTATAGGGATTATATTCAAAAAGATCTGATTTTGTAATTTAAAACAAATATATTTTAAATAATTTTAGTCCTATTAATTGGCTTTGTTTTTTTTGCTATTGAAATATATAGTGTTAGTTCATACTTTTGTTTTTTTGTGTGTGTGATTAAATTGACTTAAGAGGAGGAAATATTAACATATTTAATATATTTATAATACGAGATTAATATTGTAATCACTTAGTTAATAAATAAATGCTCTTCACATCTTTAAAATCAGACGTTTTTTAGAGAAACATATTATAAAAATATATTTTTTCATAAAAAAATAGGTCCAGGTACATGTAACATATACATTGTAATATGAAAGATAAGATTTATATGCTGTGTGTTAATATATATTAATAATATTTATTAGATTTCTAAATTTTGTGGAAAATTATATCAATATAGATTCAGTAAATTTAATAACTAATTAGTTAGGTTAATATTAATCTTTCGGGAATTAAAATGTTATCCTATATGACATAAGATAAGATTTTATTGTATCATAATCATAACACCCATTGCAGGCGGCATACAATTCATATACATGAAATAAGGAACATAAAATATAGCAATATACACATATATTTAAAGAATACTAAACATGAAATACAGGTTTATGATATGAACAGACCTGTAAAGCCTGCAGTACAACATTATTTAGTTTTAGTTCTGAAATACTGGTACATATTATGGTTAATAAAACAGAAGACATTTCTTAATAGTGGACACATATATCGTTATTATGTTTAATATTATTCATATTAAACCTATATCTTTACATGCAATAATTTTTTTTGTAATATGACATTTTATTCTTTATTCATTCAATTTTGTATTGAATTCACCCATAGCCAAATTAAATACAGGGGGCACCATACCAGAATCTGCCTACCACTCCCATCACAGTTATGGAATGTGAACTGAACAAGGGTTAAGGTGTAATTTGATTGTTAGACAAAAAAAGGTAGGCAGACTCTGAAATTGTTCCAGTAGGAGCAGCTACATGTATAGTACCGTAATCAACCAATCAGTTATTGGCGTAATTTTGATCAAACCTGAACATCGACTGGAAAGTTTATCAGTAATAGCAATTTTCTATGAATTTTTAAAATAAGGCAGCTTTATTGGATGGTTGATGCCTTATTTTATGATGTCATTCATGGATGATCTTTATTACATATGTTGATATTTGTATTTTATAAAATAAATTAAACGTATGAAATTAGACATACATTTATTTGTACATTTTGTAATATTTTACAGATTTGATCTTAATGTGATCTTTACTTTGTATTATGCTTTAAATGCAATGACTTCCAAATGAATACACATAGTTATAGATAAAGAAGCCTGTGTAAATATTAAATAAAATTGCAAGTGCAAATCTTCCCTGCGAGCTGAACATTATAAGGAAATATTTTGTTGTTTTCACTTTCTTTCCTATACATTGTGATACATATACAAGCCATTTATTTCAATTATTGGCGATGTAAACGAGGATGCAATAATTAATATTTAACAATAGATAATGTATACAATAAATTTTTTTGTAAGTTGCATCTTTTATTTGGATAATACCCATTTTTAAGATGAATAAAATGTTTGATTTTGATTATATCAGTCTCATTACTATAATGAAAACAAGAGTGAGTAGTTTTTAACTGAGGATTGTTGTGAAAGGTTACCTAGATAGACAATAGTCTAAATTTTACTCTTATAGTGACTTTATATTTATTCCACATTCCACAAAAGGTAACTCATGCTTTAGAAGGAAATGTAACAAATATATTTATATTAAGTATTTTATAGTTTCATGTCACATATATTTTATTGTAACTACATGTATAATATAAATATAGAAATGTTATTCTTGATGGCAGTTGGTCATTCAATAGTACATGTATAAATGGGTGGACGACTGTGCCGTAACTTATAATTAGAAATTTAAATTTAAAATAGATTGGCGAACCATTCATTTATTCGTTTAGAGAAAAGTTTGACCTATCTACACATTCAGTCTAATCAGTCTAATTAGAATAATTAATTAGATTTGACATATATGTACATTACATTGTATAACTACTTAATTAATATACCTTGAATTATAAACTATCTGTGCTTCTTTCTATCATTAAATTTTATAGATGTTAAAGTATCTCAAGAGGTATGATATATATTCATTTAATTGTGGGTATACCTCAGATAAACGAACTAATTACCATAGATACCAAAATCCAAGTTTGCATCATTTATGATAAACAATTTATAAGAAATATCGTTTTTAACATTTCTTGTGTATTTGTTTATAATATATAAAGTGCATTACTACTAGTATTTCCAAAACCATTGATGCTGTAATGTTCTTTTGTAAATATAAAGATAAGATTTGAAGCCTAAGCATTGATAAATGTTTATAGATTTTTCTCTATTAGTAAGTAAAATTTGAAATGTATGTAATGCTATTCTTGATGATTATTTTTAAAGATGATTTTATTTAGATATGGTACATATATCACATTTTGTAATTATGGTATTTGATTATTTCCTTGCAAATTATCTTTTAGTCTTACTTGAACAATACACTGTAAAGCATCACAACAATTACAAAGTTACAATTCAAATAGTATTCTCTCAACATTTTCAAGCAATTTAAGTCCTCGAGAGAATAATACACTTGGAAACAGTGCCCCAATAGATTATTATTATTAATAACTTCTTCTTGTTACAAAGGTGAATTGAACACCCTTGAATTTCATGAGCCAGTATTTGGGTTAATGGCTGATTGGATTATGGGCATAGTTTTCCAGCCAACGAATGCCTACAATACATATAACCATGGCTATGATAGTTAAATGTATTGTAGTTCATCTAATAAAACACAACTTCACGATATAAGGGTTACAGTTCAGACAATAACTGGGTTGAACCCCCCCCCCCCCCCCCCCCGAAGAATTAATAAAAGAGCAAGCCAGGGTTGGTGAAGCAGATATAACCCTAGTCTTGAGAAATGGGTTTAATATAGATTTATTTGTATTTCATAAACTTTTCATCTATATAAAAATCCATTCTATTTAAAAGAACTACATATTTTTTTATTGTATATTATCTCATATTGTTGATTTTCTTTAAATTTTATTAGTGTTTTTATACTTTGCTTATTTTATCTAATAAAATAAAGTTGTTCATTATGAGAAATAAAATTTCACTTTATTATTGTTTTTACCCACTCATTCTGTAAAATGGAAGTGCTTATTTATCTAAAATAAAGTTGTTCTTGATGAGAAATAAAATACAATTTTATTATTGTTTTTACAAATCACCGCTTATTCTGTAAAATGGAAGTTTCCCAATGGCAATGTATAATTCGTATGAAATCAAATTAAACAAAGTAAACATTGAGACTATTTCTTCCTGAAAGTGATCTCAGGGCCCCTGCAAATTATGGTTAAATACAAATGATATTAACTCAAGGATGGGCGTCTTTCACAAGACAGGATATGCTTATTATTTTTAGAACATCTGATACCACTTTTCATGTCAGGTGTTCACCAAACGTATTAACGTTAACGTTTTAACGCACTTGCTTTTAAACCATGAGCGTCCAACTTGTTTGTTCCACCTCTTGGCTCCTGAAGTGACCTTTTGGCCAATAATTTTGGATTTCCCAAACAATCCATTTGGCTATAAGACATTGATAGAGTTCATGCACCAGGTATACTGTGTCCTTAATATTTCTGGGAAAAATATGACCACGACTTTGCCCCCACCCCCTCATATTGAAAATATTTCTTACCACCCCTTGCTGTGTACTTCCTTTCTGTTACTGAAATCTGACTTCCTATCAGGAATAATAAATCCAGAAATAAGTTTTAAATTTTTTTTACAAAATATACATTATACAAATTGAGTTTGTAAAGTAAATTCGCTCTTTATAATTGTAAAATGACAAATGTTTTTTAATTCTGGTTAATATATTTCAAGGTTAACTGTCTTTGACTTTAATATGATATAAATCTAAATCCTCCTGGGATATTTTTGACGGTGCTTCGCTCATTAAATCTTTTCCTTCTCCGGATTTGGGGAAAGCTATGACATCACGGATACTGCTTGCGTTACAAACTACAGCCATTAGTCGATCTAAGCCTGAAAATAAAATAAATTGTATACAGAAAGAAATGAAATGGGATTTTCTGCACCAAACAAGGTTAATTAAGACAAGCACTCAGCAGTGTGCTACGATGGAACTTTAGCCCAAAAGCGGTGGTACAACCTACTCATATTTGGATTTCCAACTGTTATGGGATCTTTAAGATGCTGCCAATAATGGTACACACAAAACATCCAGATTTCAGTTGGCAATATACTTACTGAGCGACTACGGTTGCCCAATAGTGAAAAAATATTTTAATATCTCACAAAGACATATCTTAATTCATTACAAGACTAAGGTATGATGCATCAATTTTCTATGAACAACCTTTGTGCCTGTCAAGGTCTGGCAGCACCGAAAAGTAAGAACTAAGGTTGAACTGAAAAGTCCTGAAGGTTCTTCTTGGCCCTTGACCCATAAATTGTGAACCTATTCTCATTACCACAAAACTACAACAACACCTGGCATAAGTTATAGCAATATAAGTTGAAAAGGGACAGTAATATTACGTTGCTTGATTGTTGTTAGGGATGGTGATAAAATTTCATTTCACTGTGAATATACATGTATAACATAAAATTATCTGGTCCCCCCCGGCCCCCATCTATATATTGTTCTTTATTAATAATATGTTACCTAGTGCTATACCACCATGAGGTGGACATCCTGAATCCAATGCCTCTAATAAATGGTTCAACTGACTTGTCTCTTCCTATAAAATAATACAAAATATCATTAAATTAGAATTAAATGAGAAAATGGGCTTGATCATTGACATAATTAGATTATCATTTTATTACAACACTCAAGTGATAAAGGTGACTAATATATATCAACCTTATCAACAAATTAAGGAAACAGATATGTAATATTTGCTCATTTCTTTTATTTATCTATTGTAGTTAGGCCTAACCAATATAATTTGTCAGTTTTTCAGAGCCCTAATAAATAAATAGTCACTTGAATCATGTGAAAGCTAATTTATTTAAAATTTAAAAAATTAGAACTAAAAGCTTTAGAACAGTATAACAAACTCTTTTCATTATGATTACCGGCTATCTATTTCCTGATGAAATCAGATGGATGATCAATTTGATGGCCTTGCCATTTTTTAAATTATTTTTGAGTAGCTCAAAACAAACGTACAGCTTTGTCAAAAGTTTATTGTTTTAGTGACACAAAGCAAAATTATCAGGAAGCATATCTGTGAATGTACGGTAGCTAAAATTATAACAGCTTCTTCATCATAAATAATGCATGTCAATTTTAAATAGAATGCATGCATGCTATTTGATCCACAACTGCAGATTCTGAATTTCAATAGGGTTCCCCTTAGGAATAGTTCAACAATTCAAGCAAGGAAACAAAAAATCTCCAAAATTCTGAAATGTAGAATTCAGTGATGGGATTTTGCCCGTATATTCCAGACTTATCGAATCTTTTTTCCCAACGCTCAAAATTGTCCGACCAGGAATATGCCCAATCAGACATCAAGACATTGTGAATAATCTTCAAAATTCTAAAATTAATATAGTGTGCTGAGTTTATAACTACAGCTCAACCCGATTATCGTTGATAATAGGCTGGATTGAGAAGGTAATTAAGTGATCAACGTATTTATCGTGTTATACCGTCTATACACCTACCTTGATTAACTACTCAATCTGCCATGATTGACTGACTTAATCCTTTCCTTTGTCGGACAATTCATCAATCCAATAACTGTGATTATATAATTTTAATCCACCTGTTTACCTCGTGGTTTACAAGAGTTGTAATATATAGTGGTAATATCTTTGCAAAAAATTAATGCATGCTTCTGAATTGTATACCAACATATTTGAAAACAAAAGGTTACACATTTAAAGTGTGGGCATTTAAAATTAATGAATCTGATTGAATTACCTTTAAAATATCATGTAGAATATATTTCTGTAAGTCAGCTTGATGTATACGTATAGAACCACCTCCTATCTCATTACCATTTAAAACTAAATCATAATGTTCACTTCTTACCTACAGACAATACAATGTAATGATAGATCGATCATTTCTACACATATATATAGTTGTATATAAAAAAACAATATTTTGTATAGACATGAACATCCATCTGCTACCAAATCATAACAAGCCAACAGTGAGGCTGATATCCCCCGCCGAAGTCCCAAAATAAATAGATGACACATTAATTAATCGCACATTTATTTTTTTCAAAAGTATTGAGCATTCAAACTATACACTAAGTTTCATCACTCTCTACCAGATAGAATCAGACATTGTTCATCATCGAACTCCATCAAGGCATTCACCTAATGTACACCTACACCTAGTATGAACATTCTACCTTAATTAGAAGGCGAATTTTTGTGTTTCAAAGTCTAGACCTATCAGTTGCTTATCGCTCTGCTTACCCTCAACAGAAAATGTTCATTATTGAAGTTAGTCAAGGTATCGATGAAATAAAAACTATATGCCAAGTTTCATCACTCTCACTTAATTACAACTAAAGTTATTGCGTCCCAAAGCATCAACCAATCAAATTGCTTATCTCTGCTTACCCTAAGCAGAAAATGCCCATCTTCGAACTCCATCAAGGTATTGACCTAATAAACACCTACATCAAGTTTGAATATCCTAGCTCAATTAGAAGGAGAGTTATTATGTTCCAAAGTCTCGGCCAATCATATTGCTTATCGCTCTGCTTATCCTGAGCAGAAAATGCGCATTATTGAACTCAGTCAAGGTATTAATGAAATGAAACTATATACCAAGTTTCATCACTCTAACTTAATAACAACTCAAGTTATCGCGTCCCAACGCATCAACCAATCAAATTGCTTTTCTCTGCTTACTCTAAGCAGTAAATGCTCATCTTCGAATTTCATCACGGTATTGACCTAATAAACACCTACACCAAGTTTGAATATCCTAGCTCAATTAGAAGGAGTGTTATTTTGTTTCAAAGTCTCGGCCAATCAAATTGCTTATCGCTCTGCTAACCCTGAGCAGAAAATGCTCATTATCGAACTTAGTCAAGGTATTGATGAAATAAAACTATATACCAAGTTTCATCACTCTCACTTAATTACAACTTAAGTTATTGTGTCCCAAAGCATCAACCAATCAAATTGCTTATCTCTGCTTACCCTAAGCGGAAAATGCTCATCTTCGAACTCCATCAAGGTAATGACCTAATAAACACCTACACCAAGTTTGAATATTATAGTTCATTTAGAAAGAGAGTTATTGTGTCCCAAAAAGTGTGACAGACGGACAGACAGACAGACGGACAGACAGACAGACGGACAGACGGACGAACCCATTTTAATAGTCCCCTGCTTTCTTCGAAAGAAGAACATCAGCCATAGAAATTATTTTAATCATTATCTACTCTAGTATTAAAATAATTTATACAATGCAACAAAGCACAACAAGTTATTAGAACTGTGTTTAACGTCTGCTTCCACTTAAGTGATATCACAGACAAGACATAGGAGAGCCGAAGCTGCTTCCTGATTTTTAGAATATGATTTTGCAAACTTTCCATTTTGGCCTTGGATTAGGTTTTAGTGGGAAGTTCTTCCCTTTATTTAATAAAAACACATCGTTGGTAGATGATCTCTTCTGTTTCTGGATTGGTAGATGTCTTCTTTGTGGGATTTGTGTTTTTAGGTGCCAGACCTGTCTTCTCGTGGTCCCCCCTTACTTCGCTATCCCACTGGTATTTGTTTTGGCAGAATAGTGTTTAGATGCCGAGCCCGTCTGATCATGACTCCCTCTTACTCCACTATCCTGCCAGTTTAGTAGATGTTAGTAGTAAATTAAACTAATATAGAATTAATTAAATAAAGAGAGTATAATAAAGTTGTAGTCAAATAAATAAAATAAAATAAAATAAAATAAAATAAAATAAAATAAAATAAAATAAAATAAAATAAAATAAAATAAAATAAAATAAAATAAAATAAAATAAAATAAAATAAAATAAAATAAAATAAAATAAAATAAAATAAAAGTAAATAAAATAAAAGTAAAGTAAAGTAAAGATAGAGTAAAATGAATAAATTAAAATAAAGTTGTAGAGTGGTTGGGCTTCCTTTGAGAGGACGTTTTTACTTCCCCACCCTACGCGTCATATAAAAAAAAATAAGTTAAGATAAAAAATAAGTAGAAAAAATAAAAAATAAATTGAAGGTAAAAAATAAAAATAAATTAAATTTAAGTAAAAGTAAAGTAAAGATAAAGTAAAATGAATAAATTAAATCACAGGAACATTTTATAATATAATTTTATGTCACAATAGTATTTTTCTGTTTAATTAATCTATTACAGCAGAATGTAAAATGTATATTACCTGTAATGGCTGTGTATTGAGTAAATGTATATTACCTGTAATGGCTGTGTATTGAGTAAATGTATATTACCTGTAATGAGTGTGTATTACCTGTAATGGCTGTGTATTGAGTAAATGTATATTACCTGTAATGGCTGTGTATTACCTGTAATGGCTGTGTATTGAGTAAATGTATATTACCTGTAATGGCTGTGTATTGAGTAAATGTATATTACCTGTAATGGCTGTGTTTTACCTGTAATGGCTGTGTATTGAGTAAATGTATATTACCTGTAATGGCTGTGTATTGAGTAAATGTTTATCTCTAGGGTCAGGAGCTGTAAATGGATGATGAGCTGATTCTAAATCACCTACACAAATATAAAGGGTATCCTTATACAAAGTACATTTTAAAACAAGGTACATTTTAAAATAATAAATACAACACTTAATTCTTACTAAATAGGTTGGACAGCATTTTAAAATAAAAGAATATACTTAAGGACAAAGAACTGACCAATAAGATCAAGAATTTCAGAAAGTGGGAGTGCTTTGGTAATCCACAAACTTAAATGCCTATTTCCGGGAGTTATGGATGTTTGATCACAAATTATTTCGGCACATTCACACAGAATAGTTTTTGAGGGTTAAATATGAATTAACCCTGAAAAATTATTAATAGCATTTGTTCAATCATATATTTCATATACTATATATTGATTACCTGATTCATCTTCTTTAGGTAAAAATAAAGGAAATTCATAAACCCATAAAAAGTTAAATTTGTCTTTTTCTCTAACTGGTATACCTGCAAGAAAAAAATATTTTTTTGAGATAAAGTTGATAGCTCATGTTCAAATCAGCTCATGTTCAAATCACTAGATTCATAATCCATATAAGACATATATAAGTGTTTTTAATACCAGATTCATATACGGTAGATGTAGCTTTCTATTACATACTCTTAACATGGTAACAGTTTATACACATAAAATAATAATGAAATGTAGACAGGCATGACATAAAACTGCTGATCATCATTTTGCCTTCTTTTTTTTGGCAATGTCAAATATTTCACGACTTAATCAATAATCATACCATTATAACAATACAATAGAAATGAATCTGTTTCTATGATATACTGTATACCAAAAAAAATGTATTTCAATCATACATTAACAATACAACAGAAAATTATACTCACCTTTTGATTCTAGTTTATCAGCTATCATTAGTCTAATTTTACCTAAAACTGTATGCTAGAAATAACATGTAAGATATGAATTGGTTAATTTGATCATTTCTCATAACAGAATTTAATGCATGTTTTATTTTCTTTTGGAGGGGAAACTTAATCAAGATGATCTAGTTCTAATTGTCTGACGGGATGGAGAATCAGACAGATAAGGCCGAAAATTTTGTCATATTTTTGAAAATTTTCACATCGAAATTTTCGTCTTTGACATAAATTACATTATTTATAATACACTGTTTGAATTAAGCTGAATCATTCAAGGCACATTTCTGATCTCTCTACTTCTTCTCTAAACAGACCTACCATATTATCTTTTCAAATGTGGTTGGTCGAACTGGGATACTTATTCAAATGAAATTTTTTAAGCTTCCGAAGCAGAATGTGTATATAAAGTTTTAACATGATGACCAGATTTCATTAAAATTCCTTATATTACCAAAATAAAAATTCTAACAGGGTTAAAAAGAAAACCCTCAAAAACTCTGTCAACATTGACCTGTGTGATTATGATACTTCCATATGAAAAGTTGACTATTATAAAAGTGTAACTTACAGGTTGATAATCTAAACCACATGTTAATAATATGATATCATTGGTTTCAACTTGTAATGATGTTTGTAGTTGTTGTATAGAATCGCTGTTAATAAGTTTATATATATTACTGGACCATGTACCATCTTTATCATATCTAAACTGTAACACAGGCTAAAAAATAAAATAATATAAATTATAATAATATTACAATTTTGATACTTATTAGAAGAAAGATTCGATGCCCAGCCAGCTGCATGAGAGTTGTCCATATCAGCTCTAAATTCAATGTCAACACAAATCTAACTAAGTTTTTAAAAATTCTTTAGCCTGTGATATTCACAGGATTAGGATCCCATTTGCTCCTCAACTTTCATTCATGAATTAATCATAAAATGGATATTCAATTACTAAATTATCAATTTTAAGACGATCAATTTGACTGAAATTTTCAGAAAATTTCCTTTACATTATCCAGTTTTTAACAATCTGATTAAAACACAGATCCAATTTCGTTTCGTTTTTTATAGTTCAAAATTTCATTTAACTTGTCTGTACTACACTCTAGGATCTGAAAGGATCGTTATTTAACTCGTGTTCAGCTTGGAATGAGGGGTCAGCCAATCATTTTGCCTGTCGAATCTGGTATTTGACCTCTCTTGCACGGAACTGTGGGTAGACATGAACTACGACATAAATCAAAATAAAGTAAAAGTAGATAAAAAAACATAGCCACTTGCAAAAACGTCTCTGATTGGTAAATCGAATGACTGACCTTAAAGGGTCAAATGTCGTTTTCTACGTCATAGAACGTGACTTCCCACTATAAGTTGTTAGATCTACATGTAGCGAGGCCATCGAAAGTATAAAAAACGAAACGAAATATAGATCTGTATTTTAATTAGATTGAGTTTTTAACTATTATAGTCAGATCTACCAGCTCTTTATCTAATCTCTCATAATGTATCTTTCCTTAAGGTTTCGCTCAAAGTTTTCAAGTAAATGATAAGAACCCTCAACAAAATGTCGCTTTGAATAAAAGAGTAATTGTGTTCCATTATTATGTTTTTGTGTTTATTATGTGTGTCAATTGCTAAATGCCACTCAAAGAAGATACATGAAAGCTGCTGAACATCAAAATATCGATGTTAGCTCATTGATTAAATCAGACTAAAAAGCAAACAATTTTTTTTTCTACCCAACACTTAGAGGTGATACAGACTTGTTCATATCATATACAGAGGTTATCTTGAACCACTTTTTGTCTGATAATCATTTTAGAGATTAAATTTTCGCAATATTGTATTTGACAATTTCAAGTGATTCAAAATTATCCAAATGACATCATTGGTCTTCATTGATAACCCAATAAATAACAAAGTTCTGAGTTAGCAGTTTTATTGACCCAAATATAACTGAGACTGCCCTTTAAAATTTTGCACAGTAATCTTCATGATATCTAATATCAAATGTAATTTTACATGATAGTCGAAGCAGAGTTTATTATACAAAATATTGTATATTTTAGACTGATCTTCTATTATTTGAGGGTGGTTGTATGGCTGAATGGTACGCATGCGCATGCATTATCATTTTGTGCTTGATAACGATAAGAGGATACTTGTCGAAACGTCGTGCTGTTAGAATAAACTAGTGATTGTACCCCATAAAAACTGTGTTCTGTCATTATCATAAAGCCGTTCAGTGAGTCAACTGGCGTGGTTTCGAATGTAATTTTACATGATAGTAGAAGCAGAGTTTATTATACAAAATATTGGGGTTTAATAGATAAATATATAAGACACATGGAAAAAGATATAATATATTTTAGACTGATCTTCTATTATTTGAGGGTGGTTGTATGGCCGAAGGGTACGCATGTGCATGCATTATCATAAAGCCTGTCAGTGAGTCAACTGGCGTGGTTTCGAATCCCCGGTTGTGGTTGACAAGGAGTAGGGTCGCCTGTCCAGCCTCACAGGTTTTATCCAGGTCCTCTGATTTCCTCCCACTGCTAATTAAAGACCCCTATGCGCAAGCGAATTATTGAAATAAAATTGAGCCATTTGTTAGTCCAAAAATGACCTGGTTTGTGTCGAGTGGAGGTTAAACCCATTTCTCTCTTTGTCTATTATTTGATCAATATGTACTAATGTCTACAATAAATTTGGTAATAAATTGTGTTCTAATAAAACCTGATGAAACAATGTTAGAGAACATGTATAAGAAGTTGATCTAAGGGGAGGATTACATTACAGAAGAGGTTTACATTACAGACCTGATAAAACAAGTGATAAAATTGTTACTAATTAACACCATTAGAACTGATAATATAACAACAAGTCAATTACATGGTTAATTAGTTTAAATACAGATAATTAACCAACATAAATATATTAGTACTGGTAACTTAAATACAAAATTATTTCTTTTTTCCCCAATATTTATTAATTTCATGTTATCAATATCATTTTAATAATTATGTTAGTGTCTCAAGCACCGTCTCATGGTAATATTTTTATAAATTGCTTTTGTTGTCAAAACTCAATTGTCTTTAATAATATTCTATATTCGATTAATAATCTTCTTTTTAATGCAAGGCCGATTTCCTGCCACATTTATAATATTTATTATTAGTATGTCTTTATCAGAGTGATACTGTCAGTGTTGAACCCTACCCATCTTTTCTGTCTTCTTTTTTATATTGTTCACGCCCTTGTAATTAAAGGGATACTACCACAAAAATTTCATGTTATGTCAGTTAACGCTTTCTGCTATTGGAAGTTTCCTGTCTACCTTCAGATTCATTGAGAATGATACAAAAATAACATCTGAGTGCGAAAGTGATTCACATAGCATTTTGAATTCAATGTCACATTCTTTATCAATTCAAATACGTAAACTCAAAACTGAATTTTTTAAAGTAATAATAATATTTTTTATTGTTAATAACTTTTAATTATTGCTTTATGTGTATTTATTGAAAACTTTATACTGAAATTTTTGTAAGAACTTCTGAAATTTTTATAAGAACTTTTAAAAGTAAGAATAGCTTTTATCATCATTAATAATTATTGTTTTATGTGTATTTATTGAAAACATAACACTGAATTTTTTATAGGAACTTAATAATCTCGATTGTTTCTATTTATTATGTGTACTTTTTGTAATTGTATTGGCACTATCAAGCAGTGTTTAGCTGAATTTTGAGCGCATAATAAATTATTATTAAAGACCTAAAATGCATATCAGTATACAAGAGGGCACACAACATGACAGAAATAACATAAACTGTCTAAATAAAAAACACACAACTAAACAAAGTATCAATTCCACATATTATGACAATACTCTAATGCAATGATGATGTGTGGGAACACAACCTTAACAATCATGAAATGAACACTTTTAGTTAACAATATCTTACTTGAATATATCTCTAATTATTTATACTAATTAAGATAAGGGACTGGTTACATTGGGTGTTTCAATGTTCTGGTACAAACCAACCTTATTGTGTCTCTTTAGTTGGATGTCTGAAGATGGGTGTAATTTGTTCTAATAGCGAAATAATTTAACTAGCTTTCAAACTATATTTAGTTGATATTTGGTGAGTATTTTTTATTATTAATAATGAATAACGTTCCACTCTTTTCCAAAAATATTTTGTGAATTCTAATATATAATATTTAAAAAATGTTTGACCATCATATTCTTTGATTAAGAAATGAAGAACTAATAACATTCTATGAAGTAATTATCAACGACTGTGTATGATTATTTGAATTTGGATAGTGGACTGTCATGTTTCAAGGCTAGCACCATGTCAATCTCTTCAATATTTATTTTTACTTAAAACTGATCAGTTTTTAGACATCATTTTCACCAATTTTATATTTTTGATGGTTATTATTTTTTGAAACCCCCCAAAAAAACTCATTTATTTTTACAGGCATTTAGTGATTTTATTTCATAGTCTATGATAATGATTCATGTTATACTGTAAACTTGTAATAAAAGTGCCTTTGAACTGTTTTGTGGAACACAGCAACACCACAGAATCTTGATGTTAAAAAATATTTTCTTTAACAGTGAAAACATTGATCAAGACTAGAGAATCTAGGCTGAATGGTCACTCGATTAATAATCAGCAGTAATTGTATTCCACAGAATTAGGTCCTGTATATATATATCCATCTACATATATATTACTAATCGAAATGCACATAGAATACAAGCCTGGGTGTGAAATGTGCCCCCTTAAAAACACCAAAATAGAAAGAACACATTTTGATTATTTTAATAATTTTATTTTCTTATTTTAGTTTGGTCCTGATAAAATATATAAGCATATGGAAATTTAACGTAGAAGACAAATGTGGAATATACAGAAGAGGAAGTGATATACTTCAATCAATAAAAAATACAGTCATCACCTAAAAAGAAGAAGAAGAAAATTGGCTTTTCAATAGAAACAGTAAAATGATCAGAATGAAAATATTCATAAAGTGTCTTCTTTTAGTTGGTTTCATCATTGGTAGTACTTTCAGTTCCACCTGTCCATCAAAGTGCCATTGTAGAGAAAATGTGACTTGGGTCAAATGTCAAAGTGCATTGATAAAGATTCCGGAATTACCCAATCATATAGAATATCTGGATTTATCACATAACTTTCTTGGTCCCGTAATCACCAAGCCATTTTTTCACTTTAAGGAACTGATACATCTTGATTTATCATATAATGGATTGACCAACATGACAGAACGTGGTCTACGAGGATTAATCAAATTGGAAGTTTTAATTTTATCCAATAACCATATTCCCTACTTGCCTAAAAATATGTTCTGCGATAACTCTAATCTAAGAATACTAGATGTTAGTAACAACTTATTTCGTGTTATGCCAGATTCTATATTCAGAAGCCTGGATAATCTAAGATATTTTAGCATACGAAACAATAAACTAAAAAGACTAAAACTTGGACCACGCTGGCAAGTTTCTACAAAGCTAACAGAATTAGATTTTTCCAACAACAAATTTGACAATATCTCCCATGATGCATTTGAATTTACTAGCTACTGGGATGTTACTATAAAACGTTCATTGAATCTGAGGAATTGTGGAATTAAATTCATTGAAAATGGAACTCTGGTTCAGTTTAAAGGTCTGCATGACTTGGACTTATCAGATAATCCAGGATTAGGTGGTGAAAGGCTGAATCATCTTCTGCTGGAATTAGAAGGAAGTCGTTTAAAGAGATTAGATTTTTCTGGAATGCGTCTGACCACAATCCAATCGTTATTTCAAGATGTTGATCAACTTTCATTAGAATATCTAAACTTGGCTGATAATTTTTTTCGGGATATTCCTATTTGGGCAGTTGGCAATGTCCGAAGTTTACAACATTTAAATATAAGTAATAACAATTTAGCGTCAGATATAATTGGATTAAAAGATCTAGGAAATCTGAAAACTCTGGATTTATCCTTCAATCAGTTGTTAAAACTCAAATCTGATATAACATCACAGACATCCAGATTAACCTTTCTTGACATTTCACACAATCAGATTCAGAAGTCATCTGACCTTGAACTTTCATCTCTGCGGAATCTTCAATATCTGAATGTTAGCCATAATAAATTAGAAGGTCTTGTTCTTCCTGGAAACACATCAGATTTAAGAGTTTTGAACTTTGCAGCAAACCAAATAACAGAGTTGTTTTCCATTCAAAATATTTATAAACTTTCCCATTTTGATATATCGGAAAATAAACTCACATCTCTAACCTCTTTCCTGTTCTCTCAATCGTACAATTTCCAACTGGCTAATTTCAGCGGCAATAAAATATCAGACATTGATCATCGGTCCTTTTTACCATCTGCTCCCAATGTCATAGATTTATCTCATAATTCTTTGACAGAAGTCAAATTTGCCAGCTGGACCGATGCTAGTAAAATTCTTCTTCATCACAATGAAATAAAAGAAATCAGCTATCAAGCCTTTTATGGTATGAGCGGACTGAATTCTTTGGATTTATCTTTTAACAAGCTGTCCAGCCTTCCAGAAGTTACCTTCAGATACCTTGTTCAATTACATCAGCTAAATCTGGCTCACAATAGTCTCAACATTAAACCAGATGTTTTTGTGGATGTAATCAAGCCACTTAAATCGCTCAAGATCTTGGATTTAAGCCATAATGAGTTTTCAGACATCAATATTACAACATTCGATTCATGTCCAAACATAGAAAGACTAACTTTGTCCTATAACCAGTTTTCCTTCATCCCTGTAACCCTGTTCAATCATCTTAACAACCTAACCTATTTAGATGCTGCTGGCAACCCATTTATTTGTGATTGTAGCTTATTACCATTCCGTGATTGGATAAAAGATAACCTGAAGACCAAAATGAGGCAATCCTATAACAGAACTAAGTATACATGTGTTAATCCAATAGCACGGAAAGGATTAACGATAATAGATTTTAGTGAGGAAAGGTTCGAGTGCAACGAAAGTTTATTGTTTATGATAATATTTGGATCAATTGGTGGTTTTTTAATTCTGGTTGGAATAATAGGATCCCTAAGCTGTCATTACTATCGAAAATGGCGCAAAAAGAATCCCCGTATGAAAACAAAACGGAAGAAAAGCCCTGTCAAAGTAGACAGAATCAGGAAGAAAGTAAAAGCTGAAATGGACAAACTTGCAAAAAGCGAAACACAAAAAATAAAGAAAATTCAAAATGGTGGATCTAGAGTTCCCTATTTGGTCAATGAAACAGAAGGCAGACTGGCATTAGAAAAAGACAGAAGGTTACCACAATATAGAGCTAGTAAATTCAATCTACCACAAGTTTTGCCATCTGAACCAGCAGAGAACTGGCAGAAATTAAGGTCACGAAATGATCCACGCAGATTTCACACTGTCAATCCAAGAATCCAAAATCAATATGAATCTTGGGATAGGTGGAATCGACATCAGCCTCACAAAGTCTATTCAACAATGCCTTTTCCAAGTGCCATGTCTCAATATGATGTCAACAAAAGTCGTCCAGAAAGGGGGGTAACCTTTGATGTGAATCGTCACAGGCATCGCCAGTCTGTTGATGATACATATCTTGACAACTATCGCCATAGATACAAACATCCACGTGATTTACATAGAAATAAGAATATGAATGGATACGGTGATAGGAAATATTCTATGCCGAATGTTTCTATGCAAGATAAACAAACTGATTGGGTTTAATAAATTAAAAACATTATCTTTATTGACAATTTAAATGCAAAGATTGGACTAGACACCAATATATGGTTAGATAATGCATTGTTAAAACTTCTACATTGATAATAATGGTTTCATCAAACATGCTAGATAATTAATCTTATACTTACTAGGTTATAGCTTTGTTCTTGACAGAACTCTATAATATATTTTAATTCTGTATTGGATAATAAACTCTGAAATATAAATTATTCAATCAGATACATACAATTCTGGTTTAAAATTGTATGGATGTATTTTTTATCAACAAAGAGAATGGATGACAATAGTGGATGTCAGACCCTTTTTTGGGGTCATGATAAATAACCTCATACAAACATTCCTTTTATTTTTTACTCTAAATACTTAAGTCAAGAGCTTATGAGATGAAAAACAAAGTACTTTTTATTTTAAAATAGTGTTTTTTTTACAAGAATCGAGAATCAAAATGTTAAATGGTGTTCAAGAAGAGCTAAAAGTGGATCTATTTAAAAGGAATAGCTCATATTTAGGTTATTTGGTCAGTGTCTTTTGTATTCTTTAGACTGGTTCTCACTAAGAGAGCTTTATTTATAGATTCACATTATTTCTCTTGTAAATATTTCATTAAATATGGGTAGACAAATCTCCCCGTTCGTCTACACATTCAAGTATTTGTTATTCTATAGTATACTTCATATATATGGCAATTCATATTTCAAATACTAACATTCTATTACCAATATATATTTAGAAATCTAGAACCATATTTAAACACATTTTCCATCATGCAAAGATATCAGCCCAGTATAATTATGTGTATCACATTGGTTTGCATGCAAATGGCATTAAAGACTTCGGAGAAAAACTAGAATATGGAAGATATCATTCATTTTAATTCATTTTTCACTTTAGAATCGAAAAAATATTCTGTATAATATTAAGCGAACTTACAGCAGTATTAGAAAGTTTAATAGCTTGTATTGTATTGCTGTTATTTGATGGTAGTTTCTTAAAAACTTCAACTCTATCTTGTAATATATCTGTCACATTTTTTATCTATAATAAATACAATATATCATTTATTAAAACTTTTTTGTTCAAGTATCTAGAAACATACATTTGTCACAAGAAGCATGAATACCGGTAAATGTCTTGTTTCAGAAACCAGCGGCTGCCAGACAGGATACTTCCACATTTTCAAGAGATGGATAGAAAACAAGCTAAAAACAAACACGATTCTTTGAACAATCAGGGGCAATAATCCAGAAAGTTATGGCCTGAAATGTTCATATATTAAAAGGCACTGAATTCTTTGGGATATAAAGATATGTTTTAAGTTCATCAAAATTTTGACCTCTAGAGGGTCCACAACCTTGGTATTACACACTTTTCCACAATTTGCGTACAAAAAGCGGCCATTTTCCCGAAATTAAAATTCAAACTTCATTATGGTGGAATGGTGATGTAATTAAACGTTTTTCAAAATTGGAAAAAAATTGTGACCTCTAGAGAATCCGCAAGCTAAATATGTGATTTTTCGAACAATCAGGGGCTATAATCCAGTAAGGGACCACAAGCTAAAAATGTGATTTTTTGTTAAATCAAGGGCCATAATTCAGTAACTTATGATCCGATATGCATGAATATCGAAAGGGAACCAATATCAACCTTGATTTAACTGATGTTTACACTATTCGCATGTGAGGGGCGTCCATCGGCATTTTGTCTTGTCAGACAACATATAAACAAAATTTCAGCAAAATCTATGAGGGTGATATGACACATGGAAGAACACTATGTTAGTTATCTTTTTAATACTTACTGTCATTTCAAACCTTGTGTCTGGTTTATCAACACCATATAAGGACATGACATGATGATACGTGTATCTTGGGAAGGGCGTGGTTAACTGTTCTAATGGCCAACAATCAACGATCAGATCTTCTATAAGCTTCATTATATTATCTTGATTTACAAATGACATTTCTATATCAACCTGTATATAATTACAAAAGTAGTGAGTCTACATACATGTACGTGTAAACCAGTGGCATCCTCCCCTTCTTCAAATCAATAACACAAACAACAGTAAATATGTGGCATCCATATCCTGAATCTGACATTTTTCCTAGTATTTTTGTTGGTTGGAAAGACAAGGGCAAGCTACACTGTTTAGGTCTAATTGGGATATTGCTGTTTATAACACAAAATTAAACTTATATTCTTGGGGTTGTAAATCTATGTGGAGTGTTAAACCAAGTAAGATACCTGTGTAAATTCTGGCTGTCTATCTGTTTTAGCCCCTTCATCCCGATAACATCTAGCTATCTGTACATATCTATCTATACCACCAACCATTAGTAATTGTTTAAACTGTAAATAAATATATATATAACTATTTAACTGTATAAAAAATATAACATCTATTTACTGGTAAATATAAACCACCCCTCATTAATATCTGTTAAAACTATGAATAAAGATATGTATAGGATATTAACCTACCTGAGGTTGCTATATTATATAACCCACGGGCGCAGCCCAAGGGTGATATAAATATAGCAACTGAAGTATGATTGGTTAATATCTGACATATACAACGCCCACCCTCAAATTTAAATGGACTTTCCCATTAATATTCAACAATGATTGGATAACGGCTCGGTAGTTTCCGTCAAATAACGAAGATTGTCGAATTAATCACATGCAATTACGAGATGGTATTTTTGTAAACACAGCGCCATTTTGAAGAATTGAATTTCATACAAAAACAAAATGGAAAGTAATACGAAGTCAGACGAATAATCAATCCCTTTTAGCCAACATACTGACGATGGAATTGGCGTGAATGCAACTATCGATGAGGATCTATCCAAAGCCTAAAGAAAATTTGGATCTTAAGACATTCTTTCCCGATAATTCTGACAGTGAACTACGATTGAAGGCTTTTGCTATGTTTTATAGACAGAAGGATTTGGCCGACTGTTTTATTTAAGGGCATGGACTGTACCCAAAAATAGTTTATAATGGAAATCTTGGGCCAAAAAATACTTTCAAGTCTAGGAGTGTGTGGACGGAAAGAAGATTCTGAAAGATATGGATAACTGATTTAAATATGCTGATAAGTACGTCGTCTATTTCTGTCTTGAATATTTCAAACTGTTCCATAATAATTTTTAATTGTCAAAATAATAAAAATTTATTTCTGTGTTTTTTTGTATTATTTTGATCATCAGCGGTTGATATGAGTCGAATACATCGACCTGACATGACGTCATTAGCGGTTGATATGAAATATCAACCTGTCGTGACGTCATCAGCGGTTGATATGAAGAAAATATCAACCTTTTATGACGTCATGACAGGTTGTTATGAGATATAACTGCTATTCACATCAAAGAAAAAAACTACCACCAGTTGTATATTAATAAATAATATAACATCTATTTACTGGTAAATATAAACCACCTATCATTAATAACTGTTGAAACTATAAATAAATATATAAACCCTAACCATTTTGGAAAAATGTCCATGCCTATGATGCTTTAATAAACCCATTTTCGTGATGGTTTTGTATCTTATTGTGGCATTATACAAAAAACAAAGAGCAAGTGGCAAAATTTTGTTTGCATTCTTCCTTATTTTACAAAGTATCCTACAGTTTACATTACCTGCTGAGGACTTTGTGGTAATGTATAAAATTTACCAGGTTTCTGTGTTGGAACAATAAATTCCTGAGCACCCTGAAAATAATATTTTAAATGTTTAATTGTTTTGTCAGTAATTCTAACAGTAATCATCAACAGTCAGACGTTTATGGTGGGTCAAAATCTAGCTTTGGAGTACATCAGTGGGGATTTCCCAAAAGGTTCTGTTCTGGGTCCACTCCTGTTATTATATATGAATGATATTTTTGAAAACATCCTTTCACTGACAAAACCACTCACTTCTATATCAGTAACATAGAAATAATTCTTTAAAATTTGTAAACTTTTTATTATTTATACTTATAGTCTCTCTGTCTGCCGTGGCATTGGATGGCAGAATGGTTAGCACGTGTGTGTTGTATCATAAAGGCTGTCAACTGGCGTGGTTTCGAATCCAAGGTTGTACGTGACAATGAGTAAGGTCGCCTGTCCAACCTTGTGGGTTTTCTCCGGGTTCTCCAGTTTCATCCCACTGCTAAAAATCCCTCTGTGCAAGCGAGATCAAAATAAAATTAAACCATGTTAGTCCCCCAATGACCTAGTTTGTATGAGTGAACCTTCAACCCCATTTATCTCTCTCTCTCTCTGTCTGCCATAAACTGACTTTAACCATTGAAAATAGTCTATTTCATACATATCTCAGTATAATTTGATAAAGATTGTGATAGCTCATCTACCTTGTAAAATGGTTAAATATTTTAGACTAGCAAATAACAATGAAAAAAGTATCTACATTTAATTTATTATATAACTCATTTATCCCATCTATTTTGGAGAGAGAGAGATGGGGTTGAACATCCACTCTACACAAACAAGGTTCTTTCTGGACTAACATATGGTTTTTAAAAGTGGGAGGAAACCGGAGGACCGGAGAACACCCACGAAGTTGATAGGCGACCCTACTCCTTGTCATGTACAACCAGGGATTCGAAATCATGCTAGTTGACTCAATGACAGGCGTTATATTACAGCTCACACTTGCTAACTATTCAGCCATTGATTTTGGACTTCTGACCATAGTGAACAGGTCATCTTCCAATTGAAAAGATTTAACAGTAATTTGATCATGGTGCAATTATACCATTATCTTATACAAACCATACTTACCCCAGGTGTTTTACGAAATAATGTTGGTGTTTCAACATCTACAAAGCCTGAAAATATTAAAACTGTTTAATTATTCTTGAAAACCATTAGCAAAGATTTTGATATTAAAGCAATTGTTCATAAAAGAGCACTCTAAGATCCTATGAAATGGGGGCAAAGATAGGGGCCATCCATAATAAACGTACGCTCAAAGGGGGGAGGGGGGGTCACGCCAAAAACGTACAGGTGCTTAAATTCAATGGCAAAACGTACGTACAGGAGTGTACAGGGGGGGAGGTTTTTTAAAGCATTTTTTAAACATCTTCCTTTGAAAATCTACAAAATAGTTAATCTGTCAACATCTAGGACAAGTCATTTTCCAAAGATCTAATAATGGCTAAAGAAGTCATATTTAAAGTTAAAAGCTGACCATGGTTGTTAAAAACACAACTTACCATGTTTATTGCACAAAAAATTTCTGATTTTCATTACCATTTGTGAACGTAACCTTAAATTTTGTTGTAACATTTTCTGCCGTATATCCAGGTATCTATATTCCATTCGAAGTGATTCTTTTACCTGAATACAAAAAGTTAAAGATACATTATGGGAGATTAGATAAAGAGCAAACAGTTATCATTATAATAGTTTAAAACTAGATAATATAAAGGTAATTTGTTGAAAATTTTAGTCAAATTGATCCACTAAAAATCGAGATATTAGCTTTTGAAATTTTCGGCTACGTTAAAAAGCATAATCTTGATTATCCATTGTTTTGATTTAATTATCAATTAGCTGCAGATAGGATTAAAATCCAATCGATATTGAAGACTAGCCTTGACATCAAGAGATGATTATGGTCTGGATAAGTTAATTAATGTCTAATTAATAATTTAGATAAGATTTCAGGCCTAAAGAAACCCCTGCAATAGGCAGATGTTGTTCTTGCATAATGTATATTTAATAACTTTTATATAAAAAAGTGAAGTTAACAGCCCTCAATTTCACAACCAAAGTTGTATATATTTGTATTGGTTAGAGAAGTGGTCATAAAAAGTAGTTGTCTATGTTCATTACCTTATGAAAATCTCGTATTTCAAATGGTAAGTTTGTTTTGCACTGATTTAAAATATTAATATTTTTAACTTGGATCTCAACATCTCCAGTTGGCATTTTCTGAAATAACAAACATAATAATTAAAATATCACAATAAATAATACAATACTCAAATAAATTCATTTTAATGTTGTTGCTGATTACACAATTGTTGCTGATTTTATGGAAGTAACCCACTAGGTTACAGTAGCTTTCCTTTGGGTTATGAGATTTATTCTGAATGTGTATTCAATTCATTTCACACTCTCTATACAATTAGATTTGTGTATTTAGTGGAATGTATATCTGAATGTGTATTCATTTTACATTCTTATTATGTGTATAGATTTATGTATTTAGTGGAATGCATATCTCCAAATAAAATATGACTGTGATATCAAAGAGAGAGCAAGAGAAATGGGGTTTAACGTCCACTCAACACAACTAGGTCATTTCGGAACTAACATATGGTTTAATTTTATTTCAATAATTCAATTGCGGATGGGGTCTTTAGCAGTGGGAGGAAACCGGAGTGCCCAGAGGAAACCAAAAAAAAAAAGGGCTCGAAACCACAGCCGCAAGCAAGAGGTGGCCGGCCAGCTAGAATTCGAAGCGCGGCACTCTAGACAACTAGGCCATCCCCCCCCCTCCCTGTGATATCAAATAACCATGGAAACATATTGTAAATAAAGCTGTTCCACACATATTAAGATCATAGAGGTTTATAATATTGTTTAATAGTCACATATTCATCTTTAAGTGGTTTTATACCTGTAACAAATTATCATAAATCAAATAATATACTGATTAACAAAATATAAATCATCTGACATATTATATATATACAGTGGCTTATTGACATCGTTTAAACTCATTTGTTATCGTGGATATTAAACATGTTAAAAGTTCAATATGTTTACTCCAAAATTTATCAGGATGTAGATTGACATTATTTTAAACTTTGATTCTAACCTTGTTTTCTTGACCTTTAGGTCTTGCTATGACTTCGCCCTTTACCTCTAAAACACTTTCAAATGGTAGCTTGTCGACATCTTTATCATCCTGTAGTATAAATTACAATAGTAAATGTAAATCTTTCATACAGGATGTTAAACCCAATTTCATATCATTTAGATTCATGGAATAAAGTTAAGAATTGATTTGTAAATGATATGAAACTTTATGTCCTGCTTCCCTGCACATCTGGGTCTATGCCATATATACTGTTCTATGAGGGAAATTTTGTCCAGACAGTGACGCTGCATCCTACTTGTATATTTTAAATTTCAACTGTCAAGGGGCCTCCCTCCATTTTTGATCTTATCCAAATGACCAGATTAGATCTTTGAAAGATCCTTTGACCTCTGTCCTGCAGCACTGAAAGGGGCAACCACACTTGGAGAGCCTGGGAAATTTCTTGACCAACACCAGGATTAAACCCTGAACTTCCTGGTTAGTGAGCCAGCCCAGCACCCAAAATGAATTCGTGAAAGGAATTGGGGTCTAACAGCTTACTTTTCTGCATCGCCTGGACTAAAGAAGGCAGGCATACGCCATGCAGTGTACTATGAGAGACATTTTGTACCGACTGTGGGGCTACAGCTTACTCTTATTTCAAATTCAAACTGTCAAGGGTGCTTTTACATGCAAACCAATGTGTACATGGGATTTCAGCAAAACTGACAAAGGGGAACCACACCCGAAAATCTTGATTAACTTTCTTGGCGAACATCGGGAGCGAACCCCAGACCTCCTGGTTAGTGAGCCAGCGCCTTACTCACTGTGTCACAACAGTATGGTACCACGAAATTGATTTGTAAATGGTAAGCTACATAAACTTTTAACTCCCCTACCTTAACATGTGAGCTATCAGTTAAATAAACAGTCTAACTTTATTAGTCCTAAGTCATATTCTTCATGTGACATTTAGAAGATGGAAAACATATTACATTACAAGACCCAATTCTATCGATAATAGATATTAGATTTATTCATAGCACCATTTTGATTTTCTTTATCAAGAAGATATATATCTAGTAGATGTTATCTATAGAATTATGTCTTGTAATGTACTTATTAGTTTACATCATAGATCAAAGACCTTTTGCATTCATTCATAGTTTCTGTTTATCAATAGATTCATGTTGATGGCTTAAATCAAAGCTAATTTAAAGATAATATGTAGACTATACAAACAAGATCAATATTCTTAAGTTTCTTTAGACTAAATTAGACTAGATTAGATTTACCTGATCATTGATAGTGATCTGTATTGAGCCATGCCAGTCTCTCAGTAGAAGGAATTTGCCATAGCGTTGATATTGAACCCAACCATATAATGTAACCTCCTCTCCCACATCACCCAGTCTTAATTCTCCACACGTATGGCTTCTATCAATGTAACTGGATAAACCTGAAAAACTAAGAAAGATGTATTGACAGATTGACAGAACACTTTATTATTATAGCTCTACTGATCTTTTCTGCGTCAAGGTATAACATTCAAACTACACTAGACTACCTTTATTAAGATGTTGCCTTGGGTGTTATAAATTGGTCACCAAGACACTATCAATATTGCACGTCAGTGAAATATTTAGATATATTACTGGTAATCAGCTCACACTTTGATTTTAAAAATTAAGAAACTATACTGAGCATGATTTCTCCCACCGAATGACTATTTAAAGTTATGGAAAAATTACAAAAAGTGAAGCCTGATATCATTGCATTAAATATCCCTTCTCTTCAACAACGAAATAGCAGTGGACTAGATCTGACACTTTCATAGGCTTTAATAATTTAAAAGATATGTTAATATTGAAAATTCGGCACCATGGCATGTGCAGCTTTCATGCTATTTCGGCAGATGCTAAAACAACGTAAGTTTATTGTACCATAAGTCGTAGAACATTTTCACGGTTGTTTGATGATCATGGTTAATTGACAGCATGCAGCTGACTCCTTTTTGATCGAGTGACGCATGCCAGGAACATAGTAGACGTTTATGGCTAAAACCTCCCCCCACGCCACCAGGATCCATTCACTTGATATGATATTTGTTGTTTATTACTTGCAATGTTTATGTAGTTTGTCTTGTCCACAACTTTATTTTGTCGGTTTGTTTTGCGTGTCGTGCGTACATCCTCCTGCACTTTATGCTTTATTAATATTATGATTGCAATTGGAATGGATCTTGTTTGTAATACCGGGCGGTACTTTTACGTATGAGTATGGGAGTCGCATAAACCATGAATGGGCATAATTCAAAACTCTTAAAACAGTTTCTTTGGTATCTTGTTGTTGGAACTCTTTCTTTGAAAAAAATAAACCAAATTTTACCAATAATTACCAAGACCAAAAAGGAACACAACAAACAAGGCAAGCCAAGGCCGCCAAGGGCAAGACACAAAAAAAATACAGCCTCGACACTCAGTGACTAGGCCGGGGGAGAATTTTACAGGAAACAAATACAAGACAATAAGGATGACTCGATAAAACAAATAAACAAAAGACACACTTGAGGAGTACCGTCGATGATTGTGCTTGAAACAAGAATTAACTGCTGTTAAATTATTTCTATACTTTAACCAGTTGAAGCAGACGCTTTTCATGGAACGCGCCATCTTTTTTGTGGTGATTATCCAGATCGCTTTACGTATTGAAATCTTTGGATGTATCTAAAGTCTGGTAGACCAGGTCTATACCGGAAGTTTCTTAGCTACTGTAATATTTTGTCCAGTATTTATCAAACGAATTGAATATATTGCAATTTCATCAAAGGACATACTCAACCTTTTTTTTTTAAAAAAGAATAAAGAAACAGATAAAAAAAATACTTTAGCCTTAAAAAAATAATTAAATTAGTTCAAAACAAAATTATTTGCCATTTGCTCAGGATTGCAATGTATTTCGGTTTAGCAAGGATTGTCATTAGAAGCAAATTTGTACGACACCGTCAAAATAAGGTGGACAGAGTGAGAGATTAACTTACTAATCCGCTGATTCAAGTAGCAGATTAATTAATTACTCTGTTTATATGTCTGTAATCAAAAGAGGTATTAATGATTTTGTCCGACAAAATGATATACAGTATCATAGACTAATATAATCTACAATGTATTTAATATCTATTTTATCCGGAGCAGTGGTTCTCTTCACTTCACTCACTCATTCAGTCACTGCTAGTGCTAGTGCTACTGACACTAGCCTACATTACATTAATATTATACTACTTCTAGTAGTAGTCCTGTATATTAATTATTATAGTAGTACTACCTTTATAAGGTCCATGGGCATGGTACTATTGCTAGCTAGTGCTTCTATGGTAGCACATGCACAATGTCCAAGACCCTGGTACCGTATTGTATTCTCTCTTCTCTTCCTGAGTTCCTCATCCTGTGGACAGTTTGTGTGGAAATGCAATCAACTGTTCATGACTGCAATTCTGAGAACTATCGTAAATTTTAAATGGTTTTCTTCGATTACGAACCTGTGTGTTTGTAATTGATTCCCGTTAAAGCCCCAATACCACTCTTGTTGTAACTGAATAATATGTTCCAATCTTTATTCTGGTCAACAATTTGTACTATTTTACAATATTTTAATTAAAAAATGATACAAATTTCATCTTAACGCACCTAATTTTAAAAATTGGAAAAATTCAACTTCATGCCGTAACATGATTTGAAAAGCCTAACGTAAGCACTTTCAAATGCAAGTTGGATTTAAACATATTTTTGAACCCTCTGGACAAGTAAGATAGGTTGTAATGGATAATTTACACAACAGGTTGGACTCTTGTAGTTAGAATAAGGCTAAAAAAAAATTCTGGACCTGTCAAGCCAGCAAGAGTGTTATTGTCCCTTTAAATAAAATTCATTGCACAACTAATTATCCTAATGATGGTTTAGACAGTAGATGAAGATTGCTGGAAACCACAGGGCTGTTCTAAACAGAGTTAAAGTTGTTCAATTATTTTTTATCCCTTTATCCCTTTTAAATACTAGTAGTAGTATATTATTTCCATCATTTGATCTGACTGATTTCCAGGTTATACGACATAAAATTGAGCTAATCCAACTTATCAAATGTAGGCCTATGGGCTATACATATGTAAATTAATTGTGTTATTGCCTGTGCATACTTGATAAAAGAATTATTTTGCAATTATACTTGATCTACTGTAAAAATCCAATTATTGCTTGTTTGAACAAATAAAGTTTTTTCAGCAATGTAGATAAACTTAGGAGGATTACAGTTGTATAAAATGATTGCCTAATATTTCAAGTTGGCATATGGAATAAATGAAAATGAACATTGGTAAATGTACTTATGATATTGGACTTTTACTGTTGTTTACTTTTTCAGAATTTCCCCACTTAAGCTTGTAAAAACTTGCTAGAAAAGAAAGCATGACAATTATACAAAAGAACTTCAATAGGACAGCTTAGTGTAGTTCCAGTTTATTTCGTCAAAAGGTGTTGATTAACCGTTAAGATGTCCATCTTTAAGCGATTCCTTGGTAGCAAGGAGAGTGATGGATCGACTAAACAACTAACATCACCCACAGCTAGTATGCAGCCAATGGGTCAGCAGTTACAAAGAAAATTTGCAAAAGGTGTCCAATATAATAGTAAGTGGAAAAAGAAGGGAAGGGAATGAGGTTTGCTAATGCTCACTGGCAAGTTGGAAGTGGGCTTCAAAATGTTTTGAGGAATACTAGTTGTGTTTCTAGTTCCTTAGTGGTGTGCCTACCAAAATGAAACGACAGAATAAAATAATAAAATTTTGAACCTTTACAGATGTTCTAGTACTGTACATACTGTACATGCATAATGTACATGCATGGTACACAATCCTTTTGCCACATTTTTAATTTATTATTTTATAAATCACTGTTTAATTAGTGGCCCTAAGTTTATTTATACTGGTGTACCATAGAGAAGAAGACATAAGGTTACCTGCCTAACCTTGTGTGGTTCTCAGGTTTCCTCCCACTGCAATAGAATCAAGATCCCTATGATCATGCGACTTGTTGAATAAACTAAGATAAGATAAAGTTAAATTTCATAAACGTAAAGTAAATACTGTCAATTACAAATATGTTAGTCCAGAAACTACCTGATTAGTATTTTGAGGACATTCAGCCCAAATTATTAATTAATTACTATCCAATTACTATCCAATTACTATCCAAGTTTCAAGATGGTCTGTACTATAGCAGCATCTGCTTTCATTATATACATGGCCGAATGTATATGTTGAGTCAACTGGCGTTGTTTCGATTCCACGGTTGTAAGTGACAAGGTGTAGGGTCGCATGTCCAACCTCGCGGGTTTTCTACGGGCCCCTGTACACGCAAGGAAACTTTTGAAATAAAATGCAAGCATGTGTTAGTCCTGAAATGACCTAGTTTGTGCCGAGCAGACATTAAACCTCACTTCTCTTTCACTCCCTCCCTTATATACATAGACTGTCAGATTAACAGTGATTGTTTATTAAGCTATTATAATTTCAGTGAAAATTGTGATTCGTGGTGATAGAAATGTAGGTAAATCCTGTATATTTCACCGATTACAAGGACATAAATTTATAGAAGAATATATTCCCACAGATGAAATACAGGTTTGATTATTTTTTCATTGTTAAAGATGCATTATGTAAGATTTAAATAATGAGCTGGTCATTCTTGCTATAATACAGGTACATGTAGTTCAAAATTTTTTGAAAAATGAATATATTGAAAAGTTTATGCTGCGCTAAATTTAAACTTTTTACAAAATGTAGCGTAGACATTTGTGGCAACGGTACTTGACAATAAAGACTTAGTCTCAATTATCCATTTTATCGTTTAATGTTTCAATCTCTCTGGTGTTATAATACATTTAAATCTAGCCATCGAATGTTAATAGTTTACATATTGGGAGCCATAATTAAAACCTGCCATAAGCAGACTTAGCTCTAATGAAATGCATCTTTATAGCGTTAAGTGCGTAGGTCGTTATATAATGTCCTGGACAACTGCCACTCACTGTGTGTAGTGGGTAGTATAACGCCTTGTAGGTATTTTCCCCAATCTATTCTTAGAACATAGGGAATTCCCCCACGATCACATCATGTGAAGGACATCATTTTATCTTATTAAAATGTTCCACCTATTAAAAAACAGTACCGGTACATAACATGATGTTTTCAGGTGGCCAGCATACAATGGAACTATAAAGCTACAGATGATGTTGTTAAAGTTGAAGTGTGGGACGTGGTTGATAAAGGTCGGCCTCGTAAAAAGATGGAAGGGTTAAAATTAGATAATGCTGCAGAAATTATGCCAACAGAACCTTGTTTAGATGCAGAATTTTTAGATGTTTATAAGGGAACACATGGAGTTATTTTAATGTATGACATAACAAAGCAATGGTGAGGAATACTACTCTTATGATTTTAATTTGTTGTAAAATTAAATCTTCATCATTCATCAACCAGGGCTTCTTTTCACCTGATTTGTCAGTCTTGGCTGACTTTCAATGACACTGGCCAGCTTAGAATTTTGTTGTGTTTTGTAATTTGTGAAGATGTGGATGATTTACACGTATAGTACAGTCCTTGAAATTACAGTTCTAGTTGTGTCTGACAAAATATCAAACTGAAATGACATACCAAACATTTTCAACAGTGTCCTGGACATTTATTGATATAAATGGAACATAGACAAAAGTCGAATTAAATCTGAAAGTGTGTCTTTTAATGGCAGAAGTGTGTCTTTTATCGGCAGAATTTTAAATTAGTATGTTATATGTTTTGATCATTTTACAGGACATATTCTTATGTAGAGCGGGAATTAGAGAAAGTACCTCTACATATTCCAGTGTTAGTGTTAGGTAACCATAGAGATATGGGACATCATAGAACAGTTAATCAAGATAAAGCCAAATTTTATGTAGAAAATTTACAACGTGAAAGGTTGGTAATATTACAAAGTAATTTGAATGAAATTTTCAATTAATTCATTTTGAATTATCTATTTTTGAACTCTTATAGCAAGAACAGACAGCTCTTTATCTAAATCTTACATACTTTATCTTTAAAATCCCTGCTGATATCCAAAGTGTATCACAGAGGTTTAGCTGATAGCACACTGCTAACATAAATCTTTCTGAGAATCATTCTGGCAGAATAAAGGGATTTTATTCTATAAAATTATAAATTATTTTTGTATTGTATTTCAGACCAGAAGGATCAGGGCAGATCCGTTATGCTGAATCATCAATGAGAAACGGTTTTGGTTTAAAATACCTACATCTTTTCTTCAATGTTCCATTTTTACAATTACAGGTAGTTTTCAGTATATTTCTATAAGTAACTTTGATATTCTTTAAATTGGCTCAAAATAATGAATTGTAACCTTTTTTTAGTTCAATGAGAAGATATTTCACTCCTAATTTTTTAGAATACGTGTAATACAAGTAATTTAAGATTCCTTTACTTTATTTTTTTTATTTTGATTGGATATTATTTACATATTATTTATGTGTTTGTTTGTTTTTTTAAAGAGACAGACATTATTAAAACAACTAGAAACTAATACCGATGATCTCAACTCAACAATCGAAGAATTAGAAATACACGAAGATTCAGAAGAACAAAATTATGATCTGTAAGAAAAAGTTTAAATATAAATAAATATTTACTATAAATTATTTTAAATAATCACCCCTGACAAGTCAGATTCCTATATCCAATAAAATATGTGCAGACTGCAAAAATATAGATTAAAATAAAATTATTGCTTTAAAATTTGTTTAATACCAAATTTGGTTCCAAAAATGTTTTTCTTGGCATATAGCTTGACACTTTCAATAAATTAAACATGATTTCATTCGTTAGAACCATTCATTTGAACGGTAAACATTGATTTAGAAATATTTTTTTTTGAAGATTTATTGAAAATTTAACATCAAGTCGGAGGAAACAGGCAGAAAATTTAGCAGAACAAGCAACCTCTGAATCCAAATTTAAACAAGATGCATCGGGAGCCATAACTCTGAAAGATCAGACACAGTCAGAGTTTAACACAAACAGTAATACAGCAACAGGTTAATATGTTATATTTATAAATCAAATATCTTTTCGAAATTGCAAAAAAAAAGAAAATAATTATATCTAATCTTTAAAGGGACAGTCCCGTATTATACAGGGGCTCAAAAATAAAAGTCTGAGAATATTTGAAAATAAAACACCAAAATATAGGGGAATAGTGTATATACCTTGTCTCAAAATTTCAACTCAAAATATTGAGTCGTTTGGACGTTAACGCCAAAACTGCTTATCCGGACACGTAACCCTTTTAAGTTTTCGGGTCATTTTTTTCATTTGGTGACCTGATAATCGATTTACGTTTTTGAGAGGTCTATGCAGTGAATGGCCCATGTACTGTACTTGATAACAAAAGGTTAATTTTACCTACATATTATTTTTATAGAAAAAAGTCTGGTTTTATCCAGATACTGTATGATACAGAGATCTCCATTTCCAGATGCAGACTGTCAGGTTTAAGTTATTTACAAGCGTGTCACAAAAATTGTGTTAGTTGATCGGCCTTAGATAATGGGTTTTACATGAAATTAACACAAAATTTAGCAGTTTTATTCCCCAAAAATTTATCGGGACTGGCCCTTTAAGAGACTGGAAAACCAGCTGAATGAAACAGAACAATAATCTTTTATTAAAAAAAAGATGGATTATATTTCATGAATGAAGTGAAATTTAAAAACAACAACCAGATATATTTATAATATTTTTTCTTTCCTTTTTTTTAGTACCACGATCTGTCTCACAGCCAGCATTTACAAAGATTCCCTCCACATCATCACTAGAAACCTCAGCTACACAACAGACATCCCTGCCATCTAAAAGTACACCAGTTACTCCAGCTACAACTCCTCAGGTCGAGCAGAAACCAGGCTTTCTTTCACGCTTCTTTAAGAAATCTGAAACACAAGAAGTGCCAAAAGAATTTGTTACAGGTTTGTGTACTGATTAAAACTCTTATAAGTTGGCCGTATCCTCTTGTAATTCTGCAAATTTCACGATCAGACGCTTGTATCCATTAATAAACCTGAATAGGACCAGCAAAATCTATGTCTCACAGGCTAAAAAAAGTTATTAAGGTTTATATAGATATAATAACAACGTTTCATTACACTTTTGCTGTATCTTATAAATTCATTGCCTTCGATCAAATGCCTTGTAAAATACCACCCTGTGTTAATTACTGACAAACCATCATTTATTGTTATAAAAATGTGCCATAATAATAATTTTTCACTTTTGTAAAAACTAGAACTACATGATGGTGATATAATGGTTAAATCTGTAGATGATTTTGTGCCCGAATCTGATGGAATTGATAAAGCTTTCCTTGATGATAATACTAAAGATACCTCTGATACACGCAAAACAAATGAAGGAGATTCAGACAGGTTAGTTTCTATACAGGGATTGTTCAACTAATCATAATTAATAATCCAGCATTGTTATATACATATATGGTATGTAGAAAGTAATCCAAAGCACTCTACAGTGCTTTGATCTTTTAATCTTCTGCAAAAGATCTTTCATATACATGTATCTACAAAACATTTGGTATGAGGTATTATTACCAACAAAATAAATGTAGTTAATTTTAAATACCACATATCACCCAATTGTCAAAACTTACTTAAAGTAAGGTTTGATTTCACAAGGAAGCGTTAAACTTCTTAAAAACCACTCAGAAGTATGTATGGTTCATAAATTGAAAGTTTGGATAAATACACCTCCTTAATAGCTTGTCATATTTGCCTCAGATTTGGCATACTGTCAATTTTGAACATTATCCATTAAACTTTCAAATCCTGTCAAAACAAAATTTACTTTTATACCATCCGATGAAGATCTCCAAAGCAAAAGTGCTAATGTCTCTTTGATGTACAAACCATGATTTCTTCTTTTGAGTTGTTATTTTCTATTTGCCAGTGATGAAGGAGGCATCAACCCTATGGTGGCTGGGTTTCAAGATGACTTAGACTCTGAAGATGAGGCAGCTCAGGTTTCAACTAATCAAAAACCGTCTATTATTACCAAAACAGCACAGGATGTAGAACTCTCCAGTGAGGAGGAAGATAATGTTGTTTCACCCACTGTTATTTCTGAGGTTGTATCAAAAGACATTGACATTTCCTCTGATGAGGGGGATGGTTCTCCTCCGATTAAAATAATGCAAAATGAGGATTTTGAGGAAAAACCTAAACATGCTTTGAATCCAGAAAATAAGTTACGAAAGAATAGGAATTCATCAACAGCAGTTATAGAATTGTCTGATTCTGAGGATGCGGCGGAAGTGGAAAAAGTAGCAGAAGTAGACATACCAAATGTTGTAGTGACAGAGGCTGATGACAAACCACAACAATTAAATATTCCTAAAGAGGATTTAAATAATTGGTTAGATGAATTAGAAGAAAAGGTAAATTAGATTTTACAGGGAATTTAGTAAATGCTGTAGGGTATTGTGGCCAAAAAATGGGCGAAATAGTCCATTTGGTATCTATCACATTTTTATTAAAAAAGAAAACCTATCTGCATTTTAAGGGCATTAAGATTAAGTGTTGAAAATCTGTCTAAAAGAGGCATATGGCGTAATAAATGCTCTCCAATAAAAATGCTGTCAAAAGACAAATCTGTGTCAGAAAAAATAACAATGCACCAGACGGAATGTTTTACATATTGTCTATACCAGATGGCTTATTTCCAGCAATGTATTTTTTATATGTTATTTAAATAAATGATCTTTTTTACCTTTATATTTTAGTCTAGTGTGGTATCAGCAACTAGTAAAAGTATAGAAGATAGTGATGATGAAGCTACTGGTGCTATGAAGATATCTGTCAGTAAGTACTAGATAAAAGTGGATTAAAATATCAGTAAATTTTTATCGTTGTCTTAAAATATTGATAAACTACATTCTGTTTTTAAAAAGCCTAATGTTAATTTAGACTTTTGGTTTTAATGTATTAAATAAATATTTGTGTATGGCATAAGACTTTTTGAGTATTTTAACAATTTATCTCAATTATTTCTAGTTATTTCTGAGTTCTCCTTTGGAGAATTCATATTTCATGCAATTAGAGTTAAAAAAAATGAACCTTATAACAGAATAGAAACAGTTTTATGTGTAAAACCCTTTAAAACATATTAAAAAATTGAGATACTGCTAAAATTTGTCTAATCTGCTAATCTAAGGTAAACAAATTGAATGGTTAGGTAAATTTTGGTATAAAAGCTCTGCCTTTAGCTATCTGCTCATTATCCGGTAACGTTCCGATATTGAGAATATAAAAATCATGAACTTCAGCAAAAATAATAAATTTTTAGTTACCATGACGAATAAAACTTTTATGAACGTTTTGCTCTGGTTGTTTTTCAGAAAACATTAGTTCAGATGTAGATGAGATGTCATCTTCTACTTCATCAACTAAAAAGAAGAAAAAGAAGAAGTCAACAGAAGACAAGGTAGTTGCTAAACTTAAATGCAGATTTTTCTTAGACTGTGTCAAAAGTAAGCTTTATCAGCAGTGAATATTTTAATGTTTTTTTAAGTTCTTACACTGATTATCAAAAATCTTAAACTTAAAATTTTTCATAGGATGAAGAAAAAAGCAGTAAAAAAACAAAAAAGAAGAAGGATAAAGAAAAGGAAGGAGAGAGTGGTAAGAAAGAAAAGAAGAAAAAAAAGAAAAAGAAGGAAGACACTGAAGAACAAAAAGATATGGATGATTTGGAATCATTTCTTGCCAGTTCCGATCAACCAGGTGCAGGGGGAGATTATGAAACATTGTAGAATGTATGGTTATGGCAAAACAATCTTAGGAAATAGGAAAGTTATTCAATTGGCTCAGGTTCCTAATAGAATGACCATGTAAAAACTTTTGTTTGGTTTTGCTAAGACGCATACAGAGTGATGCTTAGACGCATAGAGAGTGATGCTAAGACGCATACAGAGTGATTTTTCAATTCTAGTTGAAACAAATGATAACCCCATCGACATAAAATTTTATTCTCTTTTTGCATTTGAAATTGTCTTCTGGTCATAATTAAGTGTGGTTTAATGGTCGAGGGCGAGACATTAAGTTATATATTGTAACAACAAGAGGACCGTAGGTCCTAGTGTTTTTACAATATATTACGCAATGTCTAAGCCAGAGATGATTAAACTACTTAAAATACAGACACTCGGTCACACTCCGCACATGCGTTTACAGTGAAAAACGGCATGCCAGTCTAATATTGAAATAATGTACTATTGGCAAGTTGCCAGTACATTATTTGAAATAATGGTACGCCAACATCAAAGGATGACGTCACATCTGTATTTTAACTTTTATTAATTGTATCTGTACGGCTACCGGCCATTTATAACCAGAAGTACAATTAAATCTAAACTTGATATTTTCCATTCCATTTAACTATATTGAGATTATTTTGTATTGGATTAATATTGACAAGGTGATATAGGTTGTGTCTGTCATCTAATTGTTTCTTATTCCAATACAAAGTGTAATGTTTCTTTTAATCAATGTAAATGTTCGAAGGATGAAATTAGACGATTTGATGATTTTATTAATATGCTCTGCAAACTCTTATACTAATGAATATGATTTATTGTGGCACATTTTTTACCTCCATATATGAAGGTGATAGAAAATGAGAAGATCCCCAAGTAAAATTCTTTATTGGAACCTTTAAGTATCAAAGACAAAATAGATAGTCCTCATAGTTGAGTATCTATTTGTTGAGCCACAAAAATTGAAAGTAGAAATGATAATGTGTTCACTGTAAAAATAAAAACAGTATTATTAAAAATAATAGTAGAAGCCCTCTCATATACATGTAGGTTGTGTTAAACACCAGATTTTATGCTTTGAGTAAAACTTGAATTTATACATTGTGGTTATTTTAAACTGTATAAATACTATATTATATCGCATTATGTACCTCAAATCTATATATATAACATGTATATAAAAAATGTGTGGTTGGGAATATGGTGCTTTATTAGCAATATATTTTATATCTTAAGAAATATAGATTATCATTTATTTGAAACTTATAACCTTTTAAAATGTGTATAAATTATTGTTAATTGTTAATTTTATTTCTTAGGCATGTCTTTCAAAATAAACTTTCTATTGTCTTTTTTTTCTTTTGTGAAATTTCTAATTTAAATGTAAATTATTTATTGCATATCAAATTTTAAAGATAACCCAAAATTCTGTAATACACCCCAGGAGATGCTTCATCAGTAAAAGGAACATTAATTTAATAAATGAAATATAGTTATTTATGCTGCATTTTCTGTGATGTTAATATATTTATTTGTAGTTTAGTGTAGAACAAAAACATTAGGTACGCAATATTTTATTGATTTTAACAACACTGTCTCTTTATTGTTTGTATTTATGACTGTATTAATATAAGATAATATGTAAAATTCGTATTGACATATATAAATGAAATTGAACTTGAAAAAATATTTTCATTGAAGTAAATTTTTATTAGGATTTCTGCTGATATCTGTCTGGTTTAAAGTTCATGACAGTATTGTTATTATTATATACCTATGATAATACAATAGGTTTACATTAATAACTTGAATTATTATATTATAGTAGTACTAGGAAAACAAATTATATTCATTATTAAATCATTATATAATGCTTTATTAGTACATAGTTTTGTTCTTTGATTATTTTAATGTTTAAAAAACCTAATAATTTTCATGTGTCATTTCATCAATATAGGCATTTGTTTGGCAACTTGTGGTTGGTCTTTTAGTCTTGCAACCCAAAGTATGATAGATTCAGAATGTACCAGAATTTTGATATAGATGCTGAAATTTTGTTATAGATGCTGAATTTTGATAAACCCTGCACAACGTGATGCAACTGGGAATATGTGTAATAAACATACAATCTCTTCACTGACTCCTGGAGTATGTATGTTTTATATTGTTGTATATTTATTATGTTGTATATGTGTATTATATAAACTGGTCAATTTTTACCTTCTTGGAGATCCATTACCTGTTGCCAACAAGTAAACTCAACTTGGCTCGTAATGATTTAATTCATTTCGCAAAACAATCCTTATAAATTTAAACCTCAAATTGTATTCTGCCAACATCTTGCACAAAGAATTACGATCTATTGTAGCTCCCTGTTAACAAGGGTGACAGTTGTGATCCATAGATCTTTATGAAAACTGTTATATTAAACAACCATATTTTTCATTTCTTTAATTATTATGTAATTATGATTATGGGTATGAATTAATTTTGTTACAAGCTAAAGAGCGGGGCTTTTGTTTCAGCCAAATTTGCCAGTTTTGACTGACTGACAGACAGTGGAATTGACTGGTTGAAGAACCTCCCTGTCAGTCAGTCAGTTCAAATGCCAAAAAAGTAGAATTTCAAATAACGTAATAAATACTGTTAAATTTATATGTATAAACCAGCTAAAAAAAAATTTAAAAATAGGATAATGTTAAAAGTTATCATATTTAAAAAAATAAAAAACCTGCTGATAAACTTTTGAAGTGAAAGCCCCGCTACTGAGTATGTGTGTTAGCAACTAATAGATTTTCCTGATTGATGTTTTTAAAGCAAAGCTAAATGTCACAATGTAAATGAAGTGAATTATTTTCAATCTGTTTTGAAAGTATGTTTATTAAATAAACTTGTGAATATTATTAAATGTTTATTTTAATATTTTATCACTGGTCAGTAGATGAAATTGAAGTGGAAGAATTTCACCGTCTCAAAATTTGTACAGTAATTGATGTACATGTATGGAAACATAATCAATTCCTGGTAGTAGGCTATGTCTATTGTATGCAGGAATTCTAAAGAGGGGTGACAGTCAGATAAACAAAACTCAAGTTCTTTTAATGCAGCAGAATGTTTCAGCATGATGAACCGCACAATGAAACTGTTAAACCTACTGATGTTTCTTAAAAAAATCCTGAAATCTTTAGTTTGCATACACCTGGATTAAGTAATGGGTTATTGGAATAAAAGAGAAAGAGATTCTTGTCACTCTAGTGCCTACAGCTTGTCAAAGAGAGTAGTAATCTTCAAGAGTATAAATATGCTTTACCATTTTGGTAGTTGTAAAGTTGCATTACTAGTAAGCTTTTATTTCAAAGGAAAATGTAGTGCGAGCTATTAATAGGGAATTTTTCCCTTAATTTTTTCTCCCCTCTTCCTGCATTTTTGGATTGACTTTTTGGTGTAGAATAGGAGAAAAGGGATCAAATTTGCAATTTTATAGAAGTTTTGGGTAATACTATTACAGCAGAGGGATGGGGGTGTAAAATGTCTTTCTGTGGAGCAATCAAATCCCCGTAGCAAAAAAATCTAAGCCTTGAAAACCCTACAAGTTTATGATGAGGAGATTGCGAATGTGGTCCCCATTGTACCTAAAAAGATTGGAACCAACGGAGTGTTGCGCAAAAAGTTACAGCCTGTGATGTTACACCCATTTAACATTGAAGTCAATGGGCAAATAATTACTGGTCTGATTCCATATTTCAGTTTTATACAGAGTAGTATCCCTTAGCAATATGGCAGCCTCCAGTGAATGAATTTATGTTTTCAAGTTTAAAAGAATGAAATGAATGTAGTAGTCACAGTAGTGGCATAACTAATCAAAAACATGTAAGTTTCTAATTAGAAAGGGCATACATGGCTCTTGTTATAAGATCCCATCTTTAACTCTAAAAGGGAGTTACAGAACCATAAATAAGTAGATAACTTGCTCAGTCTCGACTTCTAGTCTTAACTTAATATCCAACATAGGAATTATTTGTCAATTTAAACTAACATTGATGTTGTGATCTAACCGGGAAAAGATGGGCGTTTGATATCTGATTATGTAAAACAAAATAAACATTTTACCGTACCATACAAGTCATTGCATGTCAACAGTGACGCTATATATTCTTATCTGGAGAGCATTAATAAATACTATCTGTCAGTCACTGTGTAGTCTGTAAAAATCAGACGCTAGAGATTGCCATTCGGTTGAAACCAGGGCCGGATTCACTATGGGGCACAGGCCCCATGCCCCCCCCCCACACATTAGGGCCCCCCCCCCCCAAAAAAAAAAATCTCAGTTGCCTCCCACCCCCTCCCCTAGAAATGCCACCATTTCATAGCACTCGCATGAATTGGTCCACTAAAATAACGCCAGAATGCGCAAAATTTTGTGGCAGAATTTTATTTTTTTCTTGGGGAGGTACTTCTAAATGGCTCCACACAAGTGCCTGAAACGCCAGAAAATCTTGTTTCCGGCCTACAATTTCTGACATTTCTAGAAAAATAAGGCGCCCCCCTCCCAGAAAATTGACAACCTTATAATATAAAATGAGTCGGTCGGTTTTAATGGTCTTACACCTTATCTAAACTTTCTTATCTCTTATGTGGAGGCTATCGGGCGCCACAACAGGTGCGGACACCAGGAGCAAATGCCTCTCCCAAAAAATTTGCTGCTATATAAAATACAAAATTGCTACTAAGATATCACCCCAATGTCAGAAAAACGTGTTTCCTGCATCATTATTTTTCAAAAATTTCTAAGGGAAGACCCCAGACAAGGGTGCCGCCCCGATAGGCGAAGGGCCTCTCCTATCACCTCTTTCTGGGTCGGTGCTTGACCCATCACATGACATTAAAGGGTTCATTTTGGTGGCCCTTATTCACATTTGACAGGACCTTGTTGGTCTTTGGGGGCGCCGCCACCAAATAAAATAATTAGAGATTCTCGTTTTGGTCGCCCTATCCACGTGGCCTTATGGTGTTTCGGACTAATTCTAGTTCAGAGGATAAGAAGTTTCTCATTTTGGTGTGCTTAACATCAAAATGAAAAAATAGCGCTTCCAAAATTGACATAAGGGTGCGAGGTTGATTGCAGCTCCAAGTGGGTGGAAAACACGTTTGTGACAGTCTAATTTTCAAAATTTCCAGACGCCCACCCCCACCCCATGTACACACACGCACCGCTCCGCACTCAGTAACTGGGGCATTATATTGGCGTCCCCAACAGTCTGCTGCCCCCCCCCCCACACTGTTACAATCCTACATATGGCCCTGTCCCAGACCCCATTGTTGGGTTTCGCGCCTTCGGCAATCGCGGTCGGTGATCAGGGGCCCCCCACATGTTCCAGGCCCAAGGGCCCCCACCATGGTTAATTCGGCGTTGGTTGAAACTTCTGGCATATTTCACCGAACATATAACTGATTAGAAATTACAGTAGAAGCAGAAACGATTGAATGTAAATCAGTTGATGTACATTTATATTACATTATTATAGGCATTGCAACCAATTTCTGTCAATTTCTAGGTCCAAGATATTAGGGATTTAGCTTCTTTAAATAATATTTGGAAAAATGCATTGACTTTACCATTGTCGTTATTAAAAAGCACATAAAAATATAAGTAGGCCCCTACCATATAATTGTGTTTAAAGTTGAAACACTGTTTCAAGTGCAATCAATGGGCTTTAGTTACCTGAAGTGAGAGTTAGGAGAACTTTTCTGCTTGCCTTTCCTATATTTGATTTCAGTAGGCCTTTATTAATATTAGATTTGTTTTTTATATTTTGGTCTGATTATTTTTGTTGGTCAACACTAGATACGTTTGTTTATTCTGACTAGGTTAGTTATGACCTTACAATTACAATTAGCATTTATGTAGTCTGTCTTAAATTTATGACCGATTTGACTGGATAGCTCGTAGCCACAAGTCATGACTAAAAGGGTTGTTTTCTTGAGTTAACTGTTTACGACAAGGAGTTAGTGTCAGCTTTATATCACAGCCCCCTAGCAAGTATATAAAAAATTTTGAAAGGGCTGAGGATGTGGCCAGCTAAGAAATCATTATTGTTGGCGAAATATTGTTATAAGAAATAAGTCAAATGTACACTAGAAATATTTTCTCAATTGTGAATTGTCATCCTTATAGTACAATCCTTTCTCTTTTTTTGATTGAGTTTTTGATTCTATTACAGATAATGGCAGCAACTACATTTCGAAGTATTGCACCAGTCTTATCAGGATTAAGAAACCTGAGATGTGTAAAATCTATCAGATTCAACCATTTGTTAGCCAGATGCACAGCACCAACTTTAAATTATACACCATCGACTATATTAATCCGAGATTATGCTACCAAGAAAGCTAAGAAAGAAAAAGGTAATTAACACTTGTTTACATCGAGGATTTCATTACAGGGCAGTTGTTTATTATGAAGCAGTTGTCGGAATAGCTGCCTTATCAAACACGGCTTTGACACAGATTTTCCCAGTTGATTGCCAAACGACTGCATTTTCACTCACATGCTCTGATAACGCAGAGAGAATACTCTAGGAAACATCGTCTTAAATACACTAGTAGCTGTTTTCCATGAGTATGTGTTTTGTTGTTATTCTATTCAGTTACTAAATGCCATTTAAAGAACATGCTCAGATATGTTGTTCCAAAAACAAGTCTCGGTAAATCATAAAATATAACAAACCATTACTTAGCTGAATATTTAATAAATTTGCGAGTTACTAAGATAAAGATAAAATTGGGTCATGTGTTAGGCAATTTTGAAGGTAGCAGATTGGATTTCAGGATTCATTCTTGCCCCAAGAAAATTACTGAACCATTTCATTTGGCTTTAACTTTTCAGGATGCTAATGGTTTGTAATGTGGTGATTGGAAATAAACAAAAACAGCTTTAGGATAGTAGACACGCCCTTGCTTGTAATACATGAATATAATATGTTAGTGCTTATTCAAATTCTTATCATTAAGAAGTACAACCAAACTTTTTAACATTACAGTGTCTCCTGTCTACCATTCTTGTACACTGGCACTATTAATATACTACCTGGCTATTTTTAAAACAGGGGTATTATAGTTCATTATTATCCTTAGTCTACCATGACAATAATATTGAATATTATTTCCATTATTTCAGCAGCTGGTAAAGTAGCCAAGAAGAAGGTAGTTGAATTAAGTGAAACTGATATGGAGGGTGTTTTAGATAAACAAAAACTAGAAAATGACATGAGATCAGTTTTAGAAGAATTACATAATCAGTTTTTACATCAGTTAACTTTACGCACAAATCCAGGTTGGTTTTGTTAACATTACCTTAAAAATAATTCAGTTACAGTCCATTTCATCAGTTATAGTCCACACCCCTGTTATGGTGCCTGTGAAAAACTTTGCAACTTTTGTTAACAAAAGAAAATGTTTCTGCTGGACACAAACTATAATGTCTCAAATAAGAAAATAGAACATTTGCTGTGGCATCATTCAAATAGGGGGGAGGGGGGGCTTGGATGGCCGAATAGTTAGCATAAAGCCTGTCATTGAGTCAACTTGCAGGGTTTCGATTCCCCAGGAGTTGGGTCGCCTTTCCAACCTTGTGGGGTTTCTCCTGGTGCTCCGGTTTACTCCCACTGCTAAAGACCTACGTGCAAGGGAATTTTTGATTAAAATTAAACCATATGTTAGTCATGAAATGACCTAGTTTGTGTCAAGTGGGCGTTAAACCCCATTTCTCTTTCTCATTCAAATAGTCAGTGTAATTGTGAATCAGTATAATATAATGTTTGATATAAGAGATGTATTTGTGAATCTTTATAAAATTTTGTACAGTTGTTAGAGAATCAATAGTTTAATATTTTAAGTATGTTTTTTTGAATCAATGTAGTATTGTTTCATATTGTAGGTGTATTTAAGGGATTGGTAGTAGAGACACCAGACGGAAAGTTTCCATTAAATAATATTGCACAAATAGTATTAAAAAATCCTAAGTTGTTATTAATAAACCTGTCATCGTCACCTCAGGTATGACTTCTTTATACACGATTTTATGGGGGTTGGATGACGAAATGGTTAGAGCATGCACGTTGTATCATAAGGTCTGTCAATGAAACAACCGACATCGTATCAATTCCCCGAATTATTGAAATAAATTGAACCATGTTAGTCCTGAAATGTCCTAACCATTACCGTAACACTACTGTATCTGTTCAAGTGTGCTGGATGTTTATCAAAAAGGTTTTCTGGTATACATTTTTCCCAATTAATCATTAGTAACATGGATGGATATATATTCACTTTGCTAATCGTGTTTAAGTTATTACAGTCAGAAATTCATTTTGTGGGCTGAATAATTAACATCCCATGTACTATTTGGTATCGTAGTTACAAGTGTCATTGTGTGGTATATTCTATATCATTGTGGTCTGAAACCTTATGTTTAGCAGACACAAGTTGTCTCCCTTATGTTGTAGTTCTTCTGCCTTGTGGAGTAAATCCGTATATTACACAAGATTCATGTTCTCCACATGCTTTTCATAGGCGTACGGGCAAATTTTTGACTGGGGGGGCGGTGGTGGTTGGTGCCCAAAAAATGTAGTTTTTACCAAATAAAAAAAAGTTTTATTTGAGGCCCATGACAGGCTCTACAATATCTCTTGTGATGATTGATGAAAGTTCTTCATTTCTTAATCATCAATAAAAAAGAGAACTAAATTTTATTTACTTGTAATAATATACACAACTAAAACAGTTGTTTATGTAACTTTAACTCGTGGCTTACTGTCATAGGCGTACGGGCTAGATGACAGTTACAGAGGCAGAACCCGAAATGCCGGGAAAAAAAATCGGTTTTACAGACAGCGGCGGCGCCGGTCTTCCTCGAGAGGCGAAGAAGCGGAGTTTAGCTTGTATGGACCCCCCCCTCCTCAGAAAATTTTGGAATATTTTACGACTGCAAACTCCTTTTCCTGCTATTTCAGCAGTCGAACAAAGCAACTTAAACGTGGTCTAATATAGCCTAATTCCAATCAATTGTTTACAGTCCTCAGAGACGGGACCGTTTGGAGAAAATTTAATTGCTGCAAACACGTTTTCCTGCTAGTCCACTCTGTAAATACAGCAAGTTCAATTTGGTCCAATATAGCCTACCTGGCTTACCCGGATTCCAAACAACCAATAAAATGTCGCACTGTCCTCGAAAAAAGTTTTGAAAATTTAATCACCGCAATGGTCACTCATCAGACTGCATCTGCATTCTCAAATAATAACCGATCCCCGAAAAATGTCGCACAAAGTACAATGACTCCAGACAAAATGTTTTAATCCATAGCCAACTTAGTACAACTTCGTGATATTAAATTACAAAAGAAAGTAAAATTAGTGTCTTATTACGGCCTCGATTTCGGTTGGGGAAGCAAAACTAGAAATGCCCGAAAAAAAATCAGGTTTATAGACAGCGGCGCCGGTTTTATTTGAAAGGCGAAGAAGCGGAGCTGACCTTGTGTTGACCCCCCAAGAAAATTTTGGATTATTTAACGTTCGCAAACGTGTTTTATTGCTATTCCAGCCCGTAAAATTAGTGTTTGCCAAGTAGATGAAATAAAAACAAAATTTCACTTTACCCATCTGGCTGAAAAGTCAGCTTGCCTGAAAGTTAGGGGGCGGGTGCCCCACCCCCTACCTCGTACGCCTATGACTGCACTCCAAACAATAGAGAGTTTGAGTCTTAAGATTTCTATTTAAATGCCTAACTATAGACACTCTGAATTTAAATTCACTGTTAAATTGGACACATTCGAGAACATATTTTTTTCTACAACTTTTACAAAGTACAAATCAATTGTGTGCCCAAATTTTCCAAGCATTTGGTGCCCAAAATGGGGGGGGCGGCCGCCCCCCCCAGCTTGTACGCCTATGATGCTATTCTCATATAAATGACCAAAGATGATAAACCCTATCGCTTCCTTTCCTTGTGAAATACTAACAGGATAATAGTATATCATCTCTATGGTTGCTCTGAGGTGTAAGATCTGATGATGTCTTCAAAGATATAAAAGCTTTCTTGTATAATAACTAACAGTTTGATATATTATGTTCAGATTCAAATTTATATACATATTTACTGTCTTCAGTATATATCAGCTGCTCAAGAAGCTATAAGAAAATCTGGAATGAATGTTAATCCACAGATCGACAGCACTACAATATTTATAGCTTTACCCAAGTGAGTTGTTATATATTCGTGTGAATACTGGTATTTAATTTTTCTAAAGGGTCTGTTATTGAATGGTACCCTATGATTAAATTTAGTTCTTTGCAACATGTGGATTTATGTAGTGTTCAGTGCACATTTTTGTGGAGTTGATGCATTGAAAGATTACTTGATAATAAAAAGTGATGATAAAAAGAGATTTATCCTAATTTGTCCAAAAATAATGTTTTGTAAAAGTGATCATGAAATATGACGCCAAAGTTAGACATTAAAATACTATTTTTATACCCATTATTGTAGTTTTGTTTTAACTTATTCTTTATTGTATTTCCATTTTTACTTTTTCTTTGTCCTGACGTTGGCCCAGTTAGTGTAGAAAAGTAGGACTTAAGTCCCATCCCATTCAATTTTGTTATAATAGTCTCTATTTTATTTACAGCGTAACTAAAGAACACAGAGAAAACTTAGCCCATAATGCTAAAACAATAGGCGAAAAGTCAAAAGTCAAATTACGAGATGTGCATGGAAAATATGTGAGAAAAATAAGAGCATGTAAAGACAGCCATTCAGAAGATTTAATACGTGATTTACAAGAAATGGTGGGTTATTTGTAATAAATATATATATATTAATGTCTGAAGACGCCTATAGAGGGCAGACAGCTAGCTTACATGATTTAATGTATGTCAGAATGAAGTGAAGTAGCAAAGTGGAGAATTTTATACCTGGACGTATTTTTTAATTGATATATACATTTAAATGTTGTGGATATCTAGTGTCTTAATTAATCAATTAAAATTATTATTTTAGGTATTAGATATGATGCATTCTCATAATCAAAAGATTGATGCACTGGTTCATGCAAAAAAGAAAGAATTACTTGGTGAAAAATAGATTTTTTCTTGCTAACCTGTATAAAGTTTATATAATTTCGGGCAATGTGAATATAATTATCTTGTTATTAGTGCTACTAATCATGATGAACTGACTTAAAATATTACTGGAAGATTATTGTGTGAAAATGGACTGGTCAATTGTTAGAATATTAGAAGAATACAGTAATGACTGGATATTAATAAACTACAGTTGGAAATGTTATTCTTATTGCCTAATTGGCAAACTAAAGAAGGAAATCTAATCTGGAAGTAGACAGATCACCCATACACTAGGGACCGGGTTTCGTCCACATTTTACCATCTAGAATCTTATACATATCAAAGTATTAAAAGACTGGAAACATATATGCTCCGTTATAAATGTATGGATGTAACAAACATTTCATGAAGACAGCTTAAAGTGGGGGACAGACGAGCATATTTTTTCGCCCGATCGCAACGATTTTTAAAATGGCTCGAAAAATACGCCCTTGTGCCCCTTCAGAGCGATGACGATTCTGTACGCCGAACCATTCGCCCGATAAATCGCTCATATCTAGCATGTTAGATATTTACGGCTGAATATTTTACGCCGGCGATCAAATTCGCTCGTCTGCCCGGGTCCGGCGTATTTTGTCGGGCGATTCCTTTATATAAACCAATCATCGACATCGTTGATATCACATGATCTCAAAATGGCTACCTTCACTCCTGAATCGTGGAGTCTCATAAAAGAAGAAGAATTTGTTACTCTTTGGTGTGAAAGGGGTTGTCTTTTTGACATCAAAATGCCTGAATAAAGGGATCGCGTGGCTAAAGACTGTGTCATGACAGAAATAGCTGGAAAATCGCTATGACTGGTAAAAAACGGACGAGGGAGTGGGGAAAAGGCTTGGAAATATTGAAAACTTGGAGAAGTTTGATATTGTACGCTCTTGAGAAAATCGCTATGTGTGCCCGTTCGTTATTGGCCTTAAAAAATCACTGGCGTATTTCAATCGCTGCGATCGGGCGTAAAAATACGCTTGTCTGTCCATACCTTTAATGGTTTCTTAAAAGTGCTGCAGAATAATAACCTAAATTAGCAAAATACTGAAAATGGTATATGTGTATACAAAGTTTCAAATGGAAGTTTTGACAGTTTATGAGATATGTTCTAGAATATTAATTGTATACCTTAGAAACAAAATTGAGACACACGAAGATGATTTAGATATTCCTGCTTAAAACATATTGATTGGTGCAGGCTAAGGTTGAAGAAATGATCCAATCGAATTTGTCCTTAGAACATACATACATTTAAAAGTATATTAGCATTTTTAATATATTGATTATCTAAAAGAAAATGAAAAATTAAAAAAAAATTATTTAAAAAAGTAAAAGGGTTGAACAAATGACCTAAGGTAATATCTTTAAAACATACATACATCTAAAAGTATATAAGCATATTTAATAAATTGATTCTCTAAAAGAAAATGAAAAACTGACTCTTAACTTGATAATTTTTTTAAAAACATCAAGATGATTGTGATTCGTAATTCAATCTGACTTATCAACACTTCAAATTAGTAAACAAACTTAATATCCATTTAAGATTTTTAAAAAAATCAATTCATTCCATCATCAATCATCATCAATCAAAATAACTTAGCTCTTGATTTAAAATTCTACTTTAAGAAATATCACATGTTTGCTTCATCTTGATGACTGTATCTATTTTTTGTCTCGTTTAAATATAGCTTTTTCCAAACCCATCATTGGTGCCTCAAAGGCCAGTGATACCATAAATGCTATTGCATAAGAGGCCACCATGCCGCCAAAGTAATAGTAAACCTGAAGAGAGGACAAATCACATAATCAGTTTGATTTTAAAGTATGTAAAACATTTCTAGGGTACACTTTATTTGAATATAACAATGGTTTCAATACTAGGAACTAAAATGTGAATTCCATGTGCAAATGCACATAAAAATTGGAAGCACCTGATCTTAAAAGAGTGTAGGGAGTATATAATCTTTAGTGTTACCCTGCCTTGCTAAATTTGATTGCATCAGTATTCAGTAACCTTTTGGTCTCAAATATCAAATATATTTTTTTGTAAAAGTTTTAATAAAACTTACCATACCAACATCATACAAATATAATGGTTTTCTATTACTATAAAAAAATGAAAACAGGACCAGTGGATGAACTAAATAGGCACAGTAAGATAGTCGACTCAATGGTATAAATCCTTTCCATGATAATATAGTGTTCACAAAACCTGTAACAGCAAACACAAAGTATTACACAAATACACTATAGTAAAAGACCACATTTGTACATTATTAAAGTCCCATGTGTACTTTATGCAGTCAAAAAAATTACTACCAATATAAATAAGAATACTACATCAGTGATGCAGGACAGAGGGCCTGACAGGGAGAGCTGTCCAGTCGTTCGGATGGGACGATATAAGAGTTGGCTCATAGCAAATTGTAAGGCATATGCCCATCTTCATTAGCCCAGTTCAGAGGATGTTAAACCCCATTTCATTTTATTTCAGCAGTTCTATGATGAAACCTTTATCCTTGTCCTTTGCAACTATCTGAAACTCTGTGACACTTTCAGTTTTCATACAGTCCACATATTCCATGTTGTGTGGGTGTCTGGATAACCATGTCTATATACTTGCCAAAGTTATAGTCAGAAAATGATATTCTGTTAAAAAGTTAACCTCAATTACCTATTGGTCATTTCAGAACATCCTAATACCTAAACTATATATTGTCACATTAATTCTTTTATTTACTGTGTCTTTGGGGCCATAACTCTTGTAGTTATACAAGATTTTGTGGTTTTCTCCTACCAAATGAAAATAGATTTGGACCGTTGATGTGATCAAAGATGTATTGAATATGCATAACAGTCTAGTCCAAATTATTCAAGGGACATGTTTTACCATTAGACATATTTGTCTGGTACACTAAATTTTACCTAAATTCAGAGGTCAAAATTTATAAATAAATATTACTACCTCCATAACCAGTAGTACATGCGATCACCACCCATGATACACATGCTCCCCATACAGTTCTATGTACAGCATTATAAAATGCACCAACATCTTTTGTTGCTACAGAACCATTGGCATAGTCATATAAACCATATACAATGGCTAGAGCAGATGCAGCAGCTACAAGCCATATTATCATTGCTGTTATCTGAAATACAGAAGTAATCCAAATTTTATTAGCCAGCATAAGTGACTCTTTTGATGGTGGGCATATAAGCAGTGGTGGCCCCAGGATTTGGGTGGTGAGGGGGGGGGGGGGAGACGACATGGCTCTGAAAATATTTTAGAATTGGAGTATCAATTTCATAAGCTACATCACTCTAACTCAAACAACTGTGGACGGATGTCCGGAAATCCAGGCGGACAGGGGCGACGACAATATACATCCACATTAAAATGTGGGTGTATAAAATTGATAACTGGCATTTAGAGATAGAGATCTTGGGGGGTACTAACCACTGCATATAATTATAAGAAGCAGTGATTTATATAGTTCTTGAAAGCTTATGAATTATAAGGAACTACAATTTGAAAGAGTAATGCAATGTAGTTTTCTCAAAAATCAGCCATGGGGTATCACCCATGAACAACTTTGGCTAAGATGCTCAAATTTGATAGGGACCAATAATACAATTCGGTATTGAGTGAGCATGAGTACAGGAGCTTAAGATCAGTAGTAAACATCTTGACCCTAACATTAACTATTCCAGAACATTTTATGGATATCAGTGAAGATTTGAACTCTGTAGCCTACTATAAATAGGCAACGAGAAAGTGCGGACAAACCGGGTCAACGACAATCTAAAAATATTAACAAACCTTTCTCATTTTGATTTTTTGGGATGTGATATAAAGGATATAACCAGCTGCTATACCAGCAATATATGGCCCCATTCGACAATATGGAGCATAATAATAATCATTCATATAAGCCACAGTATCTCTGAAAAATCAAACACATTTAAGGTCCTACTTTCAATTTTATATCTATCATCTGATATTTATGAATTGAGCACACTGACATGAGATATGTAAATGATCAGAAATCTGTGGACTGTTATTCTTCTGAACACATCTTGATTTATAAGATCACCCAATCTGTTTCTGTTATTCTTCTTCGAGTACCAGTAATCACTAGATCTACATGATTCGGCCTGATAATGATTGTAACTTCAACTTCATACTGTCCTTAATGGACGCAATATTATTACGTCCATTAGGGACAGTATACAAAAAATACAGATACATTAACATACATGCATACAAAAATACATTTGACATGAAATGCTTTATGGGGATAACATGATAAAAATAATGAAAATATAATGAGATAACATATCCATGTACCATTTTGATGATACCAATGAAAATCAACAATGAAAGTATGACAATGAAATGAAAATATGGAGTAAAATTATACATAATATGATATCAAATATAGGGTGAGAACATTTAGCCAAAAACAAAAGAATAAGACCCAACAGATACATCCCTTTCCTTAAAAGCATGGTATGTGTACATTGCTACTGCCTTAGCAAGGAAATCTGGTGGTTTAAAAAGAATTCCAAAAGTTAATTGACTAGATGGTATTAAAGTGTAGATATATCTCAAGCGCAGGTTTCATATTAGGAACACTGTAACAGAAAATGGAATTTATCTTTTCAACGGTAGAAAGAGATCATTGAGTGAATAACCTTTGGCCAGGTGGAATATTCTTGTATCTCCCTCCCTCAATTGCCAGATTAAATAGTAGTATTGACTGATTTTACTTTATATACTCTGGGATAAATAGCTATAGCTTATAAAAAGTTTTCTACTTACTGTCCCTCCATCTGGTAGGTTGGACCTGGTGCTATATGTTCCAACCTGCTCACAAGACCAGTGGTCAACCAGATGGCAAACAGAAATGCAATCAAAACAATAGAGCCCCAAAACATTGACCTAGAAAATAAGATAAACAAATGTTTTAATGCATGCATCTATAAGAGGCTGCTACTGCTAAGACAGTTTTGTGAATATGTTATTCCAATACATATACACATCGTACATGTGGTTAGAACATATTCTGTAGAATTGAATTCTGTAAAATTGAATTTTCACTGAATTGGTCTGTAAAAATATACCTTCAAGTTTTAACCAAGATCATTTCCAGAAGATTAAATTTTCACTGATTTTGAGTCCATATAGGCCCATAATTGAGTAAAAATAAAACTAACAAAATCTGATCAAAAGTAATTTGATCTGCTATATACAGCAGTTTGCCAACCTTCAGTCAAATACCTCAAAAAAAATAATTCATGAAAACATAATTTCTATTGTTTCTTAATTCAAATCTAATGAAACTCGGATATATACAACAGTAAATCCAACCTACAATGAAATACAACAGAGCTTAACCTAAAACAAATTTTGCAAAACAGTAAGTGGAATCACAAAAAAAAATGTGAACTTGATCTGTAACTTAACTCAATACAAGAGTGTACCAGTTTTCAATACACTGACATTTCTTGTATCAGCAGGGGTGGATTTTTAGCTCATTCCATTCTATTGAAAAATTTCCTCTGGAAGATGCCTTGCAGTACAGACAACCCCACTGGATTTGGAAAAAAACTTACATGAAGAGAGGAACCAACATCAACGGACTCAAAACATAAAACTGCATGTCATTGGCCAAGTACCATGCCCAACCAAAACACTGAAATATATACAGATATAAAAAAATAAGTACTTAGACTATGTATAGTAAGTACTGGGGCACTGCAGTACTGGTAAACAAAACCGAATTATGCAAACCTGCAGACAAGACACAAACTACACTGAAATTGCAACTAGATATGTATGTAAGTTTTATTAATAATGACAAAGTACAGCATGGCGCTCTATTTCAATTCTCAGACAACTCAATATTTAGTACCCCTTGGCTGGATCTCTACGATGTGTACTAGGGGTGTTACGTCCATTTCAATCTATGCTGATTTAGCGACTATTGATCATCCATCTGTGTTTTATTTCTTTATAATACATAATATCATTTAGCTAGAATGTGTTTAGTAAATCAAAGTTTTGGATTGTCAACTTACTTGATGGCTGTTTTTAACCAAGTTGTTTATATACAGCAAATTAGTCCACCACGTATCACGACATTCATTTATTTCCATACCTTTTTGTGGCCATACTGGTCCATCACCCATGTAACGCACTAAACAAACATCTATCATTAATACCATCATATAGACTGGAGTTAATCTATTAATATAATAAACATCTATCATTAATATCATATAGACTGGAGTTAATCTATTAATATAATAAACATCTATCATTAATACCATCATATAGACTGGAGTTAATCTAATAATATAATAAACATCTAGCTATCATTAATACCATCATATAGACTGGATATAAAAACATACATCTATCATTAATACCATCATATAGACTAAAGTTAATCTATTAATTTAAATAAACATCTATCATTAATACCATCATATAGACTGGATATAAAAACATACATCTATCATTAATACCATCATATAGACTAAAGTTAATCTATTAATATAAATAAACATCTATCATTAATACCATCATATAGACTGGATATAAAAACATACATCTATCATTAATACCATCATATAGACTAAAGTTAATCTATTAATATAAATAAACATCTATCATTAATACCATCATATAGACTGGATATAAAAACATACATCTATCATTAATACCATCATATAGACTAAAGTTAATCTATTAATATAAATAAACATCTATCATTAATACCATCATATAGCCTGGAGTTAATCTATTAATATAATAAGAGAGAGAGAGAGAGAGAAATGGGGTTTAACGTCCACTCCACACAAGCTAGATCATCTGGTTCACTTTTATCTCCATAATTTGCTTGCACGTGGGGGACTATAGCAGTGGGAGGAAACCAGAGGACAGGAAGAAAACCCACGAGGTTGGACAGGCGACCCTACTTCTTGCAACGTACAAACGGGGATTTGAAACCACGCCAGTTGACTCAATGACGCTTTATGATAGAGCGCGCTTACCATTCAACCATCCCCCCCCCCCAATTAATATAATAAACATCTAGCTATCATTAATACCATCATTAGACTGGATTTAAAAACATACATCTATCATTACTACCATCAAATAGACTGCAATCAACTAATTAGTAAATATCACAATGTATAGTCTTCTTCAGTGAAATCTAAATGAATGAGTATGATTATATGCCTGTCAAATTCTAAAGAGGACATCACAGAAATTAATACTTTTTATATTTTGATTCTTTGCTAAAACATATTTTCAGAATTTTATAGAATTTATATCTTATCAAAGATTTACGATATGGAACTTACCTCCAAAATCTATGAAAATAAAACATAAACCAATTAATTTTTCCATTATTTCTCTTCATCTCAGTTAAAGCAACATAAGCCACCAACAGACCACTAAATTATACAAATAAATTAACTTAATTTAATAATTATGTTTTATAAAAATATGTATGTGCACTATAATGTAAATTCCAAGATTAATCAAGAAAATAAAACTTACACATTGCCAGACATTAAAAATATGTCTATGTGCACAGGATGTCATATGTACAGGATGCCAATGCAGCAATGACTATCACAAACTGTGTTAAGGTTTTTTGTAACCTAAGCAATAACTCCATTTAAAATGGACGAGGAGCTCTGAATTTCTGAATAACTCGGCATAAAATAAATCTTGGCTGTTTCATTAAGAGAGCTTCCTTCTTAAGGCTATAGATGAACAATTTCAACAAGTATCAAAACAAGAATTACAGTATAGGTGGGCCTATCAATATGCCTGATGCCTAAAAGTGATGTCCCAACCTACATCCAAGGCTAAATAATTAATACCGGAGTAGAAATATCATATCAGTGATATCAAATTTATACAAAGTTTTACATATTGTTAGAACTTATTTAAAATAGACTTACCTTAATGTAAAGAAAGAATCAACTGATACCAGAGCATTAACTATAGCAGAAAACGACTGTCTTGATAAACAGCTCAACAAATACGGATATACGTTATCTTAAAAAACAATACAATATGGTATTATAATACAATACAGAAATTGGTGTTTTTCTTTTGGCTCAACTAATATGTTAATCAATTTTCAATGTCTTGTTACTAATCTTTTTGAGTGAAATATACAATTCATATTGGCTACTTTTTTGCTCCATCCCGGCCAATGAGGACGCGCTATGAAGGAAATTTTCCTTTGACAGGGTCGCTACAGCCTACTCATATATTCAATTTCAGATGTCAAGAGTTCTTTTACATGAACACCAACAAGAACATAGGACCTTGATCAATCCTATTTACCATCAAAGCAACATATCAAATTTGGTTGGAATCCATTGAGTGGTTTAGGACAAGAAGTGGTTACAAAGAGGACATTTTTAATAAAACTGAATACTGTACTAAACATAGGCGTACGAGCCAGGGGGGCAGTTGCCCCTCTAACTTTCGGGCAAGCTGAATTTTTGAGCAGACGTGTAAAGTTAAAAAATTTGTATTTCATTTACTTGGCAAAATAAAGTGCCCGAAATCTAATAAAACACTAATTGTACGGGCTTGAATAGCAGTATAATATTCTGAAATTTTCTCAGGGGGTTCCACACAAGGTCAGCTCCACTTCTTCGCCTTGGACTGTAAACCCTATATTTTTTCGGTCATTTCTAGTTTTGCTGTCCTAACTGTCATTGAGCCCTAATAAAACACTAATTTTACTTTTTACTAATTTTAAGTTGCCCAATAAAAAATGTTAAACAAACCTGTAATATACATAGCAAAGGCAAAAGTATGTCCTAGTATCACCCATGACATGCTGAGAAAACGGATTCCATGTACTGCTCTTAAGGAATCCTTAGGTTGATTTGTGTTCAGTATTTTGGCACCATTAGTGTAAACGGAGAAAGCCAGGATTATTTTAGCTAAAGTACCTTAAAACAATACATAAGCTACATATTACCATATGTACATTAGGGATCAAGTATGCTATTTATTTAATGAAATAAAATTGGGTTTAAAGGTGCCTAACCTCTAACTTGATATTTTCCAATGATGATTTTGTTATCTTCCAAAATTTAAGACACAAGGGACATTTATTTTATAATCAGTACATGAGTCGAGTACTCTATGGTTTCGGGTGCATTTATAATGCTTATTATCTGTCTCACCATGCTGTGAACAAACCCTACTTTGAAAGAAAAGCATATCCTATATTACAAAAGAGGAAGTAATTAGTAGTGGCTGATTCAAAAACGACAAAATAGTAATGGAAAAAAAACCTGTAGAATGGACCAAGCAGGAGTAAACCACTGCCTTTAATTTAATATATTTGATTAAAAATTATCAATCATGTTTTATAAATCACTTTATATACGTTCAAGTTACATTAATATGTGCTTTGAGACCCTTTTTAGAGCCATCTTACTATTTTGCATGGGCGGTCACATACGGGTAGTACGATTTACCCAAATCCACCCAAATCTACCCAAATTCACCATTAATTCAACTTATAAGACAATAATTTATATCGTTATTTGCCAAATTATTGTCATACGTCTATTTAATTTACAGTTGTAACGTTTTGATGTCAAAAAGCCTCTCAAAATGCGATTACCAAGCAAGTTTTGAAGTAGTAACCAAGGGACATAACTCGTTTATTGCACGAAATCGCTTGTTTGGAAATTGCATTTTGAGGGATATATTTTAAACAAAAACCTTACGATTTTAAATTAAAATGCAAATTTGGCATAAAGAACATTATATTATCAAATATAGATAAACATTATTATTATATGAGTTGAAATATGGTGGATTTGGGTAAATCGTGCTACCAGTCACATTATGGTTAATTGTTATTTTAATCTGTAATATATGTGCCACCACAGTGTCTTATCTTTTATCTTATCCAAATAACTAGACACCCTTCACTATCAGGACCTGCATCCTACATCAGGCAGAAAAATTGTGAGGAAAACTTTCTAATTAGAAAACACCCAATATAAATTCTTGCTCAAACAATTTTAAATCAAAATGTAATTTAACATTGTTTGAGCAAGAATTTATATTGGGTGTTTTCTAATTAGAAAGTTTTCCTCACAATGAAGATCTCCAAACCACTTGCGTCTTTATGAGAAAAGTGTCAGCCTTTGGTTGGACACAAAACGTTATTCATTAAAAAAAAATTAAAAACACCATAACTTAAATTACCTTGTTCAGTTTGTGTATTTTCATTGTTTTTAACTACTATGTGATCTGTTGTTGAATTAGCAACATTATCGTCTGATACAGAAGAATGGTTTAACAAGGAACTTGACTCATCTAAACTAGTTTTGTTTGTACTTCCATATTCATTCTTACTGACAAAGGTAGGTATTTTCATATTAGGGTCTGACTTAATAAAACGTAGATATAAGTCATAACATGTTCCAATAACCAGGAAAATTAGAAAAATTGAAAGAATGCATCTGTAATAGAAATATAAATATGTAAATGAATTGGGGTTTAACGTCCTACTGTAATGCACCTAACCTGGACTAATAGAAGATTGGCATACGCCATACAGTGTGCTATGAGGGAATTTTTGCCCGGGCAGCGCTACGGCCTACTCTTATATCGAATTCCAACTGCCAAGAGATCTTTTATGTGCACGCCAATGTGTACACGGGACCTCGTTTTTTCATCCCCTCCAAATGACTAGACAGCTGTCCTTGTCAGGTCCTCCATTCTGCATCACTGACAAGGGAAAACCATGCTGGAGAATCGGGATAACTTTTCTCGGCCAATGCAGACTAGCAAACTAGCACCTTACCCACTTAGCCACATGATCCCCCTAAATATATGTATGTTTGCCATTGTTCACATCATGAATCTACCCTACATAAAGTACAACTGTTTATAAATGTTAGCCCTGTCTTATTATTGATCATTTACATATACAAGCACGTCAACATTATAATCTTTATGTCAATCAGATGATAATTTTGACAGCTAAACATCGTCTGGCAGCAAGGCAGAGGGGAGGGGATAGAAGGGAAAATAATCATCTGGCAGCAATAGGTTTCTTCTCCTAATGAACATCAACATTGCCATAGGCGAAATAGCTCGATGACAGTTAGGTAGGAGGGCAGAACCTGAAATGCCCCAAAAAGTTTCCCGTTTACAGACTGCAGCGACCTTGTATCCCCCCCTCCCCCCCAAAAAAAATTTGGAATATTTGACGGCTGCAAACACGTTTTCCTGCTATTGCAGCCGGTGAACAAAGCAACTTCAAAGTGGTCTAATATAGCCTAATTAAGGTGGCTGACTCGAATTCCAATAAATCATTTACAGTCCTAGAAGACGGGACCGTTAGGAGAATAATTTAACTGCCGCAAACACATTTTCCTGCTATTTCAGCCAGTGAACAAAGCAACCTCAAAGTGGTCTATTATAGCCTAATTAAGGTGGCTGACTCGAATTCCAAATTTAACTGTCGCAAGCGCGTTTTCATGCTATTTCAGCCGTTAAACAAGCAACTCCGAATAAAGTTGTTGAATATAACCTTATTAAGGTGGCTGACTCAAATTCCAATCAATTGTCCCCGAAGACGAGACTGTTAGCAAAAAAGTTTTGAAAAAGTTACTGCCGCAAACGCGTTTTCCTGCTATTCCAGTCTGTGAATACAGCAACTTCAATTTGGTCCACTAGGCCTATACCTGGCTGATTCGAATTCCGAACAACCAATCTATCGTCGCTCAGTATGGAGGCCTCACCCTCCCGGATAAAAATTTTAAAATTTAATCACCGCAAATGCAATTTCTGCTTTCCAACCATCCAATCAGACTGTTGCATCTGCATTCACAAACAATAATCGATGCCCGGAAAATGTCGCACAAAGAAGAGTGGCTCCAGACAAAATGTTTTAATCCATAGTCAACTCCGTACAAATTCATGATATTCAATTACAAGAAAAATAAAATTAATAGCTATTTTCGTGCAATACCATTTTTGGGGGCATACCTATCATAAGTGAGCTTCGGACATTTTTTTTGGCATGCAGTGGACAAGAAAAAGACGAGAAAATGCTTTTCGGGCAGTGTGAATCTCATAGAAATAAGTAAGTTATATTTTTTCTCTTTGCGTTAAAGGGCCTAAGTCCGTAACTCAAAATCCTCCAGATTCGTCGACATCGAAAACAAGAATTATTGGTCAATTTAAATCAACATTGATGATGTAAACTTACCGAGAAAAGATAAGTTTCTGATATCCGATATTTAAGATAAAGTATCGTGTACCATAATGCGCTTCAGCCCCAGTTGTAATAAGAGACTAGAAGGACAAGCTAGACACATTACCTACACCAAACCAGACAGCACATGTAGACTGGAATAACCAGACGCTAAAAAAGTGCACACGATTGAGACTGCATGGCTTATTTCGTCGAATAAACTGATTTAAAATTCGAGTAAAAAAGGAAACCATTGAATGTAAATCAGCTTATATACATTCATATTACAGTATTCTATGTGTTGCGACCCACTTTGGTCAATTTCTAGGCCCTAAATGTTAGCGATTTAGCTCCTTTAATAGAAAAAAAAAGGTCGTCAGATTTTTCATTGCCCAAAAATAATATTTTGGGGGGACACGCTTATGGACATTGCATATAAATTTCAAGTCACTTTGGGAGGAGATAGAGGGGATAGAGGGGGAAATAATTGTCTGGCAGCTCTATAGGTTTCTTCTCCTTACGAAAATTAACATTGCATCCAAATTTCAAATCACTTTGATGATAGGCTATTTTAAAAAAGGGTTCTCCAAAGCAATGATTATGAGAAAGAAAATATAATAATGATTGGGAAATGTGAACTGAAGATGTTTTCTACAGCAGTTTTTATAATGACTCACATTGCAGCAGTAGCTTTACTGTCAAGAGGTAGATTTCTTTCCTGGCATGTGACACCTTGCATTGAAAATGATGTAACATTGAATCCCATTAGTACTGTAATCAGAAAAGTAATGTAATAAATGTAACAGCAATAATGAATGAATGAAATAAACAGGGGCAACGGCAAAATAATATGTCCACATGAAAATGTGGGAGTAAAAAAATAGATAATCGAGACGTTTTTATCATCCTTACAACGGTAGCAATGACAATCGAATTTACACTGTTTTTCCAGCGGCCATAATTATCTATTTTTTTACTATTACAGCAAGCACTGTCAGCTTGCATCTTTAACTTGTACTTAAAATTTCAAATATACAAATGAAACGGAAATTTTTTTTTTTTGAAAAATATATTTAAATGTTAATATAAATTTATTTGACTTACGTCCGTTTATTAGTAGTTGTATATCTGTATTACTACATGTATCTGGTATACACATTCCTAGCACTGGCACAGTTGAAGGTAAAGTCCCAGGTGCTGGTGGCTTTGTATTCTGAAAACAAAAATATTACATTGGAAACAAAGACAACATTCTCTCCATGAACATTCTCAGTTCTCCTATTATAGTATTTGGATCAATTTTGCCAGTATGATTCCTAGGACTATATATAGAGCTGGTTCACTAACCACACAGTAATGGGGTTGATCCCGGGGTTGCCAAGAAATATCCAGCAAGGTTTCCCTTGTCAGTAGTGCAGGATGTCTACTTGTTTGGAAGGTTTGAATGAAAAACCAAGGTACAAATTGGTAGTGCAAGTAAAAGATCTATTGGTAGTTGGAATTTCAAATAAAAGTGCTCTGAGAAATGAAATTTCAATTTCCGATAGGCGATGCGTCTAGATTTGTTACAGACATCAGATGTATTTATCTCAGAATTGTACGGTAATATAGTACTTACCTGTAATCCTGTAATTATAACAACAAAATCAAAAATAAGTTTATGGTACGAGTTTTATATACATCAGAAGAATATATCAGAAAACTGTGGTGGTATATCTTAGTCAATTATGACAACGAAAATAAATAATAAATTTATAGTACCGATTTTAGTAAAGAACCAAAACAATATTTTCCTTCAAAACCTCCAGCATATTCTGTCTTGTTTATAGCCATTACAGCCACACATTCCTCATAATCTCCCAGCCAGTTGATGGCACCACGTAATATTGCAGCATCAGGTTTACCAAATGCATCTAACACTAAAAAAAATACAAATATGATGTAGATATTTTTTACATGAATACATCGCACAAAATGAATAAATCTGGGAATAATCTAAAGAATCTACCAGGTTGGGTGGGTGTACCTTGAAAGCCCCATGAGGTTAGGCCTTGTCACATATATGTGTGCAGGATAGAATCAAAGATAATGACAGGCCTTTTGATCTACAGCATGTTCATCAGAGAAATAAGTCACCCAACCACACATGCGTATACTGATAGAGAATAAGCTTTACTTCAATTTCCAAATTTGGCGGATCAAGGTCATTAAATCTGAAAGAGTATATTTTCCATGTCAAGAGAATTTTAACTTTAGTTACTAGTTAGTTGACATTAATTTTCTCGGTGATAAAGGACAGTAACTCTGAAAGCTTTGGTTAGAAATAAGTGATGATCAATATGATAATTAATTAACTTAAGAATACATTCATGTAGCCTACTAAATTAGTTGCATGATAACATTAACTGGCCCGCATCCACAATCATATTCAACACTAGGCCATGATTTATACATCAATGGATAACCTCAGAAGCTACCCAGACAGCCACTGAGCTTTGGCCCTACTATGGCCCACATCTGGCAGCATCTGGCTGGATGTGGCCCACGGGCGATAGTATTGGTAACACTTGGCAACTATTGGCTCACTACTGATGAATTAAACTTTTTTTTGTAACTGGTATCTAAGAATATCTTGTCAGTTTGTTTAAAAGTTTAAAATTTTTTGTTATATATTCGAAACATTTAAAAATAATATTATTCGAGAAGTTTGTCATATCTGGGCCCACATCCAACTGGCCAAATGTCTCAAAATATTATTTTCGGCTCAGAATATGACATCTAGTTTCCAGTAGAATTTTCCCTTGTTCTAATATTAGTTTAATTACGAATAAAAATTAAAGTCTTAAAATAAGACGTGTGTGTGCAACTTCGTATTAACCATGGTGGGGTCCCTGTGGCCTTGAACATGTGGGGGGCCCCTGATCACCGACCACGGAGCGCTGAAAGCGCGAAGCCCCGCAAGAAGATTTTCAGAAATTGGAGGCCAGAAAAGTGATTTCCTAGCATTTCAGGCACTTGTGTGGAGCCATTTAGAAGTAGCTCCCCCAGAAAAAAATAAAATTCTGCCACAAAATTAGCGCATTCTGGCGTTATTTCAGTGGACCAATCCATGCGATTGCTATGGAATGATGGCATCTCTAGAGGAGGGGGCTGGACGCAACTGAGATTTTTACGGGGGCCCTCTAATGTGGGGGGCCCTTGGGGTGTACATTAGCTAAGGGCCAGATCTGGCTCTGACTTAGTCCAGCTCTGGGCCAGACTAGCTCTGACTGGGCCACATCGGCCGGCCCAGATAGTTTAACGATACAAGATAGTAACTAAGCCCAGATATGCGGGACTTAAATGGCCCAGCTTTGGCATGCCATATCCGGCCCAATCATTTTGACAGATATTGCCAGATATATGGGTTGTGTCTGGACCAAATATCGTATTCGTGTGTTGTTATAATCATGCCACTTTACTCCCATGAAAACAGAAAATGTCTTACTCTGTAAAGCCCAATTTTCCCTGGCAAACATGCTACTCAACATAAATTGTGTATCATTTTGACATTGTGGTGAAACTGTGACAGCAATGTCTTGTATGACTTTTTCAGCAATGGTTAACTGTGGTAACTCTCCATGTAATCTTGAATTGGCTAGTAATTGTTCCATTACAAGAGAGCCTCTTCTAATCTCGGAACTAAACACATCATTTTCATCTGTGAAGTATGGCTGTGAAGAAGCATGTCTACGGGCATGCAGCATCTTTTCTCCTGCTGTACGGAGAATACTGTTGTAATTAATTTGCTCATGGCCTCTTGAACAGCAAACACATATCAACATTAATACACTTAAAATTAGTTGATGCATCTTGTTGGTCTTAACAAGTGAATACCTAATCATTATCCACAATCTCAGTACGCACAGACCTATAAATGCGTCACCTGTACTTATCAAACACGCTTCTGATAGAGTTGATCACTAAGCTATGACTTTGTCCTATTTATAGATCGTCAACAATGTCAAATTAAAGGGACAATCCACACCTATCATTGGTGTCTCAAAGGCCAGTGATACTATAAATGTTATTTCGTAAGCAACTAGATTTGCGAAGTAATAAACCTGAAGAGAAAGACAGCAAATAACCAATTTAACCTCAATTTATCACCCAATAACACATTTGACAGTAGATATCGCTTGTGTGATAAATTACCTAATCTACTGTGATATCTCCTAGGAGATATCCCTTTAAATACATGAATTTTAATGGTCAATCAAAAAGAAACTACTTTCTTTTATTTTAAAGAAACCACTTATTTTAAGTAAAGAGTGACATTAAAAAAAGAAAAAAAAAGAAACTGTTTTCATTTAATTGACATTGAAAGAAAAACCGGGTCAATACGCAGGACTTTGCAATAGCTAAACTGTTGTTAAAAAATGATGTATCACTACCTTTAATGCAAATAGGGTCATTAAAAGTGAAATCTATAGGAAAGATTTATATTTATTTATTTGTACATGTAAGAAAGGATTGGGTGATCAATAAAATCTCCAACTCATGCTTTTTGATATCAAAAAATATCCACATGCATTTTTTTTTTAAATCAAAAATCACTCGTAGGAGATTCTCTTTTTAATGCAAGTACCCTTTGCCTTTGGTGACAGTAATGCCACAGTGAGATTTTGAGGTGGAGGCTGTTGTAGAAATGGATTATACAACTCCACCCTCTGACCCCCTCCCCCCCCAAAAAAAAATAAATAAAAAAATATTAAAACATCTAATTCAGAGAGAAAAACATTGATATAACCTGATGCACAATGTAGGATCACAGGGTCCAGTAGAGGCACCACTACTAGTCCTCAAAACTTGAGTCTGATTCTGAGACAATGCAAGGGGCCCTTTGATTTCAGTGCAAGGTCCTGTGTCAAAGAGCAATCTGTCATCAATTCCGTCATTCACAGTCCAATAATATCTGCCAAACTTGAATTCTTGATGCACTTTTATTGCTGTGAATTTGGTGTCTGGATATAACTATCCCTATAGTACTATGCATGCCGATATCAACATGTCCTAAAGTATACTGGTCCCATGACTTACTTTAATATCACACAAACTATCTGTAGAACTTGTGCAAATCAAGACAATTTTATGAGGTAGATCTAGCACAAATGTCGATTTTTATTTTGAATATTTAAAAGAAACTGGTTGATGACAGTTGAAATGGGCAGACAGGGATGACAATATATATGATATACATGTAATAAATAAGAAGAGTATAATATTTTAGATGTATTTATTATAATACAGATAAGAATCTTAAAGAAACATACATCATATAGATAAATTCATACAAATCTTTATAAATTATGGTTAATTTTTTTATAATATGGTGATATCTTATATAAATCTTCATACATTGATATTAATAAAACATAGCCAAATATTTTAAAATCAAATTATAGCCAAAGATTCACTGAGATAAGTAATTAACTGTATTAATTACTTGAAATATGAAAATTTATCAAAATTAGAAAGCTGAATAAAAGTGAATTCTCATTTTTAGATTATTTATGATTTTACAAACATGTAAATGTATAAGAAATATTAGAATAAACTATACATTGTTCAGCTAATTAATGAAAATTGAACAAATTCACGATTGTAACCACACGCAAAAAAGTAAGTTTATGTGAACCTGGTATCCTATACAAGTATACATCATGTTTATATAGAAATATACAATTCAATCTGATCCAGAGAGACAATTACTCAAAGACTTTCTCCTATTATCAAATCTGCTCATCGGCTACTATATAAACTTCTGCCTTGAGGTTTTGAGTATTATCAGAAATGTATATATTTTGCATTAAATTATAAACTGAGTAGACACAAACAGTGAATATTTTAAATTTTATTTCAGAAAAGGTACCAAACGAAATTTAGTCTTCTAATAAGTTTTTTGGCCAGAATCTAATTATATTTTATTGTATGTCAGTATCCAATAAAGCCAGCTTCAATTGTATGATTTTATATGGAAGGTTGAACAAGTCACTGCATTACATATATTTGGGGCTGTCTTGTTGTCACATACCTGTATAATTTTTTAGGTTGTGGTCATTCATGCGATCATTTCAGATTAGATGTGGAATTTGCCATTTTAAGTCATAATTTTATCCATAATCAGCAGTTTCCATTGATCCCCTCTTGTATTATTTCACAGTATTTTCAAGGTCTTTGCAGAACTTGGTGATAGCATAAAATATGTTGATAGGCTGTTTAATTATCGCATGCAATTTCTGCTGCAAACAATCGAATTGTTATAGTTTTTGGCCGCCAAAATAATATTTAGTTAATTTCTCAAAGACATCATCAAGAGAATAAAATGTATACATATATACACAAGAAAAGATAAATATATTTATATATATATCAACAGTAAATAAATTATATATAATACACAACAAAACTAGGACATGTTCTTCATTAACAAGGTGAGAATAAACAACGAAAATAACACCACACATTCTTTGTGTTTTTGTACTACCGGTATATATAACGTGCTTATAATTATACTCTCTCTCACTCAATGACAACAAAGAATGAGTATATTTTTAGTGTGTTTACATTAGAAATATCCATGATCACACGATTCAATGGGGTTGTAGGATTGTCCTTGTTAACTTATTCAAATATTACCTATTGCATTTAATATGGTATTAAATAGTACTTATAGAAAGAGTTTACCAATATATTTAATGCAGAAATGTCTTTATGATGTCAATGATACAGAAGGACACAGAGATCAAACACTTTAGTAGAGAATGATATCAATTTATCAGTATTTTAATTAAATAACATGCCATGCCTGATTAACTTTATGTATGTTACATCAATTAAGCAAATAGATGGATAGATATAATTCATAATAATAGTGATTAAAATATTTTATTGTAAAAGAGTGAGGTAGAAAAAACTCTTCACATAAATCAATGTTATAGTTCTTCAAATGTTTAGTGTAGTTTACATTTGTATGTATTTACATGTACTATATGAGAGAGAAAGAGAGAAATGGGGTTAAACGTCCACTCAACACAACTAGGTCATTTCGGGACTAACATATGGTTTTAATTTTATTTCAATAATTCGCTTGCGCATAGGGGTCTTTAACAGTGGAAGGAAACACTGGAGTGCCAAGACGAAACCCACGAGGTTGAGAAGGCGCCCCTATCTCCATGCCACATACGCTCACATGCGACATAAGCTCACACCAGGGCTTGAAATCGCAGCTGCTAGCCAGAGGTGGCCGGCCAACTAGAGGTCGAAGTGCGGCACTCTAGACCACTAGGCTATCCCAACCCCCAAGTACTATATGAGCCAAGCAAAGTATGTTGCATAAGCAATGTACATTACTAAAGCTACTGACAAAATCTAATAGACATGAACCAAATTCAATCTATATTTGAATATAATTAACAGAAAAAAATGATTGACAAAGCAATCGTAAAAATCAATTTCAAAAGAGTTCTTCCCCTTAACAATTAAAGTTGCCTTTTGAAAACAATCTATTGAAAATACTACCCTATTGCATGCTATATGTATAACAAGTTACTTTGACAGGAGGTATGTGATGACAATACGTCCACATTAAAAAAAATAATTTTTGTACAAATAAATTGAACTGCCATTATTTTACTCAATGATATAGACATATTTATATATATATAAATACATCAACTACACAAAGCTATCATGTAAACATAAATAATATGGTAGGTTATAAAAAAATAAATTACAGTACTCTGTACTCTAGTAGAACTATATTAATCTCAACATATATATAACTCAATATGGTCCATTGCTAAGTTTTGTTTGGTAATGTTAATCTTGATTACCACAGACAATATTGTCATTGCTTTGAATGAAAGAAATATTGGTCTGGGAAAAATAGTGTCTTAACTCAGGATGATCTATTAAATACTTTGCTAACATTTGTTTGGTAATGGTAGTCTTGATCGCCACAGACAATATTGTCATTGCTTTGAATGAAAGAAATATTGGTCTGGGAAAAATAGTGTCTTAACTCAGGATGATCTATTAAATACTTTGCTAACATTTGTTTGGTAATGGTAGTCTTGATCGCCACAGACAATATTGTCATTGCTTTGACTGAAAGGAATATTGGTCTGGATAAAATAGTGTCTATGTTGTATAAATTAACTGGCTGTGTGTGCCATATACGGCCATGCACCATGAATATACTGTGTATCAATTTAATACATGTAAGAAAAAGATATAGCTATGTTAAGATAAAGAGAAACTGTTCAAATATTCACAATGTTTAAATATAAACCCGTTTATAATATTTATGCCAACTTTTAATAAAACTATTCCAGGTAAAGTCTCAAATATAAGCCATTTATAAGAACATTTGATTTGTGATTAAATACTGTTCACTGGAAAAGCCACACTAGAATGTAATTTTTATATACAAAAAGGTAATCGTGTTTTACCTTAACAACTTGACCAAACATAAAGAAGCAATAAACTTAGGCAATTATTTGTCAATTATCAATATATAAACAAACTAACTGTGAAATATACCCAAAGAATATCATTAAGATAAAAATAAAACAGTAACGTTTAATGACAAGAACATGAGAAAAACATGTAACGTAACCAGATATTGGTCAAATTTTGTAAAACATTCTGATAAGTTTCTTGCACATGCATGTACATTTAGTTGTAGAAGTCAATAACATTTCCTTTATGTAAAACATCTATATAATATAAATGATTGTTGTTACTGTAATATAAGTTTTATATAATTCAAATAACATGTAAAAACAGCACCACAAGAAAAATAAATATCATTATAATCACAAACATTTACATATAAATATTATGTAGATAAATAATAAATGTATTAAAAGAAATGGTATTCATAAAAAGATGGTCGCCATTTAGTTGTACTTGGACTCCAGTCCAATTCTTACCATTATCATATACTGAGTACATGTTTCCTATTTTCCTTGTCATTATTAATCATTAGCCAATCATTTTCCTGGCCATTATTAATCATTAGCCAATCATTTTCCTTGTCATTATTAATCATTAGCCAATCATTTTCCTTGTCATTATTAATCATTAGCCAATTACTATCTAGACCTTGACTAAGCTTCATTAAAGACATTTTTCTCTTTACTTTTTCACAGTTCATCATTGATTACAGATTGTGTTTATTTCTATGAATCTGGGAAGGTTTTAGGCAAATTTCAATTCAACATTGATATTATTTAGTATTTCTTCCATAAAACCCCTGGGTTAGGTCATACCAATTTGAATTTTGTTCTTCAGAGACATCTAACAAACAATTGGCATCCTATTTTTTCAGGAAAAAAATAATTTAAAACATAAAGTATATTGTTGGTGAGATGCAATAAGTGGCTATGTTTAACAAGGCCTCAAACAACTAAAAAGTAAATTCCTATGGTCTTATGAGAATTGGAAACATGTCAATAAACAAGAATTTAAATGTGACTGAAGTAGAGATTATTTTATAGATAGGATTTCATTGGTCGGTTTAATCTGACTTTTGAAGAATTATATATTATGGTAGTGTTGCAGAGAATCAGAATCTATAAGAAAATGAAAAAATCAAGCAACATAAAAATTATCCAAAGCAGAAATCTAACCATCACAGACAAAATTAGCAAAATATTTTCAAATTACACAACAATTGGAACTGTCACTTATATTTATAATAAAAGTCAACATTCTTACGATGTTCCCAGTTTTTCAATCAGATACATAAACAATTTCATTCCTATCACTTTATTTCTTTGTATCACACACAAATCACTCGCTATATTCCATAGTCTTGATAAATTCAACAGCTGATGAGAATTGGGACCACCAATAACTCTCTTCCCCAGCTAATCGGTTATCATAAAAACTTTGCACATACTGTATCGTAGATAGGAGACAGGGAGGGTTAGCTCGAATAATGACATAGATTAAAACAGGAATAAAATCGTCTGCAGCTGGCACCGATTTTTCATTAGCCATACTTAATAAGTTCATAATGGTTGTAGAACATCGTAACACACATCCAAGTTTATCCTTTGGCGTCTGGAAATGTAGAGATGTCATTAATATGCATTGTTCAGAAAAAATGAAAATACATGAATAGACATGAATTTTAACATACCGGTACCCTATAACCATGTATTTGGCTGACTCGACAAGCACACAAACTTTACCTTTGATTAAAGAAACAACTTAAAATAATCGTCTTATTTCTTTGAGTGAAATTTTGATTGTTAATTTTCAATGTTCAGAGTAATGTGGGAAATGAGGAACTTGCAATTACTCCTTTCCATATTTTAAATTTTAAACAAGAAATGCACGCATTTCTATTAAAAGTACAACATTGTTGATATGTTTTGCTTAAATTATTTATATATTTGTATTATTATTTAATAAGAATATTATAGGAGAAAACAACTTGCCTTATATGCATTGATCATAAATATTTCCCTCTGTGCTGCTGGCCATGGGCATTCAAAATGATACATTCTTGGTATACACAAATCACGATGTGCTGGTTTTATATTCTGACTTAAGGTTTTAATATGTTGATGAAAAACTCTGAAATTACACAAAAATATATTTTTACAAAAATATAATCATATTGACACAAATGATTATTTAATAAAGCATAAATTTTAAACACCCCATCATTGGTAATTAGAAATACCACATGCTTACTATATTTAGTGTTGTGTGTCTGGACTAAACTGTTTCAATTTATATAGTTCATGGCTAATTACATTCAAACTTTCAAACTATTTGAAAATATAGTGAATTTGTTACTATCAAGAACAAGCTTAGAATTAAAATAGATTTCTCCCAAATTTATTTTCTTCAGACGATCACATATTACACTAATGTTAAAGATGGGTTCCCAGAAAAGTATTTATCGGATGTTTATTTCCAATAAAAGTATGGCAATCCCTGAAAAACACCCATGGAGCATATACAGGACAAAAATTTAAGGGTTCCCCTAATGAACAGCCCGACGATTAGGAATTTCTGCACGCGTGATGTCAAGTTGATAATCTTAATGAAGAGTTAGACGTACAACACTTTCTGAGATAAAAATGAAGGAAAAAGAAATGGGCAGTGGATAATCAGAGAATTTAATTAGGATTCGATATTTGTAATAAATAGTAAGCTATTAAAGACAACATCGTCTTATGTATGCAATGAATTCTCCTCTGACTTCCCAGAGAGGCAAGTCACTTGACATAAACATGACCTGGTTTGAATGAATTTTTATAGCAGGGTATTCCTTGGCAAATACAATGTTTAAGAACGATTTGAAGCCAAATTAATTAGTTTGAATATGTTTTTAGTCCATATATAACATTAAATCACCCAGTTTGTAAGCATGAATGTAACGTTAATTAAAAGAAAACCCTAAAATTCCAAATTACTGACATAAATTCAATCATCAGTTTTACACCGATTATGGAGGTTTTGAAATCTATTTTTGGACTAAATATACTTACTGATCCCTGGATATATCACCATCACCATTAGGAAATAGAGCATTAGTATAAATACGACTCATTATAGATCTCTCTATAGCTAGACGAGCATCTTCTATTTGGTTTTCTGTAGCAGCTAAAAGAAAATACATAATTCATTATATAGATTACAGATGTTATAGGAAAAATGATACTGCTGATATTTATCCATCGAAAGCAATCATCGTTACTCGCATCAACAAATGATAACAGTGCTAGCTAAGGGTAAGAAAAAAATGATAATCTTATAATCATACCTGTCCATATTGGATTTTGTTCCATCTCTCTATACATATATTCTAAAAATTTCTCAACTAGATCAGTCTGAAAGAAAAAATTTAAATTACAATAATATTTATCTGTTGTTTATTACATCAAGCTTTGCAACAAGGTTTAGAAAATCATCAACTTGTCCTATTTTGTTAATTTATGTTCCTCCTCTCAGAATCAGCATCATGATCGAACTTATGGCTTAATGGTTGGTGAACACTTTTGAGACTACCTTACAATAATATTCATCTGTTGTTTATTACATCAAGCTTTGCAACAAGGTTTAGAAAATCATCAACTTGTCCTATTTTGTTAATTTATGTTCCTCCTCTCAGAATCAGCATCATGATCGAACTTATGGCTTAATGGTTGGTGAACACTTTTGAGACTACCATACAGCTTCTAAAATTGTTAGGGAGGAGAATTCCCTGAAGCCCAACAGACATTATTAATGTTTGAACATTTATATTGACATCCAAAGAATACAACCAGTGCACAAATTGCTTGAGTATTTGGAAATTAATTTAAGTCAATGCTTAACTCAAGACTGTAGTTTAAAAATACAGAGAAAAATCCTGACTGCTATAGTTTATTGATAAAATAGTTTAATACAAAGCTTACCTTTTCATCTGCCATTTTCAGTTTCTGGAATTCGCTGTAAAATTGGATTATTTTTTTCTCATACAGTTCTAGGAATAGACGTGTACAGCTATTCACTAATTGTTTAATTCCTATATCCTTATCTCTGTAAACATACAAAAATATATCCAGTGAAATTTACATAATGTTTATTAAAAATAAAAATATCATTTAAATGGGAATAAATACTTTGTTTAGTGTATTGTATCAGTGTTCAGAGGCTTCTCTATTGTTTCAATGCTATGTCTTTAACATTAGATTGTAATTGTAAGAACAGATGATATTTTTCTCGTCACTGAACTAATATTCTTATATATTCACTTTCGATTATTTCTTACCTCCTAGTTCTAGATAATAATCTTTGTAAATGAGATAGACTACCCAACATTCCTTGTCGACATCGCACTAAATATGAAATATATGCTGAACGGTTTCGATATTCCTCCCGTAAACTCTTGATCAACTTTCGTATACTGAAAAAAAAAACAATGATAGGTTGCCAGACAAAAAAAACATACGCCCACACTATTTTGGTAATGAAATCATTTAAAACACACTATGTAATTATCAGAATTTTATTGGCTTCTATTTCTGCCCTATGCTAATATTTATATGTAACATATAATATCTTGAATTAAGCTGTTCTATATTAGATATTGTTAAAATCAAGGGCTATAACTCTGGCAATATCTATAAGAAACTATAGGCTTTGTTGTTCCATGACCTTAAACACTGCGAATAAATATAAAGTCAAACGGTTGATGAATTTGTTTCAATTTTCATAATCTTTTAAATTCTACTGGCTTCATTCCCGCTGTCTCATGCTAGTAAACACTTTTTAAATTTAAAGTCAATCAGATAATAACTTGGGCTCTTGAGTATGTACAAGCTTTTTCAAAGACAATAGGAGCAATAACTCTGAAAATCAACAGATTTCTTCTTGCTTGTCAATATTGAATGAATACAGATTGTCATCTTGCAAAAATTAAGACATAAAACCCAAAAATTGATTGGCATAGATGTGAATCTATTATAATTTCTTACCCGTCGGCATCAAAGAGTCTTACACAACGTATAACTTCATGTAGTTGAGCTACAACTGCTTTGTTCTGTAGGTTAATAGCTTCTGCTAATTGTGCCCTTAATAGACCAATCAAATCACTTTCTTGTCTTGGATCATCACGGCTACTATTCAAACTTCCTAACATCTGAAAATCTCCAACACTTAAAACTAAACGCAACTTTCTCTTAGCATCTTGGAATGCAAAACAACCCTCTAAATTATTTGAATCATAAAATGGTGGTGCTTCCTCTTCTTCTTTAGGTTGCAGTGGACGATCTAGGTTCTGCTGATTGGTTAATAAATCATCAGCACTTGGGCTCACCTCTTCAGGTTTCTTTTTACGGTATTTATCCAAAATATCATCAAGTGTTTCTGCATTAAGAATAATAACCAAAATTCAAAACAAGAAAGTAGTAACTTAACAGAAGGCCTAGATACATAAACATCTTTTCACTAAAAGTACTTCAGATGAAAACATACACAAATTCATATCACTGTTGCTAAACACTGGGCTCATTTGATGGGGCCCCTTCAACAAGATACTATCTATGTTGTGAACAATTTTCAAAATTATGCTGACATTTAAATTTAGAAGTGACATTCTGTTTTTGTTTTTAAGCATTATTTACTTACATTATTATCAAGAATATTGGCTAATATTTTTTTAGACATAGAGAGTTAAATCTGTGTAGTCTACATTAAAGTCACTGTCTAGTGTAAATTTGTTTATGTACAATATACTTATTGAATTCCATAGTAGACATTAAATATGAAGTTTGTGAAAGTTGACAAACAGGTGAGTAAATTTACTATAAATCAAGGTACCTTCAGGCAGTCTAGGAGATTCACTATTACGACTATCTGTTGTGTCATTACCACCATCTGTAAATAAAGTTATTTTAATACAGTTTATACACTTTCCAATTGATCTATAGTCAAAATCAATATAGTTTCAATGAAACAACTTTTCACAAAGAGCAAGGATACTCTGAATTATAAGAACTAGGTGAATAATCATAGCAAGTTTGAAAAACGTTGACTAGACAATTGAAACAAACTCTGGTTAACCTTCCATGCTTAGCGCCGTGGAAAAGACTTGACAACAAATTACCAGTCCTGTTTTTAGCACACGGTGAGGACATAATAATATAAAAATAAAGATCTTCACACAAAGTCAAACCACTCGACCATTAGTACCATGCCCAAATTTTTTATTGCAAACTTAGAGGATTCACGAAAACGACCCACAGGCGATGAAAACAGCGAAAACCCGCTAAATAACGGGAAAAAATCATGCCAACATTTTTGGCATTACTGGGTATTTTTAATAATACAAAATCTTCTTACTTTACAGTAAATATTTCTATAATAGAAATGGAAATAAATAAAAAGATTAACTTACTAGGCATGAGCTGATTTTCATATTTTGTTGATCTTTTCTTTATAGCTTTAAATAATTAAAATAATCTTTGAAATTGATGATTTCATAAGGGCAAGTGCATGCAACTGATTAATTGCAAGTATTTGACAGATAATTGACTTTTATTAATAAATTGAATTTAAAATGAATTGACCCAGACAAAAAATCAACATATGTACTATCTTGTACTCCAAACTTTTAACAAGACAAATTCAACAGCCTCATACCAATCATATTCCTGAAGCAACGGCCCGAGAAATCCCTCTCTGGCCATTGCTGGAATGGCGTCTGTTTCTTGAACTTACGCGGGAATGTGTCTATTCTTTCCATTCAATCAAATCTACCACTTACGTACAGTAACATGACAGTCCGTCGTTTAATCTTGGGTCTTCCTTAATATTTTGGACAAAGATTTAAGGTATTAAAAACGTTGAAAGTCTGTTCGTCACCATACAGTAGTGTTTACTTTACGTCAATATCGATAGCCTCGTTTGTCACGCAATTAGTTTTACTGCAATATCCTGCTATGCGCTGGTTAATATAGCATAAAAAAAACGTGCAGCCATGACGTAACGTTATGTAAACACAGTTGCCCTAATTAAACGTCTTGTTTTAAAGGTAATACCTTTGTAACGAAGTCAGTGGTTGGTCAGTAATAGGACCACTGGCCAGTCATAATTAGTGACAATAATACCCACTCAGTCCAGCAGGGAGTAGTGGGATTAGCTTTAATCAAACGGAACACTGCGAGGAGGATGCATACCAATATTTACAATAACTGACTTATGAAGCTTAAATATGTTAAAGTATATTAGGTCTAATTCAGTTCTGATTGGCATTTTGAAATCTACTCTAGTTTCAAGTCATTTTATTGTCAGAGCATTATAGGTCATGTGATATATATAACAAGCCCCCCGCCATCTAGTGGTCATAAAATGCTATAGACCCTAAAATCTTTTCAACTTGATAGTACATGTGAATGGGGAAAACAACAATTCAGGGATTTGGAGTAAATGTTTTTAAAATTTTACTGCAATCAGACCAGAAAATGTTAGTCATGCATATTTACAGTGATAAAGATAGTATTTTTGTCTGATGACAGTTGCAACCTGGCAAACTTAGCCTAGATAAGTCAGTCTAGCTTCATTCGAGATGGCATGGCCCTACAAAGTTTGGCTAAGATTTCCTCTAAGGGTCTATTTGTATACAAATCTAACACAATACTTACTGGTGTGTATTTTATCTTTTAAAGATCGGAATATTCCACCTTTTTTAGAACTTTTCTCACCCTTTCCTTCAATATAAAAATCCTGAAATACACATAAATCAATTTAGTTTGATAACACAAATAAAAACAACATACATGTATGAAAAAATGAATGAATGAATAAGTTCAACTCCTACATTACCACGCCAATTGAGCAAAGACTTGAAAAACATGTCTTGTAATTAATATTACCATTCAAACTGTATGAGATTTGCATTTAATTAGGAACACAACATTGATATTAAAAAATCTACCGTCTTTGATTTAATCGGATTAAAGACTTGCTCATCTGACAATTAAAACGATTTGAAACCACTGCCAATGACAGTTGATTTTAAAATGGCGGAAGGTTCAAATTTGAAGAAATGTAGACTGGTGTTGTTGAAATATTCTATTAAAAATAGATCTGATATTCCTCTAAGAGATTCAACTACAATATTTTTGCTTATGCTCAAAGACAGATAAATTTACAAACCTTGTCATCAGAGCGTAGTGAAACAGTATCACTGCTGATGTCTTTAGCAGCACCACCTTCATTTAATCGTAAAGAAGAAGCTGAATGGTTACTGTCACTACTATCCCGTCGTTTTACTGGTGAAAGGTCTTCTAGGCTGTTCCGACCAAGTGATTGATCTTTGTCATCTATGGTGCTGTCCGATTCACTCATGATAGGTATAGATGCTGTTAAAAGATCTATTCCATCTTGTGAGGGTTCTGACACACACAGTAAGGGTGCTGAACTACGGGGAATCGTGGGAGGAAGCGGATGAGATATACTCGATGTTCCGAATGCTTGATTACTCGAACTCTCTTTCAATATATCTGTATGATCATTCTCCAATGATAATGGATCAAACAAACTCAATGCTGCAGATATTCTTCTTTCATCAAAATCTGTTTCTTCTGCTGAACGAGTATCATCGGTCTGAACATTAGGCATATCTATTAATAAGTCAGTTGCAACTGGTGTAGTCGTGTTCGTGACATTTAACTGTTTAGGTTTAATGACTGACGTTCGTATCGCACCTTGATTGGATACATTACTATTGGTCAGATCTTGTGATTCTATAGCATTGATTCCATTGGTTCTTGCCCACAAAGCAACATCAGAATTTTTCATTTGAGTTTTGTTGCCACGCCGATGATATTCTTTAGGTCGTGCACCAAAGTTGGTGGGAGCATCAATGGGAATGAAAACATCATCAGAATCATTTTTATTGTCCAAATCATGAATGACAGAGTTAACCCGCCCCTCAGTAGTTTGTAAAGAATCTGAAGGAAGACGTTCAGATGGGTGAGGTGCCGTTTTCTTCATCTCTAATTTATTAAAATTATAAACTAAATCACTAACATGGGCTTCATCATTCAAACCATTACCCTTATTTGTAGCTATCTGATCTCTACCCGGTCCACCTATAGCACCTATACCAACAAGATCTCCTTCACTTGGAGGACTTGGTCCACCTAAATCATGAAAAAAAACCCATATATATTTTAACTTGAAACAGAATAGAAATATCCTACATGCTCTACCTATATTAACTAATCATTGGTCAATTTTGTTCCAAACTTTGACATTTTTCACCTAAATATATGTTCAAAGATTATTTTGGATTTGATACTCCGTTATATAATGCAGGGAACATTAGGCATGTGGCTGTATCAGTACATAAGAATTAATGCAGCACTTTTATTTGTCATAAAAAATAACTATGTTGTATTAAATTACTTTTAAAGTAGGATCACTGACTTTTTGTGGCTGAAAATATTATAATGATTTACCTGATGCTTGTGGTGTTTCTTCACTACCTGTTAAATCTAAATCTTCTAATATTTCTGATCTGCCTGTTATACTACCTATATCATCCTATAAATATATAATATACATATTATACTACCTATATCATCCCTTATAAATATATAATATACATATTATACGACCTATATCATCCCATATAAATATATAATATACATATCATACTACCCATATCATCCCATATAAATATACATATTAAGCAAAGTTTCCATGAACACCAGTTAATGGCACCATCTGGTAGCAAATTGTATAAGCTTTTTGTGGAACAATCAATATCATTCTCTTTTTTCTAACCGTAATTTGACGGAAAAGTTGAAATAAGTTGTACTGGTTATTATGGGTCGTGTTAAACATCTTTTTGAAGTAATTAAACCCACTTGTTTTTCTGTCTGCGTCAAACATTATCATTTTGAAAGTTCATGTGATAATTCATTGTAAATGTTATTTTTCAATTCATGGCTGAAAATTTATTCTCCAAAAATAGAACATGTACTTGTAAAATTAAAATCTAACCTGATCTAGATCTGTTAATTCTGACTGTTTTTCTTCTGTATCACTAGCTAATACATCAGTACTCCATGCATCACTGGCAGTCTCAGATATCTCGGAAGGTGGCTACAAAATATACAAATTAATATTTCATCACTTTTGCAACAGTATTTCTCATAAAAAAATAAAAGGGAGAGAGAGAAATGAGGTTTAACGTCCACTCGACACAAACTAGGTCATTTAGGCATTAACATATGGTTTAATTTTATTTCAATAATTTGCTTGCGCGTAGGGGTCTTAAGCAGTGGGAGGAAATCAGAGGACCCGGAGAAAACCCAAGAGGTTGGACAGGCGACCCTACTCCTTACCATGTACAACCGGGGATTCGAAAATCAAATATTTGATTTTAAATAAACCGGGTGAATATGCAGTGTCATTTATAAGTTCATCAACATCTCAGCTACAATGATTGTTTTGTTAGAACAATAATTAAAACACCTGACCATCACTTCTTACTGCTATCAAACGTCACACAAGCATTGATAAAACTGTTTGAAAAGAGAAGTTTTTTTTTAATACAAGTAGCATTAGCAGAACAATTGTGAGGCAATGAACCTGGCTTCTAAGACAAGTCTGTTGTTGTATTTAGCTTACCTGTATAAGGGACACAAGAAAAGAAGAAGAGAGAAATGGGGTTTAACGTGTAGGGGTCTTTAGCAGAAGGCCTTCTCAACCTCGTGGGTTTCCTCCGGGCACTCTAGTTTCCTCCCACTGCTAAAAGACCCGTACGCGCAAGCAAATTATTGAAATAAAATTAAACCATATGTTAGTCCCGAAATGACCTAGTTGTGTTAAGTGGACGTTAAACCCCATTTCTCTCTCCCTCTTTAGCAGAAGGAGGAAATCCACAAAGAAAGATAACTATAGTATGAATAGAATGGTTAATGAGCAGATGGTGCTCATAATCATAACCATTGCTTCAGAAACATGTGCTGAAAGATGCAGGTTTGTATGTTAGAAACCACAACTGAACACATTCCACTGTGATAATTTTAATAAGACTGGGGGAACTTACAAAAGTAGAGTCAGTATCATCTGGTGGAACTAGATTAGGCATACCCATGTCTTCTACTACTTCTACTAAACGTTCTAACTGATTCTGTTCTGGTGGTTCACTATCACTAGCTAATACATCGGTACTCCAGGTATCACTAACAGTAGATTTTGTTTCATCTCCTGTAAATAAACAAACAGGTTTCCCTATACAGAATCTTTATTTCAATTCATATAATCCAACTAAACACCACATTGTGTTGCATTTCTGGTTCTAGCATTCCATAAATGCATTAATACATTACATTTTCGAACATTACATCCAATGAAACACAAAACACTGTAATTGATATCATTTAAAATATTTTTATCACTTTTCTTTTTGGTTGCCAAGGTTTGGTTGGACAAACATTGATCTTTTGTTGCTAACACTGTGCTCATGAGTTTGATCACCTTATTGTATGTTATTCTTCATCATGACAGAGTCGTCAGAGTGGCCAGGATTCCTTGGTTCTCCTACTGCTATAGCATAACAACAAAATAAAACTTACTTTCAAACTCAGTTTTGATTTCAAATTTTCCAAATCTATCTGTGACATCCTCTCGATTCTGTTTCCTTACAGTAACAGGCATGCGAACAGAGAGCTCTGTATTATTTCTCTCTTCTACTATGCTACCTGCTTGAGACAGGGGTGTATCTCTTCCGCTGATACTCGGAGAGCCACGCCCACTAACATTTGCTGACATCATATCTGACAAATTGTCATTATCATTTTCCTCTAGATCCTGATCAATATCATCATTATCTACAGAATGACTGGAAGCTGCTTCTGATATCACTTCCTGATAGTCACTTGTATTTCCTGAAATAAATTCATTTCTCATTCTAAAATAGTTTTATTTTACCATGTACTTGAATTCTTATTTTTAGAGCTGGGCCCTGTTTCACGAAATCTTAAACCGAAGATAAAATCCCCAATTTTAGTAGATACTTCAATTTCGATTAGCTAAGCACTAAAATCAATCTAATATTATCCAATCAAATTACTAGAATTGGGATTTTATCTTAGTTAGATTTTCCTGAAATAGGGCCCAGGCAAATATGTTTGATTACCTATTGATTATTGAAGATGACAAGACACACATCCTGCTGTTCTAAGAATGATCAATGAAAGCACGTAGATTTTCATCAGTTGTGACATAGAAAAAGGGACCAAGCTTTCAGTATCATTTGATATAGAAATCATCGAATTTTATTTATAAATTACACTAACTTATATATAAACAAAATGTACCAGTCTTTAGTCATTCAAAAATAATACCTTTCATGGAACTTTCTACTGCTTTCATGGCACAGCTTAGCAAACACTTAGACTTGCTTTAAACAAAACTGATAAGAATGTACTTGTCTATCAACAGAACAAAAACTAAATCCAATAGAACTTTATAATCAAATATTAAAAACTTGGTAAGATCTCTCTTCAATAAATTCATATTGACATTGTTCAAACAAACCTATAGATTCCTGGTCATGTGACAAAGAGAATCTTGTGCGTTTTTCCTGAATTTCAACAACACCTGCACCGGATGCCACAGCACTATCTTCTGTTGGAGTTTGATACTTAACTCTTCGCTTGCGTGACTCTTGATCTAAAGACAGTACCTGAAAGAATACAACAAATTATAAATCAATGAGACATTAATCCTCAATTTGAATGTGATACCATTGTCGACGATTGGATTGCGAGCATGTAGACGTTATGAAAGTTTGGTAAATTATGTTGAATATTCAATGAATAACATTATTAAACTTAAGGTTTATCTATTAATCAAACCCAAAAGTTTTATCAACATAAATGTTTTCTCTGCTGGGCTAACAGATAACATATAAATACACAAAAAAGAGCGAGAGAGAGAAATGGGGTTTAACATCCACTTTAGTTATGATGATTGAGGCTAGGCCTGAAATTCAATCACTAATATCTTGATTCAGAGTGGAGCAATTTTCAGCATATTCCCTTTACATTATCTAGAATTAAATATTATAATGAGAACTGCCAGCTCTTATCTAAATCTTCCATAATGTCTCTTTAATTGAGCATAATTACCTTATTTTCTGTCATCATACCCGGACATTCCGACATTATACCTAGTCGTATAACTAATACATCTTCTGGTGGTGTTAGATTAGTTGAATCAGTACTATCAGTTTGATAATCCAGTGCTAGTGTTAAATTAGTATTGGAATGTTTCTTCTTTAAACCTGAAATAAATTGAGACATTTAACTTGCCATTTTATTCGATGATGTGTGCAACAATCACACAAGGAATCAGCTCACATACATGTACATGTACTGATGATCAACCAGCGCACAAGCGAATCATTGAAATAAAATTCATCCATACGTTAGTCCCGAAAGGACCTAGTTGGTGTCGAGTGCATGTTAAACCCCATCTCTCTCTCTCTCTCTTTTTATTTCCGACCATGATTCAGATAGAGATAAAAGATAAAGAGTTTTAAAATAGATACAAGGGTATTCTATAGATTGCTGAACAGGATTATCTTTCAATCAAAGAATATCAGCTGTTAAAAGGGCAGTTCATTTATAAATGAAAAGGGGTTTAACATCCTACTTTTTTGCACCAACGTTGACCGAGCACTGGAGTTGATTTATTACAATATAAGCAAATAATCAAATAATTTGGGCTTTATGCTAACCTTTAGCTTGTTTTTTCTGTGAGCTTGGTGTTCCAGGAGGTGTTGGATTAGGTGTATGATTAGGTGTAAGTGTTTTTAGATCACTCCCACTAGATGCAACATTAATTATATTAGGAATAGAGGATAACATCTCCTCTAACTGAGCACAGCCTGGAATTTTTTCCTCCATTTGACTCTGTGCTGAACGTAAAAATTCAATCTGCAAAATAGAAACATGGTTTATTCTAAAGAAAATAGAACCTGTAGTCTGTGATTGTCAAGCCTGATATTAACTGTAGCCTCTAGATCGTCCATTAGATAAGATTTGTCAATGTGTCAATGTGATGAAGGGTCATACATGTAACTCTGGCAGTAATTATCGGAAATCCCTGAAAATCAATAGGATTCTTCGTCTCATGACCTTTAACACTGTGTATCAATTTAAAATCAATCGTATGTTTCCGTTAGCCTCTAGAGCATTCACAAATTTTTTTGAAGTGATCAAGGACCATAAATCTAGCAGTAATTATTTGAAATGGCTAAAATCAATGAGTTTTTTCGTCTGATGACCTTGAACACTGTACAATGTATACAAATTTAAAGTCAATCGGATATTAACTTTAGCCTCCAAAGCATCCACATAAGATTTGTCAAAGTAATCAAGCGCCATAACTCTGGCAGTAATTATCAAAATTGGTGAAAATCAAAAGACTTCTTTATCTTATGACCTCAAACACTTTATAAATTTAAAGTCAATCGGATATTCAACTTTAGCCCTTAGAGCTTCCACAACGGACAGGGGCTACGACAATATACATGTACGACTACATTTTAATGTGGACATACAATTAACAATGGCATAAATAATCACTTACCAATTCATTTAGTTGTCTGGTTGTAATAAGAATACCAGACTGTTCTACTGATTGTGTTTGACTACTACCAGCAGATGGTATCTCATCAACACAACTATGTATTAAAGCATCTATAAAACTTGTCATACAACCCTATAAATAAATAATAAAATAAATAGAAATTAACATGTACATGTACTGTACATACATGTAGATCTTTGCTATGACTTATATATACATGTACCCAACTATTTACAAACATAAAAAACTCTGAAAGTCATGAACATGCACAGTACTGGCAGTTATGGTGGCTGTTAGCGGCCATTCTACATCGTCGACTTGTCAATTATTGTCAAATACAATTATTTCGCTTTGTCGACTTGTCGCATCGGAAGTTAATCCATGCGTTTGCGCGAAGGTACTGTAAACAAGAAGCTCGCGTTCTTTACTGACTATTAGAATTTAATTGATATGAATTACACTTCCTTGTCGAAATCTGATGAAGAATACCGACAGATCGCCTCCATGCTGAGTGTGTAATGCTTGCGCATGACCGAGATTAACTTCCGAGCAACAAGTCGACAAAGCGAAATAATTATATTTTGTCGACTTGTCGCTTTGTCGGGTTGTGAATAAGTCGAAGGCAACAAAGAGACAAGTCGACAAAATTGACCCGACAAGTCAACAAAATGAGGGCGACGATTGTCGGGTTAGTTTGTCGCGTTGTCGGGTTGATTTTGTCGACTTGTCGCCTTCACAACCTGACAAAGCGACAAGTCGACGAAATGCAATTATTTCGCTTTGTCGTGCCGCGACTTGTCGCCTTCACAACCCGACATGTCTACGATGTAGAATGGCCGCTAACAGCCACCATAGGCAGTAGCATTTTTAAATAGCTACATGTACATGTCAGTTATACTAAGCGATTTCGAATTACTCAATTGTATCTGATTCTAATGCTGCATACTTCTTGCTACCAGAATTAAAATTTGATTAAAATTAATGTCTGATAATGATATGCTTTTTTCCACATACTACTATTATTACTAATTAGTACATGTACATTAACAACCAAATTTTCTGTATTAGAGCACCGAAATTTATTTTATATGGATCAGTTATAGGAATTTTAAACACCCACCATATGATTGGTTCTGGGTTATACATGTATGACAAGCAACAAGTAGTTGATACATGTAGTACTGCACAGACAGAACCGGTTTTAATAGAAGTAGGTTAAATTAAAATGTTGTGAGAAAATAAACTAAATAAGCCGACATTGAGACTGATGACCCCTGCAGCAATGCAATGCTTATATATTAGGATGACACATACATGTACATGAACATGTATTAATTAATTGCTAGTTCATGTTTTTGAAAAATATTGAGCACATCTGTACATAGACTGTAACTTTCTAATAGTTAGTCAAGCAGAGAATGTTCACAATCGAACTCTATCCAGGTTTTGAAGTTTTATCGCTCTCCACCCGTTAGAATCAAAGTTATCTTGTCCAAAAGCATCGAAGAATGCCAGCAAAATTGTTTATTGCTAGTTAGCCAAAGTAGAAAATTCTTATCATTGAACTTAGTCAAGGTATTGATATACATGTAATAATATTATACACATGTCCATCAATCTCACCCAATTAGAACCAAAAGTATTGTGTTCCAAAGTCCAAATCAATCAAATTGTTTATATATGCTTACGTATGATCGAACATTGTCAAGGCATTCACCTAATAAACACATACCGGTACATGTACACCAAGTTTGAACATTCTACCTCAATTACAAACATGTAGAAGGGAAGCTATTGTGTTCCAAAGTCACTACCAATCAGATTCACGTCTCTCTTCTTAGCCTAACCAGAAAATACTCATCATCGAACTTAATCATGGATGGTACTGGATGTAATTAAAGTAGACACAAAGTTTCATCACTCTCACTCAATTAGAATCAAAGATATCGAGCTCCAAAGTCTTGACCTACATGTATCAAATTGCTTATCGCCCTGCTTAACCTGAGCAGAAAATGCCCAATTTCAATTACATGTAGGTTCATTAATATTTCAGAATTAGAATATTTGACATACAACAAGGTACAATGTATGTATTTTTAATCTTTCTTTAAACCTTAATAAAATTAACCTTTCAATATTTGAAGACAGTTTGACTTTACCTAAAGTGAGACCATCACATACATGTATCTATCTGTAACTTATATGTCTGGTCATTAAAATTATACAAATCAAAACTAAAGTATATTTCCTTACCTTTTCAAAACGACTATAAATATCACGAACTTTCTCATCTATTTCTTCATAAGAAGACACAGCAAGAACTTGAACAATCTGGGCCATTTGCATCAAGTTATGCTGAGCAATATGGCTGATAGGAACATCAGTTGTTATGCCATAAGGTTCCGGATCACATATTGCTGGACAGATAAATAAAGCAAACACAAGATCGGCACATGTAGCTCTTACTTCTGCCATACTGACTTGACCTGCTTTCAGCAAACTGTGATAAACATGGGAGATAAGCCAAGTTAGACTTGAGGGAAAACAATGTATATTTCCTTTTATGCAGTTAACAAAGCGTGAAGACAATAATACCAGTTTATCAACAATAAATTTACGATAGTCATCTAATTTCTTTTGGTGGCCTTCTGATCCAGGTTCCCCAAAACGCTTCAGTCTCTCCTTTGGTGGGAATCTCACTAGAGCTTTCGTTGGATCAATGTCATAAAACCATTCATCTTCCATTAGGAGTCTCATAATTGGATCATGTAACGCTGCAGTCATAAACAACCTGGCTGAAAATATTGAATCGCTGAACTGTTTAAAGACAATGCTGAAAGCACAGTTACCTTTCCTAAGCAGACGTCGAGGACTGCCATCTTGTGTCAACTGTAGATCAATAAGAGTTTTTATAATCTGTAAAACATAACCTTCATCTTCTGTCAATATACAGTTACTGTATATAGATGACATCAATATATTAATATACTTAGATACATTACTAGCATCTGCTCTTTCACCTAATAAAATGCAATGAGTTAATAAGATAGGATTTTCACGTAAAAACTTCATAAGTTCTCCATATTTGGCATCATGGTATGATAATTGTTTATAACTATCGATAAACGCTATTGACTCCATTTCATTATGACGAGCACAAATATCATCACGCTTCACTCCAGTGCCTAAAGACAGCATCCTTTCAAGACTCAGTTTCTGCTGACGAGCTATCCACGCTGTGTGAAAGAGATCTGTGGCAACTTGGCGGACATCTTCATAAATCTTTTGAAGATGTTCCCGTTCTTTATCAATGAACAGGTGTTCTTGCTTAAGCTGTTGACACAACTCGTACATATCAAACATAATGCTGGAACCACCCCGTGCCATGATTGGTTTGCTGGATAGTGACACAGAAACTGCAAGTAGTACTAGATCGGTTTGGAAATTTTTTTTTTTTTTTATATGGTTTACATTTTTCACAATCTATAAAGAAAAAGTAGAAAGACCTGAATATTGATATAAAATGTTATTTGCAAATATCCCTTAGATTATTCAATTAATTATGGGAATTCCAAGCACTGATCATCTACCTTACAGTGTACTTTACAGTAAAGTATTTTTTAAAAGGGTTTATGAAAATGCCAGAAAACCAATAAAGCATTTTAGAAATGCAATGAACTATCAGTATCACAAATTGAATAGATACATGTATTTAAAGTTTAATTCTACTTTCTACGTCATGTAGACTTACACTTAGTTACACACAGTACTACGTCTACAATTTATGATTTATGAATGAATGGCTCTCAATTTCTGAATTAGACGGAAACTAACTATGCTATAGTATTGTCATATCTGCACATCAAGTGGTGATTGTTCAACTGAGTGATTGCCACCCTTACATAATCAAGTTGATTGTCTACGGTCCAATCGCAATATCACATAACTGCAACGTGAGTGCTCTGGAAAGGGGGAGGGTGCGTCATTGAATTATATTTTGTTGACAAGTGTATATTCGCTGTTTCACCAGTAACAGATGACTAGAACCAAAATTACATACTGAATAACAGCTGTATGAATCTAAGGCTATTCAATTGGCGAATGCTGTTTGAAAATGCACTGAAGCTTCTGAGTGGAAACCACTTATTATTGGGCTAGTGAACTTCATCTTCTACTTACTCAATCAATGGCCTTCATCTTTTCTCTTATTTATACTAATTGCGCATGCGTCACGGTGGATCAGTACAAATTTTGATTATAGAAAAACAACGAAGCGACTACATTTTCTCTTTATGCCATAATTTAAAATGTGAGCGTAGAATTTGCGATTTCGGTTGAGGTGTTTTTATTATCGTAAACAATTGTAACTTATTCTGATTAACAGAAGTAAAAAAAACAAAACCCTATCGGAATGCACAGTGGTACAGCGGTGCAAGGGAGACTACTCTCTTTTAGAAGGGATTTCGATTTTTAGAATCCGGGCTTAGACCACATCCTCCCACCGTGAAAGGATTACATTTAAAGCCTAAAGGACCCAAGTCCGTAACTCAAAATCCTCCAAAATCTTCGACATCGAAAACACGAATTATTCGTCAATTTAAATCAACGTTGATGATGTAAACTTACCGGGAAAAGATGAGCTTCTAATATCCGATATTTAAGATAAAATAATTTTTTTTAACATTGGTACATGAATCGCTTCAGCCCAGTGGTATTGAGAGACTCGAGGGACGAGGCTAGAAACATTGTACCAAACCAAACAGAGTTATGTAGACTGGAATAACTAGACGCTAGAAATGTCCACTTAATTGCGATTGCTGGCTTATTTTGTCGAACATAACTGATTCGAAATTGGAATAAAAACAGAAACAATTGAATGTAATTCAGTTTATATACATTCATATTACAGTAATTATGCGTTGCGACCCACTTTTGTGAATTACTAGGTCCCAAATGTTAGCGATTTAGCTCCTTTAATTGGAAATATGACTAGGTCTACTCCCTATGGGTGAAAGAGTTATACATATTTGACTAGAATCGCTAGGTTAATGTAATTATTGATTTTTTTTGTTTAAAGAGAAGTGCTATCTGGAGGGGTGTTAAAGGTCACTAACTTCACTTGGTAATAATGATAATGATAATGATTTATTCTTAATATAGCGTTTTAAATACATTATCACAAAACGCTTTCCAAATAATACATAAATCACATGATACAAAATATATACAAAAAGATAACTTAAGAAACACATAGGCCTAAAAATATTGTATGGTAGCTTAAAAATAGTGACTTTTAAAAAGGTGAGTTTTGAGTGTTGTTTTAAATACATTGAAGTCACAGATAGCCCTCATCGCAGTTGGCAATTCATTCCACAATTTGGGTGCATAAACAGAAAAAGCCCTATCACCATATGCCTTATTGGGTATTGGTCGAACCATCTGATGGTCAAGTTTCACACCACTACAGCTTTTTGTTCGAATCGTCTGATTCGATACCTTAACCAAGTCACTAAGGTAGAGGGGCGCTGACACACTATGGCGTATTAATTTAAAAATAATGCATAAAATTTTGAATAAAACTCGCTTCTCGACTGGTAGCCAATGGAGTTCCCGAAAAACAGGTGTCATATCTAGATGACGACTCATCTTCCTTCTAACAACCAGTCGAGCTGCTTCATTTTGGATGTGTTGTAATTTGACATACTGATAATCATAGAGTCCGAAAAATAAACTGTTACAGTAGTCAAGTCTGGAAGTAATAAATGCATGTATCAGTCTCTCCGTTTGGCTTTGGTCCAAAGGGTTTCTAGTTTTTCCTATTCGCCATAGTGAGTGAGCAGCCGCTCTGCATATAATATTTATATGTGTGTTCATGGTTCCAGTGGAATCCAACATCACACCCAGATCGAGTTTGAAGCAGATACCTTGACATTCCCAATCCTTACATCAGTCACAACTGCTCGAATATTGACATCCTTAAAGCGTGACGAGAACCATACTATTTCTGTCTTACTGTCGTTAAACGCCAGCAAATTCGATTGCATCCAGTATCGAATCTCATCAACACAATTCTCAATGCGATCCACTACCGTGTAGTCTATGCGAGAGTCGCAAGCGATGTAAAGTTGGGTGTCGTCGGCAAAAATTACAGAGTTCAGAACATGGCGTATGATGATGTCTTCAAGTGGAACCATATATAACGAAAATAACACGGGCCCTAAAACAGATCCTTGTGGCACGCCAAACTGAAGTGTGTGCTCCCTCGACACCACCGATCCATAGAAACCCTTTGCGTTCTACCCCTCAAATAAAAATTTAGCCAATCAAGGACTGTACCCGTGATACCGAAATGAGAACATAATCGATCCAATAGGATACCATGATCAATGGTGTCGAAGGCAGCAGACAAATCAAGTAGCACAAGAATGACACCATGTTGCTTATCGAGAGCACGCATAACATCGTTTTGTACTCTTAAGAGTGCAGTCTCGGTGCTATGGCCCTCTCGATACGCTGACTGAAATTTACCGTAAAGAGAGTTATTTTGATTGCAATGAAACTAAACAACAATACTCCAGCCTAAACTTGTCAGAATTATAAATGATAACCATCTCGGATAATGATAGAAAAATGTTCCCAAATTATCCATTTCAGAATTTGTCTCGCTTTTAGAAGAAATCCTGTATAAAGTTGTACTGGATAAAGCTAGCGCGTCGTTCACACATGTATACACATTAAAAACTAAATAGATTATATTTAGAAGACTGAACCATTTCTCAATAAAGATAAGGTCAGATAAGTTTAAATAAAATCGACTGGCTCTATAAGTGTGGAATGTCAATATGAGAGTGGTGTTACATGCGGTTCTACTGCTGTTGTTACTGGTGTTAGTAACTGTAGATTGTGAATGTCCGGATCAGGACTCTAAACTTTTACCATGGTCTGAAGCAGATTCCTGGCCTGGAAATCAAGTAGGCTGCACATTTTTATTTTATTTTGTGTGGCAGCCGTGGTAGTGGAGCGATTGTGACACCGTCGCTCGACTTGAAGGTCTGAAGTTCGAATACTTTTGAGATTCTTCAAGCCACGTTCAAGTGTGACTTCTGGTCGATCCATATGTGTACGTGACATTGGCAGTTTTGGAATTTGTAGAAGATTAGTCAGGCGTACACACCCCCCCCCCCTCTACCATCCCCAGCATTGGGCCTGTAATGAGAAATGGGGTTTAACGTCAACTCGACACAAACGAGGTCAATTCGGGACTTACACATGGTTTAATTTTATTTCAATAATTCGCTTGCGCGTAGGGGTCTTTAGCAGTGGGGAAAAACCGGACGACCTTGAGAAAACCCACGAGGTTGGCCAGGCGACCATTATACTCTTTGTCACGTACAACCGAGGATTCGAAACCACGCCAGTTGACTCAATGACAGGCTTTAACCATTCAGCCGCCCCACCACCCACCCCGCTTCTGTAACCTTTGATATAATAATTAGCTTTTTAAGTAGGCCGTAGCGCAGAGGATGACCGCGCAAAACTTTCCCCATGGGACACTGTGTATGGCATATCGGCCCGTCTTCATCAGCCCAATCTGAGTGGAACAGTAGGACGTTACACCCCATTTGATTTATAAAGTGACTAGATCTTTTGACGTGGTTAAAAATATCGATTAATCAAATGCCGGATTGTAGTGCAAATTGTGTATTTTTTAACATTTATAATTCTTGGTCCAAATTTCGAGGCCATGTTCGTCTAACGATATGGTATAAGGTCAAAGTTAGTGATTTCAAGATGGCCTTGGGTTTCGTTTTAAAATTTAGACTACAGGACTGAGACAATTGTTTTGTGATCTATTGCCCTAAGATAGTGTTTCCACTGTCTTGATCATCTGGTCGAGCCTATACAGATTAAGCGAGAGAGAGAAAGAGAGAGAGATAACGTTACCGTTAGCTTTCTCGTCAAGATAATCACATTTATGTCTATTGAATCACGTTGCTCGACAAAAAGCCAACACGTCATTAATGTACCGATAAGAAACAATTGTACCATTTAATCACAAACCAAGACCACATGCTGGCCTTGGTTATATACATGTACCTAATCAGAGATATGTCTCGGGTCAATGTTTTGGGATTGAAATATCCCCCAAAGTTAGTCCTTCCTAACTAAGTGTCTCCATAATTTACAATGCTATTATAATGTGTCCACTCGTTTTAAATAAAGGTTCTTTTTGAGTTGGTAATAATATTATGCGAACACAAATTGCGCTTTTCTAAGAGGTCAATCATTACGCCAAATAAACTGACAATCGAGAAGCAACAATTGTTTCTTGTTTTTTTTGTTTTTTTTACAGAAACCAGGTCTGGGTTCAAAAGTGTCTATTTCTAAGGCAGTGTTATTAGATGAAACCCCGCCAGAACTTGATAGCATTACCATTCAACCCGAGGGGAGACTTGTATGGGACACCGAAGATGACTATAACCTAACACTCAAATACATCCTTATTTACGGACGGCTGGATATTGGTGCTGAAGATTGCTTATTTTTCAGGAAGGCGCACATTACATTAGTAGGTAAAGCTCAAAATAGCGAACGTTCTTTACCACCAGAATTTGAAACATATCTTTTGGTTTACCAGAACATGAACACGTGGCTTGATAGAATTTAGGGGACCCCGTGGCTAAGTGGTTAAGGCGCTGGCTCGCTAGCCTGGAGATCGGGTATTCTATCCCTGCATTGCCCGAGAAAGTTCATCTCGGTTTCCCCTTGTCAGTGATGCAGAACAGAGGGCCTGGCAAGGACAGCTGCTTAGTCGCTCGGATGGGACGATAAAACCGAGGTCCCGTGTACACATTGGCGTGCATGTAAAAGATCGGCTAAAATCGGAACCACGCCTTGATGGATGTGACATGTGGAGAAATTACACTGGAAGAAAATACCGATGTCGAAGTTACATATGTCGATTTTGCACTATAGTAGAAATAACAACAGTTGAAAGATCAGATGTAGAAAATACAAACGTTACAAGGCGCATTTGTACATGTGTTTTTTCGTTAGTGGACAATACTTTTCTATTTTGTAAAATCGAACATGGAAAAATCATCAAAACAACACTTTCATATGCTGACATAGTAACTTTTACTCGTGTTTACATGTCTTTTAATGTGGCGTCGACCCCCTTCTATACTAAAAACCCTTACGCGCAAGCGAATTATTGAAATAAAAAATTAAACCATATATATATATATAATAAGTCCCGAAATGACCTAGTTGTGTTGAGTGGACGTTAAACACCCCCTCTCCCCCCCTCCCTCTCTCTCTCTCTCTCTCTCTCTCTCTTTAAAATCTTATTTTCATCAATCTGATCACAATCTTTATTTTTGATTTTTAAATTTCAACATACGACTTTACGAGTACTAACTAGAGCTCTTACGACGACATAAAACAAAACATAATACCAATTTCATCCGGCTCTTTTAACTAAAGTAAACTGCTCTGTCCGTTCCATTTAAATTAATGTTAATATACAATTAAATGCGAAGTAAATTATGTTTGTTATTACGATTTTGCTCGATCGTTATGTTTGCAGGAAAGCGAGGACAGTATCAAATAGACATAGGAGGTATTCACGAATTTGGTGAGAAGTTTATTGGTGTGGCACCGGGAGGAACTCTAGAAATACACGCAGAGAGAAAACTATCGTGGTCAAAACTAACAAAAACTGTCCCAAAATTAACATCTGCTAATGGACTTATTTATACGCACGAAGTAAGACTTTAATAATAACGTAGTTCACTGTTCCTTAATACCCCCCGTCAGAATGGTGTGGCGTCAATATCGCCATAAACGTGGTAAAAGCGTGATGAAAACTCCCCATGATCGCAAATGATCGTCGAGTCACGGCGTTAGGTTTAAGCATGATCAAAACAAACGCCAAGTCTCTGTGATCTAACCTGGAATGACGTTTCCACCACGCTTTTACAACGCTTATGACGATCTTGACGCACTCTGGGGCAATATTCCGTCACTGTAGCAGTGCAGTAAAGGCGCCACCCTGGTCTGACGAGGTAAAGAATTGAACTTCTTTTAAGTTTCTAAATTTGTTGGGACATTTTCTCGCGTTGTGTTTACGTTTGCCGGCGAACTTGTACGGTCGCAGCAGCACAGCAAGGACGCCAACCAGTCTGACGCAGGCATTAGGAACTGTCTCTGATCGGACGGTGTCCGCTGACATGTTGGAAACAGCTTTATTTTACGTCCGCTTCCACCGAAATGATATCGCAGACAAGTCCGCTGACATTTCATATCACTTCCTATATACACGTAGCTTCAATATGAAAATACCGCCCATCCCCACCTCTTGTCAAAGGCTATTTTGGAATCCTTATTGACTATTTTTCACCGTCGTTCACCTTTGTTTGCCAAAAGAATCATTTATTGTCACGACTGACACACATTTACAATAATTTCATGTAGAGTTTCGCGATTAAAAACATCCACAAAATAGGTTTTAACTGATCAGCCATTAAAAGACTGAAACATGCACAGACCACACGTTTATTTAATCGCTAAATTCTACTTGAAATAGCGTTGAATTTTTATAAATTTGTGTCAGATGTGTAGAGAAATGATTCCTTATGCGAAAAATAAAGAATCGCGGTGAAAAATAGAAGGTAAGGTTTCGAAAATGGCATCAGAACAGAGGTATGGAAGAGCGGTTTTTTTTAAATTTTAATTTGATATGTCAAATAATATAGGGTGAATCTAGAATTGGAATACACACTTATTTTATGTGCATAAAGTATGCATCGGCAGTTATAATCACCATAAAATATTAATCGTTTTGAACAAGTCATACAGTTTATCTAAGAGAGGTATACGTAAAAGTCATTTGTCAATAAAGTGTTTTGCTTTAACAATGTTTTTAGGGTTCTGTTGTGTCAGAGACAGATAGTTGGAAACCTGGTATGGTGGTGTACGTTTTTGACGAGAAAACTGGTAAAAGCATATCAGGAGAATATTTCTATTTAGGCAATTATGAACCTACTTTGTCTAATATAGACCCACCCAGACTTGTCCAGTTGTTAAATAGTGAGTAATCAAGATAAAAAATGATGTTGTTAAAAATATAATATCGTTAGGTACGACATCAAAATATGATATCGTTGTGGAAATTATAAAAATAAGATATCGTTAGGGAAGTTATACATGTATGATATCGTTAGGGAAATTATAAAAATATGATATCGTTAGGGGAGTTATACAAGTATGATATCGCAAGGGAAATCATAAAAATATGATATCGTTAGGGGAGTTATACAAGTATGATATCGCAAGGGAAATCATAAAAATATGATATTGTTAGGGGAGTTATAAAAGTAGGATATCGTTAGGAAAGATCGTAAGTAATTATTAGATATAAGCATCATTTTGTTAGATATTCCATATGAAAGAGTTGTAGTCGTGGCTGTCTATAAGAATATGGTTCACCCACAAGTTGACCTGAAACCAATAATAAAAGCTGTTGAAGAGTTGGCATATGGTCAGGAAACAAACAACAGCACACTAAGAACAATTACAAATGGCGATGCGTATGTCCTTCTTGTCCAAAAGGGTAATATTGTTTCAGTATCACTATTCACTATCTAAATTATAATTACGTAATTATCGTGATGATGATGCTGATGATGATTATCATGACGACGATAATGTTGATAATAACCATTTTGCAAGTCCGTTTAATTATGTAATAATCGGCATACCGATCAATTCACAGGTTTTATTTTTAACAAAGTATTTTTTTTTTATTGTGTAGGACATCCTAATCTTACAGTAGAAGATATAGGTCGAAAAGGAGACAGTGACAGCCAACGTGCAGATGCATCACTGACATTACTCGCACCAAAGTTAAAGTTCAAAGTTATCAGTTATATTGACAATGTCAACGACTATAGGTCAGCCGTAGACTTCCGAGTGATGAACACCGACGCAGCCTTCCCTATACTTAATCTAGTGGATGATGTATCAACATGGGTACCAGGTATTTCTATGTTACGTCACTAATAATTGAAGAGACATTTTGCGGAAAAATAAAAAGCCCCAACATACTAGTAACAAATAGAAAAACAATGTAGTTCGATTTTGAGATTAACATACGGTTAATAGTATTTACTGTGTTGCTATAGGGGAGTGAATTTTCTACCTATTAAATATTTACGAAATCCACCTGCCAGTTGTTCTCTTCCTCTGGGAGGTCGGGTGTTCGATCCCTGCATTGGCCGAAAAAGTGCACCCAGATCCTTGGCAGTGATGCAAGACAGAGGGCCTGACAAGGACCGCTGTCTAGTCGTTCGGATGGGACGAGATCCTCTGTACACATTGGCGTGCACGCAAAATATCCCTTGGCAGTTGGAATTCGATATAAGAGTAGGCCGTAGCGCCGCTGCCCGGCCAAATTTCCCATGCCCGTCTTTATTAGCCAAGTTTAGGAGCAGAATAATAGGACGTTAAACCCCATTTCATTTCATTTCTCTTCATTGGTAGCCAATGTAAATACTTTATTTGCCCCACCTTTTTGCGAAATAACCTAGCTTTCCGACAGCCGTCGTTTTAAAACCAGTATAAAGTGCGCAAAAAGTATACCTTGGAAATATTTGATTATTTTTGTAGGTTTTAAGCTGGTTTTAGCGTCTACAGATTTTGACTGGAAACAAGCAGAAGAAGCAACAGTAGTATCATGTGACTCGTGTACTCCAAATCAAGTCAAGGTAGAAAGTAAGTTTGTATTTCCAAGAGGAACACCCTTTTCTAAAGCGGTGGACACACTAGCCGAATGATTCGGCCGAATCGTTCGTGCGAATCAATCGGCGCCGAATTTTATTCGGCCGAATGAGTGGACACACCAGCCGAATGTTTCGGCCGATTCACCAGTCGATTGCATCACTTTTCACGTTACACGATTAAAAACGGCGGCGTCTATGTCTTCAATCAATCACATGATTTCTCGATAGGAGTGCTGATTGGCTAATGAATTCTACATTCGGCCGAATGCTTCGGCGAAGTAGACACACCAGGCGAATATAATTCGGGCGAATAAATATATCAAACATGTTTGATTCGGGCGAATCATTCGGCCGATTAGAAATTCGGCCGAATAACAGTGGACACACTAGGCGAATTTCGACGCCGATTGATTCGGCCGATTGATTCGGCCGATTGATTCGGCCGAACGATTCGGCCGAATCATTCGGCTAGTGTGTCCACCGCTTTAGCAAGTTATTTCGAAATTAAAATTAATCTTCGGGGTTGACTTTAAACCGGTATGTCTATAATCTCCAGCGTGTTATTCGTTATGAAGTATGAAATCAGTATTATTGCTCTAGTCACAACCAATAGCCAGCAATACACATTCTCTAATCACCATAATGGATTAAAGCCCATTGTTGTATTTTAGTGGATTCCCGATACATGCATTTTGGAGAGATAATAAATAATGTTGATGAAAGAGGAGAAGTTGCTCTTTTAACCAGGAATGTCTTAATTGAGGGGAAAATGGAGGATAACTGTCCCCTGAGTAATGGCAACTGTGATGATTTCAACTATGACACATTTGGCGGTCATTTGAAGGTATGGTGTGAATTGAGGCCTTTGCTCTTTGTTAAGAATACGTAAAATATAATATAAAATTTGAACACACCCGTCTTGCAATGCAATTAAGGAATTTACTTTGATTACAATACATGAGTTCTAATAAAGCTGATAATTCACCGTACGAGGTTACACCGATATTGCCACAGAGAACACACCGCATAGAATTTATTTTATATATAGTTTATGCAGCTCAAACACGTACATTCCCCCAAAACAAATTCCCTATCCGTGACTATACTATAACAGTTAGTGCCCCTCCCTCCCACACCTTTAAGAAACCTCGAATGCTTACTACAGCAAACAAATCTCCATGGAACCTGAAAATGGTTTTTGACATTGGTAAAGTTTTGTATTATATTTGTTTTGTGGTTAGTTTGTGGAAGGATTGGCCAATGTACATATTGAAGGAGTTGAACTTTACCACATGGGCCAGCAGACTGAAGTAGGTAAATATAATTATTATGTACTGACGTTTAAAAAGTTAAAGAGGATATGAATTTTTCCCTAAGGGATTCATTTTTCATATTTCTAACAAAAATGATTGAATAAGAGGTTATATCAAATAAATGGAATAAATACATGTATGAAATATGAATTCTTTTAATCTTTAAATTTGAGTAAAACAACAGAAATCCAGTAATTTGCACCTTTATTAATATATGCCATTTATGCCAGAACAAATACAAAAATGCGTTGAAGTTTACCTATTCCTTCCTAACATCACTAGATCTTTGTTTTTACAGGACATTATCCAGTTAACTTTCACATATGCCATGATTTAGATGGTGTTGGTAATTATAGTAACCCACCCTTTTTTCGATATAATTCCGTTCATCATTCCTTCTCTAGATGTGTTACTATACATGGTACTCATGGTGTAACGGTAAGACAACATTTATAATACATCTAAATATAAAACTATACACCATTTATATACACTACACATAATATATTACTATACACCATTTATATACATTACACATAATATATTACTATACACCATTTATACACTACAGGCAGTAAATGCCTATACACCATTTATATACACTACACATAATATATTACTATATACTCCATTTATACACTAAACATAATATATTACTATACACTACAGACAGTAGATTTCTATATACCATTTATACACTACAGATAGTAAATTTATATACACCATTTATTATACACTACACATAATACATCACTATACACCATTTGTACACTAAACATAATATATTACTATACACTACAGACAGTAGATTTCTATATACCATTTATACACTACAGATTTCTATACACCATTTGTACACTACATCATAAATATTGCTTTATTCTCGCAGGTTTTAGATAATGTATGTTATGATGCTCTAGGCCATTCTTACTTTCTGGAAGATGGAGGCGAAAAGAGGAATGTTTTTGATGGAAATATTGGTCTGACAACAAGAAAGGGAAAAATTCTGACTTCAGATAGGTAAAATAAAATTAAGTTGGGTAATTAGGAACGACACACTGGTCAGACATGATACACAAAATTATTTTGAAGATAACTGACTGACGTTGCTCGACTGTATATTATAAGGGTAATATACAGACACTATGACTAAACATGTGATATCACATCTGTGAGATAAATATTTTCTTGTAATAGATCACCTTGATATTTCAATGAGTAGCCTATAAAATGTTATTTTATAAGAGTTTCTCGCAGAAAATTGACTGAAAGCAACTAAGCCACGTGGTCAAATGACTATCTGGAATGTAAACCAAGGAGAAACTCATAAATTGTCTGCTGTATAAGCCTTTTAAATGTAATTTTAGTCAGCCAGCAACATTTTTCATGACGAATCCAAAAAATCATCTGAGAAATAACGTTGCTGCAGGTTCAGAGGTAAGGTAAAACATTTGATCTTTTGTGGTTCGTTCATAATTGAGAACAACCCTCTATCATTTGATTCCTCTTACATATTCTTAAACATAAATGTGAACACTCACTTCTATTATAGTATAAATGATAATTAGGAATGCAAATACAAACCTGGTGCAAATCATTGCTCGTGATAATTATAATAAATACATTTGAAGTTGTTTAGCATTGTGGATTTCATATATAAAATACCATTTTACAGGAAACACGGGTGAACGATTTACCCAATACTACCCAATACTACCCAATACCACCCCAATACCACCTCAATATCACCACATACTACTGCCCTTGCGCATAGCTCAACGATTCTAAACCAGTGTGCCGCGGCTCACAGGTGTGACCCTTCTTAAGTGTGCAGCGAAATTTTGAACTTCACACTAAGAAAAATTTCACTAAAGAAACCAGCTATTTGCCTGATGAAATCCGAAAGACTATTAAAGTAAGTTCATAGCTGCGTTTGCCGTTATTTAGTTTAAGTCATTCGATGTGGCAATGACTGGTCTGTGTCTATGGGTGTATGCCGGCTATGACTTGTTATGTTTTTTTTTGCAAAATTCGAAAAAAAAATCATATATTTAGCCAGGTGTGCATTAACTTACTGGTATTCTCTTTTTTTGTATCAAAGGGTCATGGAATTTGGTATGTATTCCCTGATGAACCATATGGTCCGTCATTAGGACTTGGATTCATGCAGATGTACGAATCACAACATACCCCATATGAGGAATGGAATAATAATGTAGCACATTCTAATGATATTGTAAGTAGCATCTGTTCAAAATTTAAAATATGAATTGATATAGCGTATTAAAATAAAAGAAACAGTAAAATTTGAAACTTAACCCAGTGTTTAAAATCATTAAAATCCAAATCTATATGATTTTCAGGGCATAATCTTTTGCCTGTTAAGCATAGGTCATCATTACTCGTAACACCTTTCGTTCGTAAGTGGTTAATAACGCCTTTATGAGTAATAAGGTTTCTTAGGAGAACATACACTGTATTTTGGGGTTCAAAAACATGCAAGAATAAAGTTCAGATCAGAGTCTATGACCATAAGCAATTTAAAAATAATAACGAGTACATTTATTTCATAACAATTATTCAACTCGACCAATTCTAACTATGCCCAATTGATGTATAAGGTACAAAGTATGCACGTCGCCCAGCCCATTCTCCATTAAGATTATTTTAACACCCGAGTGTGCTCAGTTATATGTAACATCTTTAGATTTTAGTACATAGTTTTAACCTTTTATCCATGTAGTTGAACAAACTGGCCTGCAGTGGTTGATAATATACCCCCACTTGCTCTCTTGTTGCGGTGGAGCCAGAGAGTTGGCCGAGAAAATTAATCGGGATTTTCCGGCGTAGTTTCCCCTTGCCAGTGGTACAGAACGAGGAGCCAGACAAGGTTACCTGTCTAGTCATTGGTATGGGACAACAAAACGAGGTCCAGCGTACACATTTGCGTGCAAGTAAAAGGTCCCCTGGCTGTCGGAATTCGATGTAAGAGCAGGCCGTAGCGCCGCTGTCTGGGCAAAATTATGCCCATAGCACACTGTATCGGCTATGCCCCTCTTCCTTAGCCCGACCTGAAAAGTCCGATTTCACGCTTTACAGCACAATGCTCCCACCCCACCACACTATTAATAATAATATCATTCAGTGCCATTTGAACGGTTCTGTTTTAGAATGGTTTATTTGCTGATAAGAAAGTCCTGCCTTCAACTTATACAGTAGGAACAAGTGAATACTCGCCGAGAATTCGACCACTGGACAAAGATTCACCTCCAGCAGAGGTCAAGATTATCAAACCCACACGTACGTCAATATTCCGTTTTACAATTACAGGCATTAATAACCTTGGTCCACCACTCAATCCGATTAAAACACAGATCTTATTTCGTTTCGTTTTTTATAGTTCAAAATTTCGTTTTTACTTTTATTTACTACTCTGTAGTCGTACGTAACTAACGTGACGAAATTTATGGTAGCTGGCTTTTTTGTTTCGCACGTATCCAGTGAATGGCCATTTTGCCCAGTAATCCATGCCAGAATTTGGCCATTTTTTAAAATTGCGTTAAAGTTTTAAATTTTTGTTTAGAACTGAAATAAATTAACTATTAGTAAATCCTCACGCTAAAAACATTAGCAGAATACATTGTGTATACGTGAAATAGACCCGACCGAAGCCCAAAATAGTGCAAATAGTGCGGCCCCCGCGTGTGTCAAATGTCCGTTTAAACTTGATAATTCTGTTAAAATCCCATTTTCTTCCGGGGATTATTATTCTATCTCGAGCTGTGAGTGTTATTGCACAGACAACCCTGATACGACGCAGCTTTTCTGGTCGTCGAAGTCATTGTATTTCCGTTCGTTAGTTTACAAACTGACTTCTGTGCGTTGACCTCGCGACCTGTGACGTTTAGATAACCACTCTTCTATAATTATTTACCTATATCTCAATTAACTTATAGATTTATCGAGATGATAATTAAAAAGGCCTTCGGTGCTCATTGTAAATCAAATGAAATAAGGTATTTTAACAGCATTCCCGATGGCCGAATATCGTATAATTTCAACAAATAAAGAGTAAGGCATCTTATGCACGAGAAACACAAACAGATATTATTAATTTTGACTTATTACGTTTTAAATTTCTCAAAATTAATTTATTATCTACCTTATTGAAAATGAGGCCATCAAATGCTCTGTTTTATCTCTAACGTTACACATTAACTTGATAATAGCAGCCATTTTCACTCAGGAAGACCCTAGAATTGTGAGATCAAAATGAACACATCACATGATACTATTACATACTTCAAGTGCAAATGTTATTTATAGTCGTTCTCTCCATTTCCCCCTTTTGCATTGCGATTTGTTATTGACCTTTTAGTGTAAGAGAGTTAAGAGGTTGGTTACGTTAAAATATAGGAGGTGCAAGTTTTATTTTTATCAGTATGCTACTTCCAGTTAGTGTACCTAAATATTTCTATGGTGAACCTCATACCTGCTTTCGAGCAACAGCTTGCCACATGTTGCTACATTTACGGTAGAAAATTTGGGGAAAGTCAAAGAGACGATAATTTACATTAGAGTCAATGGGGAAATTAATTGTGTACTGTCGCCATAATTTTACCGCTTGCGTTGACACCAATTTTAGATAAAGTGGTTCTCATGTTTTTTAAATGTGCGGCACCACGGTGGATAAGTGGAAAAGACGCTGGCTCACTAGCCTGGAGGTCGGGTTTTCGGCATTGGCCGTGAAAGTTCATCCAGATTTTCCGGCGTGGTTTCCCCTTGTCAGTGATGCAGGCGAAGGGCCAGGCAAGTACAGCTTGAAGTCGTTCGAATGTGACAAAAAACAGAGGTCCCGTGTACACATTGGCGTACACATGAAAGATCCCATGGCAGTTAGAATTCGATATAAGGGTAGGTCGTAGCGCCGCTGCCCGGGCAAACTTTCCTTCATAGCACACTGTATAGGGTATGCCCATCTTCATTAGCACAGTTTAGGAGCAGAACAGTAGGACGTTAATTAAACCTCTTCATATTTTGTTTTAAATGTTTTGTTTAATTTCAGTCTACAAGAATCGTTATCATAATATGTGGATAAGGGGCGGGTGGATTACTGTTGAACAGGGATCGTAAGAACAATTTCATTATAGACTTTAAACAATATATAAATCAAAATAAGTTACAAAAAAAACATTTCAAAATAAAAAAGACCCCAAACTGACAGACATGCAGTGCTGAAATAGTAATTGGAGTTTATACATTTTTGAAAATCACACCTATTGTCTACAATTTCTGAAGACACATTTGAGAATATTGTATGTAGTTGTTATCGTTAAAGCTTTGTCGTTCTTTTATAGATTTGCTGACAGTGCTAATTCAGTAGCGTTTTCTGGGTGAGTCTAGTCTGTATCTGCTCGCAGTAATGAACATCTTGACTGTCCTGATAAACTGTATACATACAGTTTGTCAGAAACCCTTAAAAAAGCACCCGGAATGAAAGTGACTAAGACTCTCAAAGCGGATTCAGGGTGTACAATGAAATCAAATAGGGTTTAACGTTCCCCCTTTTCTGTAGCAACCAGGATAATAAAGACGGCATGTGCGGATTGGAAATTACCATTTAAAGGAGTAAATCGCCATTCTTTGGCACCTAGAAATGGACAGAAATGTAATATGAATGTATATTAACCGATTTAAATTCAAACGTTTCTGTGTTACACCCAGCGAAATACTCGAAGAGTCTAAATTGAATGGCAGTCTTTGGCGTGGTCATTCCATTCTACTTGGGATATGTTTAGCCTCGTTCACCGAGTGACTTCATACAAGTAATAGTTATATACCCTGTTCTCAATATGTATGACTTGATACACCGTCTCTTTTTTGAGTGAGCCTCCGAGGTGCTAGAAAGCATTCTAGCACACGATTCGTCTGCCAATTTTGCACGAAAACACCCTAACCCTTTTCACCATAAAGTACCGTTGTTTGTTTTCCAGATCCGATGATCAAGCGCAGTTTCTGAAGAATTCTGTTATAATAGGAGAATCAAAGAATATTGGAGAGCCGACTTTATTTTTTGATACTGTTACAAATAGATCAATTCAGATGCCCCGGTCAATACCATTAGAAACAATGTCGTACGTATATTAAAAAATTTAGAATAATGGGGTTTAACGTCCACTCGACACAAACTAGATCATTTCGGGACTAACATATGGTTTTAATTTTATTTCAATAATTCGCTTGCGCGTGGGGGTCTTTAGCAGCGGCAGGAAATCGGGGACCCTGAGAAAACCCACGAGGTGGGATAGGCGACCCTACTCCTTGCCATGTACAACCGGGGATTCGAAAACCACGCCAGTTGACTCAATGAAAGGCTTTATGATACAGCGCGCTCAAGCTAACCATTCAGCCATTCAACTCCCCCCTCCCCTGTAAGAAAGAGATATAGCATGATATATGGGTTGGTATATTGTGAGAATAATCGCTACTCTTACCACCAAAAGAAATTATATACATAAGTTTTGAGGCATGTCTAAACTCTTCTCAGATACAGGTCTTTACCTTTAATTTGCCGGTAAACGAGATCAGCAGGCTCTTGAAAGAATTGTTTTTTGTTTTTATTTTAAAAAATATATGATGCGTTATCAACTGCACTGTGAAACTGAATATTCTGTAATTGTTTTCAGGTCCATGCCTATTCTGGGATTTAATTTCCACGATGGCCCAGTTTATTTGGAAAATGTTTGGTTTTCTGGTTTTAAATCCAATGCTTATTATCAAGCTGGTGCCATTGGTTTTGAAAAATTTGACAAGAACATAACATCGGCTATTAGTTCTGTTCAAAATATAACTTACGACTTTATTGATGTAAGTATAGAACAATGTTTCCCATAGCAACATTGGTGTACGCCTTAAATATTGCTATTGACCATATTAATTTGTCGGTCGGTAGGGCACTGGCTCACTAACCAGGAGGTCTAGAGTTCAACGCCGGTGTTCCCCTTGTGAGTGATACAGTATGGAAGACTTGGCCAGGAAGAGTTGGTGTGTACGCAAAAAACCCAATTTGACAGTTGTGCAAACGTCCTTCCATAACACGCTGTTTGGCGTATGCCCGTCAACCACCATCTTCAATAGAAGGCTTGATCTTGCTTTAACTACGTACCCCTAATCAAGCTCTTCACGTAACACTCTGCATATTTCGGCACTAAGTTTGATTGGGTATAAGCCCAGCTTGTGATCCAATCAGATTTCTTGTTCGTCGCGAATACCAAGTCTCGCTCTTAGGGTAAAATGTCTATCGGTGATAATCGAGTTGAAAATTGCAAGGTTCGTCTAATGTAAAGGTTCCCGTGGGGTTCGCTATATCACAATCTCTGATTGGATCCTACTGTTGACGCGTCTGTAGATCACGTAGCTATGAGTTCGGGAATTGTGAAGTAAACCAGCAACGGCCAGATGTTTCAAAACTGGCATTCGTTGCTTCAGTAAAATGGTCAACCACCGACCCTAAACGACATTCAAATTTCAGCGTCCATAAACACAGAAAGACAAATCTGTACAATAATATAGGGATTTTACCACTAGAACTTTTAACAGCAAAGTAATATCAGGTGGTAAACATCCTCTGTCATTTTCAAAACGTAAACGTTAAGAAGATAGTTGACTTCTGAAGAGAGTTAAAGTCGATGTTGTGTTTCCCTAGATTGAGTTATTGAAAAGTCACGACTAAACACCAATAGTCTAAAATTGATTGCATAATAATATATCACCAAAAGAAATATCATATGCATAATAAGTACATGGGCCTGTTTTGAAAGTATAGGCATAGGGCACAAAACCACAAGGTTTGAACTAGAGTATATAAATGTGCGAATTAAATTTACGTTCCCTTTTTTAGGTTACAGACGGTAACCGGGTTCTAGACAGCAACTCAACCGCTTCTGGTTTTGGTTATGATGATCGGTATAATGGAATTACATTTAGAGATATAGATGGGAGCGTGACAGGTTATAATAATACCCAGGTTGTTAAAGCAGCTCCGTTTTATGTTACTAGTGGATGTTACGTACGTACTAACTGGCAAGTTGCTATTTGTCCGGACACATATGGAAAGGTATATATTACAATGTCCTTTTTAGTGAAAATGCTGATTTTTATTGTTAAAAAAGGCAAAAATTGTATCATTAATTTCAGTAATCGATGAAATATGAATATTTTGGCGGTTCCGGGACCGGGTAGTTAGAAATAATACTGGTAAAGCGCAATCTTGTTAAAATCATATGCCAGTTCCGAAACTAAATTGTAATTTTACTCCAAGGCACCCAGAGAAGATGTATGCTGTACATTCCAATGATGGGCTTGTAACATAGCACATAATATATTCTTCCTATATGTTACCACAATGCATACGTTCGGGCATAACTGGTGATTGGAAGTGGTCAAACACAAATGATTTGTCTTCCATCAAGATTCAGTAGTGTTATATAAGTGTATTGATTACCGTTATATTCGCAATATTTCAGTTGACATTGACCTTCGAAAACCAACATGGCGATGCAATACCAACTGTGTTTGCTGTAAGAGATGACATCCCTGATGTACAAGAGACACAGCTGAACGAGAACCCAGCACAGTTTACAACAGTTCTAGGTGGTGGTTATAGTTACACTCTACACTGGAAAAACTACGTGCCACAGACATTTACTATTCGCGGTGATGGAATTGAACAGTAAGGCATTAAGACATATCATGTATTGCCCCATATATCATGTTTTATCATTTATATCTTAAAGCGATATAGCCCGGATCTCACAATGTTAATCATTTTTATTTCCAGTGTATTGGGATCATAAAAAAACCAAGATTCTAATTAACCGCTAGTCTGTTCTTAGCTCGGAGAGAATTATTTACATGGAATAAATACTGGACTTTGTAAAAACGTTTTACAACTTCAGACAGGTTTCCCGCCACTTTCAGATCGTGAAATACGAATATGTTTCAGGGGTATGTGGTTGCGGTTTGGTGTATGTTTACCACGAAATGCTAAAATTGACCTGTCTTCCACGAGTCCACAACAGCTAAAGGATATGAACGACTGGGTCGCTGTAACCAGTTTACAGGAACTAGAGACTGAAGACATCGGTAATAAATACTACTGGGATCTAACAACTGGGTACGTGGATTTTCTTTTCAAATTGTAAATTTTTGACCGATTGGACGAAAGGTAACATCCGATCCAGTTAATGATTCTTTCTAGATATTTCTGACATCGACGCCAAGAACCCAAGAACGTTTGTAAACAAAATATGCTTTGGTGGTGCTTGATGATAGTTTCACTGAAGTTGCTGGACTCCTAATGCAATTGTATACATTTATGCACAATCGTCTAAAAGATTACCAGAACAATTTTTTTTAAGGGAAACAGCCACTTGTTTTTATATATTAGCGCGACTTTCCAACAAGTATCCCCTTATCGTTATCAAGCACAATCAGTTAAAAGAACCTCGAATGAACGTGTTGATATCTGTTGTTGTCATTCTGCTGTTTTTAATAGATTGCTGTTCTTTAAGTTCTTGAGCAATAATACAAGAGATGCAAATGAGACAAAAGAATGTGTTGCACCAGGGTGTCCCAACGTTAGAATCATGGTTTTGTCGGGTGATATTTTAGACAGAGACTGTACTAGTAGAGCTTATGACACGGGTTCTTATAATAGATCGGAGCCGGTAAGTTTGAGGTGATTCTTGATTTTATATGAACCAACGATTTTTACGTAAGAATAATGTCTTTATGTTTAACAATAAACAATATTTTTAAAATATATACACACAGTTATAAAACTTATAAAAATTTATTTTATATGTTCAAATTGTGTACAATTTCAAAAATTATTAAAGGGACAATAACACTCTTGCTGGCTTGACAATTCAAGAAAAAAAAAACTAGATGTTTAAGTGTCCTACCTGTTGTGTAAATTATCCATTACATTTTATTTTACTTGTCCAGAGGGTTCGGACATATTTTTAAATCCAAGTCACATTTAAAAAAAGTTTACGTTAGGCTTTTAAAATTATTTAGTTGAATTAACTGGGATATTGTAAAATAGTACAATTTGTTGTCCAGAATGAAGATTGGGACATATTATTCAGTTACAACAAGAGCGGTATTAAACCTTTAAGTCAAATATTGTACATTATCTTAATTTCAGATACCAAGCAGACCACTCCAGTCAACGGTTTTAACTGCATCCGCTTCTTCTCCTGGAGTAAGTTTATTGTATACACAATTAATCGATCGATGATTTGTTACTGATTAATTCACTGGAGAATTAGGCGGTGGGTGGATGCTGGAAAGGCCCAGGTTTCTAGTAGAAATTGAAAATGTAATATTTACAGTGTTTCAAACAGTTTGCAATCCATAAGGCTCCTGTTGTATTTTTCAAATTTATAATCGCATCATTCAAGATGTAAATCCGGAAACTCGGAAAATTGCATAAGTCGTTTGCACTATATATTTATTTGTAGACCTATGGAGCTGGAGCTGTTCTACCTTTTACAGATAGACCACGTATAGACGGCCAGTTAGGATATTATGATCCCTGGACTCGATGTTCTAAATCATGTGATGGTATGTTTTACACATAACTTTAAGGGTATATAATATTATATATTGTTGGTACATTGTTGGTAATATGTTTATTCCAGTATATCAATTTTGACAATATGTTTTATTTAATGACTAGCGGGATACCCTAATTCACTGAGGGGTACTGTCGTGTGCTTTATCCTTTATCATCCGATGAGGGAATAAGATGGACATGCAAAGCGCGAGATAATGATAATCATATGTGATATCATAATTAATGCTTTGCATCAATGACATTGAATCACAATGTAATCGTATTAATTCATAATGTTGGATTTCTCTAATTATAAAGCTCAGTGCGAATGCATGCTTAAGTAATTTGGAAGGCGATGATGGCATCATGCATTGGCAACAGTCAACTATCCTTAACGGGAACCTCGCAAACCCCCTCCTGCAAAAATTCCTGGATCTGCCCCTGATGACAGTTTGAACTTCCTCCATAGCAATGTATATGTAACCGACGTATTGTGACGATGATACATCAAACCCCATCATTACCTTTCCATATTGTCCCTACCATGTACCATGACATTCATTCAGATTGCATGGCATCTAAGTTTAATGTTTATAAATTTCAGGAATTCAGACGCGAACGCGCTTCTGTGATAGCCCTGTGCCCCAGGGTGGCGGCGCTGTCTGTGTCGGCAACAAAGTTGAAACTAGAGCTTGTAACACTGCACCCTGTGGTAAGATTGATATGAAGAACGTATAATGTATTAGGTTAGGCCTATTATAGTTACACAGGGGCATCGTTCTATTATAGTGTGTGGAGAGGACGGTAAATTCATCTTGTATTTGTACCCTGTGCCGGACTGGGTCGACCTGAGCTCAATAAAAAAATGGGCCTTAAGTCTATAAAGAAAAATGAAAAAAGAGAAAGAAAAAAGTAAAAAGAAAAGAGAAAGAAAGGCGAGGGGGGGGGGGGTCATTCTAATTGTATATGGGAATCAAAAAAAAATTGCCTTCTTTTGCTATGGACTGAAATACTTGGAAAATAGGTTTGCGGTTGTCAATTTAAAAAAAAAACCCCTAACAAATGCTTACACACAGTAGTAGTAGTGGCAGCTGTAGTAGACGCGATCACCACCACAGCCGTGGCATTAGCAGTAGTAGCAGTAGTACAGAGCACACGTTGGGCGTAGTAGTATTTCGCTCCCAATCATTTTCTTTGGATGTTTTACATAAGACTTTTATGATATGTTTCATTTTATTTAAGCCATCAATGGTGCTTGGTCTGCTTGGCCTACTGATTGGGGTGATTGCCTCCCGGCGTCTGAATGTCATGGTTACCAGGTACGAAGGAGGAAGTGTGATTCACCAGCTCCAGACCATAACGGTGAATTTTGTGAAGGATCCATTGAAGAAGTGAGACCATGTAGAGGATGTTAAATATATATCAAGGAATAAATAAAATGATTCTATGTTTTGGAATAAATTGACTAAAAACAATTATTAAATTCTTTTATGATATCGCTGATAACAAATATATTGAAATATCCGCACTCACCCGGGTTTAACGTTCTTCTTTTCTGCACTGATAAGGATAATTAAAAAGGGCACATATCAAAACAGCGGCGGTATGGCCTACTCTCCTTTCGAATCCAAACTGCCTTTGGTTTTTTGACGTGAATACCACAGTTTACAGTACGGGATGTCAGGGGTTCGCCCCGTCGAAGCGACTAGACTCTGTTGGTTTTTTGACGTGAATGCCACCGTTTACAGTACGGGATGTCAGGGGTTCGCCCCGTCGAAGCGACTAGACTCTGTTGTCAGTCCCTCCGTCCTGTACGTTTTAACAATGAAATCTAAGGCGGAACACCGGAACCGAAACAGCGACCCTCCTGATCAGTGAGTTAGTGCTTAGCTCTCTCTCACTCTCCACCCTCTCTCTCTCTATGTCTCTCTCTCTCTCTCTCCGTATTTCATAATAGCCTTATATTTTTCTAAAGCATGTAACTCTACCTTTTTTCTTTTTTTGTTCTTCTTACATTATTAAATATCGTTACATCACTTACTGTGTAAAACGTGAGTTTGAGGATCTTCACGAAGATTTAACATATTTACTCTGTTCATTGTTAAGTGAATGAACACAAACTACAATGATTTAATCGCAAGCTTGAGTGTTGACTAACACTTGCAGTTTGGTCTTAAAGTGCAACTTGGATTTGTCGCCTTTTCAGTGGCACGTGGAAATTGTTTCTAATTGGGTATTATGCTTTATAGTTTGAAAACAATCTTGTATACAAAGTGAACAACGAAACGTAATAAATGTAATCCACTTTCCGTTCCCGGCTTTATAAAACTTCCCCCCTTTAAATTATATTTCATAATCGAGGATTGTTGAGTTGGATTGATTACTAGCACTATTTGATATCATTATCGATACATGGGTAAGTTTCTTCATAGGTGCAACACATTTTGATTTATAACGTAGGTCCATTAAATCACAGGACGTTTGAGTTTAAAATTTATTTCGTTCTAATAATGTCAGATTCTAATTTATACATAACTTAGAACATCAAGTTAGAGAGTCGGAAAGAGAAAGGGGTTTAACGTGTTTATCCGGCTGTGGCAATAAAGACGAGTGTGGAATTTTGCCAAGGATAGCGACGCTACGGCCTACTCATATTTCGAATTCTAACCCATCTGAACGACGAGCCACTTTCCTTGTTAGACTCTCTGCCGTCCTACATCACTAACAAGGGAGGAACCACCCTGGAAAACAAGAGGATTTTTCTCGACTAACACCGACAGCGAACAAGTAAGCTCCTTACCGCAGCTCCTCAGATAGTCGGTACATGAAGGATAAAATGGCATCTTTCCTTCTGTGAACAAGAAATATGTATTAAAATTACTTATGCCAAAATGTATCTGTTTTCTTTTATCTGTATATTATGTTTACGATTACATATTTTAAGATCCCAAGAACAGATTGAACTTTTAAAAAGATATATGCCTTGCATGGATGTAAGTGAATGATGTATCACTTTATCTTGAATATACTGTATTGTTCAATTTGTATATGCCCACATTTTCATGTGGACGTATTATGTCGTCGCCCCTGTCCGCCCGTCCGTGTTTGTGGACTCTCTGTAGGTCACAATTCTTACCCGATTTTGACAAAACTTGAAATATAGGTTTATCCTCAAACGATCTCGGTTGCTTTCAATACTGGCATGTATCGGACCAAAACTTCATGGATTATGGCCCCTGATTGTACGACAAATCACGTTTTTTTAGCTTGTGGACCGTATGGAGGTAACAATTTTGAACCGATTTTGGTGAAACTTGACATGCATGTTTATAACCCAAAGATCTTGGTTCCTTTCGATATTTGCGCCTATCGGTAAGTCATTTCCTGAATAATGGCCCCTGATTGTCCGAAAAAAATCACCTATTTTAGCTTGTGTTCCCTCTGGAGGTCACAATTATTATCTGATTTAAAATACCGTTTGATTATATCACCGCTACACCCTTAGGAAGGTTGAGTTCGAATTTCGGAAAAATCGGACCAAAATTGCCATAAAAAATGGCCGCCGTTTGTACGCGAATACCGTTAAAAATGGTATATCAAGGTTGTGGACCCCGTAGAGTTCCCAATGTTAATTTGATTTTTCTAAAAACTTGAAATACATGGTTATAACCCAAAGACCTTGGTTCCTTTCGATATCTGCGCATATCGGATCGTAACGTCCTGAATTATGGTCCTTGATTATACGCAAAATCGTCTTTGTTTAGCTTGTGGTCCCTATGTAGGTCACAATTATTATCCTATTTTAAAAACTGTTTGATTACATCACCGTTACACCCTAAGGAAGGTTGAGTTCGAATTTCGGAAAAATCGAACAAAAATTACCATACAAAATGGCCGCAGTTCGTACGCGAATACTGTTAAAAAATGGTATATCAAGGTTGTGGACCCTGTAGAGGTCCCAATTTTAATTTGATTTTGATGAAACTAGAAATGCATGGTTATAACCCAAAAATCTTGGTTCCTTTCGATATTTGCGCATATCGGATCGTAACTTCCTGAAATCCCCTATGGTCCCTCTGGAGGTCACAATTATTATCCGATTTAAAAAAAAAACGTTTGAGTTCGAATTTCGAGAAAATCGGACAATAATTGCCTGACAATATGGCCGACGTCTGTATTCGAATAGTTTCAAAATATGGTACATCAAAGTTGTGAACCCTGTAGAGGTCACAATTTTAATTTGATTTTGATGAAACTTGAAATGCATGTTTATAACCTAAAGATCTTGATTCTTTTCGATATTTGCGCATATCAAATTGTAACTTAATTAATTATGGCCTTTGATTGTAGGAAAAATCACTTTTGGTATTGCTTGTTCTCTATCCATCTCTCGAAAATGTGGGCGTTGCCTGCCTGGCTGTGCCAGCTTACTATCTTTTAAATACTAGATTCAAATCTCGCCAAGGTCAAAAAAGAAATATTGTGATCGAAAATCCATACTGTCCGGGCAAAATTAACCAATGGGACGTTAAATCCCATTTCATTTCATTCATAATCAAATATGTCTTGCAAAAAATGGGAGAGTTCTCCTTTAAAATATAGAGTAATAAAGGGGGGGGGGGCATCCGTGTTTCATTAATGTTCGACTTTTCTTGTTTTTACCATACAAAATGGCCGCAGTTCGTACGCGAATACTGTTAAAAAATGGTATATCAAGGTTGTGGACCCTGTAGAGGTCCCAATTTTAATTTGATTTTGATGAAACTAGAAATGCATGGTTATAACCCAAAAATCTTGGTTCCTTTCGATATTTGCGCATATCGGATCGTAACTTCCTGAAATCCCCTATGGTCCCTCTGGAGGTCACAATTATTATCCGATTTAAAAAAAAAACGTTTGAGTTCGAATTTCGAGAAAATCGGACAATAATTGCCTGACAATATGGCCGACGTCTGTATTCGAATAGTTTCAAAATATGGTACATCAAAGTTGTGAACCCTGTAGAGGTCACAATTTTAATTTGATTTTGATGAAACTTGAAATGCATGTTTATAACCTAAAGATCTTGATTCTTTTCGATATTTGCGCATATCAAATTGTAACTTAATTAATTATGGCCTTTGATTGTAGGAAAAATCACTTTTGGTATTGCTTGTTCTCTATCCATCTCTCGAAAATGTGGGCGTTGCCTGCCTGGCTGTGCCAGCTTACTATCTTTTAAATACTAGATTCAAATCTCGCCAAGGTCAAAAAAGAAATATTGTGATCGAAAATCCATACTGTCCGGGCAAAATTAACCAATGGGACGTTAAATCCCATTTCATTTCATTCATAATCAAATATGTCTTGCAAAAAATGGGAGAGTTCTCCTTTAAAATATAGAGTAATAAAGGGGGGGGGGGCATCCGTGTTTCATTAATGTTCGACTTTTCTTGTTTTTTTCTAAAACAGTCTATATCGTATATTATATTGTAGTTGGGAAGTGACTGCCTCTTTTGATCTTCAACCAGTCTGTAAAGTACTCCTTAAAACAGTTTAACCTTTACAAATCGCCATGTTATGCCAATATTAAACAAACGGTAACAAGTGATAAACTTTTCAAAAACTTATGTAATATTTAACTTCTGGGACGTGAACAATCAATACAAGTAGAGTGAAGAGATTCTGTGGTGTGGCTGATATTATCATGTGTTCAAATAAACTCACCATGTTCTTAGTGTTACTACTGACCAGTGTATTGGTCAATTTATGGACTGTTAATGCCATGTGTCCAGATCAAATTGAAGGATTAATGAGATGGTCAGATTCTGAGACGTGGCCGGAACATGCCGTAAGTATGAATAAAATATCTGTTATTGCATTTGGATGAATTTTATTTTATTTTTTTGTGTTATATTCCGTAATTTATATTTTATGAAATGTATAGTGTAGGAAAACAGAACTGTGAAAATAAAAATGTAACCGTCCTATTGAATCTTTGTCGAAACATTTCGCTTTGTCGTCAATTTTACTGGGCAACTTTTCACCGCTAAATGGCCAAGGGTCAGTCCCTGTGAACGCCCGTACAATATAAAACGTTTAAGTTAGGTAAGCAAGATCTTATTTTCTCATTAAATGTCCTTTTACATTTTACATGTGTTCACGGGGACTGACACTGGACCGTTAAGCATTTAAAAGTTGCCCAGTAAAAGTGGCTGGGAAGCGAAAGTGTTTCTACAAAGATTCAATAGAACGGTCCCTGAACGTACAGGGTGAGTGTAATGAGACCTTTTACGTTCAGAGCTGAACTAGGGTTTTATATGTCGGTCATAATTCAAGCAGTGTGCTAGAAGTGATATACAGCCCGAACAACGGCGCTGTGAGGCTAGTGATCCAGAATTTTACTCACTGAGCCACCGCGTCTCCCAAATTAAAAGTCACGATATAAATATTATGTATTACCATTGCACCTAGATCCATTCACTTTTTTTGAATTATTTTTTGTTGTTTGTGGTTTCTGGGTATGATGTCTTGTCAATATATTTGTTTTTGTGTAAATTGTGTGTGGTGTAGTCCCCCTGCACTTACTATTAGCATCACGTTTATCAATAATAGAAATCAGTCTCGTCTACTCGATTTACTTGCCGAGAAAAATGAGGCCAAGGTAGGCAGTAAATATTTATAAGCCGTGTAATTCCAAGGTCTAGCTTTAGGTTTTAATACCAGGTAATTAGTTTTATATAAAAAGAAAAATTATATTGTATGAGGAAATATTAAGATTAAATTTGCCAAGGCCATTAGTTAATAAGTGCTAACCCACCCTTAATATCCCACTTCAAACTTATACATATTATTATATACATATCTTTAGTGGAAATGACGCGTTTTCATATTAATGTTTTATTTATATATTATCAGAAGTAAGTAATAACGTAGAGATAAAAATACAAATGTTTCGTATTCCCCCAAAGTACGTTCAAGGTGACGGACAAGGCAGCATTTAGAAGCAAAGTCGGTCATAATAAATGCAACTTACAGTAATACTTGATTTTTATAATCTGGTGAATACCCGGGTGTCTTCTTAATGACCAAAAGAGAAAAATAAATATACAACATTTGGACTTGGATTTAACAGGAACAAATTAATAAGCTCACACTCTGATTGATTGATAGCGAAAGAAAGAGAAAGAAATGGGGTTTAACGTCCACTAAACACAAATAGGTCATTTCGGGACTAATTGATTGATAGCACATATCTATAATTGTTTCATGAAAACCCACTACATACAAATATATGTACGATAAACGACAAACAGTCCATGTTTATAAATAAATTTGGAAAAATTGATATTGCTATTAGTCGAACATATTTCCGCTGATATTCATGTTTTGAAATGTAACAAATTGTTACAGACTAATAATTTCGTCTAATGCGCAACATGATCAACAGAAGAAAACTGTACCTATCTTTTGTCATCGTGAACTAGAGTTTAATAAATCATTCAAACGTCGAAAAACAAAAGAATAAAGTAATGCTTAGCATCCTAATTTTCTGTGTCATCCTGTAGAATTCATACGAATTTTGCTCGGACAGCGACAAAGCGCCATTTCCGCCTACCCAGTTGTCAATGTGAAGAAGCGACCTATATTTTTGTCTCATTCGAACGACTCTAGCATTCGAACGACTTTAGAGGTGTTATGTCATCCAGCATCCAGACCCTTAACTTGGAAGTGGTCACCTTTCCCCTCCCTTGCAGTAATTAAGACCCCATTGTGAAACAATTTTCGACCATAGATATACATTGTCCGTCAATTTTACAGCACCCATGTGATACCCCCGCTGCTCTGAGGTAGCTACGATCCTGCACCCGTCCTTCACCATTGACCGTTGTGCAGACCTGGAAATCCCCTGGGAATCCCATGAAGTTTTCTGGTTAGTAGGCCAATGCTCATTTAATGCTGTAGCGCTCAAACGTTTTCAATTTCATATTTGATTATTTTATTTCACTATTGTTTGCAGATATCATGTCCTTGAAATATGTATCGTATCTTCTTGTATGGTATTTATTTTGGTTCTACTCTTTTGAATGACCGTTAAATTAATATTACCTTATTATGCCCGTTATTTCAGAAACCAGCCTATAATGCAGAAATATATATTACTACTCCAGTCTTAATGGATGAAAGTCCGCCCAAACTTCACGCTATTATCATACAACCCGGTGGTAGATTAATATGGAGTACCGAGGGGGACTATACAGTCTATGTAGACTATATTTTAATACATGGTCAAATGGACATAGGTTCAGAAGATTGTAAATATGAGAGAAAGGCAAGGATAATATTAACAGGTAAGTTAAGGATAGTGCAAAAACAAATTCTTCACACGGTTGTATATGTTTGGGTACATTCATGTTTCTGAAGCAACGACTGTGAGTTTCACAACATTTGACCGTTGCTGGTTCATTTCACAATTCCCCAACGTTTAGCTACGTTATCTGCAGAAACGTGAACAGTAACATCCAATCAGAGATTTGACATAGCGAACCCCACAGAAACCTTGACATTAGACGAACCTTGAAATTTGCATCTTGGATTATCCCAGGTAGATATTTTGGCATCCGCGACGACCAAGCAATCTGATAGGCTCGCAAGCTGGGCTTGTACCCAATCTAACTTAGTGCCGACATATGCAGGGTATTACGTGAAGGGTTTGGTATTCTGAGCGTAGTTAAAGCGAGATCAAACCTTCTATTAAAGATCGGGTACATTGAGCGACGGTACATTATAAAATATTTCCACGGAGTAAAATAGTCCCCGTGGCAAGGAAGCGGATCGTTGCTATCACTGTAGTCTTGGGCCATTTGTATACTCATAATAACTATACTATTAAAAATACAGTGAACGAAATGCAAATCTCTTTATGAAACTATCGTGTTCGTCGAAAATGATCATTTTTTTTAATTTTCTAAAGCCTGTGTTTTAAATATACTGACTTTCGTAAAATAACATATACCACAATTTGAAGAGTTTGAATTTCAGGTAATCGATTGGGTTATGATCCAGTTATTCTTGAAGAAGGCCCGCATGTTTTTAATGAGAAATTTATCGGAATCGCCCCAGGTGGAACATTGGAATTACATGGACGAGAAAAGACATCTTGGACTAAACTTACGAAAACTGTCGAAAAGCTCACCCCATGGAATGGTCTGATTTATGAACACAAGGTTGGTAGTAAATCGCTGTTTTATTTTAAAATTACAATAACATTAATGACTATACTGATCTTTAAAATGAGTTTCCTCTGAAGGATTTTAAAAAATAAACTAAGGACATAGATAATTGCATGAGTAAATGTTCAAAAATTTAATGAATAACATATCTTATTTTGGTTTTTATCTTCGAAAGTAAGATAAGTTTTGAGAGGAGTTTACTAAAGGAAATGAATAGATGATTGAAATAATGTTATCCGTGCGCCTCTGTTAAAACACAGACTGTTTAAAGCAGGTTGATCTTAGTTTATATATTTTGTTAAAATTCTTCTGTGCGAATTAATTTTAGGAACAGTGTGATTGAAAGGAATTTTTTATTATATTTTTGAGTATTTTTGCGTTTTAAAACAAATTTGTTGAATGCTTCTGGAAAGGAATTTCAGTAACGTGATTTTCTCCCTTTTGCTCTCCGAATGGCTTTTTAGATGATGCTATCTCGATAATCAGTTTTAACAGATCTACTTTTCACAGTTCGTCAGATGAAAGGAAGGGATTGAACCGATTGAAATTTGTATGGCAAATAGAAATAATATACTTCAAGAACTTTCTCATAATTACTAAACAATCCCTTTTTTGTATCAGGATTCTGAAGTTGCTGGTGAAGACAACTGGAAGCCCGGATTACTTGTTTACGTCATTGATGAAACTACAGGTTATCCAAGGTTCGGAAAATACTATTATCTTGGTGGTAATGATCCATATTGGTCAACAGCTGATCTGTCGGAACTTGTCGATATGTTAAATAGTAAGACAATTAATCCATGTTTATAAATTATGATTTTAAGAACAAAATGAAATGGGGTTTAACGTCTACTGTTGTGTCCCGACTGGGCTAATAAAGATGGACACACGCCATACAGTGTGCTGGAAAGGAAATCGTGCTCGGACCACCGCGCTAAGGTCCAGTCTTATATCGAATTCCAACTCTCGGGGTTTGATACCATCCGAACGACTAGTCATATGTTCTTGTCAGGGAAACCAAGCCGGAAAACCTTGATGAAATTTCTCGGCCAACACTTGTAGCGAACCCGCGACCCCCAAGCAAGCAGGAGGCGTCTTACTGACGTAAGATTTTCAAAAAGAAAATTCATGTTTATATTTAATTTACATAGTGCTAAATTAGAACAGTGCATTAATTTAAATATGCATTCCCTTCGCAGGTACATTCTGACACGCATTTTGTTTTGAAGGTGTCGGAACACTTGATTCTAGATTATCAAGTACGCAGAGGTCATTGACTTTAGTCTAGATTATTTTGTGATAGATGTGTGACTTCACATAATGAATGACGTGTTTGACATTTTGTACCCTCTTCCAAGAGATCATAAAAGCTTCGTACAGTTGTTCTAATCTGCTTTATAACAGTTATAAATACTTGTTTGAGTATTAGTTATTTATTATCCTTAAAAATAATATTTCTATCTTCCTTTTTTAGGCCCTCTTTCCATGTCGGCGTAATCTCCCGTGAAAAACACAGGATCCTATGCATCCTATGTAACGGGGCCGTTTTCATGTTTCCATTAGCTGACCTACTGTTGTCAATTTTATAATCATGCATAAATTTCGCCTTGAATTAATTCGGGTAATTTAATCCAAAGAACTATGGTATTGATATTATACATAATGATAATATACACTGCTCCATGGAACAGTATATAATAGTAGCAAAGTGTATACTATGATGGGCGGGCGTTCGGGAAAGTGGCCATTTCGTCCTAGGACGTTTTGGTGAGTGGCATTTTTCGGCCTAGGACGTTTCGGTCATTTTTACAAATTTTTTAAAACAACTTTGAAAATAAAAATGTTTTGAATATGAATAAAATAAATATTTTTTTAAGTGCATCTAAAAATGACACCACGACAAGAAACTTGCAGATTCTGATGTTTGGTGCATAGATTATGATAACTACGAAATGGCACTCGGTATTTTTATGCAGTTGCATATCATCCAGGGTCGTGTATCAGTAGTTTTTGTTCCATTGGTGTACATACTTTTGCGAAAGACTCCGACAACTTATAAATTAATGCTGCGTTCGTTAGAGGAGCATGTGTTTGACCCATCAACTGTTATAATAGACTTTGAATGTCCATTGGCCGAAACGTCCTACATTCGTATACTGTTCATATATCACTTCAATCATCATTGTCTTCAATTTATGTGTACGGAGTCGTGGATTTTCATTCTAAAACAATTTTATTTACGCAACAGATGTGGACCATGGTAGAATTATATCTATAGCTGTGAATAAAAATGCTGTTGATACATCAGTAGATCTAACACCATTAGCTGAGGCTATAGAAATGATCATGTATGGAACAATAAATGGTGCTTCTGCATTTCGAGGAATCTCCCATAATGACGCATATACATTAGTCGCACAGAAAGGTAAGATGTAATAAACGATATGAATTTATGGAGAGGGTACACGCCAGCAAATGTAGAAAATGTATTTGTCATGTGATTTGATTGAGGGAGGGCCCATTTCCAAATTGTATTTGTCGTTACAAGATGTCCGTATACCATAAATATCGAGGGCAAAGTAAATATTCTTGGATTATCCTCTGCCAAGCCCTTTTCTTGCCGTTTAATTGCAGATTTTGCTGTACATTTAAATCTCACACAATTCATACAAACGCTAGCCATTCATTCAACAATTGACAAGCTCCCCATACATCAACTTACACTTTGTGATACAATTACTTGTTTGTTCTGTACGATCCCCATAGATGTTTATCAGGGAATCAAGTATTTTTCTGTTAAGATTGGCTGTCTCTTCTTTTCATATGCCATATATTTTGAAAATAACTACCCTGTAAATACTGTCGCGGGAATGTGTCTTTCAAGGGGACAGTCCACCTATTTCCATTAATATATAGATGACACCAGAACGATCGTAACTACTACAATCAACTATTAAAACTGTCTAGGCACCTCCTATTGGTATTACCCCATAATCTATCACCGTATACGCACTATTGAAATAAGATTTACCATAATTTTGATAGTTTCGAAATGACCTAGTTTGTGTTCAGTACACTTGACCCCCCCCCCCCCCGTCCTTTATATCGTGTCCATATTTGTTTTTTTGTGTAAATTATGTGTGGTGCAGTCTCCCTGCACATACTATTACAGAATATTTAAAAGTCATTCTTAAATCTCAGCAAACTGTTCTCCACGAGCTCTTATTAAACTTCCTGAAAACGTCTATAAAATGGTCTTATTTTGCAGGTAATTCCGAAAAGTTCAATGAAAATATATCACCGAATCATGGAACATACACACAATACGCTCGATCTGATCTGACTTTCTGGGAGCTAGGTTTAAAGATTTTATCAGAGAGCTATATCAATAATCAGCTAGATTATAATAGATGGGTCGATTTAAGAATAGCGACAACAGATGGTGCGTATCCGGTTCTCCATCTTCTCGATGACGTATCATCATGGAATGTTGGTAAGTCTTATTAAAGGTTGTATGGATGAATGAAATGGGGTTTAATGTCCTACGCCTCTGCACCTAACCTGGGCTAATTGAAGACGGGCATACCCCATACGGTGTGCTATGAGGGAAATTTTGCCCGGGCAAAGGCGCTACGGCCTATACTCTTATATCGAATTCCAACTGCCAAGGGATCTTTTACGTGCATGCCAATGTGTACACGGGACCTCGATTTTCCGTCCCATCCGAACGACTAGACAGCTGCCCTTGTCAGGCTCTCGGTTCTGCATCACTGACAAGAGGAAAATCGAAATAAACGTTCTCGGTCAATGCAGGGATCGAACACTCGACCTCCAGGGTAGCAAGAGAGCGTCTTACCCACTTTGCCACGTGATCCCCTATTAAATGGTGTAAAATATAAATTATAATATATTTAACTCATAACATTGACTAAAAAGAGAATCATTTATTAAGATAACTAACAGACATTTCCTATGATATTCAATGCAATAGATTGTAATTAGTTTTCTATGTGTTTTATCAGGTGATAAAGTTGTGTTATCATCAACTGATTATAGTTGGGAACAAACGGAAGAAGCTGTACTTGTTCCTTGTCCAGATTGTTCTTCTAATCAAGTAAGAGTTGAGAGTAAGTATTAGATTTCTCAAATTATGTAAATTAGATATTGAATTACCGGTATGCTGTAACGTTATAGTGTTGAATTGCAGGTATTATGCAACGTTGTTCATTCTATTCTAATTTTTTAAGTAGATCGAGGCATTTGCCATCTAAGCTTCAACTACAGGGATACTTGCAAACTAAACTTATTAAAGCCTTCAAAAAGTTTTATGGCCGTCATATTGACTTGATTGGTAAATATAACATGTCTCTTTCGACTATTATTCTAGACATATTTAATTGACGGGAACACTATACCCCTGATAATATAGGTCTACTGCGTTGTTAACACTGTTCATCACGTGCATTTTGCATACCGATAGTTCATTGGCCAATCACGCTATTTTACCAAGATTTCGCCAAATAGATTGGATGCAGCTATGGCGGGTGTGGCATGCCAGCAGGGTAAGCTTACTCTTCCGGACACCTGTTACCACTGTTTGTCGTGTATTTTGTACACGGTGACAGTCCATATGATGATTACACTATTTTGCCAGATAACACTATTTTGCCTATACCGTTGTATTTAGGACTTCGAATTTTGTCTAATGGTTTGGATTGTTCGTACTTGGTTTTATTTCATTGAATTACTTGTATTTCTAACGTACGTTTTTGGATTACTGGTATTTTCTTAAAGATGGGTTCCCAGCAAAGTATTTATCGGGTAGTCATTTCCAACAAAAGTATGGCAAATGTGGTATATATGGAAAGTATAGACACCAAATCTTACTAGAAAAATACTGGATTTCACGAAAAACGCCCATGGGGCAAGCACTGGACAATATTGTCAGGGAATTACTAACTGTCAACCCGACAGGTTTTGCTGGCTTATTGTCTACTAGATTAGGTCAGGGAGCAGTTGTTATTTCTTGCTCAAATGGTTAGGCGGTTTTGGGAACATTGAGGGTTTTCAACGTACAAATGACTCTGCAATTAAACGTTAGAAAAAGAAGTTGACACAAATAATTAAGAATTTACCCAGGCCTCAATGAGTATGGTAAATGTACAGTAAGTAAAGATAGATAAATTCCGAAAAATGGACCCTCCCCCAATGAAGCTAAGTTGGCAGACATTGCGCCTAACAACAGCTTACTTGTAGCTACAGGTATTTACGGCTAAAACAATGTTTTAAAAGGGAGTTGAAGCAAAGTTTTGATAGATTTGTTACTTTAAATATGTTTTTAGTCTAAATATATTATCAAATCACAAAGTTTGTACCCGGGAATGCATCTTTAAGTACATGTATCCGATAAATCCATTTAACAGCGATAGTTGACATTTTGTCACTGGTACAAACAATATGAAAAAAAATGTCGAATCCATTCAAAGATAATTTTGACCTTTGGCACAACTTAGCTAAAATAAACCAACGATATGAATAAGCTGACCAATTCATTAAAAGACCATACAATTCTTTTGGATGTGATGAGTTAACTTATTTGAGTAAAATTCATCGATCAATTTAAAGATCTTAGATCAAACGTGAACCACAAACAAATCTTACAGTATATGAGTACTATTTTTTCTACAGTGGATTCCAAATTTATGCATTTTGGTGAAGTTGTTGATGGAGTTGATGAGAGAGGAGAAGTTTCTCTTCTTACCAGAAATATACTTATAGAAGGTCAGATGGCGTATCACTGTCCACCTACTAACGGCAATTGTGATAAATTTAATTATGATACATTTGGTGGACACATCAAGGTAAAAGCAATATTAATACGCTCTAATTAAATTATCTTCCTGCGGAATAAATTTCGATGACAATACAGTTTTGAGGCATTCTTACACTGACAATAAGTACAATTATGAATTATACAAAAATATTAGTTAAAACATATGTTTTATATTTTTAAGAAGACGATAATCAAAAAATACAGGTAATACACAATAATCTAGACTAACGCCATGCAGAATGTGTTAAGGGTGCTGGAATCGGTTGAAACCTTTCGGAAACTATTATATTTTAGAAAACCGCCTTCATTTATGTTGTATGTAGTATTACAGCAATACCTTGTGTATGTATACTTATTATACTACTTGTTATTTAAAACATGTTGTTGTACATTTCAGTTTGTAAGAGGATTTGAGAATGGTCACATTGAAGGCGTGGAGTTGTATCATATGGGACAACAAACTGGAAAAGGTAACATGTTCTCAAGTTGAACGATGCACACCATATATTATTATAAAGCATGAGTTGTGTGAATGATCAAAATGAAGACGGACATACGCCTTCCTGTGTGATATGAGGGAAGTTTTTCACGGCCAGAGACACTATGGCCTATATACCCCTATATCGAATTCCAGCTATCAAGAGAATTTTTACGTGCATGTCTATGTATACACGGGACCTTGATTTTTCGTCCCATGCGAACAACTAGACAGTTGTCCTTGTCATTCCCTCTTCCCTGCACCACTGACAAGGGAGTACCATGTCGGAAAATCACGATGAACTTTCTAGGCCAATTCAGGCATAGTATAGGTGACTTCCAGGCTATTGAGCCAGCGTCTTACCCACTAAGCCACCATGGCTCTCGCCTTACACAATTACAGACACATTCTTACCAAGATTGTACGCTGTGTAATTAGAATTTATTTCCTCGGGAAATTAGCTATATTTTGTATATTTTAGGCGAAATTTAACTATTTTTTAAAGTGCCCCTGCCTTACCTGCGAGAGGGCCTTCTATTCTTCGGTCTTTCCATCATACTCTTTGAAGCACAATAATTGTATTTTAGTGCATGGATCATGATAATTGCCAATTGCCATCTGACTGGTCGATTGTCTAAAGCAAAAAAAACAACCTATGTCTGCATATATTTTTTATTAACTCAATTTGATTGGTCGATCATTTCAAATGCGATTACCACGTATTTAATTAATCTACAGTAATCTGATATCAACTAGAGAAAATAAACGAATATATATATATTTAAAATATGTCTTTAGATCGAGACCCCATATCAATTCGAATGTTTAAATACTCAAATATAATCGGTTGGACACCACAGTTAACTCAGTGTTTTAAATTTCAGGTCATTATCCAATACATTTTCACATGGCGTATGAATATGGTCACAAAGAGAATCCACCGTATGCTAATCATAATTCCGTTCACAAATCATACGCTAGATGTTACACAATTCATGGAACCCATGGTATAACAGTAAGTGATTCTAGTCTAACATTGTATGAACGATTATCAAGTAAACGGGCATTAACTAGTATTTCATACACATCATGAATGGTAAACCTAGCATTTCATACATAGGGTAAAACTAGCATTTCATACATAATGTGAAACTAAAAATTTCGTGCACATAGATGGTAAAAATATAAATTCATACATAATATGATGATTGTTAAAACTGGCATTTCATAGACATCATAAATGGTTAACTAGCATTTCATACACCTCATGAATGGTAATGCTAAAATTTCGTGCACATCACAGATGGTAAAACTAGCATTTCATACATATCGTAAAGGGTAAAACTAGCATATCGTGCACATCAGAGATGGTTAAACTAGCATTCAATAATATCATGAAGGGTAAAGCTGGTATTTCATATCATGAACGATAGACTAGCATTTCATACATATCATGAAGGATAAAACTGGCATATCGTGCACATCATAGGTGGCTAAACTAGCATTTCATACATATCATGAAGGATAAAACTGTCATTTCATACACATCATGAAGGGTAGACTAGCATTTCATACATATCATGAAGGATAAAACTGTCATTTCATACACATCATGAAGGGTAGACTAGCATTTCATATATATCATGAAGGATAATTTAGCATTTCATACATCTCATGGAGGGTAAAACTAACATTTCATACATATCATGCACGATGTTTAAGTAAATATAGCCATCAAATAAAAATAGCATCCCATGTCCATCTTGAAGGGTGTTTTAGTAAATATAACATAACATGGCCATCATGAAGAATGTTCAGTTATTTGTTTCCATAGTATATGTAATCACTAAATTGATTTGTCTTTCTTTTTTCACGTAGCAAACAAAAACGTTAAGCGTACTTTTATTTTAATTTACATGTAGCATTCCTCCGTTATCCAATACGACATTCAACATATACATGTATAGTCATTCGGATGTCAGTCCCCCACCATACAACCGCGTATCAATGTAATATCGTATTTTAGTTAAAAGGTAATGTTGGCTATGACTGTTTGGGCCATTGTTATTTCCTGGAAGATGGTGGCGAGAAAAGGACAGTATTTGATGGTAATATTGGTTTATCAACAAGAAAAGGATTATTAATACCATCTGATAGGTGAGGTAATCTGTTAAAAGGTATTTAGATATGGAATTAAAAATCCAATTATGTATTCATGAACGCAACTTAAATTAAAATCCCTACCTCAGATATGGTCAGGGTAATCGTGGCTAGAAATATATAAACATAGAAATAGAGACTGATAGAACAACTGAAAACATTCCACAGAAAATAGTCTGGTATCCCAATTTTTAAAATTAATATTTTAGGAAATTGTGTTTTCAGTGAACCAGCTACCTTCTGGATTTCTAATCCATTGACTTACTTAAGAAACAACGTGGCAGCAGGGTCTGAGGTAATGTTTGATATTTCGTCCACTAGGAAGTATAAGATCGGTAAAGATAAAACAGACAAATTTGAGATATTTGGCCAACAGTCAATCTAATTAAAATATAGATCTATATTTCGGTTCGTTGTTTATACTTTCAATGGCCTCTACTACTAAAAACGAAATTTTGAACTATAAAAAACGAAACGAAATTGGATCTCTGTTTTAATCAGATTGGCCAACAGTTTATAATTTGACAACACCAGGTTACAGCAAACATTAATTTGTATGCAGGCCTATGACGTTATACTCTTAAATTGTGGAATATTAATAATATTTATGTTTTTGTTTTTTATTTTAGTATATAGGTATATGGCATATATTTCCTGATGCACCAGTTGGGTTAACTGTGGGATTACCAGGATTCATGGAATATGACGAAGCAAAACATACACCTTATTTAGAATGGAATAACAACGTAGCTCATTCTAACCCTTTTGTAAGTATACATACGAAGTGGTGATCGTGTGCCTCGTGCCTGTATCCTCTTCTTATCCCGTGTCACATGTATTCCTTTATTTCCAATACCGTACACCGAGGTCCCGTGTACACATTGGAGTGTACGTAAAAGATCCCTTGTCAGCTGAAATTCGATATAACATTAGGCCTTAGCGCCGCTGTCCGGACACATTGGAATTTTCGAATGGTCAGAACGTGCGCACTGTATCATAAGGAGTAGAGTCGCCTGACCAACCTCGTCGGTTTTCTCCGGGTCCACCGGTTTCCTCCCACTGATAAAGACCCCAAGCGAATTATCGAAATAAAATTGAACCATGCGCAGAGTATCATGAGGAGTAGGGTCGCCTGTCCAACCTCGTGGGTTTTCTCCGGGTACTCCGGTTTCCTCCCACTGATAAAGACCCAAAGCGAATTATCGAAATAAAATTGAACCATGCGCACTGTGTCATATAAGGAGTAGAGTCACATGTCCAACCTCGTGGGTTTTCTCCGGGTCCTCCGGTTTCCCCAAGCGAATTATTGAAATAAAATTGAACCATGCGTAAGTCCCGAAATGACCTAGTTTGTGTCGAATGGACGGTAAACCCCCTCTTTGTCTCTCTCTCCCCCCCTCTCTCTCTCTTAACAAGCCGGAGCAAAAAGTGGGACGTTAAACCCAATTTCATTTATCAGTGATGTCTCAGAAGATCTGTCTTAAAATGTGAAATAACTTTCTTTAATGCTATGGACAAAATCGTGTGTTTATCCCCTTGCTTGTCGGCTATTTTTTTTTATGTCAATCAGGATGTAATTACGTGTCAATATTGTATACTATTGTAATTATTTACATGCTCTATAGGCTGGTCTATATATAGATGAAAAGGTTTTCCCGGATGACACGATCGGTGGAGATAATGATTATGCACCACGAGAAAATCCACTTGACCCTGATTCACCCCCAGTAAGTGTTGACATCATCAGACCAACACGTAAGTATATTAAAAAGAAAAAAGACACACCTAGACAATGTTAAATGAACTCGTTCAACATCCTCACACATAAATAAATAAAACCCCTTTATAAATGTCTAAAAAATAGAGCTGTATGGGAATCGGCCATTATCCCCACAAATAAATACAAACCTTTTATAAATTATTAAAAAAGAGGTCTGGGAATCTAAACATGTGGGTTGTTAATTTTAAAAAAAAAAATATTTATCCATGTAAGTTCGAGTCATCCCATATACTATGAGCTAAACGGGAAGTACATTGGTAAATTAGTTCTGCATTAAGTTCGCACACTAGCAAATGCATTTTATATTTATTTATCTTGGCTTTTATATATATATGTACGACTATATTATGAAATACCACCTCCTGTATCACCATACCCCACCTCCCATCAACACTAACTCAAAAACCTTAAAAATATAATAAACATAACCCGTTACATCTAAACGTAATTACAGATTCTTTATGGACTGCCTTGTTCCCCACGGCCATCACTGTCTTATTATTAAATTAAAAATATTGTTTTCATTACAGTTTATAAAAACAGATATCACAATGCTTGGATACGAGGAGGAGGCTTTAATGTTATTCACGGATCGTACGTATTCTTATCAATATTATTATTTGTATAGCTCCCGCTCCCCTCCCACCCTCGACACGTCCTTATATGAGTTTCAGGAAACCAGAATTAGCATAACTCAAAAAGTGCAAGGCGACCAGGTCAATGTTACTGACCGGCCGCAGCTGCCCTTATACCTCGAATACCCCCACCCGGGGAAGTCACGGTGTAGCCGCAAAGCCCGAACACACACGATCATAGGTCTAATTGCAAAATAGCCATTTATTTAAATGATCTTATTTTTCTAACGGAACAAGATAAATAAAATCTTAACTATAGGACATCTTTTTTTTTTTTTACAGATTTGCTGATAGTGCTCTTGGTATCACATTTGCAAGGTTAGTATATATATAGAATTACAAAGAACGGAAAATAGTGTTGATATAATTTTGTGCTTTTAATTGCCCAACATGTTCGTAAGGGTGTGAATAATTGCCGTTAATACGGGCGAATGCCTTCTGTATTAAACAGGCATTATGCAAAAGTCAATCTGTCTATGCAGGTGTTTCTTTAGACGTGATATGTTATATAAATTATTAATTAGACATTGATTAACTTACCAAGACCACAATCAACTCTCGATTACCATAAAAAGGAATGGTCGGGACTTTGTTTATTATCGGTAGTAATGGCAATCGAGGCTAGAAAATAATTGTATCGTCGATATCTAGGCTCAGAGTGAAGTAATTTGACTGACATTTTCAATATGTTCTCTTTACAGTATCTTTTTGTGAAAACTATTATGACGAGAACTGTCAGCTCTTTATCTGCTCTCCCATAATGTCGCTTTAAGAGAAGAGCATTATATATTACAAAACAGACATGCCAAGTGCTTGATCCCCAAAACTCGACATTTTGTTTTGGATGAAAAAACCGGGGTATATTTACATATACAGGAATGTGTAGGTACTAACATAATGTTTTTTTGATATGAGAAGATTGTATTTTTATACCCACAGAAATTAACAGTACTATGCATCCCCTATACATACAGCGAATCTTTAAATGGCAGTATTGGACTCGTGGACAACATAATATAAAGCTTTTTTCCACTATCATTTATTTCAGATCCACAGACCAAATTCAACATTTAAGTGATTCTGTTATAATAGGGCAATCTAGAAATATGGGAGAGCCAACACAATTATATGAAGATGGTGATGATGATGATGACGATGATGATGAAGTTATCACCATGCCACGTTCATTTGCTATAGCTAGTGATGTGTAAGTAAATTAGAATTCCTGCCCTTTTAATACGCCCACACGTTAAACATACATTATGTAAGAGCTAAATCTGCCTTTTACGGGTCTTTCTGTGGGCCTGGGATGTTATCTAAATTATTAGTTAGACATTAAGTAACTTATTCAGACTATAATCTAGATGCTATCGCTAGCCTACGATATTTACAGGATTTGAATACATTTTTGTGAAGGTAATTAAACGCTAAAATGAATAACCGACCTTACTAATGATGTTCGAGCGCTAGCCTAAAATTCAGCATACTATATTATATTATTCGATTTACGTTTCTATTTTTAACTAATATAGCGAGAACTGTAAACTCTATATCTAATCTCCCATAATTTCTCGTTTAATAATAAAGACCTTTGGACAGATCTTTTTAATATTGAGATAAATGGCCCATGTTCTTTACTGATCAATATTGGTTTCAATGATCAGGTTCATGGGATGGGGTGGGGAGGGATCGATTTTCTACAGATGCGGAATTCTTTCTTAAAACTAATTTTTTAACAGACCTATATAAAATTTACAGAGAAAAAAATCAAACGAGTGCAGCTAACCAGAAAGTAAAACACAACACTAAACTATTTTTTAATCGCTTTAAAATTATTTTTTATTTAGCATCATGTACAGTTGCATAAATCAGAATCTTGAGTAATAAATACATGAAAATATTTTATACAAGAAAAGAGAGAGAGAGAAATGGGGTTTAACGTCCACTCAACACAACTAGGTCATTTCGGGGCTAATATATGGTTTAATTTTATTTCAATAATTCGCTTGCGCGTAGAGGTCTTTAGCAAGGAGGAAACCGGAGTGCCCGGAGGACACCCACGAGGTTGAGAAGACGCCTCTATCTCCATGCCACATACGCTCACACCAGGGCTTATACAAGAAAACAACCGTATATATCATACATAATGAAACTAGAAGTATAGGTAATAAACGTATAAGCAACGCTAACAATAATAAGAAATGAAGAGTAAGATTAAAAAATAAAATGCAATAAAACGCAATTAAATAAAACTACAATGGAAACCATATTGGGTGTATTAAAAATTCGGGCGATTTGTCAGTTGATTGGGTATTTCATTAGTTTTAAATTGAAATTTAATGGATTCAATCTATTTTATTGTACCGACTATAAACTGTATAATAACCCTTTAATGCCCTTTAATACATTATGCATGCAGTATTTTTTTCAACCCTTTAGATTTACTAAATGAATTATAAAATGATTATAGTCTGCGATAATAATTGAGAAATTAATAAAAACAAATAAACTAAAAAGTATATTTAATATTTAATTTTATATTGCAGGAGTTACCCAATCAAAGGTCTCAACTTCTTTGATAGTTCTGTTTATGTGAACAATGTATGGTTTTCTGGTTTTGAAACTGATGAATATCGATCTGCTGGTGCCATAGGTTTTAGGACCGAGAGTACTATGACACATTCGTCTCTGAGTTCTGTACAGAATGCCAAATTCTCTGATGACGTAAGTATTTATTATAAAGGAACTAATTTCAAATTACTCACAGTCAATGTATTCGGATTACAACTTTTACCGGTTTTTTTTTAAAATAGTTAAAATGTTTTCAAAATACTGTGTTGTACATTTTCCATTTCCTAAATGTTCCCCAAATGTTAAAATATATACTACGTCAGACAGTATGTGTGTGATACAAATACAAATCTAAACAAAATCTTACCCGATTTAGAATCTATTCTGTATTTTCAAACCCAAAGCCAGATACACACATTTAAGAATCGCATAGTGTTTTTGGATTCTTTAGAATCAAAGTGACATTAATTTACCAGTCAACAGCAGACTATTGAATTTTGAATAGCCTTTTATTTGTTAAAAGTCAAGGTTTTGGATTGACACATAACTCAAACAAAAATGTATTATATATATATTAGTAAAAGAAGAAACAAAGAGTGTTTTTTAAAAGATATATTATCCCGAAAATGAAAATATTTTTAATTATAAATCTCAAGATAGATTTACGATAAAAGGATTGGTTGGCAGTAGCAGAGCCTCCCTTCCATCGATACATTAGGATTAACTTAACTATACTCTACTACATCTTTAAGATACCAATAAATTATATATTTAAAGTTATACTATTACCCTTATTTCAGTGATGCCTTTATTCATTTACAAAATAATGCAATTAGTGATACATGTGACGGAAGTTCTTTTATAAAGTCAAAAACAGGTGCTTTATGATAGATATGAAGTAATAAAAAAATAATATATTAAAAAAGCACGAAGCAGACTTTAATTGACACACTAATAATACAAGTAGGCTTATAACTATCTAATAAATTAATACCGAATACAGTTGTGTTTCACATAATATTAGTTATTCAAACCGCACTAACCTATAAATAAGGTCTACCGGAAGTTTACCTTTAAATACGATGTGGATTTATACAGTTTATGTGTGTTATTAATTGCCTTTTTGCACTTAAGTACGCCATTTTGTAAGAAATATGGCGTATGCACTACTTCCTGTGACCAATGATACCTCCAGTTTTGGCCTATCAGTGGATGGTGCCACCTACTAATCCCATCCGTTGACCTGTGTATTGTCTTTGTAGTGTTTATTTTGTCCTTTATTGCTGTCAATAGTTGGGTAATATTCATTTTGGGTCTTTGGCATTGGACGAGTATCATTGTTAGGTGAAGGTGACAGATTAGGTGTCTTTGGAAGTGGGCGGGTATTATTATTGATAGGATTCTCCGGCTGTGGATGCGCTGGCACAGGTAGTTGGTCCGCCTGCGAACGGGGTGATCTCCGCCTCCTCCAAAACATACAACAAACACAACAGCAGACGAATGAGAAAAATAACAAAATAATTGAAGTGGCTATCAATGCATAAAAAATAAGGGAGTCACTATGGAATTCCACAGTCGATGTTACCTTAAGCGTTATATTCCCAACATCACAAGTTAATTCAGTCTTGGAACATTGGTTCTCGTCACATTGATCCGGTTTCTTCTCGCACTTGACATTGTTGATATTAATTTGAGTTTCGTCATCATAAAGAAAGTTGACTTTAAATTGCATTTCCCTTAAATCCATGGGTATACTCGAATTTTCATTTACCACATCAATCGTCACTGACCTAACCTCGTCACGTAGAAAGACGCCATCGGCATTACATCCACAACAAACCATTAGCACGTAGATTAGGAACATCGTCGCCATATTTATCCAAATTAAAATATTCCCGGAAATCACTTTTTAGAGTAGAATACAAAGATTATAAGTTATGTTGTTAGAACTCAAAACACCGTATAATAATCCAATAATTATTGTAGTTTGCCCCGTCCACAGGTTTGTTTTATCGATTTTGTTTTGCGTGTAGTGCAGGTCTTATATACGCAATAACTACTAATTTTAATAGAGTAGCTCAATATAAGTTCAATGAAGAGAGAATAGATGAATGTTCAATATGTTGTCATAGTAACCAGGTGCAAATTTGTTACTGTTTACATTATGAGTAGACACTTTCCCATGTTCTTTTGAAATGTTGTAGTTTGAAATACCTACTTTACCGACATATACAAACAAACCAACCATCTTTATTTATGAGTTAAGGCCCAATACCACTCTTGTTGCAACTGAATAATATGTCTCTATCTTTATTCTGGTCAACAAATTGTACTATTTTACAATATTCAAATTAATTGATGAAACATATTTCATCTAAACAAACTTAATCTAAAAAATTGAAAAAATTCAACTAAATGGTTTGCAATGTCTAACGTAAACATTTGCAACTGTAACTTGGATTTAAAAATAATTTTCGAACCCTCTTGACAAGTAAAATAGGATTTAATGGATAATTTACACAACAGGTGGGCCACTTAAACATCTAGTACTTAGAATGAGGCTATTATTTTTGTTCTGTAGCTGTCAAGCCAACAAGAGTGTTATTGTCACTTTAAAGAGACGCTTTGACAACCAATCTATAATAAGGTCAAATGAGATACAGTAATTCTCGTAATATTAATACCAAATAGTTAAGTCATATAAGTTGTTAATGGAAAGCGTTAGCATACTCTGCGCCAAGCGCGACACCCACTACCTCTGTAAAATTATATGTACACGGATAATGTTTTATTCATTTCGTCCCAGCGACTTTAAACACTAATATAAAAATTGCAGTATACTGTGTACCACCCCATCCGACCTCTACTCGTATTCTAACCATCTAGGTATCTTTAAAGCTCTCAGTCAACTTCAGCCACTCGGCACAAATAACCCCAAAAGGTACGACGAAAAGAACATTTATATGTTATCACCACTATACACGTCGTTTATATTACTCATGTAAAATAGAATTCAGTATTGAAATAAATAAGGAAATAACAGGTGTGTAAGTTAAAGAGATAATAACAGATATCTGTCGTAAAGTAACTAGATATTATACTCAATCTGATCAAAATATAGATCTATACTTCGTTTCGATAGCCTACAGTACACAAAGATCTGACCAGTTGTACCGAAGGTCGTGTCAGGGGTCGTATTAGCGACTATTGACGCTATGACACCATACATTAATTAATAAATCAGCGTTAACGTTTCGAGTGGCTCACCCTCAGTTCCTTGCATCGTACGCCAAGAACTCGCGGTAACAAATCGCTCCATTGCCATTGGCTAATCCCTCATTACAACCAGAACGCCGGTAATATAACAACCCTTCCAGGCCCTAGTGAAACGGAATTTTGAACTATAAAAAACAAAAGGAAATAGGATCTGTGTTTTAATATCAAGTAGCATACACTGGATCTTTAACGATTAATGAAATTTGTTATTTATTAAGACAACTTATACATGTAAGATATAAGAAATGAAATAATCGCATATACACTGTTAAAATTATATTCTTATTGTATGCTACAGGATCCTGAAAACAGTCGTATTTTAGATGATCATTCACCAGACGATGTCGAAGGTTCGAATATAGCGTTTTCAGATATTGACGGAAGCGTAACTGGTATTGAAGGATCAAAAGTACTCCGTGTTGGTTCCCCAGACATTAACGAAGGTTGCCACTTCCGGGCTGGCTGGAATGTTGCAGTTTGCCCAAATGGCGATATGGTTTGTATTTCATAAATTGAAGTTTTTGTTTGCATTGAAGTTGAAGATTTGTTTTAATCATAAACAAAATTATGCAAATATGAATCAGAGGTAAACTTAATTGTGTTTTACTCTTTGATTGGATGAAACCTTCCTTCCCGAAATGAATAAAGGGGGCCACCACCCCTCGAATATCCCCCCCCCCCCTGTACGCCATCAGTACAACATCTAATACAATATTCTATAAAACGCATCACATATTTCAGTTCCAAGCTTATACTTACTCATTTTTAAATTCTTCATTAATCATCTGGTGTTATCGGGTTTCTTTCAGCCTGCTGTGAACGCACTCGCAACGTCTGCTAATTTTCCGGGGGTAATATTTACTGTTTTTGCTTTTTGTTCCCTTTTCTGTTAATTTCTATTTACCATGTAGGTGACAATTTAAAAAAAAATCATGCCTGTTGTTCCTTTTTCTGTTAATTTTTTTTTGCGTAACAATTAAAACATAAACTTAAAATATACTTAACATAGATTAAGCTAAGAATAGTCACATACTTTCTTGGTCTTAATGGATTCGGTTGTCTATTCGTATGTACTTCTTGATCTTAAAAAGCATTGAGTACAGAATCCATTAATACTATTTAGCATCTACTGATCAGTGACCGGAAACAAACACACGGTCATTTTTTTTTAAATTTTGAAATTAAAAACAATTGCGTCGTTTTAGAGTTGGGGTGCTGGATATTCAAGAGTTCATGATGAAAATTTGAGAGTTGATGGTGGATTTGGAGAATGGTCAATTTGGTCGGATTGTGTTGATACCAACGAAGGTAATTACGTTCTTGGTCTAGTTATCCGTGGCGGAGGATCACGTGGCTAAGTGGGTAAGACGCTTGATCGATAGTCTGGAGGTCGATTGTTGGATCCCTGTATTGACTGAGAAAGTTTATGCACATTTTTAGGTGTGGGTCCACTTGTCAGTGATGCACGAAAAACCGATGTCCCGTGTACACATTGGCGTGCATGTAAAATATCCCTTCAGTAGGCCGTAGCGCCGCTGCCCGGGCAAAATTTTCCCCATAGCACACTGTATGGCGTATTCCGGTCTTCATTAGCCCAGTTTAGGACCAGAAATGTAGCCCAGGACGTTAAACCCCTTTTCATTTCTAGTTATCTCTCGTTCCCTCTCTGTCTCTCCCTGCAAATCTTTCTTTTATTCCATTAATTCTTGTGTATTTATCGCATTTCTTATAGGTGGTTTCGAATGGAGATACCGAGCTTGTGACAGTCCAATTCCACAAAATGGGGGCCATAATTGTTTTGGCGCAACAAGTCAATCTAGAAATTGTGATTTGTATGCGTAATACAGACTACGATCAATTAACAATAGATTAACAGAAATAATCATTAATCCAGGAAGTACTCCTGATCAATTATTTCTATCTTTATATGTCTCAAGTTGTTTTCAGTTTAACAATGTATTTATTGGGTAAAACGATTGTTGAAATATTTTAATTTTACTAATACTATATAATATTACTGTAATATATTGGTGCGACCACATCAAACTGAATCATTTTATGTCTATTATGGAAAAAATATGGTATGTAAAATTGGATTTTACTTACATGAAACACATAATTTAAATAAATAGAAAAACGTATTTAAAGAATATGCTCTCGTCCAGATCACTCAATAGTACATGTAATATTTTGTGTATCAAATGGTCTGTTTAAAGAAAAAAAAATGGTAGATACATATAATATGTAAAAAAAAAAAATTCTATTCAATGAATAATTAGAACAATCTAAAAATTATGATTTGTATACGTAAAGGAAAAAAAATGCTAGGATTGAAATAATATGCTCTGGTCTACTAGATCAATCAATAGTACATGTAATATTTTAGGAATGAAATGAATTGTTTTAAGAATAAATGTGGTAGATATATTATTATATTTAGTATGTGAAAAGTACTTTGTTTTTATTCAGCGATTAATTAGACAATTAATCCTGGTTTGCTGTGCTTTATTGAGTTGCCAATGCATCAAAACGTCTTTCCATATTAATCGCCTTTCTATTCCTAGTCCTATAGCCAAAATACTTATTCGTATGTTTACAATAATTACAAAGATGTTCTCTAGACGTATTTGTGAAATTTATAAAATATGAAATAAATATTTATATATATACCTGATTTTTGTTGTTATTTAACCAATATACTGTAGGGGTAATTTAAATTCTCTAAATGATGTGCTGTTTAATACTTTGGTTAATCAAATAGGTTGTTAAATGATGTCCCCTGTTACCATTTATCTCGGGGTTTTAAATGATGTCCTATTACATCAGGTCGGAGGCTCTGAAGTACAGATTAAGTCATATATTCTTTATAAACATAGGATAATGTAACACTAAGTATCCAAATATGGAATCCCACGCTTAGAAAAGTGGACATCCGTCATCCGCTCCTGCCCCTCCGTGCCCATATTAGAACACTGTGTTTAAATCCAGGATAGTTTCTGTACCACTGCTCAATCAGACAAAGGAAGTACCTGACCGATTTTCCGGGGGTCAGTAAATGACTCATGTACGTATCCTCTTTATAACGACCGTTCGGGGTTTATGGGTTTTTTTTAGACATCAGTAAGATATCTTAGGAGAGACGTATAGATTGTCATATCCACATCATCAGGTAGACTTGGAAGAAAGGAGATCATAACACCGCATAACCCAAGCTATTGTATTCTTGATTTTATAAAGATATTCAAAACATAGTTAAACCAACCAAGTGTTCCAGTGGCTGAACAGTGGAAATAGTTTTATACAAAACGTGGAGGCCAAACTTGGTCCTTAAAAATCTGTGACCAGGATAGTTAAATCTGGTCCCCTAGTGTCACATAAATTTCGTACGCTTAAACCCGTTGATAAATCCGGTTAATATGGCTAGTTTAAAAAAGTCAATATTCAAAAGAAAATCGATGGGTAAAACAAAAAACGTCTGACAATTTCCTGCAAATATTGTATATTTATTAATAAAAGTGTACAAACATAACGATCAACAGTTAGAAATATACCAACATCATATTTGAAATCATTATCGTTACAAGTGAGATAAAATTTAAATCAAATCTTCTGTAAATTAATTCTATAGGATAGTATGTAGTAAAAAATGAAGAAGAATCTATCTAGTTCTACAATTATTTTCTTTTTTCTCTTTTAGAAAAAAAGTAACAATGGGAAAAAGACATATTGACGTTTTATTATAAATGTATACATTAGACTGAAATGTTATATAAACCATTAATAATACATTTATTAACATGAAAAAAACCTTAATCAACACTCGATACAATCTAATATGTCGGATTATCACTGGATTTGAATTAGATCTGCTCCTCAACGATCATTGATGATTAAATCTAAAAATGGATAATCGAGTCTATTTTGTTTTTTATCCTACACAAGTAATGAATTAAGACCCGATATTACAATCCCAATAAACTATACTATCTTACAAAATGACATAATTATGTTTATATTACAACATTTAAATACAAAAACAAAATTTAAAAAATAATAACCACAGGCAGATAGGCGTTCAAAGGGCATAAAGAATGATTTTCTCTTATATTAATTCAAACGGTGATCAATCTATTTTTCACATTTCACATAAAATTCAATCGGGTCAGAATGCAGCAATTTGGCTAAGACTTTTAGCACATTCCTCTACATTATCTAGTTATTAACTATTATAGGGAGAACTGCCAGCTCTTTGTCTAATATTCCATAATGTCTCTTTAGGTTTGATTTCTAAAGAATCTTAAAAAACAGTTATGAGTACCATACCTGTAAATTTCCGAAGACCTGATAAATATACATAATTCGCACAGAAAATGTGAATGATTTTCACTGCGCATAACTGGAACCACAGAGGTAAATGCAAATGATTCGCTCGCATCACAGAGGTAAATGCGCACAATTCGCACCACAGAGGTAAATGGCCACGATTTGCCCTGCTAAGAAATGTGTGCAAACAGAATACAAGACCTTTATAGAGTCCGAAAATGTCTTCATTTGGTCGTCTGTATATACAAAATTAGAATAGTAACGGAGTCATCAAACCTAAAAATTTACCTAGCGATCCATATCCGGTTCACCAAACTTCGTTAGATTTTATAATAGCACCAAATAAATTAAGACCCAATATTACAATCCTAATACACTAAATGACATAATTATAACATTTTAATACAAAAACATAATTATGTTAACATAATAACCAATTTATCAAAAGGGCCGCGGCCAGAAATGCGTTGAAAGGGCTTACAAGAATGATTTTCTCTTATAATAAATCAAACGGTGATCAATCTATTTTTCACATTTTAACATATACAACCACATAATAATGCTCTCTGCTCTAGGTCCTATAAAGTTGCATTATGTAAATCCGCCTATTGTAGGTCTTTGTTTTGCTTCTATAACCTATTAATTAGACAATTATTTACATGACAAACCTATAATCAACTCTCTAGAACATTGGATGGCTGAGTTCAAATGGGTCTGCGGGATTTAAAAATTTAACGACTAAGACTCGATTATCAACTACCGTTGCTACGATAATACACAATCTACGCCAGATCTTGCCAACAATCATAACTTCGCTAACAATAAATTAATTTGAATGAAATTTTCAATATATACATACTTCATTATCTATTTATGAACTATTAAAGCAAGAACGGTCAGCTCTTTATCTAAATCTTACATAATGTATCTTTAATAAATATCTTAATAAAAGAAAACTGACTTCAACAATCATTGCCCATTTCATGATAGAAGCGGAAAAGGCAAGGTCGCGAATTCTTATTTGGAAGATTAAACGACAAGTTCTCGTAAAGTTTGCAAAGTTTAACTTTCTGTGATTATAAAACAAATGAAATATCTTCGATGATGATTTTGAATGATGTCCATAATTTAAACTTAATCTGTGAAATCTATTTTGGCTTCCTGGGTTTCGTACGCTTTATTTGAAAAAGCAGCTGCATTGCTGAAATTCTCTGGATCATAAATATCATTGGCTACGTCTTCTTCCTGTTTCTTTAAACTCATTTTCTTTTGTTTCCTGCTTAAAAAAAAAACAAACAAACAATCATTATTATACATTAATCAACAACACATGAATGAATAGGCCTACGGATGTTAAATGATATAACTGGAAAATAGTTATGATGTGAATGGCATTTTAAATAGTAAAAGAGCCGATTATAGTCTTCGAATTCCAACTGCCATGGAATCTTTTAAGATTACGCCTCTACTAATTCGCCCCATCAAGATGACTCTCAATGTCAGCTCAGTCGATACCAACTTTGAAAATTTATCACCCGATTTTTAAAAAAAAAAACGTTGACCATAAATAAGCCCCCCACCTCCTTAAAAACCCCGACTCAGTCGATACCAACTTTGAAAATTTATCACCTGATTTTTAAAAAAAAAATGTTGACCATAAATAAGCCCCCCCCCACCTCCTTAATAACCTCGACTCTAAAATGAAATTTGGCTAACCTTTTCTGTATAACAACATACACCACAAGACAGATTATTATTATAGCTGCTAAAATACCAGCAGCTATAGCAAGATAAATCTTCCAATCATCATCCTGAAAATAAAAGTGGACATCTGCATCATGCTATTACTAGTACAGTGCACTCTGTCACATCCGATCTTTGATTACTCCGGATCTCTGTTACATCCGACATCATTTTCATGTCCTGATTTATTACCCTATTACTTCAGCCCTACAATCTCTGTCACATTCTACCTCTGTACGTTCCGGATGTCGACATGTACATACCGTTCTCTGGTTATGATGTCCGATAGTGCCAAAAAATAACCTATTTTTAATTCTAATATATATTCTATTCACGTGGACGCTATAGGTGTCGGATAACGGATTTATAAATGTTCTTATATTCCAGTATTAGGATTTTCAATTTGAATTTAAGAAACTAAACATTTTAGTATTAGTGATACGATTATGACTATCGAATTTTATCACCCAAAAATACATTCTTCAGTAGATATCGCTTGTGTGATAAATTTCATAATCCTAAGGAGATATATCCGTTTACATAAATTTGATTGGTAAATTTAAAAGGAACTCCTTTTTATTTTCAAAGAACAGTTCATTTTTTTTTATCAAAAGTAACTCCTTTCTTATCAAAGAGAAACTATTTCAACTAATTGACCTTGATGGAAACACTGGGTCAATATAAAAGACTTTGCGATGGTTGAATTGCTGTCAAAAAATTGATGTATCGCTACGCCGTAATATATTCAGATTCAGTAAAAGCGAAATCTATAGCAAATAATTATATTTATGTATTTCTGCATGTAAGAAGGGACTGGGTGATAAATAAAATCTCCCACTCATCTTTTTTGATATCGTTGATAAAGTAAAAAAAAACAAACTCGGCAGAGACCCTTTTTTTTACATTATCTACATGTTGATATCAAAAACGCTGGTAGGAGATTCTCTATTTATCCCAATCTGTTTCCTTCTGTGAACCACATATTTTGACAATATTGTGCAGAACAAATGCAAGAACTTAGATGCAAAGTTACTATCCGACATGTCACACAGTTTAAATCATGTTTAAACTTACATCCTCATCTAGCTTCTTTTGTTTATCATATAGAGCTAGACCATTATTCTTTAATGCTTCGTCTAGTTGGGCTGATGTAGGATAATTAACATCTTCTATATCACCATCATCGTTTCTTGTTATAGCATAACTAACATCTGATAACTCATTCCTAGATAAAACATAGCATATTCACTAATAACTCATTACTAGATAAAACATAGCATATTCACTCATAACTCATTACTAGATAAAACATAGCATATTCACTAATAACTCATTACTAGATAAAACATAGCATATTCACTCATAACTCATTCCCAGATAAAACATAGCATATTCACTAATAACTCATTACTAGATAAAACATAGCATATTCACTCATAACTCATTACTAGATAAAACATAGCATATTCACTCATAACTCATTCCCAGATAAAACATAGCATATTCAGTAATAACTCATTACTAGATAAAACATAGCATATTCACTCATAACTCATTCCCAGATAAAACATAGCATATTCACTAATAACTCATTACTAGATAAAACATAGCATATTCACTCATAACTCATTTCCAGATAAAACATAGCATATTCACTAATAACTTTCATCTCTCAAAGCCATTATAACCGCAACTTCAAATTAAAAGTTTATTTACTGCAATAACTTTTAACAAATGTACATAATAATTGACAAAAATCGGGATAACAAGCATTTGTGGACAATTTGATGAACGAATTTGAAGCAACACCGGACGAAGGATGGTGTCAACATAATGTTGAGCGTTGAGATTGCATTTGATCACCACCAACTAGGACCGGTCGTTGACGTTGATAGCGGCCCAAGTCATGACGCCACCTCCTCCGAAACGATTCCCTTCCAGCACGCTGTTTTCCAGAAATATTTCAAGAATTATGCATTGTGTTTTTGATGGCTTTGAGTATATTTGGTATATGAATTCTAAATTAACATAAAACGGTGTATAACAACATCTCTAGATAAAACATCGCAAAACAACCAATCCATTTCTAAATATAGCATAGTATAACTCATTCAAAGACAAACCGAACACAGCTAAAGACTGATGAATAATTCCTAACATCTAATAACCCATTCCTGCAAATCTAACTTTTTACAAGAGCAAATAATACATTCGCAGAAATATATAATGTATTGCTTGAAAAGTAACAACTTACCCGTTTGCATCTTTTATGCCGCTTTGTAGACTTAATATTTCTACTGATAAATCATTGGGAGAAATATCTAGAAAATTAATAATAAAAAATAGCAATATTAAAAATGTTTAGAAATCCTTCGGGTTTTAGACTTTGTATACAATTATATATAATAAGAATTCAAAACATCAGTCTATGATATAATGTGATGAATTTTGAAGACTACAAATAAATGGGTACTGTGTGATCATTTTAAATAATCAATTCATCAATTCATTCTTGATCATTTCCCAAAAGAGAAGAGATATTCCTAATAAAAAAAATTGTGGCCAAGGCCATGATCATTTTTCAAAAACACGGAGATCTTTTATCGTGGATTTTCCAGTGGGTATATTACACAAAGCTAATGACATTTCCACTAACCTGAATTAGCTTTTACAACAGCTTCATATACAGCTTTCTGTACGTCATTCATAGAGCTATCCTCTACATTACCAGCCAGCTGCAAACTTCCGGCTTTTCGCGGTACACAGTTACAACCATTCACCCCGGAGGAATCCAGATCAGCTGGAGTAGGACTAGCAAGGAAGATGGAATCTGGTTCTTGTCCGTCCAAGGAAAGGGTATAGTCTACTGGGGTGATTTCTTCACTGCAATAAGTAACACAAACTATTTTGATATTATTTTCTTGTACGATATCTTGAAAAATCACACTTCACTTTATTCTCTAAAGCCATAATGGTACCCCGGTTTGTAACTCACTTAATAAACCTTTCACGGAATATCTACTCCAAGGCGGCTTCTCACCAATGCAACGAGGGTCCAATCCCAGCTCAGGGCAAGAATTTTATCGTTGTAAGTGAGGGATATTACAACGATCAGGCAGGTTTCCCCCGAGTTATACGGTTTCTTCCTGCAGTAATGATCGAAATCATTCGCACGATCTGTGCCAGGGGCCAAATTGAAAATAAGCCTCAGGCTTAATTTGCCACCCTTGTAAAATGACGAGATTATTATTAATATTATTATCCATTCCATATTTTAGCAAAATGTATTTATACTTAGAAATTGATTGTAGAGAAACCGTATATTATTATTGTCTTTACTTTCATGGAACTCCATAAAATAGAAATACCTACCCGTCTGTTCCTATATATTTAGTTGTGGTTGTTGTATTATCTGCTGCTCTACGTTTACGAGATGGTGTTTGTTTCACGTTAACATTCAGTAAGTTATCTAAGGTGGCAGAATCTAAAATTAAAATTCACAGAATTAAATGCATCGAAAATGTGTAACGATAATAATGCAAAATATATCATTAACATTTTAAGTTCAATTCTCAGCAACATAACCCATACGGTCACGGGCCGAATCAGGAGTCGACAGGTATGAGAAAAATTCATATCTATTTCCATTACTCCCCAAGTTGTAAATCTTCGAAAGATAAGTGATCGAACTACTTATTGAATTTTTGACGCTGTTAACGGTAGCTTTAAATAGAACTCAAGTATAATTATCTATAACTTCTTGGAAAACATTCGCATTTATAGGGAATTTCATTCCGTGAAAACATCCAAGTAAATAAATATGCCGAGGATTAAAGGCAACACTTACTATTGTTTTTATTTATCCATGCCGTCTTAATAGAAGATTGGACTTGATTAAACTGGACTGTTGTAGATGACCCTTTAACATATACTTTATGATGTTTAAGCGGCTTGCACGTGCACTCTTGTCTTTCTTTACCGGTAGTTTTCTTAAAAGCTTCACTTACTTCTGTTGAATCGGGTTCCGTTTGTGTTGCATCTGAACCATTTACAGATGCGGTATACTCTACTCTCGATATCTGATTCCTTTAAGCAGATATTAGAAAATATGTGGGTTACGTGTCCATGGGTCAATTGTATGGAAACAGAAGATGATGTTAATATCAGAAGTATGTTTCATAATGTTATGGATGTTATGGATGATGGAGTATAAGCTTCTATAACACCCGATACTCATTATTGTTATTATTTATATGGGACGTTTTTTTTTGGTCGAAAGAGAGTGACTATATTGTTAGTCAGTTGTCCCTGATTTGCTATCTAGCTATTTAACCACTATCTATTAATGTTGGAAATTAGCAAATTAACAAATTGTTTGTTACGTTTCTGGTAGAATATGATGTTAAAATATAACACATATGCTTTAAACGTACATATATGAATTCAAAGGTTAATTCAAGTTGTGCATGCACCACCCGCTAAATACAGTACAGCATACTTACCATTGTTCATCCACAAATCTTTGTACATCAGTCACGGTAATTTTTATATCTGTTGCATTATCTGTTAAATAATTAAAAAAATAACGATATAAGCACGTGACGTTACAGCTTGCGTCTCCAGCTGTTCGGATATACCAACGTCTGTTCGTATCAATTCACAAAATAGAATCTAACAATTCAAAACTAGACATAAAACGAACCCAGACAGTAACTGACAGAGATAGGTAACTACACATTCTCCAAAATTATTCCGGAACGCCAACAACCAGAGTTATAGACAACGTATCTAGAGAGCAAAGGTTATAAAATATTATGGGAATAAGTAACTAAATATGGCCTACTGGATGTATTTTCCTGAATCTGTTATAGATTACAATTTTCGGGAAGGCTATGTATTTTTTACCTTTTTTTGTATCGGAACATATTATATATCACCGGAAAATATTTTTGTTCATATTCGTGTAATGTTACGATTTTTTATTATTTTACCTTGTGACCAGGCAGCTTCTAAACCTTGTATCAGAGTCTCTCTACTTTCAGTTCTTGAATATCCTTCAAAGTAAATAGACCGAGTAGCTAACGATTCCTGGTTCCATATACTTAAACCAGTTTCATTTAAAGCCATCTCTATTGATGCTGATGTTGGCGCTGATTCCATGTAAGATTGTAAGTTTGTACCGGCAGACTTTACAGCATAATGTAACTGAACAACTCTAGTCTCAGATCTGTTAGAACAGATATAAAAATATACACTAATAAATATTACTTAAATATCAAATTTTTTTTTAACTTCAGTACATGATCGGAGTTTCATTTTTATTTTTTGGCGGTGTCATACTCTCAAAGCAACCATATTAGGGCCATGACATCAATATCGAAATGAAATGAAATGGGGTTTCACGTCCTACTCCAAACTGGGCAGTGTGCTACTCTTATATCGAATTCCCATGACGAAGGGATGTGTTACACGGGACCTGGCCTTTCCTTCCGTCCTTGTGAGGCCCTTCGTCCTGCATCAATGGCAAGGGGAAACCACGCCGGAAAATCATCAACTTTCTCAGCCAAAGCAAAGATTGAACACCTGACCTCCAGGCTAGCGAGCCAACCTCTTACCCACTTACCCACTTACCCACTTAGCCACCGTGACCCTCAATATCAATATCAAGTACATGTATATTTAAGCAATTAATGGTACAACCGATTGATATGATCTCTTTACAAGTGACAATGTCGCTACAAATATATCTAACAATATTCATATTGTTGTTTGTCTTTTTGTCTTCTTGGGATGACGCGTTTAGAAAAAAAAACATCACCCCGCACGAAACTTGGCATGCTCGTTCCTTGGACGAATGTACACCTATTTTCGACATGATGTCACACCATGTCTGGTTCCCAGTCCATATAGTACTATATCGGGTCGTAACACATCATCGGTAACAATTTTAAACAATTACTTACGAATTAGAATAAGCTATTCTGGTCTGTCTGTCGATAATAGATACACTACATTGCTCACATTTAACTAGAATAAAATAATAATAAAATTTATCAAAACTCCAAACAATGTTTTCTGAAATTCACAATATAAATTTTCGTTTACGCTTTTATACAATCTTTCCAAATGTCTCAGTTCAAATTATCAGTCCATAAATTATAACCAAAGCAGGGTATACATGCAACTTATAAAAAACTAGCACATCAAATAACTAATAAAAATTAGTTGTACTTTGGTATTCAATGTCAAAATGTCACGACAATCTAAACAGACTACAGATGAACCAATCTTTACCTTCGTTTCTTGTAGACCAAACTTTCTGTAGGGTCGTTTCAACTTGTGTTCTAGTTTCACTTGTAAACTCCATGTTTGTAGAATAGGCTAGATTTATACTGTAGACAACACTTAATCTATATGTATTGACACCGGTATATAAAGACCATCTATAAGATGAGTTACTTATAAACTGATTGATGATATTGTCGGCGGGTTTAACATCAAATGTAGGTTCTGTTAGAAAGTTATTTAAGGTGACTGTATATAGGTATTGGTCAATTTCAACTCTGTAATGAAGATGAATAACATATAATTATTCCAGAAAACAATATTTTAAAACAACGTTTCTTGTTTCGTTTCGTTTAATGGTTTTAATTTTCTACACATATATTCAGAGCGACTGCTGTTCGAGTGACTGGCGTTGGCTGCATTATACTATCCAAGATTTCTCTAGACTGTAAGTAACATCAACGTTTTACAGTAAACAAATTGGAAACGGCAGAATGATAACTTGTTAGATAAAAAAACACAAAAAAATATGGAATATAAAGGAAAGAAACCGCGAAAAACGAATTGCAGAATACGGAATCTAAAGTGATAAAAATGAAATGGGGTTTAATGTCCTACTGTTTTGCCCCGAACTCTATGAGGGAAATTTTGCCTGGACAGCGGCACTACGGCCTTCTCTTGTGTCGAATTCCAACTGTCAATGGATCTTTAACGAGCAAGCCAATGTGTACAAGGGACCTCGGTTTTCGTCCGAACGACTAGACAGCTGTCCTTGTCAAGTGGGGACCAGTCCGGAAAATCGGTATGGAATTTCTCGTCCAATGCAGGGATCGAACACCCCCCGACCTCCAGGTTAGCGAGCCAGAGTCTTACCAAATTAGGCACCGTGACCCCCTATTCTAAAACAAAAAGGAACTGAAATCTATTTGATTTTAATCAGATTTAAACGAGTTTTAATTACATGTATAAACAAAAAAAAAATTTAAGGATCTAATTTGAATGCTTGTAACTATACTTACCCATAGTCACCAACAAAGTTCTCAACTTTCTCGATTGATACTTCTGGTTGTTCTGAAAATAAAAAAAACAACAACGGTTAGTTAATTATTGTACAGTATACTCCAAACGGTTGATTTATATAGTTTGTTGTAGCGCATACAAATAATACAATATATCTTATAATAATATACTCTTGATTCATTTCGAACTATTCAGCATAAGTATATGAATTTCACACAAACATGTTTCTGTGGCAGAGTGCACAAAAGCATTGAAAACAATTTATACACAAGACAGTTCAGTAATAATAAGAGCTTTTGTGGTTGGGTCTGCTTACAGGTCAAGCCTAAATGTTTTTCCTATACATTATTGGCGATTAGATAAAACGCTGACAGTTCTCACTATAATAGTGACATAGGGAATTTGCTGATAATTTCAGTTAGATTGATTCACTATGAAGCGAGAATTTAGCAAATGAATTTTCGGCCTAGCCTCGATCATCATTACTAAAGGAAGCACGATAAAGTACACAGGCTCGATTATCCATTTCATGATTAAATTATGAATGGAAGTTGAGCAGAAAATCGGATCCTTATCCAGTAAATATCGCATGCTAGCGATGACATCGAGAGTTGATTATGGTCTGGATAAGTTAATTCATGTCTAATTAATAATTTGGATAAGATTTCGGTCCCAAAGAAAGACCTGTATAGGCAGATTTAGCTCTGGAATAATGTATGTTTAATCAATATTTTATTCAATAAACGGAATCGAATTTAACAACAGGCAAACGTTTATTAAACTATTTATGGACTTAACTGTTTCTTTTTTCCAATTTAAATTGATTAAATTTTAATTACCATGCGTATTATACCACCAAGCTTCATGTATGACACTCTCAATCTGTGAATAGTTTAATTTTATGCTGACTTCTTTCTTTACACTTAGACTAAAACATGATTCATATTTCACTAGTTTATCTCCAGAATATACGGAATATTCAGTTTTCAATGTGTCCGACATCGATTTGGCTATCACAGCTGAATCTGGAGCACGCGTTGCATCTGGATAAGCAACGGTGGAATTCTTGGTTACAAAATAAGGAATCCTGGTGATAACAGCCCTGAAAAATAAATATGACAAAACAGTTATAAATTGATAAAAAAAAAGGTTTCATTCACTTTCAATGAATATCTGATAAATATTTACATTGGAATTAAATGTGGAAGACTGAAGGAATTAAAAAGGGTGAACGAAATACCAGGGCTAATGATGACGAGCTTAAAGCTAGGTAGTGTGCTATGAGCAACATTTTGCCCTGACAATAGAATGAAATGAAATGGGGTTTAACGTCTTACGCTTAAGCACCGTACCTGGGCTAATTGAAGACGGGCATACGCCACAGTGTGCAATGAGGGAAATTTTGCCCGGGCAGCGGCGCTACGGCCTACTCTTATATCGAATTCCAACTGCCAGGGGATCTTTTACGTGCACTCCAATTTGTACACGAGGCCTCGGTTTTTCGTCCCATCCGAACGACTAGGCAGCTGTCCTTGTCAGGCCCTCCTTCTGCATCACTGACAAGGGGAAATCACGCCGGAAAATCGAGATGAACTTTCTCGGCCAATGCAGGGATCGAACACTCAACCTCCAGGCTAGCGAACCAGTGCCTTATCCACTTAGCCACCGTGATCCCCCTTGACAATAGAGAGATCATTAACATGCTACCAGTGATATACACAATTACTTGTGTTTTCGTCCCACCCGAACGACTAGACACTTCTACGTGCTAGGCTCTCTACCATGGGGAACCGGGCTAGAAAACCATGAGGAACTGTCTCGGAATACACAGGGGTATAGACCGCAACCTAGTTAGTACACGAGATTCTTACTCACCCTCCATGGCCCAATGGAAGAACGTATGTTCTGAGAAACGACAGAATCTTTTAATACGTTTTTTACATATCATGTTGTACAATTCTTCAAACAAACAATTTATTTACACCGTTACTAAACCTTAAACATTTAAAATACATACCCATTGCTTCCTATATATTCTTCTGACTGTCTTAATGAAATCGTCCAATTAGAATCTGTGAATAAAATAAATAAATATTTTGATACTATCGCCTATTAAAACGATGCAAACGGTTGACCTAGTTTCTAAATTTTCCAGTTTCCTGTCTCAAACACCAGATACCGTTTTTAAAGAGAAAGAATCAGACACTTCGGAGTATAATCCATTACATATTTGTAACTACACGATGTGAAGAAATCGCGGTAGCCGTCGCGGACGATAAGCTGCAAAAGGGAATTCGAATGAGATAAATCTGATCAAACGTACCGAAAGTAGTCCAAGAACTTTGAATAATGCTGGTTAACGTTGTCATGGTAACACCTATTCTTCCTACCACTGATACAGAGAAAAGATTTTCTTCTTTTATGAAACCTGGTAATATCTCCGTTCCTATCACAGTGTACACTTGACCATCGTGTGACGTAACATTCACGGTGAGGTTCGTCAGTTTCCGTTGTGTCTCGGCACTGACGATAACACCATTTCTTCTTACCACAAACAACTGTCTCCAGATCTTTTGTCTGAAAAAAAATACCAACGTACAAATCTTCGACATTTTTAATATATAGTCCATACTATGAAAAATTGTTCTAACTAATCGTGACATAGGACAACTCTGATTTAAATCGGTTCAACTTTCCTCTGCAACCATATCAAAACATCATTGTATGGCAGGAAAACTCAGCCATTAATAGGTAATGAAGGATACCTGGGTTTAAAATGTGATATTTCTACTAGACAAGATACATATTCCGTTTAAGTTCTTGTTCAACTCTCAGTTTAAGAAATTAAAAAAGGAGATAAACTCTGCCCAAAATTACAGAAATTGATAACCACATTAAATTGAAGAATATGAAAAAGTAAACTAACGTTGCATTGTTGACATCAAGGAAACTGGTCTGACTTCTCCATTCTACTTCCGTTGTATTCAAGTCTACACCTATATTCAAATGATAATATATCAATATATTTTAGAAAATCACAAGAAAAATCTTCCCATGAAAAAAAAGTCGGCTATTATGAAAATGTCATGGTAATACCAGAACGTTAGAGCAATACTATTTGAATGTTTCACAATAACGTTACATACAGTTACCTCTACAACTAATATAAATTAAAGAAATCCGCACCTAAATGTTCTCAGTGACCAACTTTTTTCGCTAACAACATTATAATAGGCTTTAATACATCAACTGGCAACAAGCATCGAAGACAATTCCATGAGACATTAACTAATAATACATCAAATGGTAACAAGCATCGAAGATAATTAAAGAGGGGCTAACTAATAAATGTCCAACTCAAACTAAATATTCCACCGGAATCTTTGACGTACCTGGCATAATAACTTGAAGTTCTTCTTTAACTGCTTCTTTGAATCTGATTCTATCTACACGATAAACTGCTTGAGATACATATACCTGGAATGCTTCTTCCAGTTTAAATGATGATTCAACCTCCATTACTTCATATTGTTTACCAATAGATGTTGTTACATTCACACTCTCGCTAAGTTGTTTATACGATAAATTATCAAAGAATAGCGACGTCAATCGTAATCCGTTTCTCGTGACGTAATAAAATATCTTCCAAGATGATTTTCTGTAATAAGAAATTTAAAAACATTTCACATTTCTAAAACTATATCTCATAAATATACAGTCTAACAAATAACTAATTAGCTGTAATAATTTTAAATAAATTACAGATAAAAGATAACAGGGTAATAAAAATATTGTTTTTAAAACTCGTATGTATAAATACGAAATTAAATACTTTAACACTAGCACTTTCATATGCTCCAACTATCATTTCTTTGGTTCTACGATACTATAATTTAATATTGAAATATAATTTTTAGTATTGAAATATCATTTTCTTTCAGTTCTAAGCTACCAGTACTTAATACCGAAACTGCTCGATTTTAATACTGAAATATCATTTTCCTTGAGTTCTAATATTGAAAAAAACATTTGCCTTTACGTCTAAGCCTTAAAGCCTCTTGTATTTATTACCGACGCATCATTTTTATTTTAGTTCTAATGTGCCAGTTTTTTTTTACCGAAATATCATTTTCTTTTAAGCTATCTGATGTATATTATTTTGATTAAATATGATTTACCCGGATTGTGTTATAACCTCTTGCTGACCACTGATTGTTACATTTACAGATTCTGAAAACATAAAAACATAAACTTCAAGAAAACAATGACAATAAATATATAATAAGAGATTACACTTCATGTTTATATTATACTTAACCATCTGATAACTATAGAAAGACTTTTTACTTCAGCCAACCATCACGACACAGTAGCAAGATACAAATTAATCTACTTACCGTTTCTATACATAGTCCAACTCGATTCCAATGATTCCTGGAACTCTGTGTATTGTGTTTCTAGAACTCGCTGTGTAAAATGAATGCTGAAGATATCTTTAAATCTGACTATATCTGTCAATACTAAAGGACGATTAACATATAAATCATTATAATATTCTCCCGCTATGGTCAGTGCTTGGTGATATTCTGTGGAGTTCAGTTCCTCCTGATAATTGGAATCAATTTGAATCTTCTGGTCTTCAGTATATAATATGTAGGTCACCTGCCATACTGAAGTAAGACTGTAAAACACATTGTAGAACATAAATTACCAGCTATGTGGTCTTTCTTAAGTGGCGTTAGGAGGGTTTGATGGCCGATTGGTTACCACGTGCATGCTGTATCATAAAGCCTGTCAACTAGCGTGGTTTCGAATCCTCGGGAGTACGTGGCAAGGAGTAGAGTCGCCTGTCCAGCCTCGTGGGGTTTCTCCAGGTCATCCGGTTTCCTCCCACTCCTAAACACGCATACGCACAAGCGAATTATTGAAATCAAATTGAACCATGTGTTAAAGTGTCTCTATTTTTCCCGTGTTCTCTTATCTAATGTCATTCAATTACTTTATTGAATTGTCAGATATTCTCTTGCAGTCCCATATAACAAATGTTGGTCTTCGAAGGAATTATGAGTGAGCATAAATTTAGCCGTTTTTCTGTTATCGCTCGCCGCTTCAGTCACTTATATAAGGCAGTAGCTGGTGTTTTCACTGTTGTTACGTCACTGCTGATACAGTCAGCGTGTAATACTCAGCTATCGTAGCCATGCTCTCTGCGTTAAAAGTATATTTGGAATGTGTTTAACCAGCTCTATCACATATGTGATAATGACTGGCACCAATATTGTCCTTTAGCCAGTGTCCAACGTTTACCGTGGATCAGATAATATGCTACAAATCGACTTGTGCATCTTCCACACAGCCCAATATTACCCGTTGGCAGTGGGGGCCCCCTCTGGGGGACAACCTCCTCCCCGGAAAATGCATATAAATATTGTTTTTGAGGGGGCGGACAGAAACCTGCTACTCATGCAAAACCATGGGTCACCACGCTACTGCTGTGAACAATAATTCTAATGTGTTACGTTTTATTTAAATGAAGATGATGTATATTGGGTAAATATTTTGTAATGTAGGCTTTTATTATGGCTTTATGTCTTACCTGCTAATACTGATATCAACTACCTCTTCTTGTGACGTTATCACTACATAACTGCTATTAATTTCTACAAAAAAATAAAAATACATATTAACAATAAATTATTTGTTTAACTATACAACGCAAGGATTATGTTATTATATAGATTGGGTGACATATTTTAAATTCATTCATCAGAATCTCCACGTGGAGAAAACAACAAAAACTACCACGTGTTAGTCTCAAAATGACCGATGTGTTGTGTGTTGATTAACTTACAGTTTGACATCATCAACTAACAGAAACATTCCCCTTCCCCGTATTTCGAGATTCTGATGAATGAATTTAAAATATGTCACCCAATTTGAATAATAACATTTTTATACACGTTGTATTTATTAATTCCATATAATTTCAAAATATATATCTGAAATACTTGACAGTTACAATTCAATTGTAACCCAGGCAAAAATTCCCACATAGCACACAGTATGGCATATGATTTTATCTCCTTTAGGGGCTTTAATACATATTTCAGGTTAGCCTCTTTAAAATAAAAACAGTGTATACTTACGAAGATTAGTATTCCACTGTATTGCAAGTTTATCCCGGGCAGCTTTAATATCAGGCAATAACACAGGCTTCTTCATGTAGAATGTAAACAAAGATGAATACTCAACAACATTAATAGCTGATACCTTTTTATACTCTTGTTGTACGTGCATATTATTATTATTCACAAACGTCAAGACAAAATCTAAATCTGCTTCCGCCAATTGAGGTAACTGATTTGATGGAATTATCTTATTGTTGTTAGATATATAGTATACGAATTTATACACAGATGCCCTGTAAAAAGAATTTATGGAAAAATAAAATAAATATTTCCTCTGAGTTGTGTTTCCAGATTTTAATATACCCCCTCCCCCTCCCCGGAAAACTAGATATTCTTTGATAGTGGCCTTTGTTTGAGGTTAAATCAACCATTGGTTTCTGAAATCCAGATGCAAACCAAAGCTCGAGTTAGCTATAATTAATTACGATTTGTACCATGCGTCAGGGTTTGGTTACTCCTTCTAGAATCATTGTTGTACACTTTGTCAAATACTTTAGGACATCTCTGTGTTGTGCTTGTCACTTCTTTAATGATATTTCTTGCAAAGTTTATCATAATCTAACGCAAAGGCAAATGAAATGAAATGAAATTTGGGTTAACGTCCTACTCTTCTGCATCTAAATGGGCTAATTGAAGACGAGCATACGCCATATAGTGTGCTATGAGAGAAATCTTTGCCCGGGCAGCGGCGCTACGGCCTACTCTTATATCGAATTCCAACTGGCAAGGGATCTTTTACGTGCATGCCAATGTGCACACGGGAAATTGAGACGAACTTTCTCGGCCAAAGCAGGGATCGAAAACCCGACCTCCAGGCTAGCGAGCCAGCGCCTTGCCCACTTAGCCACGTGATACCTCACGCAAAAAGAAAGAAACACGCTGTTGTATTCTTGTGATATAAACCTAAGATTGGCCGCAATGGGAGTATAGAACGGAACTATACCATTGGTAATACCACTGGGGATACCACTGGAGATTCCACTGGAGATACCAAAGATTGGTGTGGTTTAGAGTAAATCAAGGGGATTATATCAGATGTATGATTTAATATGAATATGGTATGTAGTATGTACATATATTATTATATATCATATGTATGTATATTGTATATATGACGTGTGTAGAAGGTATAATATATATAATATTTGTAACACACACCCATAAATGTCTGTATATTCATCTTGCTTGGCTATCTTTACAATAACGCTGATTTCCTTCATCAGATCTGAAAAAAAACTAGAATAATTTACTAATGATCTTTCAACAAAAATACATATAATGTTACATGCATACATTGTCAACACCTTAGATTTTGTTACGGGGGGGGGGGGCTATTCACTATTCCAAGCAAAACGTGACTGTTATCAACACGTACCCCACACGAAACAAATTAATTGAATTAAACGGTATAAAAACCTAAACAAAACGGCACATCCTTGTATTACACAATATTATCTACTTTGGTAGATATATCAAACCGTACAATTAAATAGTTTCCGTATTTCACAAATAGGCATTATGACATTATAAAAGTTCTACCTGTAAAAATCCTTGACCACACAAAATTCAAAGCTGCATGAAATAAATCAAAGTCTCTATGTCTGATTGGTTGATCTAAATAATGTCCAACACTATAGGTATTACTTCTGTCTTCTTCTATTACACTTGATCTGTCAATCAACTTATATTCACCCTTGGCACCTTTGAACTTTAACCTATCAATTTCTACCTGTACTTCGTTAATATCAATAACACCGCCATGTCCAGGATAAAGTGGGTTACCATTAAAAGTCATAAATACAGAAAGCCTTTGGTAGGTAAACCTGAAAATAATTAAAGTAAGATATAAAAAATAATTCAATTTAGATGGGTATCTCTTTTTATAAAAGGAGGTTTCGATAATTGAAAACTGTCAATAGTAAAATCGATAGATAGAAGTAAGCTATTCTACATCTTCAATAGGAGTCTTGATCTCGCTTTAACTACGTACATATCATCAAGCCCTTCAAGTTATACCCTGAATATTTCGGCACTCAGTTTGATTGGGTATAAGCCCAGCTTGTGAGCTTATCAGATTCCTTGATCGTCGCAAATACCAACTCTCACGCTTTCAAGCTTTAATGTCCACGTGTGATAATCGAGTTACAAAGTTCAAGGTTCGTTCAATGTCAAGGTTTTCGTGGGGTTCGCTATGTTACGATCTCTGATTGGATGCTATAATGTCGGAAATTGTAAAGTAAATCAGCAACGGTCAGATGTTGTACACCTCGCAGTCGTTGCTTCAGGAACATGTCTATTCTATGTACCCACGAATGGAAACGCTCAATAGCAGAAACATAGATCAATGTGATAAATGAAAGGTTTTCTTGCTTACTTTCCAAGAGAAGACTTAAAAGAATAGTTTTATAAGTATACTAACCCCTGCATATCAACAACTCCTGTAACCATGGGAATGTTAACCGTTACATTAATACTGCTGGATACTGAAAAAGGAAAGCAAAAAGTAATATTAGGTGTAGACTAAAAGACAAAAGTCAATTAATTAATCAAAGCACAGACACGATTCAAACTATGCTATTTACAGTGTGTTTACCAAGATAGCTAAATTACGTAGTCAAAACATTGTTTTAATAAATACACCTACCCGAACTCGTTGCGTAGTTATAGACTGCTGTTTCAAAATGTACCAGATCTGATTGTCTAACCGGAGTTTGGAGATAAAGACTATAGGATTGTCTGTAGTCCAGGATCATATTGGTAGAATATGTTGCCAGTTGATAGAAACTTTCAGTTGATGTAGCTTTCAAATCTTCGTGTAATAATGAACTGTTTAAAGATTCTAATTCTCGTACATCCAGCACCATACCAGCATCCTCGCGCCATACTTTCAGGTCCACTCTCCAGACACTTTTTCTATAAAAGATAGAGAGACGAACAATTCATCTGGATGAATAGTGATAGTTATTTTTTTTAATCATTTCACTTAAATGGTCTTCCGTAAACAAAGTATAAGATTCAAATTCTGCTTACCCGTGAATGGTAATGAATTCCATTTGTCTGAATATTTCTATATGAGCACAGCAATCTAAAATTACAAATACATTATTTGAAACTAATAAAGGGAAGGTTGGCATAAAACTCCGGAAAAAATATTGATTGCGCTCAAATCAAATCACAATTTTGTCGTCTACTAATGAGAATCATTATGGTGTGCTTTGAAAAAGATTTGTCAAAATTTGCGGTCTCTAGAGAGGGCAATAACTCCGGAACAAAAATAGCGATTCCCATCCGTCATCTGCGGATAAAAACCGTTATCTAAAGTTTGGAAAATATTTGTCGAAATCTGTGGCTTCTAGAGAGAGGACAAATAAGTTAGGATGCACGGACGGACTGGTCAACTATGTTTGGCCGTAAAAAAAAAAAAAAAAATATATATCTAACTGTTACGTACCATTATTTGAGATATTCAAATTTGTTAAGATGACATGACTGACGTTGGTGGTGTGATCTATCCTAATGGCGCGATCCAGATACACAGTCAACATGGATTCCACACGCGTTGTTTCAGTCTCATTAATCGTAACCAATTCAAACGACCTTTGCTCAAGGTCAACTTTTTCTTTTAAATTTTCCAACAGAAGGGTGTGGTTAACGTCAACAGAAGTCTGAGAATTAACAATGGTGTCGTTTCGCTTCAGGAAGTAAATGAGTTTAAAATGGGTTATTCTGGAAAATATGAGAACACGACATCTCCATTATCAAGATTACATAGTTCAATATTAAAAACTGTTGTCAAAGACTCAGAAACTGAAAATACAATTCTAAATAAATACTACTTCTAAAATACTTTTGAAAACTTTAAAACATTTAAACATCTCTACATATATCTGTAGTATGATATATATAGTCAAATTGTATCCGTTGATATATACCTGTATACATATAGAACGTTAGACCATATCTATTATCAAAGACAATCTGATTAAAATACAAGTTTAAATGTCGTTCCGTTATTTTTATACTTCCAATTGCATCCAATACATTGAAATACGATCTGCCTTTAAAAAAAGGGGGGGGGATCACGGTGGCTAAGTGGATAAGGCGCTGGTTCGCTAGTCTGGAGGTCGGGTGTTCGATCCCTGCATTGGCCGAGAAAGTTCATCTCGATTTTTCGACGTGATTTCCCCTTGTCAGTGATGCAGAAGGAGGGCCTGACAAGGATAGCTGCCTAGTCGTTCGGATGGGACGAAAAACCGAGGTCCCGTGTACACATTGGAGTGCACGTAAAAGATCCCTTGGCAGTTGGAATTCGATATAAGAGTAGGCCGTAGCGCCGCTGCCCGGGCAAAATTTTCCTCATAGCACACTGTATGGCGTATGCCCGTCTTCAATTAGCTCAGGTTAAGTGCATAACAGTAGGACGTTAAACCCCATTTCATTCATTCATTCCTTTAAAAAAGGAGAATATGAAGTCAGTTTACCCAAATTTATCAACGACTTCCTCAATTCCACTAACTACAACCTCCAAACAACCACACATTGAATATTCTGAAAAATGGAAATGAAAATCCTTATCAACGTTTTAGAATCAACAAACATCACAGCTTTTACATTACATCAATATATAATTATTATAATATGTTGACAAATGAAAAATATCATTGGTAGTTATGACGAAATCCGCCATGTATGCAAGATTGTGCCTATGCAACCTAATCTTTTGATCAGGATCTTCAATAATTTGTTCACGACAAAAGCTGTTTTTCTGCCCGTAGATTCTACATATCTATCCACAGACAGTTCAATCTTTGAATTCGTTTGACCCCAAAAATAATTTGTCCAGTAACGCCGAGTATAACCGAATTCAAGGGAGATAATTTCAAAACTACACACATTATTGTTTCGCTTGCACTAGTTAGATCTAACATATAAGTTCATCTACGTGTTGTGTAAACCTATGTATTTTAATGTTCTTGATAACCAGCTAATAAAATACAGTAACATTTCTGATTGAGACAATTTCAGAACTGATCAAATTGTAGTTTTGTTTGCATTTAATCTAAACATATATAACATCCTACCTGTTGTGTTAACCCATGTATTGTAGAGTTCTTGCTGTATAACCGGCCAATAAAATATAGTAACATTTCTTTTAAAGAATATAACAAAGCGATCTTGGTAGCTGTAGTATATCTTGTCAGCAGATATCTCGGCTATATTAAAATCAGCAGTCATGTTGCTTTCTAGGATAGCTGTGTATAATTCATTAGTTGTTAATCCACCAATAGCTATTGGCATCATATATTCACCGTTAACTTTGATGTAAAACTTGGCTTTCCAAACTGAGGTCCTGGAAAAAAAGTTAAAATAAAGTGTATTAGATATGTAGTAGACTTGTATTAAATTTACCGGGTTGGTGATTGTGCTGGGGACCTTTGACTCAACCTTCAACCCAGTAGCTAAGCGCTTCCAAAAATCCAGGTCCAAATGATTAAACCAGTTATCTGTCCACATCATTGAAGCAACCTATACTGACTCTTTCTGAACTGCATGGTACCACTTTCAAGTGATTTCAAGACAAGGGATCCGACAACATACGAACTTGTTGGAGCATAAAAGGGTGGGCTTATTCTATGTTGAGGATTCGTGTCAGATCATACTTGATATCATACATACCACGAATATAATAGTATATTAATATATTATACTACTTACTGTGTCTCTGTTATCAATTCTTCTTGTTGTAAAACACCTACTGATATATCTACATCTGTAAAATATAAAGTTATAATTGATATGATAAAGACAATACAACAGAACTGCACAACATAGCATTTGGTACCAGAACACGGCATAATATAACAAATTAAATATACGTTCCTAGAAGATAAATTGCTGAACAGTAAACAAAAACCTTTTAAGGAGCATATTATGTGGTATTGTGTAGGAGGGTGCACGTGCAACAGGTACTAAGGAAACCTTTCAAAACGATAGGGTCCTAGACCCGGTTGGATAACATATATTACAAGATTGCATGAGGATTATTGGAAATATATCACCAACTGACGATGTTTACTCAAGACCTCTTATGTGAATATTTCTTGGCATATCATTGAATTCTATAAACTGGTCCACGGTCCACGGCGTATCGAAAAAAATGGTTATCTCAAGATAATGTGTTGAGGAATTCATGCCTTCTGTCAGTAATACGGAATCAACAATCAGAAAATGTCGACCTAATCTGTATGGTGAACGCGCGTCACACAAAATCTACAGTAAGTGAGACCAGGAAGCGCAATATAAACGACACGCAGTAGGTCTGTTAATAATATAAGACAATCTAAGGAATAACAAACCTGTCATGTTCACTTCTAACACAGTCTTAATAAAATTAATGAATTCTTTCTGGGATGTAGAGGTCAGAGGTCGACTCAAAACTGTGGTGAACAAGATGTCTTCTCGTACAAGAGTAGATGAATTTGATACTAGATGTATCTGATATGCTTGACCTCTAGGATTAACCTCGTAGAAGCCATTTGCTACGTTCATGGTAACCTTCTGGTAGTCAATCAGACGAGAATCGAGCACTTCACCCTTGTGTATAACATAATAAACTAATTGGTAGACTGAGTTGCTGAAATATACAAGAAGGCATTACTTATAGATTAACAATTCAGACTGTTTTATTTTAAGTAAATAGGTGCTGAAAAAACTGCACCAAACAAGCGGTTTTGTAAATAGGACTTAGTTAGAGCTACTTACTTATGTGTGTGTGTGTGTGTACCGGACTTTGAAAATTTCAAATGTTCCCATATACCCAAGTCGGGATCCAAAACTATGATGTTATTGTTTGAATTTTAGAAACGTAAATATTATCATATTAAAATGTGCACTTACCCCTCCATATCAATCATTACTTTTTGTTGACTTATATTTACAGTCGTTTCGTTTCTATCAGTTTCTATGGAAAAAATTGGAAAATTAAAATAAAAGGGTAAGCTTACTCTTCCGGACACCTGTTATCACTGTTTCGTCTAATGGTTTGGATTGTTCGTAATTGGTTTTATTTTATTTATAATTAAACTAGTTTGGTTGAAACTAGTCACGACTATTTGGTAATTAATAAGTTAATTTGAAAACAATTTTTATTGGACAGATAATTTGGTTAAAGTAATATACATCAGAAGTGACAAAAGATGAATGAGAAATGGTAATTTAAACTCATAACAGAAGCTCGTGTAAAATCCCCAATATATGGATGATCTTCTTGGCGGTGGGTCAACTGCCGTAACACACTGGCGCAGTAGTCCGCATGACTCTCAACGATCAGTTTCGTCGGGTTCATGCCGAATGTAAGACACACCCTCACCTCCCGCAACACAACCCTACCCTAAAGCTAACGGTGATACTTCACTGATTCACAACTTATGGGTGTTTGTTCCTTGTGGGCTGAAGCTATATCACTCACCATTCAAGTACCAACTCCACTGGAATGCTAATAGTTCTTCAAGATATGCCATGTCAGTCTGGGCTACTGGGGTAGTGAAATATAATGGAAAGTGCATGGCGTATTCCATTGACATAAATGTAGAACTTTCTAAGAGCTGATATGATGATCCGCTAGGTGCTGTTACTGTTGATATGGTCTTTTGTAAAGTTAAAAAGTTCGTCCTATCAATATTTATAACAGATGTGTCCAGCTTTGTAGAATTCACAAACAGTTGATAATCTAATTTCCACGCTGAATCACTGAAATTACAGAATATCGGAACAAAATTAAACATGAAGAAGTACATCGATTCATAAATAAAACGGATTCTTCAATATCCCAATATTTCAATAATCCGCTTGCGCGTATGGGTCTTTAGCAGTGGGAGGAAACCGGAGGACTTGGAGAAAACATTCGAGGTTGAACAGGCGACCCCACTCCTTGCCACGTTCAACCGACGGATATACGCCTCACAGTATGCTATAAGGGGAATTTTGCCCTGACAGCTGCGCTAAGGCCTACTCTTATATCGAATTCCAACTTAGAAGGGATCTTTCACGTGCACGCCAATGTGTACACGGGATCTCGGTTTTTACGTCCGATCCGAACAAGGAAAAACCACGCCGGGCGTAATGGACTTCAATATTTTATTGAATTAATTCATAATGAAAATAATGTGCTTACCCGGTGCTGAGACTTAATTCTGTGTTTCTTCTAAGTCTGACTTCAATGTCTCCTGTTATTCCTGTGATAATCATAAACGAGAAACATTTAATTGATTGAAAACACGAAATACTGGATATCCATAAAAGCAAATGTGAAAAGAGTCAGAAATGGAGTTTAATGTCCACTCGTTTCGGCACATATTAAATACAATATCAATAAACATTATACCAAAAATGTGAAAACGTTTTTTTTTATTACCTAGTTTAGTTAAAATGGACGACCAAGTGGATTCCAGCTCTGTTTGTATTTGAGTAAAACTGGATTTAGCCACGTATGAGTCGAAGTACAGGGAATGTAGAAGTGACGTCAAGGTATACGTCCTATTTCGTGTGTCCTCAGCAGTAATGGTGTAACCAGCTTCTGTTTTAACGGTTAAGTAGTTTTTAAGTTCTTCCCATGTCGGCCATGTGACTAGACTTGCATCTACTGTACGACCATGGACGCTGACGCCATAATGTAACTTCCATGACGATTTTCTGTGAAAACAAGATAGGATTGTGTGATTGAAATGAAGAAGAAATCCACCCCAGCGTCTGCCCCATTGACCAATTATTGTATAAACTTTTTCAAAACAAAGAATGAACATACACAGCCAGGCACATGGCATCCGTGTTTGAAAATTAAACCATAACGACCTAGCATCAAATTAACTGGGTCTAAACGAACGGAATTTTACTGCAGTTTCTTTGGTTGTTATATTACCGATGAAGAAGCGAAACCTTGATGCAGCTTCTATGATTGTCCAATTATGGATTAAGACTTTACTGCAGTTTCTAGGGTTGGTCAATTATCGATTAAGAAACGAGACTTTACCATAGTTACCATGGTTGTTCAAATACCGATAAAACAAGACTGTTACTACAGTTTCTACAGTTGCCCTTATTATCGATGGTGTTGGAAAACTATAATGGTACGGGAATGTGTGTTCTACACTTAACAGACACTTTACATGTTACAGATTCCAAAAACAAACAATCATCTTATTACTGTATTTGATGACTTTCGGTTAATATGATTTTTGTTATGTACCCTGATTCTGAAATCTGCTCTTGTTGCTTCCAAACTTTAACATCTACACAGGAACACTCCTTATATTCTGTCAAAGACAAAAAATAAATTTAAAGATTATCTCCCCGTTGTCAACGATTTGAACAAAGTTTGATTTCAGACTTTAAGTATGTATAGTTCGTTTCTAAAATACCCAAAAGACATGCTTACCTGGATTTAATGCCTCGAACGCCATCTTTAAACCCATCACAACTTTGTGCATATCTGAACTGTAGACTTTATGTGATAGAGACACAGAAAACAGAGATGACGTCTGGTGAGTGGAACTTGTTTCCACAAGCTCGACTTGCTGACCATATTTGGTCTTGATGTTCAGATATTCTTGGAGACGACTATGCTCAACTTGGTGCTGTAGTGTATCCACGGAAACAGCTGTGCCATTTACAGAAACGTGGTAGGATAGTTCCCACGCTAAGTGCCTTAATTGTAAAGAAGGGAAAAGATTATTTATGTATTTAGAAATATGTATTTAAGTTACAACGGATTAAATTAAAAAATGAGATATCCGATAAGCAACTTTTTTTTAGAATTAGGCACGAAATGAACCTTTTCTGTCCTGTTAGGAACCCAACGAGCAATATGTAACCATTTGTACAGAATTCCTTGAATATTTTTGTCCAAAGAGATTTGAGGTGTGAAAGATCACTGAGCACGAAAATGAAATTAAAAAAATACATTGCAATAACGATAGGAAGTTAATCCCCTTTCTAAAACAGATGTGGTTTATTGGACATTAAACCACACTTTTCGACCAATCCGAAACCAAGAAATCTCAGATTTGTATTACAATTCCGGTATAAAAACAGTACTACTCACCCGTCTGAGGTGAAAACTTGTTTTATTGGACCAATTATAACATCGACTCCAGTTTCACTTGATGCATCTTAAACACGAAGAAATAATAAATATACCAATCTCGGTTTGCATTTAATTCAACTAAAACGCAAGAAATATAACAAACCAACAAAGAGGACCACGATTAAACAGCGCATGTCTACACTGATACTAATCCATTAAAAGGACAGGAAATCAAATCCGACGGTGTTCCGAATCCCCAGATAAGAGGATACCCACGCCGGAAAATCCCGACCAACACCAGTATCGGACAAGGGATCTCCAAGTTATACACTTGTATATTTGTACTTTGTGCGGTGCCCGGGACAGAATTCAATGTATGGATATTGATTACTTTGATATAATTCCACAACGAAAGTTACTGTACTGATGTTTTGATTCTGAGGGTTTACGGTTGCTAAATATGTAGGACGCCGGATCGCTAGACTGGAGCTCGGGTGTTCTATCCCTGATTTGTCCAAGAAAGTTCATCGAGATTTTCGGGCGTGGCTCCCCCTTGTTAGTGATGCAGGATGGAGAGCTTTGCGGAGACAGCTGTCTAGTCGCTCGGATGGGACGATAACCTGAAGTCCCGTGTGCACATTGGCGTGAATGTAAATGATCGCTTGACAGTTGGAATTCGATATAAGAGCAGGACGTAGTGCCATCGTCCGAGCACAATTTCCCTCATAACACATTGTATCGCGTATGCCCGTCTTTATTAGCCCAATTCATTTTATATTTGTTTTGATTTTACTGGATTGTATTAATTAGCCTTTATCAGTTCTTTACTTACTAGTGGCGTTTCTATAATACATCTCTAATAGAGCCTTAAACTTGATCTTGTCCTCTGTATGTATATTATGATTGACAACCAAACCATTAAAATAATCTGTAGATACTAAGGTTGTACTACTATTACCACTTGAGGTAATGGTGGTAGATATTTCATATTTCCCACCACTCACTCGGTTGTCGATTTCTTGTTGTAGATAAGTGTGATTGACAGGTTGGGTGGCTTCTGGACGGAGCTTATGTCCATTAATCTCAACATGATAACCAAATTCCCACGTAGATTCTCTATAGTAACACAAAATTTGATGACGTGTTTTAAAACTTCTTTATTATTGAAGGTGGGGAGAAAGTCACACATAAATTCATGTTTTAAATCAAGTAATACAATCTTGACAACAAACTTAACCACACCCATTGTATATCTACTAGGAGACAAAGTCATGAGTGATATGCGGCTTAGTTACTAATGACATGCATACATTAAAACCAGAACTCGGGTTTTATAAAAACGTAAAACTAAAAAGCTTGGGTTAAATGATCTAGATCAATATTCTTGAAAATGTGTACACAAAAATGATTAAAGGTGGTGCAAAATGGACGACATTTTGTCTTAGTATGGCCCTGTTTTCGAAGTCCAGTAAAATGGTGTAGTCTAAAAAGGCATACTGGACTTGGAAGTAAAACTAAATTTAATGACTTACCCATGTATGTCAATTTTCTCTTTCTGTGATCCAATGACCACGGTTACATTTGTAGTTGAATTATATTCTGTAATAAAATCAATATATTCAAATAAAATTTAATTGAATACCAGATAAAAATCCAAAGAACGAAGTTACAAACTCAAGGGGGAGGGGGGATTCATTATTCAAGTAGAATAAAAAGGAAATATATGGGGTTTAACTTTCTTCATCAACCGACCAATAAAGACAGTCATCGCGTTTATGTCCGTACATCTGCATTTGCGACGAATCATATTTTCGTTTCACTCGAAAGGCCATGTAAATAGGAAAGAAATTGGAAATTCCCGGGGAACTTATCGGCCAACAATAGGATCAAACAAGGACCTGGTGGATTTATCTGGAGGTTTTATATCTACAAAACAAATCATTCATGTGATAAATCCTGAAGCAATTTAGTAGGATTGGTATTACAGACTGGTCAGTAGGCTACTTATCAAAATAACTGACAATGAGTGAGAATATTAACCTCTAAGTAATGTTTTCTATGCGAGTAAAATTCTAAATATATTGTCGGCGTCTTATTACTATATGCTTACCGTGATTTTCTTTCTTCCACGAATTCAAAATGGCTTCTTTTATTTTATTGTAATCCTTTGTTTCTACCTTTGTGTTTAAGTACAGATGACTTTGGAAATATTGATACAGGTAGTCTAGGTTGAGGAAAAACTTGTAGTCGACACTCAGTTTATGGCTCTCATAATAAGTAATAAATTTGTTAATGTTGAGACTAGGCCATGTAGTGGTATCAATTATCATACCGTGATAGCTTACAAAATATTTAAAATCCCAGCCAGTTATTCTGTAATAGAAACATCGTGAAATTCTTGAGCTCAAATAATAGTATAAGCTCGTGGTACAATATATTTACGAGTGAGGGAGTGGACTCTTCGCCATCCATGTTCCCAAAATTCGCTTGTCGTCTAGCCATAGTGGAGATACGTATACAGTCGTCCACAGCCTAGTCGCCTTGGGTTGGGCAAATCTGTAGCTGGGCATCCTAGAAACTTTAGCAATCATTCTGTACCAATACAGTTTTCGGAATATTTACTCGTCGAACTGGGAAGTATTGGAGGCTAATAATGATCTACGCTTTGTAAGGTCTTAATGCATGAACATATAGTTTACCCAGATATTAAACTATGGCAACCAATTTTCTTGAAGAAGAACCCGGGAAAAATTCACCCAGCGATTAAATGGCGATTGTCGCACATCAAGAGTTCTGATATTGTATTATAAGTTTGGAATATAACCTTTTGTTATACTTAAATTATATTTATCGATACTTTTTGAACGAAATTCATATCAATTTGATATTGTTGACGGAATGGATTAAATAAAAAAAAACCAACTTACCCTGATGCTGAAGTCTGTGAATGTTGATTAACAGGAATAATTTCTATATCACTACAATTACTTACATACACTGAAATATATACAGATAACATTATACATATCCACATTGGGTGAGGTGTTTAAGGGACGATCTTTTTCCGAAATACACTCCAATTGCGGAATTTGCTAGCTGGGATATATTTGAGTAGGGAAAATTACCCTCCCTAGTATTATGCCTTTGACCGTCTCATTATTTCGATAATTCATTAAATTTCATTTTCGTCCCTTTAATTCCTAGATTAGATTTGCCACACTCTTTTGTTAATGGGGGCGTTTCCCCTCTATCAGCTTCTTATGCACAAAAGACATGGCGAAAGAAATAGTCAACAAAATGGCTAACTTACTAGCTAGAGAATAACACCAGGTTTCTTGTAATAAACTCGAAACCGTTGTTATGTCTGTGCTATAGACTCGAATATCACTACCAATGTGGAATGCATATGAAAGTTTCCAATACTCAGAAGACTGGAAGAAATGGTATTTGTAGCCGTGAACATTCAAGAAATCCAGTGTTAACCTAGTCAAGTCCAGTGTCTGCCAATTAGCAGAATATATCCAAGATTGGTCCAACTGCAGGAAATATACCAGAGAGTAGTAAATATTTCTGAAAAGAAACAGAAAGGAAAACTTTGAAATAATAACTTCAATTTTCGTTGCATGTTGTATGTATTAGGACCCTCTCTTATCGCACAAGCCTTAAATACCTTACTAGTAAAATTTGCAATTGGTTGGAGTTTCCAGTTTGGTTTCAGCTTATCAGTGGTGTAAAACGGAGGCCCAATGAAAATCGTGTAGTCGTCCCGATAGTACGAAAAATCGAGGTCTTGTACGTGTATACTATTGACAGCACTTTAACGGCCCCTTGATAGTTTGAAACCGAAATATGAGTAGACTGAAGCGCCGCTCTCCTGGCACCATGTCCCTCATAGGTACGCGACATGGCATATCTGAATCTCCAGTATCCTAGTTGCCGCGAAATAATTTCATCTCACGTGGCTTAGGTGGGCTCTACGAAACTGGACCCAACTTTGCTCATATTTATAGTACAAAGGGGCCCAGTCCATTAAAACTAGTTCTGATATCAGTGTTACAAGTAATAAAAGGTTTGCTGCCATGATGACCTGACTATATGGACAAATTCTCCTCAAAATAGTATATGTACCTATGTGTAAAATAATCCAAATCATAAAAAGCATTGAAAGACTTACCCTTCAAAATCTACTAGTTGTTCTAAATCTTGAATAGAAACATCCACGGTAAATCCGACTGAAAAACAGTTAACAAAGACACACATTGCTATAGGTATTAGAAATTCTAAGGAAGAACAATGATGCCAAAGGGAAATTTGCACGACTGCAACATGGGAGGGTACCGTTGTTTGTACTATGTACAATGCCTATATGACATAAACCAAATCTTTAATTACCTTGCTGACTCCAAGCTTTCTTCAATTCGTTTTTAATTAATATCCAGTCAGTAACGTAAACCGGCTCTTTAAATTCTAATGAGAAGTGGTTGTTGTAAGAAATAAGACTGGTTGTTGATTCTAAATACAGATTAGTTGTCTGTTCATTCAATAGTTGAAAATGTAGTTGTGACGTGATCTCTGATGCAATGATTCTTCTTACAAAACTAGGGTAAACCCAGGAACTCCCTGTCTGGATATAGTAGTCTAGTTTCCACACCTTTTGTCTACTTATTGAAATTGTATATGATCTAAATAAAAAATAAAAATCAATATTAATGAGTATAATCAGTTATTTTCATAGCACAATAATTTCACCTGGCTTTATTATACATACCAATTACCTCTTATTATTGAAAAAGAAAAGTAAAAACAAGTACAATACTGGCAATTTTCTGACACATGTATTAATTTGTTTGTCGTAATTTTGAAGGTTTTTTTATTGCAAATTGTTTGTATACATGTTAATATGTTAAAATTTGGGGGTTGGTTGGGTATCGGGCGCGCGCCTTAGATCAGAAGGTCTGTCATTGAGTCAAGTGGCATGGTTTCAATTCCCCACTTATACGCGGCAAGGGGTACGATCCCTTGTCCAATCTCGTGGGTTTTCTCCGGGTCCCACGGTTTCCTCCCACCACTAAAGACCCATAAGCGAAAGCGAATTATTGAAATTCAATTGAATCATGACAGTACCGAGTGGACGTTACCCCCTCTTCTCTCTCTGCCTCTCTCGCTCTCTCTCTCTCTTTTACCTTTTACTCTCTCCCCCCTCTCTCTCTCACACACACATACACACTAACATGCACTTACTTTTGATCAAAATCCGTGTAATATTCTTCAATGCCGGCTATTATGATGTCAAAGTCAAAAGTTATTCCTGAAATTGACAAACGATAACTTACTAATAAAACTGCGAAGACTATTTGCGGGAGAATTCTGATTAATGTTCTTAAGATTTTTCAGTCAGCTCCCCCGTTGTCCTTTCATTTTGTCACAACTGATTAATTTCAAGATAGTTATTTAGACTAAATACATTGAAATCTATCCAATTTTATCCAAAATCAAATGACTATTTATATATGTCAAATCCATATTTACATCCCCTCCCCAGTCCCAAAATAAACCAAAACAACTAAACATTTACCTAAATATGTTTTTAAAACCGATATCAGTCTAAGTTGTAATGTAGAGAAATCTAATTCGGTTATTTTGGTATTGAAGTATAAACTGTAACTGTATCTAACCGGAACTAGATCAGCAGTAGAAGTATATAGTTGGTAGGATTGGTAGGTTCGATAAACAGTCAATGACCATTCTAGATTCACGGTAAAATTTTGAATTTTGTTGACGTTTACTGCATAGGCATCAATCCAGACAGTTTGAACCGCCAATGAATAATAAACCTGTGATACCAATTGTCTGCAAAATAAATTCCATTGTATATCATCTGTAAGGATTTTGGTCCCTTTATTAGAGGAGTTGCTATAATTTGGTATTCGAACTAATTGCACAGTTGGACCTATTATTTTTATCACAGATATCAACAGCATCAACAAAACCAACATTACACAAGAGAAGGTGGACATCCAGGATTGTTTGAGGTTGTCAGTTATTGAGACATAATCAGTCCTCACGTTTAGACCTTTTCAATCTTTAATTTATGTATGCTGAGATAGATGTTAAAGTCAATTAGATGTTTGTAAGACTTTACAGCCCATTAGTTGTTTAGTAGATTTTAAAGTCCATAAGATGTTTATAAGACGTTCAAGATCCATATATGTATATAAGATTGAGATATACAGCATGTATTAAATATGTTGTACGCCGAGGTAGACTTTAAGTTCCGTTATGTGTATTAAAAATTTTGTCGGATGTATGTGTAATAAAAAAGTTTACCAAATGTTCAGTCTTGTGTGTCATGTCACAAAGACAATAATACCTACCCCGTTTTGATGTTTTTATGTTCTTCAATATAATTTATCTTTACATATAATTCTTTATCTGTAAATAATAAAATATTATCAATTAAAGACACGTTTCGTTATAAACAAATTATGAAATACGTAATTAACCGTGCATAGGGAAAATCCCTTTTAAAAATTGTTTAAAGAACATTATTCAAAAACAAATTAACAGTGGCACTGAATATTTTTGAGAGGACTTCGTCAGCTATTTTTCCTAGACCGATCGTCTGAATTGTCAGGATCTCAGTTTTGCACCACTGAAAGAGGTAAACCAATAGGTGAAATTCTCACGAATCGCATAGAGCCAAATCCAATCATCCGAGAGTTCCACTCAAGACACTGGCTGAAATTTAGACAGAACCATCAACCTATTATATTTGGAGTAAATTGCCAAGTTGGCACCTCGGGAGAAGTACAGATCATATAACTGGTACATAATTCAAGAAACAAAACTGACTTACTAGTATATGTTTGGGTTTGATTCCAAGTTGATATCAAGCTCTGTTCAAAATAACCAATATCTTTCGTGGTAATGAGTCCTTTTATCAAGAATGAAAACTGGGTTCGAAGTTCAATCATGATCAGACCATCAACAACTTCATACATGTCTCCATTGGTCTTCCATACTTTAAGATTGACTTTTAACTGTTCGGTAACACCATAATAATTCTCTAAGATTGAACCATCAATAATCATTTCACCTTTATACACGTAGTAGGTCAATAATTGAACGATTTCGCTGAAAATATTAAAGAGTATTATTTAACAAATTAGGTTTTAAATAAATGAATGAATGACACGCGGTTTAACTGAGATAATTTTTTCATCTGCCAAAAGTACGTTTACACAATGGCTTTTCGACCGAACTGAACGACAAGACGACGTTCTTTGTCAGTCCCTTCCCATACCCAAGCTCAATTGTTCTTACTTTACAATCATTCAAATAGATTATTATAGTCGTTTGAAGTTTACATTAGTTTCTGTAGACTTTATGCTGACTTAGGCGATTGGAGGGGTTTTCTCGGGGTCCTCCGGTTTTCTCCCACTGCAAAAGACCTATACATACAAGCGAATTAGTGAAGCAAAATTGAACCATATGTTGGTCCCGAAATGACCTAGTTTGTGTCGAGTGACCTAGGTATAAATAATTTGAAAATATATTCTATGGTCCATTTTCCTACACTTTGTTTAATTAGAAGAATTTATTAACAAAGCTTGAAGTACATAATTACATTCCAAAAATATATTGAATGTCTTGTTTTGTGACTGTTTTATCTTATAGACTTTTTGAGGTCAATCTTACAAAAACTGATATATGTTTAAAATATGATATAATACTAGGTGGTGACGTGATATTGTGGGGATTGAAAGATATAACCCCCGATACCGGAAGCGATAGGGTTTCACGTCCTACTACTCCGACTATGGGAATTTTACCCGGACAGCGGCGATAAGGGATACTCTTATCTTGAATTTCAACTGCCAAGGGATTTTTTACGTGCATCATTGACCAGGGGAAACCACGTCGGAAAGAACAAACAGACAAACGTCAGTCACAAATATTAGTATAGATACCTGGTATTTGTTGTATAATCAAGAGCTGTAACGATCTTTATACTGTAACCGGTTGCTGTCCATCCTAATTAAGAATAAAGAAATGAAACAAAATATGATTTAACGCCATGCGTTGTTTCTGGAGGAAATTGTGCCCAGACAACGGGCACCTAGTTAGTGAACCAGGGTCGTAATCACTGGGCAACCGCGGCTCCCATTAAATATAACACAGCGTTTCAATAACATGATACGCGCCGAAGGTCGAGGATAATCAACCCAAGTATGTTCTTTATTTCGTTAAAGGCTTTAAATCGGCAATTGGGTCGGGTAAGGAGTCTTAAACGTGGTGCCATGCCCCCACACGGGGCACCACCACCCCCACCAAAAGAAATATTCCATGTGCCACTTAGTGTCCATAAACGTTTGACGTAACTAAATGAACACACACAAAATTAGTTACTAAGCATAAATATTTGACAATTTTATGGGCATTTGTATTGGTTTCGGTCACGTTTTTGATTGTCATGGGGGGGGGGGTCAATGTTCAGGCACGTTTTCCCTTTTGGTTTCTTCCCGGTACCGTCCACGAATTTCTAAATCCGCGACATTTTAACTATGTCATAATATAAAAGGAAGTTTGCCTTTAACATATTCCATGTTTATGATTTTATTCTTTAAATTTAAATATTACCAAAATGGCAACTGTGGCAGGGTTTTTATAACATACCGGCTATAACTTTAGACAACGTCATCTCAATCTGTGTAGTTAAGTTTGTCCAGTCTCTTGTATCAATACGATCTTTCAAGTATACTCCTGAATGATACGCGTATCTATAGTTGACGTCACTGGTATACACTTGTAGATAGCGACCATTCAGATCTACGATATCTAACCATGATTTGAAGTTTTTGGGAAGTGGACCTGTCCACTGAACGGGGGAGATGACTTGTCCATGGCGTTCAACAAAGTACAGAAGCTTGACCAAATATTCCCTGTAATGCAAATCAAAAATTGAAAACAACTATACATCACATTTGTAAGAATGAAATTGTTATTTTTCATTTCATAAGTACCGTAAAAGTTCAAAGACATCTGTTGAACCTATCATCACAGTCCTATAGGTGTCTACTTAATTATCTGCTATTTAATCAAACTTTCATTTATGGGGTTAATATAACTTAAATAGTGTGTAATATCCCATGACATGTTTAAGGGAAGTGAGTTCTGTACGTGTGACGATAGCATAATAATATGTTTGACCATGATGATACAGCCAATTCATTGTCTAGATAACGAAAAGCATTTCTATTTCACGGGTTGTACTTTTTACCGCCGACCACCGCCGACTACCGCCAACCAATACTTTTTACCGCCGACTGTCGTGATATTACCGCCGACCAAATACTTTTTACCACCGACCGTCGTGAAATTACCGCCGACCAAATACTTTTTACCGCCGACCAAATACTTGTTACCGCCGATCAAATGCTTAATGATTACTTGTTACCGCCGACTATATAAAATTAATTAAATTATTAGTGACAAATAAATAGATTTTGTTAAATACACAGAGTTTGATAAAAACAAATATAGATTTTATTATATATAAATATGGTCGATAATCGAATATTGCAAGGTGGGATTTTCAATGTGCAATTGACTGGAAACCCCAGAAGGCTCCAGCTCTGTCTGTGTGTGAATTTTAATCAACTTGTTGTATTGTTTTTTTTGTATAAAAGAACAACCGTAAAATTGTGGCAGTGCCCGATTAACCCTTGGGGGGGGGGGGGGCGGAAGTATTTAAGCAGCGATTTCATTGATGTTTAGAATTCGTTGATAATTTGAGTATTTTAAACAGACTCTTTCTCTTATGTCCCACTTCGAAAGTCATTACAATGCGGTCGGCGGTAAAAAGTATTTGGTAGGCGGTAATTTCACGACGGTCGGCGGTAAAAAGTATTTGGTCGGCGGTAGTCGGCGGTAAAAGCATTTGGTCGACGGTAGTCGGCGGTGGTCGGTGGTAGTCGGCGGTGGTCTGCGGTAAAAAGTACCACCGCTATTTCACGGGGTTTCAATGGTAGGATATAGTCGTCCAACCACTGTCTTTGGATTACAATAAGGAAATGCCTTCATGTCAAGATAAGTAAACAACCGAAAAAAAAAACGAAGAGAAGCTTTGATATAATTTGAATACTGTAAAAGTTAATTATATATAAGTATAGGTATACTTACCCTTCTTTTCCCATATATCTCTCAATTCTCGTGATATTTACAGATACGTTCAGATGAGCTACACCTAATATAGAAATATCAATACATATATTTCAAGGATCAGTGATCAAAATATCATTTCTTGTTTAAAGAAAAAAGAAATCTTTGGTTTATAGTTTTTCTTTTAACATTATAGACTGTTATACTACTGAAAACAAGTGAAAGCATATTTTACTCTACCCATCGTCAATAGACAGCCTAGCCTCGCTTTAACTATGTACATTTTATCAATGCCTTCACGTAATACCCTGCATATTTGGTACTAGGTTCCTCAAGCTAAAATGTCTATCTCTTTGGTAATCTAGTTGCAAAGATCAAGATTCGTTCAATGTCAAGGTGTCAGTGGAGGTCGCGATGTTACAACCTCAGATCGGACGCCAATGTCCACTTGTCTGTAGATGTAGATAACGTAGCTATAAGTTCGGAAATTGTGTAATAATCTAGCAACGTCTAGATTTTGTAAAAATCACAGTTGTTGCTTCAGGAACATATCTATTACAAAGCTTTATGTTTAACTACCTACCATTCCAGGTTTTCTCTATGATTGTGGCTATTTCATTTAGTTCAGAACTTTCTATTGCGTCGTAAAATATGACACCGTAAGAAAATCTGTATCGCCAGCTCTGTCCACTGTACATGGTGAATATTTGAATTTGTTTCATTTGCCCATCATGTGGTGCGATTATTGTAGTGGGATGGTAGATGTCACTGCTGTTTCTAACTATATAATAAAGTCGATAAATCTCCTCTCTGAAATCAAAACATTTAATTAGCAAATAACGTAATGGAATGAGGTTTAACGTCCTACTTCTCTGCACCAGCGGGGCTAATAAAGACATGCAACCATTTACGAGTGTGCAGTAAGGGAAATTTTGTCCAGGGAGCGATGTTACGGCCTACTCTTTTTTCGAATATCAACTGTCATTGGTTCTTTTACGTGCGAGCCACGGGAACTCGGTTGTAAGTCCAATTTGAATGACTAGATACTTTTCATTGCACCAGTGAGAAACCACGCCGGAGAATCAAATCCGGAGAACTTGCATATTAGCGAGTTAGCCTCTTACTTTCAGGGTCACAGCGGCACCAATGGATTTGAATCTAAAATACCTACCCATTCTCGCCCACATATTCCTCTGTTGATATAACGGTGACATTGAAAGTACCATTAACCAGACCTATAAAATGGATATAAACTAAGCTAGAAGATTAAAGATCTACATTAATGAACTCTACGAATTACAATTATATGTTAAAATGACCCATAAAGAATTGTAGAATTAAGGGGTGTTAATAAACATATATAGTAGCATGACATGGTGTCTGGTAGAATAACGAAATATTCCTGAATCAAGTACCATTAGATCGTCCTTACATATATTTAGTGTACAACTTAAACATACATTATGCAAGCGGCAAATCTAGCTATTGCAGGTCTTTCTTTAGACCTGAAATGTTATTTAAACTATTATTTAGACATTTATTAACAAAACAAGACCATAATAAACTCTCGATGACATTAGATACTCGCGAAATTAACAAGATAAGAACGGTTCGTCATTCAAAAAATTAATTTTAAAATGGGAAAGCGAGCCTAAGACGCGAATATACCAGTGCGCTAGTTACCACTATGCACACACCTTGTCAAAAAAATAAATAGTGATAATTTGGCTCAGAATAAACCAATTTGGCTGAAATTTTCAACAATTCCCTTTTTTATTATCTTTTTTTGAACTATTATAGCAAGAATGGCCAACTCTTTATTAAACCCTTAACTAATGTATCTAGCACAATCTATAATATGCAAAACATGCCAATTAGAGTAACTTACTACTGTTTCTTTCCCAAACATCCCTGATTTCTCCGGCTAGATCATTATACTGTAAATAAACTGGTGGACGACCCATCGCATAAATAGAGTAGGAATATTCCAGATACCAAATGTTTATGCCACTATATACAACTATCTGGTATTCTCTGTGTAATATTGTTGTCCATTGAACAGTTGTCGGTTGTTTCATGGTAGTAATGTTTACCTCGGTGGAATTAATAGTCAACATATAAGTTATTTCAATCACCAAAACCCTGCAAATTTGAAACAATAGTTACTATGCGTTATTTCTATGACCAAAACTATGCAACATAGAAAAAAGATTACCACTATAAAAGCCAACTAAAATAATAGAATAAATCAGATCAGGTGTGTATGTGCTGTTTGCTCTTTTAAAGATTCGGTGAATGAAAATAAGGATAACATAATAAATGAAATGGGGTTTAACGTCGTACTGGCCTGCTCCGAACTGAGCTAATGAAGACGGGCATATTATAATTCGAACTGTCAAGGGATATTTTACGTGCACGTCAAAGTGTACACGGGATCTAGGTTTTCGTTCCATCTGAACGACTAGACAGCTGTCCTTGTCAGTCCATCCGTCCTGCATCACTGACAAGAGGGAACCACCTCGAAAAGATAACATAATAACACTATCTTTGTACGTAATGCTTTTCCTGAATTTAAATCTAAAAAACGACATTTATTGAACTCAATCCAATACATAAGATCATGTATATGATATTTTAGATATTAGAACTTACCCGTCATCACCAATAGCTGACCGTTTCTGGGTTACGTTGCTTTGTATTAGCTTCTTTTCAAGGACACCTTAGAGTGAATGAAAAACAAAAACGAATGTTATGAAGCAGGATTGAGAGGTTTGGACATCATATGTATCACAAAATAAAATTAATAGGAAACTAGACATTTCCTAAAAAACATACATTGGCCTTATCATATTTGTATGTTTATATTTTAAAAACATTTTATGATTTTGTGTACTATATTTTATTTATTCGACGATAACATTACCTATATTGGCTTCATAATAGGCTTCAGATATCAAGTCTTCAAGGCTAGAATCGTCGTCATCTAGTTCCTCAGGAGCAGCAGCAACCGCAAGTTTGTAGGATTTATTTGGAATAAACGGTTTCGGTTTTTCGGTGGTCGTGGGCAGAGTGGAAGCTATAGTTGTTGGGAGGGCTGTTGTTGGTGAAGCTGTTGTTGGTTGGGCTGTAGAAGGTGTAGCTGTTGTTGGCTGGGCTGTAGAAGGTGTAGCTGTTGTTGGCTGGGTTGTAGAAGGTGAAGCTGTTGTTGGTTGAGGTGTAGAAGGTGTAGCTGTTGTTGGCTGGGCTGTAGAAGGTGTAACTGTTGTTGGCTGGGCTGTTGATGGTGTTGCTTCTGTTAGTTGTTCTGTTGATGGCGATTGGTTTGAAGTAGGTGAAGATGTTGGTATTATGGTTGATGAAGGCGCTGATGGTGGTGTCGTTGGAGGCTGGGACGATTGCTGTGACGACGATTGTTGCGTAGAAACCGGAGAAGTAATTTCCTAGAAATGAAAATATGTGATATCATTTATGTGAGTATGATGAAAATGTTATGGGAATCAAGAACGCAATGTTCGGACATTATCTCGAATCTGATAACCGAACCAACCAACCTGACTTGTGGGCGGTGTCTGTTTTGAAGTTGGTGTCGACGGTGATACAGTTGGGGCTTGCGTGGATGGCGTTGGTTGTGAAGTGACTGGTAATCCTGTTGATGTACTTGGTTTAGGAGTTGTTGTCGGCGCTGGGGACACACTTGTTACTTTAGTGGCTGCTGAACTGGTTATCGATGGCAGGAATGTGGGTTTTTGTGAAACGCTATCACAACTTGTTCCCTGAGTGCCTATAATGTACAACAAGAGTATTTAGTAGCAGTCGTAGTAGTGGTATGTCACAAACCAGCTTAACAGTTAATTTTGGGTAAAACAAAAAAGCTAAGTAAGATAATCTTGGTGTTGCTACATTCAGTCATGTTTGTCTAAACCGTTTGCAATGTAGAGTTTGTTACTACTTACGTGATTTTCGGTGATTGTAAGGTAGATAGGTATATTATAGTTTAGTAATATTATTGGGGCAACCAATCTTTTATAGCGAGACTGGGGCTTTATTCAAATACTAACGGGTTAAAATGGAAACTGGCACTTCTAATTCACGCAATGACATAAATTGCAACTAAAATGACAAATTGTAGTGCCAATTTTGATATATACCACGGTTAGTTGCAGTCGGCAGTTAGCTAGAGGTCACTGTAAAACGACATTCTTTATACATATTTTACCCCTGTTCAGAAATTACATTTAAAAAACCAATGGTACTAAATGTTTATAACTATAAAGTTCGACCTTTTGGATAGTATAGACCTATGACATACAGGCAAGTTAAATAATACTACACACCGTCAAAGCAGCAACAATATGTCTCGATTTTAGTAGTTCCAAATCGTACACACGTTCCTCTACCATCACACTTGTCATAAGAATCTTCAGCTGCAGAAAAATATAAGGGTTACAATGATACCGAGCCGATATATTATAGAATTCTAATTGTGGAGGGAGGTTGGATGACCGAATGGTTAACACGTGAGCGCTGTAGCATAAAGCCTGTCGTTGAGTTCACTGGCTCGGTTTCCAATTCTCGGTCGTATGTTACAAGGGGTGGGGTCGCCTGTCCAACCTCGTGGGGTTTTCCCAGGTCCTCTGGTTTCCTCCCACTGCTAAAGTCCCCTACGCACAAGCGAATATTTGAAAGATTTAAACCATATGTTAGTCCCGAAATGACCTAGTTTGTGTTTAGTGGTCGTTAACCCCATTTCCCTCTCTCTTTCTCTAATTTGGGAGTATCAGTGAATATCGTGGTATATTCGTGTTACTACACGATCATATTTTGTTTCATAATTAAAACTAACATAGCAGTACTGGTCCTGGGTCTACATACCAAGTAGTTTCAGTTCCTGAAATCAAAGTGCTGACCATGTCCCCATTTACCTGTAGTCGTGAAAATCATGCTTTGTGTTATGTGAAAGCTAGCTTTATTTCATATCCAGTTTCATAAGTTTCATACATTTTTGATTTACTGTGGTATTGAACAATAGCTTTTAATTACAAAATGTAGGGTTTTGGGTTTGATTTTTTTTTGGTTGAACTTCTATCAGATTAGTTAAAATTAAGGAATTGTCTTACCATCAGCTCTATTCAATGTAAAATCACACCGTTGCTTTGTATCCTTAAAGATAATTAAACCCTCCAGCCGTGTTGAATTCTTTTTAACACCTCCCAGATCAAACTGGCTGAGATTAAACTTCGATCCAACATGGAATACTTCTGATTCGAACTGAATGCCGATGTCATTGAAATTACCCTCTACATGGGCAGTTATCCCATCGATTACAATATCTCCATAAATTTCATCATCCAAAGTAACTCTTGTTATATCCAAATAAAGATCTTTAAGCGCACCATTACAATCGAGTTTACCAGCCCACTGACTGATCTCAAATGTTGTATCTGAAGAAAATACACGTTAAATTGTCATTATATTTGTGTTTAAGATAGGCGAATACTGATGTAATTAAACAACCCGAATCTTAATGCAAAGTGCCCGATAAATGAAAACCAATGGCAAATTTAAGAAAATGATAAAATTGTAGGGTTATATAAATTATATAAACTTAACTGTATAGTCAAATCACGTCAAATTTAAAACTATTTGTTATTGCCCCTTTAATATCTATTTATCGATGATTTGTGAGAAATGGTGATCAATAATCACAACACGGATTGGTAAGAAGAGGTCTTTTCAAAAATGTATAAAAGTGCTTTGGACTTACTGTCATAAACGGAACAATCATTTTCTGATCCGGCGATGATCTGAGCACAGTTAGTACCCGTCCATCCTGGGTTACACTGTTTTTGACCCTGGTCGCCACACGTATAATGTCCATCACACCCTTCATTAGCCACACACTTTACAGAGCAATCAGCGTAATAATAACTATCACAATAGCTTGTAACTTGTAAAATCACACTGAAAATATGAATCATTTAAGGTAATTTATTAGTAAAGTTATGTAACAGAAATAACGTAACATAATTGGAATTGGCATAATGTTTCTTTAGAATTTTATTATTGCATACATGTCGAAAACACACCGTAGTATTTCAGACTGCTCTTGTTAACTAAAATTTCGCTGCTAACACTTTTGTCAGGTTCTGTGGTCGTGCTGGAACTAACACATCCAACCATAACCGTACAAAATATGAGTGCGTTTAATTCACAGGTAAATTCATTAACCAAATTGACAGTTGCAATATATCAATTTCAGTCACGCATGTACGGCTAATAAATCGTTTCCTTCAATGAAAGGTCGATATCAAAACTGTTGAACTTTTATTTAACTATTTAACTATAATAGAGGGTAGTACCTTGTTGCATTGTGCGATCTGGAGCCAACTTGCTGTATTTGTTGAATCGTTGAATTTTCAACGGATGGAGCTACTTGATGACCAGTCAGATTGAAACTATAATAATCAACCGGATTAAAGCCTTCTGTATCTATATCCGTTACATTAAATGTTACACTAACTCCTCCCTGTATTAAAGAAATATAATGTCATCACTATGGTTACATACACATGAAGTCCGTCATCATCTGGAACTGTTCCCAGGGTCGTGAAACGTAGGCTTGTCAAACTTAATTTTTACACACACTTTTAAATTGTTTACGGCAAAGGGGGCGGGGATATGTAGAGCGTAGTTACAAATTCCAAGATCGTGTTAATAAAATATCTGTGCTTGCAACGATAGGCCGATTCATAACTTGCTGATAATTTGTGATAACACTAAATACATCCAGTATGGAACTAAGAATCACACTGAGTACGCCCCACCACACTTATAACGAACCCCGTCGAGGAATTAAAAAAAAATACAAAGTACAAATGTATGAATAATACGACAGAAAGCTATTTAGTACCACATATAGATTTGTTGTTGTTTTCTGGAGTTTAACGTCCACCTCCACCTAGGGTGATATCGTAGACAATACATATAGTTTGGGCAAACCACCCCTTTATATTGACAACCCTCATGTTTCGGTAGTATAAGTAGGACCTGCTGTTTGTTATGCATAAAATGTGTATAACAATCAGACAAGATTATTGAAAGGTCTAAAACAGTAAGTGGGGGTTAGTAACGGATATACGAGTGATCAGTAACGTCTACGGGGATATTAATGGCAAGTAGAGATAAGAAATACAAACAAAACGACGTGGATATAATATTAGATATCATGACATATTACTTTCTTTATCATTACACTGTCACTTGTACTCTTTTATTATTAAAGGTTGCGTGGGCTACGGCACAAGATCTGTTATTGAAAAAAATACACCATATAATGTTGGCCCGAACTGACTTATCTGAAATGTGGGTTAACGTCTTACTGTGCTGCTTCTATACTGGGCTAATGAAGACGGAATACGCCACACAGTGTGCTATGACCTAATCTTATATCGAATTCCAACTGAAAAGGGATCTTTTATGTACATGCAAATGTATACAAGGGGCCTCGGTATTTCATCCCATCCGAACGACTAGACAACTGTGCCGGTCAGGCCCTCCGTCCTGCACCCCTGATAAGGAGAAACCACGACAGAAAATCCAACTGCTAAAAGACCCCTACGCGCAAGCAAATTATTGAAATAAGATTAAAAACCATGGTAGTCCCGAAGTTATCTAGTTTGTGTCGAGTGGCTTTAAAAAGCCAATTTGTCTAACCCCTCCCTCCTTTTTATGCACATATCCTGATTGATCTACCGCGTATAGCTTCCGTTGCTTAGGAAAAGTGTCCTATGTTTACAATTAACGGTAATACTGCATCGGTGTCAATACAAAATTGGAGTTTTTAGACGGTTAAATGGGAAAACTTTCTAATAATCTAACAAAAGGCAAAGAATATGTACAAACTAGGACTCTTTCAGCTTTACTAAATATACTATCTTTATTATACAGTAATAAATAAATCAATTGAAAGGATTTAATCACCAAATATCATGTATGAGCGTGAACCACAAACGACCATTGGTAGAAGCTAATATATACCAACATACAGTATTGTAATCGACCCCTTATAGAAAACTATCATTTGACAATTGCTGAATTGAGTGTGTGTGGGTGTGTGGGTGACAGGGGCGGGGGATTGAATTGGGTATTCTCACTCCAGATAGTAACCATAGTAACCTACCTTCCACCTGCTAAACGTATACAGAAACTCGCCTTGTGTTGTAAAGTTTACTACGTTTGTATCTTGAGGACCAACAAATATTTTACATTCTTTTTCTGTCCTGGAAAAAGAGGTCAGATTTGATAATGGAAACTCCTTTAATAAATTATTGGGCCATTTGTAAAAGATAATACATACCATGGGGTAATCTATTGGATTAAAATGGTCTTACTGGTGCATGGTCAACTATTTCACGACCATCAATGAAAAGTATAATCAGAATGAAACGGAACGTAATACAGTAACGGTACGACACCCAATAATGCTCTGATCGTCACACGGCTTCAATAAGAATTTGTACAATTAACAAACGACCTATTTCATTCACCATTTCAGTAGGCGTAGCACATATTAAAGACCACATCTAGTAGACTAGGCCCGATTCTGGAAAAGGGCTCTTATAAAAGATAATGAGGCATTTGTAGTAGGATTTGGTATCCAGGCTATTTTACCTATTTCAAGGGTGCTGACTACGAAAAAATATGATACCAAATTGAAAAAAATGTTTTTGACCCTCAAAATGGTCGACAAAATTTCATCTAATTATGACGGGCGGGCACGGTGTTTGTGTCTATAATTGTATTAATCCTTTTTAATTTTATGAAATATTGACTTTTCAAGAGATTCAAAGAATGCTGATCATGAAAAAATAGGATTTTAACCTAAAAAAAAAAAGTTGATTCGCGCCACATTCTTAAGAAGGAGTGGTTACACTATCGGCGAACCCGAACCAAAAGGCGCATATGATTGAAATATTTTGTCTGGAGCCACTCTACTTTGTGCAACATTTTTCGGGCATCGATTCTTTTTTGCGAATACAGCTGCAACAGTCCGATTGGATTGTTGGAATTCAGGTAGACATAGATTGGATTTCAGTTTAGAAAAGCTGCTTAACTCATGGGCTAGAATAGCATAAATTTCAAAATTTACTCCCGATGGTCCCGTCTCCGTGGACTATAAACGATTGATTGGTCGATTGGAATTCGAATCAACCCTCTAAATTAGGCTATATCAGACCACTTGCTATATTCATCGAAACCGTACGCCTATTCCCAAATGCTGAGAAAGAGAGAGAGGGAGGGAGAGAGAGAGAGGGAGAGAGAGAGACACACACCCACACAGAGAGAGATAGACAGACAGACAGACATACAGAGGGGATTTAACGTCCAATCGACACAAACTAGGTCATTTCGAGACTAACATATGGTTTCATTTTATTTTAATAATTCGCTTGCGCGTAGGGTTTTTAGCAGTGGGAGGAAAACGGAGGACCTGGATAAAACTAACGAGGTTGGACAGGCGACCATACTCTTTGCCACGTACAACCGGGGATTCGGAATCATGCCAGTTGACTCAATGTCAGGCTTTATGATACAGCACACAAACTGGGGTGGGTGGGGGGCTTACGGGGCCTTTATTTTTGTGAGCACATTAACTACTAACGTGTCTAAATAATCGTCTGAAATCAGGAATAGGAAAAATATCCTACAAATATGGTTACAAATTATAAGAAACATCTTTGTTTACCAGTCACAGGGCGCCAATCGCTTAGACAATCTCGTCGTATGGGCTGAATAGTTTAATGCGAATTAAGTTGCTTTAAAGGGCTTAATTTGGGCTTAACAGTATTAGGAATATTATTCTAAACCATTATTTCAATAAATTAATTTGAGGCGGGTTTGTTTTACAATCTTTTAATTTGAAAACCCAAAGCGTAGTTACTAACTAAATTGCCTACATAACACCGGCAAAATTGAACCATCTCCGAGCAACCACCAAGGCCCTGACAAGTGAAGTCTTTGACGATTCGGACATTTCGGCACATAATATGTACACAGCATGCTATAGTTTGGAAGGCAAGATGACCTGACTTTACTTTCAGCCGAGAGTACTATACTACTTACATGTGACCACTTTCTGACTGAGTTTGAAAGTGATTAAAGAGAGTCGAGGTTCACAAAACATAACATTTGTTTGAAAATATACCCAGACTACCGTCATTTTTTTTTCTGACAACAATATATCTTACTCGATACTTGAATCAAATCACATTAAAAAAAAAAAAATGAACTGGGTTGGGTTTTAACATTCGACTAGGATTCTTTAGCCAGTGCGTAATCAACGCTAGCATAAACACTGCAATTGAATCCCAACTCCCCCGAGGCCATAAATTCAAGATTACGTTTAAATAGCGAATAGAAATGAATGAAACACCATGCTTACCCATCAAACTGAGAAACACAAATTTCAAAATTGTAGTCGCATGCGCCAACCGGGCAACCGTTTAGCGTAATGCCATCACAACATTCGCCGTCTCTGTCTAATCCAGCAATATTCGAAAACTGGACAAGATTAATCCCCACATGTCCACTGCAGTGACTTTCTCTTATCTAAAAAAAAAAACAATATGAAAATATGTGTATATGTGTACTATGAATTTTTCATCGGTGTTAAGCATTATATAAATGAATAAGGCGAATAGCCCAACATATTATTGGAATATTTTCAACAAAAAGGTTGCCAGGCAACGAAATGTGCCCGCTGCGGCTGAATCTTTGTCACTATAATTTAAAGAGATGGAAAGAGGGGTTGGGTGAGAACAGAAAGATGCCTTACTGTGGGATGGAATAATCACCAATATCTGGTAATTGGTGGACGGATATTGCCCTCTTTATTCCCACTTGCGTTGTGCAATATACGTGCAAGGGATTTAGGGAGATATAGATAATGTCGCATCTATATCATACTAGATTGATGATAAATCTCAAAATCCCAGAAGATTTCTTTTATGACTATAGTCAATATGCTAAATAACCAATGACCAACGCTAGTTATAGAAATACTTGTGCGACCCCCGGATGTAGACTATGGTTCGGACTACAGTCTGAACTATCCCGATCGTGCTCTATCGCATGGTATAGCAGGTCACGACCACAGGTTGAATTATAGTGCGAAGGTCGACCTGTGAGTTCAACAATAATCCTAACGCGTGAAGCGATTATAACGCTCTCACAAAAAGGGTAGTAACTTGACAATTTATTGGTGCGGTTTATCGCTACTACTACTGGAACAACCCAGGGGATGTTTTTTTTACATAAATGCTTTATAGCAATTACAAGGTTAGATAAAAAGGACCATAAATGATACTAGATTATGGATGCAGACTACTTAATTATGACTTGTCTGTAAAGCGCAAACCCCTCTTGTAATACTTTTAGTAAAATATTTGCTTGTAAAATTAGCATGTCAAACATATTCGCATAATATGTAGGGTGTACTTAAATATCACTATGCATATGAGTGGTATATGGGTTTATAAAAAGAGTTATTTAACCTAAACATAACTGGTTTTATGTCAACAACATGATATTAGATATCTCATGAGAATATTCTTCAGTAGAATTCCACTAAAGCATATAAGGGTGGGTCATTGACGTCATTGGGTTCAATTAACCAATCTCTCTAATTATTTACATCATATTTGACCAATTACATGTTTAATAATTGAATGTCCAAAACCAGTTGATACAAAATTAGGATACTCGTGAGAATTCAGCAGACATCGATTAGATTTCAGAGGGGTTCAATCTGAGATCCTAGTTTGTCAAGGGTGGATAAATGAGAAATGACTTTAGTATTGACTGTATTGTAATCTGTACTATGCTTGAATGTATGTGTACAGCTATGCTATATAAAATGTAAAAGCGAAGTGTTGCCTTGTTATAACTGAGAAGACAAACGTCTTAAGAAACCAGTAAGAAGAAAATACTAAACGTGAAGGAGAAGCTAAGGCAGCTAGAGACAAATTCTAGACGATCATAAGGCTACAGGTATATTTAGCAAGAAAAAGATGTATGGGTCGTATGTAAGATGTGGCGACCGGTTTTCCACACAACCACCGCTCTCCATGTCAGACAGAAAGGCCCATGGTGCTACACTCTTTCTCCTTTCCTGTCCGTTTGTATTGCGTTTTATGTGTTTTAGTCTGCCAGGTTTTGGTGAATAGTTATGATTCAAGAAGTAAACAGATATTAATTAGTCGGAGTCCTTATGAATTTCTACCGGGTTCTTTTCGATGCAAAAGAAGAATGTTTCAAAATTATACGCCCATTGTCAACGTTATTGCAGGGGTCGCAGCAAGAAAGTATAATCTCCTTTACCGGAAGTCATAGCAAAGGAGTTAACTTTCATTAATAATAAATATGGGTCTTTCAAATATACAGGAGGAAAAAATAGACACGTGCCCGTTGGAAAACTTTACCTTATTAAATTTGAAATGGCCACAGAGAAAATAATCTTACAAGCGATCTTCTGAAACACCCGTTAAAAATTCAATTAATAACCACATTCATTAGAGTGTTGATCAGAATAAAGTTTGGGACATATTATTCAACAAGAGTGGTATTTGGGGCTTTAAAGGTCCAAACTTTTTTATTCTTAAAAACTTCCGATCGTCAAAGGTTATTATGTAATGCACGCAATATATACTCCCTATCGGTTTATTTTTCCCCTCGCGACGAGCGTTTACAATTAATAGGATCAGCTTCTCTAAACAAAAAATGCAATTGGGTTTAACGTCCTAATGTTCTGATTCGACTGAGTTAATGAAGCCGAGTCTACGCCATTCAGTGTGATATGAGGGACATTTTGCCCAAACAGCGACTCTACAACCTACTCTTATATCGAATTTCAACTGCCAATGGATATTTTACGTGCACGCCAATGTGCCCATTTTGCCCAAACGGCGGCACTACGGCCTACTCTTATTATTTTACGTGCACCCAAATCTGTACATGGCATTTCGGTTTGTCGAACCACCCGACTCACCGTGTGTTGTCCCTTGCCAGGCCCCTGTCCCCCACCACTAACGAGAGGGAACCACACCGGAAAATCCCGTTGAAATTTATTGGTCAAAGAAGGGATCGAACACGTACGAGCAAACGTCCTGTACTCGCTGAAACACCGTGGCTCACTTCTCTTGAAAGAAAAGAGCAAAACACTACCGACCAGTCATTATTGCACAATTTAGTTGGCCAACCGGGTATGGGTATTTATATGGGCAAAGCGCGACTTTTGAGAGACACAGACATCCATTTGAATAGAAAATAATAAAATGGAAATTTATGCTTAAAATATTTACTTAGAGTGATCTGTGATGATTTTATTAGTTTTTGTGAGTTATCGTCAAGCTTAAATCACATAACAACGATTTTTTTTCAATATGTACTTCTATTATATTGGGCGTTCAGGGAATAAACACACTTTTCAATAATGCCTACTGTAAACTACATCTGCATATTCTTTTCAATTACAGATAAGAGACATATTATCCTTATTCACGTTTAGAGAAGACTTGTGCAAACTGTGTAATCTATCAAAACTTTGCCCCATCAAAACTTTTCCCAATCGAAATATGATATACATTTATAAAATAAAATTAATTTCGTTTCATACATTTATTTATTTAGCAAGTGTATAATAAAATTCAGGCATAAATAATTTAAAGAAGGATCCGAAAATCCAGCCTGTCGTGGTGTCATTAATTAACATTATATAACACTTACCAATAGTAAAACAATGGTCGATATAAATAAATACATGGTTCCCATTTTAAAATTATATTTCTTTTATCCAAATTATATTGACGGCATTAGCACATATTGAATTTTTTCCTAATACGTTGTTGATCCGACCCGAAATAAACCCTCGCTGTCAATGATTAAAAGGCCAAAGATAACGTGTGTATATACGATTAGGTGGGGACGATTGATTTTATTATTACATGGCAGCACAAGTATGCGTATGTCATTCAAGGTAGGCTGTAAGGGCGGGGTCTCTAGATTAAAAAAAGGGCGCAGTAACTGAGGATCCATACGTAGCGTGTTCAGATAACCACTATTTTCTGATGGTAACGACAGAGCAAGTTCAGATATCTCCAGATGGTTACGCAGAACATGTTTGAATTGAGTCGTGGTATTGTGTGTTTGAGGGTCAGTATCCCTTGCATCATGCAAGGCACACATCACCACATGGTGAATACCTGAAATGGTAAATGTGCACAATGATTTACCAATCTGAATGCCAGTTTGGCTAATCTATGAATCTCATTAAATAAGTGTCCGAACGAAAGGTTGATGATTGGGCTATTAAAGAAATTCATGCGTGTCTTCTTGTGTGGATTTCAACTGCGACAGCCAAGTTCGAGCAATTAATCAGCACTTTGTTTTTTCAGTTGAGCAGGTGAGTGGGCTAACTTAACGTAGACGCAATCTAGAATAAGTTGGTAACCCAAAACCTCTACACAATACAATCTTATCGTAGATTTTGTTTGCCAGTACGAGTGTTCGATAAATACAATCGTTCACATCACAAAGAGATCTAAAAGATAATAAAATTTTCCATTCTGCCATAAAATGGCTATGAAATATTTCATAACATCGTATCATTTTGATATTAACAAATATGGTAGGACGTAGAGGTATTACAACACTTGAAATTTGGATTTAAAAATGTGGTAGGAGTATTACAACACTTGAAAATTGGATTAAATAAAATATAGTAGGAGTATTACAACACTTGAAAATTGGATTAAATAAAGGGTTGGCCTTGTTATTCCTTCGAACGCAAATATCTAGGTCATTTCGGGACTAATATATAGTTTAATTTCATTTCAATAATTCGCTTGCGCGTAGGTGTTTAGCAGTGGGGGCAAACTGGAGAAAACCCACGAGGTTGAACAAGCGACCCCGCGTACAACTGGGGATTCGAAACCACGCCAGTTGACTCAATGACAGGCTTTATGATACAGAGCGCGCACGCTAACCATTCAGCCCCCCCCCCATTCGTTATAGAGAACGAATCGAATCGTTTGAAAGAATTTTATCGGCGATTTGACAAAATGGCAACAGTCATCAGAAGGTCGACTCAAGAACATCGGTATATCACAATATCATCACATCCAAAACCATACACCTGAAAGAGCTCTCTGAAGCGAAATTCAACGACATGACTCGACTGCTGTTCTTGCTGCCAAACCGGCCTTCAAGATACAATTAACATGTGTTACCAGACACATGTATGCATCAACTACTTTACTTCATTCTGATATAAACTAAATCTCTTCTAGCTATATATATCTGCTCTTTCTTGAGCTTCATCGTATGTTTTTATATGCCATATAAAGACTTCTTCGTATTTCCCAGATTGATTTCTTGAATTCCAGGAAAAACAGTTTGGTGTTGCTTGATTTTGAGAAAGGTGCACATAAGATTTGGATCCAACTATGTATATGCACCTATTCTCAGGGAAACACGGGCGTTTGCCATTATTCTAATAGATAATAATGTACATGTATCAATAGAAAATAGTCATTGGTGCAGGTCAAAGGTTTTAGCAGTTCTTGAATTTATTATCCATGTTGTTTATGCTTTTCATTGAGTAAGGAAGCGTCGTGTCGACCCCAAGCTTGTACGTGACAAGGATTAGTGTCACCTGAGGTATGCAGAGTAATTTTGTTGTTTTTATAAAGATTTGTTGATATAATTTGATAAAGAGATAATCCAATGCATGGTAGAAGATCATAAAGTAGAAGAAAACCAGTTTCTTTTTTAAACGGATTCTGTCAGTCAACTATTGGGGAAAAACTGGTGAATTATAAACCATAAGCCACCTATCTGGGACTTCGCGTCTTCGGACCCTGGTCCGTCCTCGTTCCGCTTGAAGCTTCCGTCGCCGTCCGTGTATCATGGCCCCCTTCCGTTTGAATCCAGTTCAACATGATTTTGGGTATTGACAAAAATAAACGAATAGTTATGTGATGAAAAATTTCTTTTTTGGGGATTGGTAGGAGGTATCTTTTGGTCACAAAAAGTAACTAATCTTATTAGATTAGACGTTTTGTAAACGCTATACTACCGAGTAAACGTCATTTTTTAAAAATATGGATTAAATATGAATATGGACCTTTGTCCTTTAAATGATAGAAGTAAAAGGGAAAAAAATGATCCTTCTCGCTCTTATTTATAATTTATTGCCCACCCTAGTTACACGGCTATTAAATAAACGATTTTCACAATCCTTTCAGAATTTGGTGTTTAACTAATTGTATAAGACAAAAGAAGGCTGTATAACTGAAAATATGTTTTTGAATGATGAAAGATTACTTAATAGAATTTCATTCATGCGTACAATCTAGCTCAGCTCTATGGATCTAATTTTCAGCGGCTCTAATTTTTTTGGGCTATAAATATCTTTCTTTCGGTGTTTTATACCTCGTTGATATTTACTTTTCTTATCTTTAATAGTTAAACAAAGTAAAAGTTGAAATATCGCCCACAGAGTAAATATTTATGTGAATATAAACCTTTAAACATGTATTAATTTATGTATCAACACATGACTGTGATTCATTTTGGAATAAACTTTAACCCTATGGGACCCGTTGTTGCATAGATGTATGTAACAAGGTTTCTTGTACTTGATATTTTTTTTCAACCGTGGTTCAGCGACTAATCCCAGTGTTGACAATTTAATTTTACCGCGATTTTTACGACGTTTTTTCATTTTGTCAGAGGATCAAAACGAGAGGGCGGGGAGCATGGCAAAGAAAAGTGTCTAGTCGTTCGGATGGGACGAGAATCCTTGGAATTCAAATGATCTCCGGACAAATTCACCATTTTATCGCATACTGTGTTTTCTGTGTCCGTCTTCATTCGTTCGGGTTTCCTTATTACCTAGAAGAAAAATCACCTTAACCATTTACCATCGAAAATTGGTCTTTTGACTTCCAGGTTTGTCTTTTTTTAAAATTGAGATTAAAAATAATAATCTCCACAGATTTGTTAAAAATAAAGTGATCTGTATTCATTATGCACTTGTAATAGACATACAAAAGCACCCGTTTTCTGTTTTAAATATGTTTATAGATAAGATTTTACTATTACCTATCCTAAAGATTAGATATTAATATGAAAGTAAATGCCGACTTTTAACTTAATATGCCATAAAACTGCATTATTTTGCTATAAATAGCATTTTGATTTATGAAATTCATTGATATGCCTACTTCATAATTTAGGATTTCGTCGTTAGGATTTTAATAAATCGTGGCTATGTTTTACATTTTTAAAATCAGTTTTAATTTATAATACTGTAGGAGAATAAATAATTTTAGTGTGAGTTTCTGGTGTAAGGTGCACGGAACTGTCGGTAACCCACTAGAAACATCAACGCTGATCGACGTCATAGGCTCGTATGAGCTCTGACGTGAGCTTCCACTACAACCGGTCAGATCGTCATTTGGTACCAAGAGTATATTTAAAAAAAAAACGAAATATAGATCTGCATTTAATTCAAATATTTTTCGATATTGTAGAGAACTGAAGCGGCTTATCTATGGTAAAAAGGTTTCACGCAGTCCAGTCGAAAAATCGCGCTTTCAAGGTTAATAGATCCCGTATCGAGATTATTTCAATAATTAGCTTACGCACATGTCTGCTGCAGTGGGGGGGGGGGATTCCGATGGAGACTGAAAAAAGCCCGCGAGATTGTACAAGCGACACCCTCCTTGCCCCCTACCCTCCAACCCCAAATTATATAAATCGGCCTTGGCATTGTTTTCTTCAGACACAGCATTATTTTTAGGAATTCTCATCTAAAATGAATGTAGATATGTAAGGGAATTTATAAAAAATACTTTATATTGTTTAAAATGACATGACCCCATCTAGGGTATGCAGGTATCCGTAATATACGAACAGGGTGGTGTATCTACCCTTTTAGATTCAGGTTACAAAATTCTATTCATGGTATTGCAGTTAATTTTGTTGTTCATTTTCATATGCCGAATCAAAACAATGCCAATAATAACTAGGTAAGCTATATTTTTTATGGAATTGTTTTACTATATATTCCATGTCACGTGGGTCAATTTCCATAAATTTGCGAAATAAACCCGCTCGAAAAAATCTGGAAAAATAATTATTGTACATGTAAAAACTAGAAAATATGCAAAACTGACCGAGATACGGGCATTTGAGTTTCATAAGTTACCGATAAGTTTTCGAAATAAAATATTGAGGGTTGGCATGCTACTTGGCCATGAAAACCGAAAACAAATTGGTGCAATTGCATATTTTCTTGATTTTGTAGTGTTTCAGGAGCTACAAAGCAATGATATATGGTCTATGGAGAGATTGCTGGTGTTACTACATAAGAAACATTTAAAAAGGAATCAGTTTTCACTAGGTTCTTAGAAAACTGACATCAAACATGATTTCAGTTCTGTTTCTTCTCAGGATTCTTGTTTGAAACATAGGAATACATGTATGGAAGTTGCTGGGTCATGGTCATCAAATTCCAGCATACTATATATCTATAGGGTAACGTTGATATTTCGATTTTGTAATAATTTTTGATCAATATTACTACAGCCCCTTTTTTGTGCAACACCATTCGTGTACCTTATTCTCTGTCGGATTCTATAATTCCACACCATCAACTGTAAATACTGTTAAGTTCGTAAGGGGTGATTTAATGTATTCATTGTGGTTGGTCGGCACCAGACATGGGCGCATCATTATTTGTCACCGACAAATCGCAATTGAGAAAATAAATCGCCCTTAACTGACCAAATAGTAATGTTCTGTTTGTTTAATTGCGGTATTATATAAGGCAGACTAAAGAAAATTAGGTCACTTGAAAACTGTTCGCTGGTTTTATTTTACGGTAAGATTATGCATTGGGTATTGGGTTCGGTTCACTGAAGTGCCCATCCCCTCACAATCCCTCATTTAAGTGATAGGCCTACATCATTGTAATTGGCAGATTTTTTTTCAGGTTTTGTTAATTTAACCAAAAAAAACCCCCAAAAAACAAGTCATTGCTAATGAATCATTAAACATTTTATTCAAATCAAATTGTTTAAACAAAAAATTTTAAAACACGCACACGCAATTATTTATTAAGTTGCATTATTTACAAATATGCCACAGTGTGATAATATATTATATAATTATGCCATTTTTCAAACAAACACATCCACACATTAATAGCCACACCCCGTATATGGTTTGAGAGAAAGAGAGATGGGGTTTAACGTCTACCCGTAACATAATAGGTCATTTTGGGACCAACAAATGTTTCAGTTTTATTTCAATAATTCGCTTGCGCGTAGGCGTCTTTCGTACAACCGGGGAATCGAAACCACGCCAGTTGACTCAATGATAGGTCTTATGATACCACGTGTACGCGCTAAATCTAAAGTCAATCAGGTGATCCTTTTAGAGAGGCGGACGACGGACCGATGGATGGGGGTGAGGATAATATACGAGTTTAATTTAATGTGGACGTATAAAAACAAATGTGTTCTGATTAAAGTGCTTCATGCGAGGTAAAAACAATAACAACCCAAATGGACTTAGTACCATATGCACAGCAAAGTTTTTGGAATTGCTTTTGAACCAAACTGCCAACTAAAATATTATACACCAAAATTACCAATCCTATATTACTTTCATATCAAATGTATGTTAGGTACGTCGCGGCATATCGTTTATTAAATTAATGTTTCTGCTGAACATAATCAACAAAACGAATAAGTTATATTATAGCACGGCTTTCATGAGTGAATAGATTTAAACTCCGAGGCCGTAGGCCGAGATGTTAAACCTGTTAACAAATGAAGCGTCTTATAAATATATGGCTTGTAGGGTAACATTGACACCTTCTCAACAAGCTTGTTGTTATTACACATAAAATCCACCCCACTTCTTAATATGTCTACTAAAACTAGTGTAAAACAGCAAAAGAGTGCAATAACATTGAACATGTCTAGTTATTGCACGGTTAACCTCCCCTAATCTACTAGAGGGAAAGCAATCTGCTTATTCAACTTAAAGAACAAAGGAATATTTCTTTCTTTTATATTTCAAAACCCTTAGAAACTGATATGCATTTGTTGATTTTTAAACACCTTAGGAATAATGGTAGAAGCCCTTTAACACACGAAGTGTTTTTCAGTTTATGAACCTAAAGATTGGTTCACACAAATTAATGGTTTAATTCTTTGCTATTTAATCAGTATACAACACATTATTAATTAATAAAGGTAATCGAAACATTTCTGTACATTTATTTTATATGTAAAATCCACGCCATACAGATCTAGAAGGATTGTCTACTGACTCATTGCTAGTAGCATAGGTAACATGGCAGCGGTATTACCACCTCCCCCAGCTGCCAACATCATTGCTAGAGGGTTCATTTCACCACCCGACATCAGCATCATCATCAACATCATCATACTATTGTCATTATTTGGCTGTGCATCTGCAATATAAAACGATTAAATTTGAAAAGAATATCTATTTAAACATCAAAAATAGAGGTATATTGGGCGACATATTGAATAAAAACATTATGAAACAAGTTTTATATAAGTTGGTGTTATACAATAGATCATTGTATTAAATTCAGCAGCTGTTTCTTCATTCCTACTTTTTTTTATAAAACAAGTACAAATATGGTGGATAGAGATTTGATTAATTTTTGAGACTACTTACTGCCTGGTGGTACGTTTGCTGGAGAAAGAGATGCTAAAGGTCCGGCTCCGCCTAAGGGAACTGTGGTCACTAGAATAGAAAACAAAATCTACTGTTTGCAAGTATAACAGACGACAAAGGTTAAAAACGGACAAAAACAAGTACAAATATGGTGGATAGAGATTTGATTAATTTTTGAGACTACTTACTGCCTGGTGGTACGTTTGCTGGAGAAAGAGATGCTAAAGGCCCGGCTCCGCCTAAGGGAACTGTGGTCACTAGAATAGAAAACAAAATCTACTGTTTGCAAGTATAACAGACGACAAAGGTTAAAAATGGACAGAAACTGCGATAAAATTATTCTGGTCCCTTCTTTAAACCGGTATCATGCACAGACAACTCTCGTCTGTTTCATATTAAATCGATTCGTGATGATGGCGAGGCGAAATTGTTCAATATCAAGTATAATTAATAATGATACTTACTAGCATTTCCTCCTGCATTAGGCCCCCCTGTTAAGCTTGCTAATGGTCCTAGACCACCACTTGGTTGCGTTGCTAAGGGTGACAGACCACCACCAGATGGACCTGATAGGGGTGGCAGGCTACCACCAGACATACCTGCTAAGGGTCCTTGGCCACTGGGCACTGGATACACTATAACAATAGAAAGTGAAGATTAATATTCGGAAAATATGAAACCTATAAATTGTTGAATAAATGAAGAATACATAATACTCTACGCCCCCTCCCCTTCTTTTTTTAAAGTAAAGACCCACGAGCATATTGTACTTAATATATAAGCAAGTACATCAAACGTAAGGGAAATCGAGGCATATTCGTGTCTTTCCAATTGGTGCACTAGAACATTGTATTGAGACTGCGGTCAAACTAGATATTTCATAGTTTCCAGATTTCATTCACGATTAAGTATATTCATATTATAAATTTAACATGCGGCTGCCAGGCAGGATACGCCCACGTTTTTGAGAAATGGATAGAGAACGAGCTAAAAAGAAAGTAATTTTCCTACAATTAAGGGCCATAAATCATGAAGTTCTAATTCAAAATGCGCAAATATTTCAAGTTTCATCAAAATCGGATTAAAATTGTGACCTCTATAGGGTCCATAACCCTGATAACCATATTTTTACACTATTCGCGTACAACAGCGGCCATTTTGTCCAACAGTTTGGGTCAAATTTCACGAAATTCAAACTCAACTTTTCTTACGGTGTAACAGTGATATATTCATACGGTCAAACGGTTTTTAAAATTGGAAAATAATTGTGACCTTCAGAGGGACCACAAGCTAAAAAAGGGCTATTTTTGTATAATCAGGGAACATAATTCAGGAAGTTACGATTCGGTGTGCGCAAATATCGAAAGGAACCAAGATATTGATTTATAAACATGCACTTCGGATTAAAATTGTGATCTCTCAAGGGTCCACAAACTTGATATACCATACTTTTACACTATTCGCTTTCAAGCGGCGGCCGTTTTGTTCGGCAATTTTGGTCCGATGTTTACTAAATTTGAACTTAACCTTTATTACATTGTAACGGTGATATAATCAAATGTTTTTTAATCGGGTAATAATTGTGACCTCCAGGGGGACCACAGGCTAATAAAGGCAATTTTTCCTACAGTCAGGGGCCATAATTCAGGACGTTACGATCGGATATGCGCATATATCGACAGGAACCAAGATTTTTAGTTTTTAAAGATGCATTTCAAGTTTAATCAAAATCGAATTAAAATAAGCGACCTCTACAGGGTCACCACCATGATATACAATATATTTACACTATTCGCGTACAAGCGGCGGCCGTATTGTCTAGCAATTTTGGTCCGATTTTTACGAAATTCGAACTTATCCTTCATAAAGGTGTAACGTTGATATAAACAAACGGAGAGACCACAAGCCAAACATGCGATTTTTCGTATAATCAGGGGCCATAATTCAAGAAGTTACCATCCGATATGCGCGAATATCTAAAGGAATCAAGATCTTTGGATTATAAACATGCATTTCAAGTTTCATCAAAATTAGATCACAGGCTAAAAATGCGATTTTTCGTACAAATTGCGACATGTAGAGTGTCCACAAACAAATTTTGGACGGACAATATACAGGGGCGACGACAATATACGTCCACATGAAAACGTGAGCGTATAAAATACGTTAAATCGTAAGACAAAATCAATTGTGAAATTTGGTGACTAACCTGTTTGAGGGCCTAAAGGACTACCAATGTCAGTGATCCCGGTTCCAAAGGCAGGGTTTGGAATAGCAGTAGGGTTAGTAAAACCTGATAAAGAATACAAGAAAATCACTATTTAACAACAATGGAACTAATAATATTGTGTATACCCCGATTATAAAAAATATTATTATATCTAACAAACTTGTGTTGTACTGGGTTGTTCATGGTATCTGTGGCGAGAGAGAGAGGAATGGGGCTTAACGTCCACAACTAGGTCATTTTGGGACTAAAATATGGTTCAATTTTATTTCAATAATTCGCCTGCGCGTAGGGGTCTTTAGCAGTGGGAGGAAACCGGAGTGCACGGAGAAAACCCACGAGGTTGAGAAGGCGCCCCTATACGCTCACACCAGGGCTCGAAACCACAGCCACAAGCCAGAGGTGGCCGGCCCGCTAGAGGTCGAAGCGCGGCTCTCTAGACCACTAGCCCCCCCCCCCGGTATAAGTGGCCGTTTTCATTTACCCAGTACTACCCGATTAGTTTTGTACCACTTTATATCAGATCTTGTCTTTCACATTATTATTTTGTTATTTAACATTTGCTGATTACACTATTTTGTATATACTTCGAATTTTGTCTTGGATTGTTCATACTTGGTTTTATTTTATTGAATTTTGAGGAAATCGTATCTAAGTGAAAAACTTTATCATATGACTTACTTGGTGCTGTTGGTCCTGTTCCTACCGTTGACAAAGGACCACCTCCAAGAATACCAGCATCCCCACGACTGGGGCCATACATTATATTTCCTGTTGGAATGGGGGCATTGGGATCGACTACGTTTCCCATGGTATTAGGATCTGCTAATATCCCCGGTGGTATGTTAGTTGGTGCTGGGTATAGGTTATTAGAGGCAGGGGTGTCAACCAAAGCCCCCTGTGGTATACCAGTGTTTGTCCCTAAAAGTTGTGGGTTTGGTACTGGTACTGTTAATACATTTGATGGATTTGTACCAGAAGCTGTATCTCGGATGAGCATTGAGCCTGAATTTGATGGAAACCCAGAGTTCAATGGACCTGAAGTTCCAGTGGAAGCCGCACTGGATGGTAAACCTAGGGTAGCTAATAAATTCGGATTCATTTGTCTGGTTTCTCCACTCAATAAATTATTAACAGCATCCATGAAAGAACCTGCATTTGATAAGGCTGAACCTCCTTGTGCACCACTTCCTTGAACTGTAACAAGAATAATCTATGGGTTAAACATGCCATACAGAACATTTCAATAATATAAATGTAATAGTAATCTTTATTTTTTATTTTTGTATATAGAAAATTCTCATATTGGTGCATTGCCTGAAACTTTATGCAGATTTTTATTTTAATGTGGTTAATGTTAATCTTATTTCACTTAATTTCATTATTTACTCCTGGTTTAGGGAGTGGCTATGGGCTATTATTTGGCGAAAATAGACTTTTGCAGAATAAGGTTAAATAAATATTACCTGTAGCTCCAGGTTGTGCCACTGGTGTCACTGGGGTGGCAGCATTTGGCGGTGGTCCACCAAAACCGGCAGCAGCTAAGTCTAGCAAAGATCCACCTGATGGGGCCGGTGGGGCCGTGGGCTGACCACCAGGCTGACCACCAGCCACTACATATTCTGTTCCTCCTGCTGCAACAGTTCTTGTAGCGGGTAGATCCAAATTGGAGACCACTACAAATTTCAAAATATACAGGTATTATAAGTTGTTGGGTTGACCTTTTTTGATGAACTCTTGACTACCCGATTAAATGCTTCCTGTGATGTATGTTTTTCTTTTGGTCAATGTTCGATGTTAAGTAATATTTTTCAATATGAGGAGTCTCAAACATAAAAAGTGATCTGTATGCTTGCGTACGTAATGATATATTTGTCTGTTGAACTGGGGGGGGGGGCGAATGGTTAGAACGTGCGCGCTGTATCATAAAGCCTGTTATTGAGTCAACTGGCATTGTTTCGAATATCCAGTTGTACGTGACAAGGAGTATGGTAGCCTGTCCAGCCTCGTGGGTTTTCTCCGGGTGCTCCGGTTACCTCCCACTGCTAAAGACCCCTACGCGCAAGCGAAATATTGATATAGAATTAAACCATGTCTTAGTCCCGAAATGAACTAGTTTGTGTCGAGTGGACGTTACACAACCTCATCTCTCCCTCTCTCTATTCGGCGTGATTTTGACGGACACAGTAAATACGTTTTGTTCATGTACTTACGAAGAGCAAAAGTCAAAATTAAACCGTCAGATTTGCTTACGTTGAGTTGTTAATGTCAACCTACAGATGTTCGGACATGAGCCCTCGGGACATCCGTTGGTGAGTTATAGACTTGTTATATTTACTCTTCTATACCCGACAGACTGACAATGTTTAGTAAATGTGTGAGTGACATTCACATTATTCTCAAAACGATAAATGTCAAATAAATCATGTAATAATATATATCAATTATTTTAAAGTTGATTTAGTCCAATTTTAACCCATTTAGCCTGAACAATATATCGGGAGCTTACCTTGAGTCTGACCATTGACGTGAATAAATCCCGCAGCGAAAATCTGAATAATAAAAATAGACAGGGGATATCATTTTTGATCTTATATAAGTGAATTCGAATCCTCGGTTGTACGTGGCAAGGAGTAGGGTAGCCCGTCCAACCTCTTGGGTTTTCTCCGGGCCCTCCGGTTTCACCCCACTGCTAAAGACCCATACGCGCAAGAGAATTATTGAAATACAATTGAACCATTTGGTCCCGAAATAGCCTTGTTTGTGTCGAGTGGACGTTATACCCAATCTCTCTCTCTCTCTCTCTCTCTATCTCTCGCCTCCGATTTTAGAAATATCTGTCATATTACGTCAGATATGTATGTCAATCATTGCGTTGAAATTTAAAGTGGGCGTATAAGGAACTACCGTTTCATGACATAAGATATACATATCGGGACAAGGTTAATATCTCATCATAGCATACGTCATAAGTGACAATTAATGTGATAAACATCATAAGAAGTGTATAAAGTCTGTTCCTATAAATGACTAAAATAAACATTTAACATCATACTTTTATTATAAAAAGTTATAAGAAGTGTATAAAGTCTGCTCCTATAAATCTTCAAATGAAACATATAACATCATATTTATATTATAAAAAGTTGTGAAACAAGAACTTATTGCACCCTCAAGCGTTCACCCCGGATTGTCATTTAGCTCAATATTTTAGTGTTAAGATTCACCCCGCAATGCACTTGAAGCCAAGACACATTCACTGAAGATTCCATTTCTAACGCAGGTCCAAACATAAACATTAGTTCAAGATTCACAATCCTGAACTACCTACCCCAAGTATTTTGTAGTTACGATTATCCAGATTACAACGAAAACATCATCAAGACAATCGCGTCTACAATTATAGGTGGAATTTCCTGTATCACAGACAACGATAAAAGACGGATTTTCGTCCGTTTTCAGAAAAAAAACACCACATTTTTACAAATACAATATTTACTGAAAAATGTGTTTCTGAAAAAAGATTCGACGTCTATCTGTGTTCAGCAATATTTTATTTCTTTCAAGATTCACCTTTGGATATTTTTTTTTTCTCACCAACGATTCTAAATTCTTTCAGCTGGCTAGATTCGACGACCGTCGATGCTTAAGGGGGGGGGGGGGTAATTCAAGATGCCCATTGACATGTACAGTTGAATCTAGTGTAATAGTTTTCCGAACTATAATATGCCGACTTTCCGCTTTTGTCTTCTAAAGAAGAACACAAATATTCATTATATAAAAATCGTCAGCCAATATTAAATGTGGCAGAGCTGGCCCGTTTAACACACTGTAGGAGAATATATGTGTTCGAAACGAACTTTTCAACTTCAATGGAATTATTATCAACGAACTGGAAATCAAAAATGTCTTTTCTTCAATTGCGTTTCCTTTTTCCCTCACTTCCAGGTCTGTTATAATAGACACCAACATTGTCCGTTTAAATAACATGAATTTTCAACCATTTGTTTATCACTGAGCGACCGGGCAGTCACAGAGATTACCACATAAACACTGCATTGTTGAATATTTTTTTCAAAAAGTGACAGTTTCTCTGTCATATGCGAGATTTGTAGTGTGGATTCTGAAACTGGGCATAATTAAATATGTAGTGTCTTAACAGAATAGAAACTTTAAAATGTGCAAGCTCGGCTCATATTTAATTTTATCTACGCTATTATTTTGGTCACAATATACCCCCCAATTAATTATATCACGCACGACAGTTTTATGTAATTAAAGCATGTAATTTTGTTGTTTTGAGAAGGAACGTGTGTTTTATCACAGTAAAAATAAAATGGCACTTACTAATGACATTAATTAACGTGGCTCGGTGAGTTTGGCAGTATATGACACTGGCTAACTTACCAGGTCGTCCCGAATTCGAACACGGTGTTGGCAAAGAAATTCAACACTAGCCTTCGATATTGACTGGACTACAATCTTATAAATCAAAAATTGGATAATCGAGACTAAGCTTTTTTTTATCGTCCTGATTGAGTAATGATCATCGAGGCGGAAATTTCAATCGCCTAAATCTCGGTTCATAGTGGATCAATTTGACTGAAATTTTCAGAAAATTACCTAGTTTTTAACTATTATAGTGCAAACTGCCAAGTCTTAATCTAACCCCCATAATGTATCTTTAAATAAATTACATAAAATTGCGAATCTTTAACGCCGAGGTTACATTATACCCATATTGTAGGTAGGGCAGTTTCAGGCACGTATATCAAGCTGTAATGCAGATTTTTCAAATAAAGGCCAAGTGCACGACAGCAAAATTACTTATGCCTTTATTTAGCGATGACACGTCGTAATTTCAGAAACATAAGCTTCTTCACAGGCAGTAAACTATAGAAAAGGACAACGGTAGTTACCGGTTAAGATGTCAAACATAAAAGTACAATAATTACCATGCATTTCCCTGTCAGAAGTCTGTGATGCTCTAAATATAGATTATTAAGTTTAAGCAAGCTTAAACCTTAGACATTAGTTCATTCCCCCCCCCCCCATTGTATTTGCCTTTCAAATATCCATCTTATTTTACCGATTAGTGGAATTGCCTTTCTTTTACTTTCGATCATATTGTAAAGATTTAAATTTCATAGAATTCCTGTATAGTTCACTCAAGACTCTTAGATGGTTTAAAAAAAGAGTTCGCCCTGCTTTTAGCATTATTCCTATAACTCATAGGAAGTCGATGGGCCACCCAGGACTATTTCGTGGAATTAAGCATAGCCTACATACATGTATATATTAAGTTAAATATTTTCTGATAAATATGGGTACTTACTACAACAAAAACTTTAAGGCTGGCCATGGTATCGTCTATCCTCGACCACATGACAAAAGCTAAAGTTAATATCTGACTTTTAAACCAACACGACCCTTGTCAGTCATTGTTCACGTGACACTGACCCAACACGCCCCTTAAGGGAAAACAGCCACTGAGCGACGATGTATGATGGTCGCCAAAAATAGTTCACAAGGGGCAAAAGTTTGTATGTTAAATGGAAAAACGTCAGTAATAAGACAAGATAAATTTGTATATGAAAGTGGTGACAAGTTGGTCACGTTCTTGTCGTATAATGATTGCAATTAGCGAATCGCAAAAACGCGATAACATGTAATTCATGATGGTCAACTGACACATTTTTATTCACCGACTGTAACTTCCAACAAGTATTTAAATGTATTCATCTATTACCTTTCTGTCTAAAATGATTTGTGATATATAGGAAACGATCTAAATGGGGTTAATCCAACACTATGCTACTTTAATATACCGTCTAAAAAATGGAAATCGTGACACATTTTTGTCTGAAGAATGGGAAAAAGGTGTCTAGAAATCCTTTGTTGTAATGACGTGTACATAGAATTTTAGCTATATGCGTGCTATGAAAATTGTATTACGTTCAAGATTGTGAGATTAATATACATGTATTTTATACCAATATTTAGCTATAAATGATATTATCAGTATCACATTATCTTCACAATGAACCAGCTATGGATATATTCATTCAGATTCAAAAGTACCACTTTTAGTGACGCTATGAAGGTTAGATCCAAACATGTTTTAATTAATTGCCACCCTAAAGGTTACCAGACACGGTAAATACGTCAAAGGTTGTCAACGTTCGAGAGAGAGCTAGCGAGCGAGAGAGAGAGAGAGACGCACACACACCACGTCATTGTGTGTAGGGGTCTTTAGCAGTGGGAGAAAAATCGGAGAAAACCTACGAGGTTGGACAGACGACCCTACTCTGTCACGTACAGCCTAGGAATCGAAACCATGCGAGTTGACTCCATGACAAACCTTATGATACAACGCTCACGCGCTAACTATTCGGCCATGAACCCCTCCGTCAAAGTTCCAATGCTAGAGTAAACAGAAATTAAAAAGTAAAAAAGGCATGTTTACGTGCGTTTAACCTGAACAATGTCCACCTGTTCAAATTCAAAATGCACAATTCTTTCGTCGACTCGAAAAATTTATACCCGGCTGGCATATTGTGGCTCGACAAATTTAGCACACAGAATCAGCCCTAGTGGAGTAGATAAATAGGTATTTTAATGATATGCAGAAGCTGTCACGCGATTTAATATTAATTTATTTCAATAATATGGCAGTAGGCAAATCATTTTCTTTTTTGCATTTGAGAAAATCGTGAATGAAAGTCGAAAATCAAATGCCGACAGTAGTACTAGTAATAAATGTCGTGTAATAAATGGGGCATTAGACCTTGGAAGTTAATGTTGATATTAACAAGATGTTAAAACGAGGGAATCCTGTCAAAAATGATGTATGTATTGTTATGGGACTTAAATATTTGTCTAGTGTTGGATATGTTCTCTCATCTCGTCTGTCATTCATCAGTGACGCCACTGGCTATTTAGTATGGTTTATGCAATCTAGCCTAATTACTCTTAATTTGCATAACTTGCGACTACTGTCCGTCAAGAGATTAATGGTAATCTCTTAATAAATTCAGTAATTAATTATATATGGCTACTACAGAGAAAGGCATTAATTCTTTGGAAGTCTTGCCAGTCTGCCTAGGGACCTCTAGCTGGCCTTTTCACTTGGCGATAGGGGACGACTGTTCAACCTCATGTGTTTACTCCGCGTGCTGGTTTGTTGTTCGTTATTGGCTAATAACGAACAACGAGCTGATTCGTTGTTCACCAGATATGGAATAAGTAACATAATAAAGGCACTTTTAGAGAGAATATGCTGGGACTGGGTTTTTATGAGTCTAATTGGTTAATAAATCTTTAAAATCTTTGAAAAAAGATTCTAACAGTCTGTTTTTCTACCCGAACAACTAGCAGTTTCATATTGGTGAAAAACGCACAACGAGCTGGTTGTTGTTCGTTATTCACCAGATAGGGAATTGGTGACATAATAATGAATGAATGAATGAAATGGGGTTTAACGTCCTACGCTTAAGCACCTAACCTGGGCTAATTGAAGACGGGCATACGCCATACAGTGTGCTATGAGGGAAATTTTTGCCCGGGCAGCGGCGCTACGGCCTACTCTTATATCGAATTCCAACTGCCAAGGGATCTTTTACGTGCACTCCAATGTGTACATGGGACCTCGGTTTTTCGTCCCATCCGAACGACTAGGCAGCTGTCCTTGTCAGGCCCTCCTTCTGCATCACTGACAAGGGGAAATCACGACGGAAAATCGAGATGAACTTTCTCGGCCTATGCAGGGATCGAACACTCGACCTCCAGGCTAGCGAACCAGTGCCTTATCCACTTAGCCACCGTGATCCCCGTGACATAATAAAGGCACTTATAGAGAATATGCCGGGAGTAGGTTTTTATGAGTCTTAATTGGTTAATAAATCTTCAAAATCTTGGGAAAAAGATTCTAACAGTCTGTTTTTCTCATAGGCGTAGGAGACGGGGGGGGGGGGGGGATATGCCCCCCTAAAAATTTATTTTCGGGCAATGAAAATTTCGACGACCTTTTTTTCTATTAACGTTTAGAGAAAAAAAATAACTATGAGATCAAAACTGCCCGAAAATTATTTTCTCGTCTTTTTATTTGTCCAGTGCATGCTCGAAAAAATGTCCGAAGCTCTCTTTAATAGGTATGCCAAAAAACGGTATTGCCCGAAAATAGGTATTGCCCGAAAAACGGGCATCGAGGCAGAAAACGGCATAGAAAACTAGCAGTAAAACGCGTTGGCGACCGTCAAATAGTCCAAAATTTTCTTGGGGTTCATTCGCCCCTCAAAGAAAACCGGCGCCGCTGTCTATAAACCCGAAATTTTCGGGCATTTCTAGTTTTGCTTCCCCAACTGTCATCGAGCCCTAATAAAACACTAATTTTACTTTTCTTGTAATTGAATTTAACAAATTTGTACTGAGTTGACTATGAATTAAAACATTTTGTCTGGAGCCACTCGACTTTGTGCGACATTTTTCGGGCATCGATTAATATTTGTGAATACAGATGCAACAGCCTGATTGGTTAGTTGGAATTCAGAGTAGAATTTCGGTTACAAAACCATTGAATATTTTTGGAGTTGTTAACACGGGCTAGAATAGCAGAAAACGCATTTCGGTGATTAAACTTTCCATACCGCGCGACGATTGATTTGTTGTTTGGAATTCGGTCAGCCATGCAGGCTATACTGGACCAAATTGAAGTTGTTGTATTCACAGACTGGAATAGCAGGAAAACGCGTTTGCAGCGGTTACATTTTCAAAATTTTCTCCTAAAGATTCCGTCTTCGTGGACTGTAAACGATTGATTAGAATTCGAGTAAGCCACCTTAATACGGTTATATTCGACCGCTTTGGAGGTCCTTTGTTCACCGGCTGAAATAGCAGGAAAACGTGTTTGCTACAGTTAAATTTAAAAAAAAAATTTGCTAACGGTCCCGTTTTCGAGGACTGTAAACGATTGATTGGAATTCGAGTCAGCCACCTTAATTAGAGCACTTTGAAGTTGCTTTGTTCATCGGCTGCAATAGCAGGGAAACCTGTTTGCAACCGTCAAATATTCCAAAATTTTCTTGGGGGGATACAAGGCCGTTACTGTCTTTAAATTTTTCGGGCATTTAGGGTTCTGCCCCCCTAACTGTCATTGAGCTCCTACGCCTATGGTTTTTCTATCCGAACAACTAGCAGTTTTATATTGGTAAATTAGTAACATAATAAAGGCACTTTTATAGAGAATATTCGGGGAGTGGGTTTTTATGAGTCACATTGGTTAATAAATCTTCAAATCTTCTACCCGAACAACAAACAGTTTCATATTGGTGAAATTCGAACAACGAGCTGGTTCGTTGTTCGTTATTCACCAGATATGGAACTGGTTTCATTATAAAGGCACTTTTAGATGGAATATGCCGGGACTGGGTTTTTATGAGTCTTATTGGTTAATAAATCTTCAAAATCTTGGGGAAAAGATTCTAACAGTCTGTTTTTCTACTATGGGATACTATCACTAGTTTATTCTAAAGCACGACGATCGACAAGTATCCTCTTATCGTTATCAAGCACAATGACATTAAGTAAACTTAAGATCAATATATATGAAATTTATAATGAAACCATTTTCGTGGATCGACATAACAATAACAACAAGAATGTAAAGATAAAGGATATTTAATAAAAAGTAACAGCAAGGTAATTAGCTTACTAAATAAACACTAATATGGGTACCATAAATAAACAAGCCAAAAGTGAGGCTGATGTCCCCCGCCGAAATCCCAAAATAAATAGATGACACATATTAATTAATCGCATATTTATTTTTTTCAAAAGTATTGAGCAATCAAACTATACACTAAGTTTCATCACTCTCTATGAGATAGAATGAATGAATGAATGAAATGGGGTTTAACGTCCTACTGTTAACTCTATCAGATAGAATCGGACAATGGTCATCATCGAACTCCATCAATGCATTCACCTAATGAGCGCCTACAGTGCCCTACACCTAGTTCGAACATTCTACCTTAATTAGCAGGAGAATTAGTGTGTTCCAAAGTCTAGACCTATCAAATTGCTTATCGCTCTGCTTACCCTCAGCAGAAAATGTTCATTATTGAACATAGTCAAGGTATTGATGAAATAAAACTATATACCAAGTTTCATCACTCTCACTTAATTACAACTAAAGTTATTGCAATAAAACACAACATAATTTATATGGAAATAATAATCACTGTTTATATACATATAGCACAACGTTTCGACAAGAAACAATTAAATGATAAGATTAAAGAATTATGTGACTCCCAACAACTAACTAAAGATCTTTCCCACCAGTTAAAACCTAACCGCCAACGCCCCCCCCCCTTACGCCTTAGCCACCATTACAACTCATAAAAACCTGATTAAAGCCAGATTATTAGTTTGTTCAAGAGATTCTGTTATTTATAACGTTGCCAAATATATGTCAAATAAAATAAAACCAAGTACGAACAATCCCAACCATCAGACAAAATTCGAAGTCCTAATAAACGGTATAGGCAAAAAAGTGTAATATGGCAAAATAGTGTAATCAGCATATGGACTGTTCACTGTGTACAAAATACACGACAAACAGTGGTAACAGGTGTCCGGAAGAGTAAGCTTACCCTGCTGGCATGCCACACCCGCATCCAATCTATTAAGCGAAATCTCGGTAAAATAGCGTGATTGGCCAATGAACTATCGGTATGCAAAATACACGTGACGAACAGTGTTAATAACGTAGTAGACCTATATTATCAGGGATATAGTATACCCGTCAATAAAATATGTCAAAAATAATAGTCGAAAGAGACATGTCATATTTACCAATCAAATAAATATGACGGCCATAAAACTTTTTAAAGGTTTTAATAAGTTTAGTTCGTAAGTATCCCTGTAGTTGAAGCTTAGATGACAAATGCCTCGATCTACTTAAAAAAATCAGAATAGAATGAACAAGCTCTCGCGTAACGAATTAGCTGAGACACAAAAACTCCATAAGCTGGTGATATTGGAATGTTACTACTAATAAATGGAAAGTCAACAATAGGAAAGTCCTCACGTTTATCGTACAGTTTTACACTAAGTTTATCGCAATTGTCAAAATCGAGACGCAGATCCAAGTAGGAGGCGTAATTGTCACTGTCAGTAGTGTTTTTAATTTCAAACTCATCAGGATATATGAATTCTATATAATCACTGAATTTTGAATTATTCAGTGATAGAACATCATCGATATGTCGATAAGTGAAATAAAAATGTCTAACCAATTGTTTGTTGGATTTTACGAGTGCCTGCATGTACTCGGGCCTCGTATGAATAGAGAAACAAATCAGCAAGCAAAGGTGCACAGTTGGTACCCATGGGGATACCTACCACTTACTGATAAATTTCCCCTCCAAATTCAACAAAGACATTATCTATTAAAAAATCCAACATCTGAATTATCTTGATTGCCGCTACTTGCTCCTTTAGGAACTCCCTGGTAGAATTGTGACTTATGATGTGGTTGACCCGTTCACCAACGTTCCGCGCCAAGAAGCCATTGAAGTCCTCCGCACCAGAATTGATGAATTAGAAGTACCTCTAGACACTCTGCTATCAACCGACAGCATCCTGGAACTAGTTACCATGTGAATCGATTCCTCATTCTTCACATGGGCTGATGATATATACAAGCAAGTTAGCGGCTTGCCTCTGAGTAGTCCCCTATCACCTTTAATCTCAGAAATTTTTATGACAGAATTTGAAAAGTGTGCGCCAAGAACCTCTCCCGTTACAATTCTCTGGTTTCGTAAGGTCGATGATACATTTCTGGTGTTTGAAGAAAATGATCAACCAATGTCCCTACTAGAACACTTGAACACACAACACCCAAGAATAAAAATTACTATTTAAAAAGAAAAAAGATGAGACCCTACTAAAAGTAAATAATCAAATGAAAACTAAAATATACCGCAAACCAACCCACACCGATCAATATATCAACTATTACTCCAGTTTAAAAGAGCCCTCATATCTACCCTAGCACGCAGAGCAATGAACATTAAATTTGTGAACCTGAATTCCTGCAGGAAGAATTGGACCATTTACGCCATGTGTTTTGTAACTTGAATAATTACCCTCCCTTACTTGTGAATAAGCAGATTAATCAAACAATAAAAACTACTAGGAAGGATCATCAAAAACCTGAAAAACCCCCCATTAGAATAACCTTGCCCTTTTATGGTAGGTGAACGTACAAGGTGAGCAATCTACTCAAGAAATCGAACATCGACACTACATTCTCGGTCCCCAACACCCTGAAACAAATACTGAAAGCCAATGGCAAGCTACAACCAATTCTCCCGATTTAACCCAAAGGAGTCGTCTATCAAGTGACTTGTTTTCCGTGACCTATCTTATATATGTGAAACGAAACGTCCAATTGACAAAATAATAACAGAACATAGGTCCTAATCTGCCACTAACAATTCAGCCACAGCAGAACATCTCCAGAATCAACAACGACACAGAGTTAAATGGAACGAGGTTCAGATACTCACCGCTAACCAACAGAACAAGAAAGCCAGGAATATCCTAGAAGAAGCTATAAACATCAGAAGATTTTCACCTGAACTTAATGGGGATTTAGGGCTTTACATTCCCAGGGCATACGATGATGTGATAAGAATGCATAATACAATTTAACTTTGGCTATTTAGCACCTTTGGCAATATTAAAATTCCCCTCTCCCTATTGTTAGGATTACGTTGTTAGAGATTTTTAGTAAGTATATATTGTGGTTTGTCATATTTGCATTTATAACTGCATAGCTTATTTAATTATATGTATATGGTCTCACTATCGGTGTCTTATCATCACTTTGTTTATTTATGGTAGCCTTTGAAGGGCCTCATACTATTTAATAACCCCCTAATCACGTATTAGTGTTGATTTAGTAAGCCAATTACCTTGTTGTTCTTTGTTAAATATCCTTTGTCTTGTTATTGTTACGTCAATCCACGTAAATGGTTTCATTATAAATTTTATATATATTGATCTTAAGTTTACTAAATGTCATAAACGAGGAGGCAGATCGACTCGCCAGCGAGGGTCTCAAGGACACAGCTACACGCCGCCTCATAGACTACAGCACCACGGAAATCTACAGTATGGTCAAAAGACAGGTCAATTCAATCTGGGAATTAAATCTCGTTGAACTTGACACATACAGATTCCGACTGGATGACGAGATCTACACCAAGACAGCAACTAATCACCCTAGACGAGATATATGCAGACTCATATCGAAACTAAGGGTGAAAGAGAGGCTGCGAGACTACAAACACCAAGTCATCGTCTGTGAGTGCGGAGAAGAGTGTACCACCAACCATGTCCTGGTAGACTGCGAGGTTTACAAGGAAGAGAGGCGGGACTTAGTGAGAATGATGGAGACCAATAACATACCATTCAACACTTAAGAACCTACTCTTCCCTAGACCAGATCTGAAGCTACAAATCTTCGAAGAAGTCCACACCCTAATGGACACAGTTGGACTAAGTAAATTAGTGAAATAAGAAAAGGTCACGGCTAGATAAATTCTCCATACAACGTAGGATGGTTGAGTAAAAACGTCCTCACGAAGGAAGCCCAACCATCCTATACATTTATTTTAATTTATTCATTTTACTTTATCTTTATACTTTACTTTTACTTAAATTTATTTTATATTTATTTATTACCTTCAATTTATTTTTTATTTTTTCTACTTATTTTTTATCTCAACTTATTTTTTTTTATACGACGTAGGGTGGGGAAGTAAAAACGTCCTCTCGAAGGAAGCCCAACCACTCTACAACTTTATTTTAATTAATTCATTTTACTTTATCTTTACTTTACTTTACTTTATTTTATTTTATTTAATTTTATTTTTATTTATTACCTTTAAATTAATTAACTAATAAATTTTAATTAATTCATTTTACTTTATCTTTACTTTAATTTTACTTTAATTTACTTTATTTTATTACCTTTAATTTACTTTGACTACAACTTTATTATACTCTCTTTATTTATTTAATTTTATATTAGTTTAATTTACTACTAACATCTACTAAACTGGCGGGATAGTGGAGTAAGAGGGAGTCATGATCAGATGGGCTCTGCATCTAAACACTATTCTGCCAAAACAAATACCAGTGGGATAGTGGAGTAAGGGGAGACCACGAGAAGACAGGTCTGGCACCTAAAAACACAAATCCCACAAAGAAGACATCTACCAATCCAGAAACAAAAGAGATCATCTACCAACGATGTGTTTTTATTAAATAAAGGGAAGAACTTCCCACTAAAACCTAATCCATGGCCTAAGGCCAAAATGGAAAGATTGCAAAATCATATTCTAAAAATCAGGAAGCAGCTTCGGCTCTCCTATGTCTTGTCTGTGATATCACTTAAGTGGAAGCAGACGTTAAACACCAAAAGAAGAAAAAGAAGACTAAATGTCATTATGCTCGATAACGATAAGAGGATACTTGTCGAAACGTCGTGCTTTAGAATAAACTAGTGTATCCCATAAAAACTGTTTCCCGATCGCTAAATGCTACTAAAAGATTATGGCGTCATGTGTGGAATGTGGGTATAGGTTTAAGAATTTGGGGGAGAGGTTAAGTCTTCACATAAGCACTGACCTAGGTTGATGAAAAATTAGTTCGTGATATGTCCTAGTTTTATTAAAAATACATTATGTTTATATATAAAGGTAGTTTATCTGTTTGTGGTGCTGGTGGCGATCATGGTCTTCCTTGGATGGTGCCTATGTTGTTCTGGCATTTGTGTTTCTGAAAAAAAGAAATAAATATGGGGCTCGCATTAGTGTGTATCATACTAAGAATTGGATTTTGGGTAAGGATGGAGACTGGCCTTATTTAATCTAATTTACTATGCACTAGGATGTCGTTTAGATTTTTTTTTTTAAATATGCAATTAGAAGTTTCTCTGTGAAGATTTTCGGGTGATTTTCTTGGAGATCAGAATAGTGTTTTCTGATGATTTTGGATGCACTTGCTGCTGTTGCACTAAATGAAACTACAAAAGGGACTATTTCGCTAGCCGTATGAATATTCAAAAATAGGGGGGTGTTGTTTACAATTTGCCAATCCAGAATTTCTCTCTTGTTAGCCTAAACGTTTTAATCCCTTCTGTTGTTTCAAAATCGCTCTTAGCCTTTTTTATTGGTGTGACAATGAGATCAGAAATGTCATGGTTTGGTTGGTTAAAGTGATTTGAGTGACTATGTCTGACAGATGGCCTTTAATTCTTTCCCGAAGTGCCATTTGGGTCTCACCTACGTATTGCTTGTGACATTGTCTGCATGCATTTAGATAGTTTATGTTTGAACTACTGTATGAAAGTTGATCTAATATTGTGAATTTTGTGCCAGATGTTTTGTTATGGAATTAGTCGGATATATTTATGATTTTGCATGTTTAACATCTTGGGTGGCCACAAGTTTTGGTTTTGACTGAGTATTCCCGTTCTCTTAGTTATCTAAATACCAATGTACACGTTGACTCAAACTCGGTCTTCTGAGTACATATCCTATGAAAACGGAGATTCTGAGATTTGATGATGCCAGAGAACGTATGTTTGCTTTAGGACAATAATTTATGTGTGTCAGCTTCTTTGAAAAATACTTTAGTTTCTTATTGGCCTGTGATGTTGACGTTGCTACTTTCACAAACGGTAGTGTCAAGGAAGTCTATGCTGGTATGACTTACAAGTTACATTTGCGGTTAACTTGACCGATGGATGACGATTGTTAGAATGTTGTAAACGTCCAAAATTCCAAACTATGAAAAGGTGTATATAGATTTGGTTTTAATGGGCAGAACCTCCAGAACTTCCTTTTCCCACTCCAACATGAGATTTGGATATTTCAAGGCAAATGGTTTTCCCATCACAGTTCTGGACGACTCGGGATATACTTGGTCGTTGAAAGCGAAGCCATTCCTCTTCAGACAAATGTCGAGTAATTTGAGGATTTCTTCGTCCGGTCTTGATGCTAGCGGGTTCCTAGGAAATGCTTTCCTCCTTTGGTATTATCGTTGTTTGTGTACATGCTCTGTACGTCAATGGATATTAAAATGGTGTGCTAGGGTACTCTTAACTGTTTGATTTTGTGTATGAAATCGTTAGTGTCTTTAAGGTAGGGTGGATGTTGGTCTATATATTATGATACGTTGTATGATTTGCTGCCACAGTCTTGATATTATTTGGCGCCCCTTAGGTAATTTATTAGGTATAAACCATTCCGTTTCTAGATTTTTATGTACTTTGGGTAGCGTATAGAGATGCAGTTGCCGACAGTCAGATTTAGCGGATAGATAATGATACTGTTTTGCATTCCTTGTCTTGAAATTCATGTAAGATGTTGCAGTGTCGTTAAAGATGGGTTGGTCTAATTAAGTGTAATGTTTAGGATTATTTAATTGTTTTTCTGCCTCATAGATATAGTCGGCGCAATTCATTATTACACAACACGAGCTCTTGATTATTATGTTGTCTTTTTTTAGAGTGTTTAATGCTCTTTTTTTTGTTGCTCGATTAAGATTTGTTTTCTGTGATTGTGGTTGAAGTGGTAATATTTCTGTGCACATTTAGTCTACAGGTTTTTAAGATGGTTTGGTGTTAATGACTTTCTAGGTGGATTCCATGTCGATTTTTTTTATGGACCCTTTCAAAGCGACGACGATTCGCCCTTGTCTAGCATGCTAGGTATTTTCTACGCCGGCAAATCCGCTCGCCAGTCCGTGTCCAGAGTATACTGTCGAGCAAATGCAATGGGCAGGCGAGCGTGATTTTTTTTTGCCTGGTCGTGCTGATTGGAATACGCTGGAGAAATTTACGGCCGATAACGAATGGGCAAAAGCAGCGAACGCCATTACCACGATCATATAACTTGTACCGTTCCACACTTCAGCAGACAGTTTGCGACCGCTAACATCTTTGTTGAATTTGGAGGGAAAATATATCAGCAAGTGGTTAGCATCCCCATGGGCACCAACTGTGCACCTTTGCTTGCTGATCTGTTTCTCTTTTCGTACAAAGCCGAATACATACAGACGCTCGTAAAAACTAATAAACGATCAGCCAGACTTTTTAATTTCACTTATCGATATATCGATGATGTTTTATCTCTTAATAATCCCAAATTTAGTGATTATGTAGAATTCATATATCCTGATGAGCCCGAAATTAAAAACACCACTGACTGTGACAATTACGCTTCCTACTTGGATCTGCGTCTCGATTTTGACAATTGCCATAAACTTGAGTATTAAATTGTACGATAAATGTGATGACTTTGACTTTCCGATTGTTAACTTTCCAATTTATTAGTAGTAACATTCCAATATCACCAGCTTATGGAGTGTTTGTGTCTCAGCTAAATCGTTACGCGAGAGCTTGTTCATTCTATTCTGATTTTTTAAGTAGATCGATGCATTTGTCATCTAAGCTTCAACTACAGGGATACTTGCGAACTAAACTTATTAAAACATTTAAAAAGTTTTATGGTCGACATATTGACTTAGTTGGTAAATATAACATGTCTCTCTCAGCTATTATTCTGGATATATTTAATTGACACATATACTATCTCCATGATAATGTCTGTCGACTACATCGTTAACACTGTTCATCACATGCAATTTGCATACCGATATTTCATTGGCCAATCACGCTATTTTACCTAGATTTCGCCTAACAGTTTGGATGCAGCTATGGCAAGCCAGGCAGGGTAAGCTTGTTCTTCCGGACACCTGTTACCACTGTTTGTCGTGTATTTTGTACACGGGGAGCAGTCCATTTGCTGATTACACTATTTTGCTTGAATATACTATTTTGCCTATAACGTTTTTTAGGTCTTTTAATTCCGTCTTACGGTTTGGATGTTCGTACTTGGTTTTATTTTATTTTAATATCAATAATGTCTGTGATTGGCTCATAAAAATGGTTTGTTCGGCACACCGGCGATTGTTTTCTAGCAATTTAAAAGATAATTTTACCTAGATTTCGCCTAACAGTTTGGATGCAGCTATGGAGGGTGTGGCAAGCCAGACAGGGTAAGCTTATTCTTCCGGACACCTGTTACCACTGTTTGTCGTGTATTTTGTCGGGGAGCAGTCCATTTGCTGATTACACTATTTTGCCTAAAACGTTTTTTAGGTCTTTTAATTCCGTCTTACGGTTTGGATTGTTCGTACTTTGTTATTTTATTTTTATATCAATAATGTCTCTGATTGGCTTATAAAAATGGTTTGCTCGGCACACCGGCGATTGTTTTCTAGCAATTTAAAAAATAATCTGCGCGATCGGGTAAAAAATAAACTCGTCTGTTATTGGCTTAATAAACAGTTATTATGTTCCAGAAAGTAGCGGACAGACAGATGAACAAACCCATGTAAAATGTTCCCACACGTTCTTCGAAAAGAAATAGTGGTAATTATCATAATTATTGAGTTAAAATGGGTTTCTGCATCGCCTCTTAAAGCGATAATTTCATATTTTCTAAGAAAGTCAAAACATTATAATTTCTAGGTTATCAACATACTATTATACGATCATGGGCATTATTTCCCACCCTCAACAATCATTGACACAGGAAATAATAACACAATTACCTCCCTTGTTTGCCATGCATTAGCTTGCTTCAAACGTTGGAATGATTTTTTTCCAATGTATCAGCTGACAATAGTGATTTAAAGGATTATTCTCTAACAAGGTAGGACTGTTTATGGATACCATCTATTTTAAGGCTTTATTTTAATACATTTTAAAAAGAAATAACTTGAAATTGGAACTTTTAGCGACTGCTACGATTCACTGATTATAAATTACTTTGATTAGGTTTATCGCAATTGTTTGCTATACGCCACAATGATCATAATCTAATGATCAAGGTTATATCCCATATTGAGGAAACAAACAAATAGAACCTTACCATTTTCAGGTAGCATCTTGTTTTATTTATGTTTAACACATTACGTATCTTGGGTCGTTAGTTGTAGAACAGCATTTTAATAAAAAAAAATTGTTCTCTTCCCGCCTGGTTAATTATACCTTTGTGTCACGAATTTGTTTATGAGTACTATGAATAGGCCAACATGAAAATGACCTGGTAAACCATGCACCTATATTATAACCGTCTCTACCTACCAAATGTATAAATAAACCCATTTTGACATTGATAAAATCCATTAACTAAATTAGTCCTAAATGGCTAGGGTGAAAATCATTAAAATAAATCCACGTCACAACTGCCAACAAACTTTCAACAACATGACGTAACGATTTTCAACATTTTGAGTTATTGGTATCCAGATGAAGCCCAGTGTGACCTCCATCAGGTAAAAGTCACATTATTATAATAGCCAATCAACTATTAGAATTACTGGTCTATTCACAAATCTGCCTAACTAACTTTTTTCCCCGAGAGAAATACATTGCAAATATGTTTGCGCAATATTGTCTGATTTCTTGCCGATAAATGGAAATAACTATCGTTCCCGGCAAAAAGATATACTATTTGAAGCAAGTGGCTATGATATCGTTTGTGGCAAGTATTTATGCAAATCAAAACGGTTAGATTGAAGAAAAAAAAACATCTGAGTGAATTGGCAGAGGTTAGATTGCCTGACATTACGTACTGTTGAAAAACAAGCCAACAGTGAGGCTAATGTCCCCCGCCAAAATCCCAAAATAAATAGATGACACATTAATTAATCACACATTTATTTATTTCAAAAGCATTGAGCAATCAAACTATACACAAAGTTTCACCACTATCTATCAGTTTGAACATCCTACCTCAATTAGAAGGAGAGTTATTGTGCTCAAAAGTCTCGACTAATCAAATTGCTAATCGCTTGGCTTAACCTGAGCAAAATATGCTCATTATCGAACTTAAAGGGACAATAACACTCTTGCTGGCTTGACAGGTCCAGAGAAAAAAAAATAGCCTTATTCTAACTACGAAATGTTTAAGTGTCCTACCTGTTGTGTAAATTATCCATTACAACCTATCTTACTTGTCCCGAGGGTTCGAAAATATGTTTAAATCCAAGTTGCATTTGAAAGGGCTTACGTAAGGCTTTTCAAACCATGTTACGGCATGTAGTTGAATTTTTCCAATTTTTAAAATTAGGCGTGTTGAGATGAAATTTGAATCCTTTTTAATTGAAATATTGTAAAATAGTACAAATTGTTGACCAGAATAAAGATTGGAACATATTATTCAGTTACAACAAGAGTGGCATTGGGGCTTTAAGTTACTCAAGTTATCGTGTCCCAAAGCATCAACCAATCAAATTGCTTATCTTGGCTTACCCTAAGCAGAAATGCTCATTCTAGCTCGATTAGAAGGGGATTATTGTGTTCCAAAGCCTCGGCCAATCAATATTGCTTATCGCTTTGCTTACCCACAGCAGAAAATGCTCATTATCGAACTTAATCAAGTTATTAATGGAATGGAACTATACATACAGTTCTATCACTCTCACTTATTTAGAACTAAAGTTATCGTGTCCCAAAGCATCAACCAATCAAATTGCTTATCTCTGCTTATCCTAAGCAGAAACTGTTCATCAAGGCATTGACCTAATAAACACCTACACTAAGTTTCAACATTCTAGCACAATTAGGAAGGGAGTTATTGTGTCCAAAAGAGTGTGACGGACGAACCCATTTTAATATTCCCCTGCTTTCTTCGGAAGGCTGGGATCACGGTGGCTAAGTGGATAAGGCGCTGGTTCGCTAGCCTGGAGGTTGAGGGTTCGATCCCTGCATTGGCCGAGAAAGTTTATCTCGATTTTCCGGCGTGATTTCCCCTTGTCAGTGAGGCAGAAGGAGGGCCTGACAAGGACAGCTGCCTAGTCGTTCGGATGGGACGAAAAACCGAGGTCCCGTGTACAAATTGGAGTGCACGTAAAAGATCCCTTGGCAGTTGGAATTCGATATAAGAGTAGGCCGTAGCGCCGCTGCCCGGGCAAAATTTCCCTCATTGCACACTGTGGCGTATGCCCGTCTTCAATTAGCCCAGGTACGGTGCTTAAGCGTAGGACGTTAAACCCCATTTCATTCATTCATTCTTCGGAAGGCGGGGGATAACAAGCCAACAGTGAGGCTGATGTCCCCCGCCGAAATCCCAATATAATAAGATGACACATATTAATTAATCGAACATAAGCTAATATTCAAAATATTAGCTTTAGCTCAAAATATTAATTATTGACTTAGTTAAGACATTCGCCTAATGAGTTATGTTCCAAAGTCTTGACCAATAAAAGTGCTTATCGCTCCAGTCCTTAGCCAAAGCAGAAAATTTGCAACATTAAACTTAGTCAAGATAATGATAAAAATGAATCTATACTCTGAGTTCTGAGTTACATTGCTATCACTTCATTACAACTAAAGTTATCGTGCCCCAAAGCATCAACCAATCAGATTTCTTATCGTTCTGCTTACCCTCAGCAGAAAAAGTTGATTAACGAACTTGGTCAATATATCGGTGTTATAAAGCTAAAGCTATACACCTAGTGTCCTCACTCTCACTTAATCAGAACCTAATAAGCATCAACCAATCAAATTGCTTATCTCTGCCTACCCTAAGCAGAAAATGCTCACCTTCGAACACCATCAAGGTATTCATCTAATAGACACGTATGCCAAGTGTGAACATTCAAACTCAATTAGAACGAGAGTTATTGTGTTCCAAAATCTCGACCAATCAAATTGCTTATCAGCCATCTTACCAAGAGCAGAACATGCTCATTATCAAACTCAGTCAAGGTATTGATGTAATGGAACTACACACCAAGTTTCTTTATTTCACCTAACTAAAATGAAAGTTATCGTGCCCCAAAGCATCAACTAATCAAATTGCTTGCCTCTGCTTAAACTAAGCAAAAAATGCTCATCTTCAAATTCCATCAATACATTGACCCAATAAACACTCACACGAAGTTTGAACATTCTAACTCAATTAGAATGAGAGTTATTCAGTTCCAAAGTCTCGACCAATCAAATTGCTTATCGCTCTGCTTAGCCTGAGCAGAAAATGCTCATTATCGAACTTAGTCAAGGTATTGATGTAATGAAACTATACACCAAGTTTCATCACTCTCACTTAATTAGAACTAAAGTTATCGTGTCCCAAAGCATCAACCAATGAAATTGCTTATCTCTGCTTACCCTAAGCGGAAAATGCTCATCTTCGAACTCCATCAAGGTATGGCCATAATAAACACCTACACTAAGTTTGAACATTCTAGCTCAATTAGAACGAGAGTTATTGTGTCCCAAAAAGTGTGACAGACAGACAGACGGACGGACGAACCCATTTTAATAGTCCCCTGGCATTATAGAAATAGGTAGAAATATCAAGAAACATTTGGGTGACAGTCGACTCGATGACATGACCTATTTCTAATATTTGGTATGTCCTCCTTTGGCTTTTATCAAGGCATCCACGCATCGTGGCTCGCACTGTCTTTGAAGGTGTCAGAATGGGACCAGACCTTTTTTAGGAGGGTTATCAATTCCACTTTGTTCGTCATGGGGACGTCATGTATTTTGTCCTAAAGTGTGTCCCATAATCGTTTCGGTTCAGAACATGTCGGCTGAATTGCCCGGCCTTAGAGCGTTTCGCGGCGTAACGAGGAGCGGGGTCCTGTTGAAAGGTGCATTATTGTGCACCGTCCTCGCCGTACCAATCTTTAATTTGGGGTACAAGGCGACGTTCCAGCATATCAACGTACATGATACTGTCCATCCAGCAGGCGATAGTTGACTCATCGCTGAAAATCACGCGCTCCATTGATGGTCTGTTTAATCCTTGTTTTTCATGGCCCACTTTAACAGAGCGTTTTTCATGTTTTCGGTCAGTATTGGTGTCTTCTGGCGCTGATACGATTTCAATCCCGCTTCCAGAAGGCGCCTGTTAACCGTCTTTCGACTGACTTGAAATCCCCCGTCCTTCAACAAGGCAGACGCCAACATATGGCAGGACACAAGACGATCTTTCAACGAAGCCGCGACGATAATGCGGCCCAATCTCTTCGTAGTCCCGCTCTTTCTCCCACATCTCCCGACACGCCTACTCTTTAACGATTGTCCTCTGTCAATTTCTTCTTGATTCGGCAAACATAACTTCAATTGACGTCCAACCATATGGCTATATCCGAATGGGTCAAATTTGTATTTTCTAACAAACCTTCTATCTGACCTTTTTTCCGAGGACTTAAATTACTGGCGAACTAGGCTATACTTAACAGAGCGAAACTAATTATTGTGAGATCATGTATTGAAACGGTGAACAGTCTATATGCTGATTACACTGTTTTGCCATATTACACTGTTTTGCCTATGTCGGTTTTTTTTAGGACTTCGAATTTTGTCTAATGTTTTGGATTGTTCGTACTTGGTTTTGTTTCATTGATGACACACGTTCAATGTCTTCATAATTATTCGATTGACTCGTGGTCATGTCGCCCGAGTCTACTACCACCCAAGTGAAGTGTTACTTGGTATTTCTACCTTACAATGTTGGATTGGTGTGGGTGTTAAATCGTTATCTTCTGCTGTTGCTGCTGGTAGAGAACAAGATTCAATATTAAATGGTGCAGATAGACCTATATTTTCAGCAGTAATTATATAAGGATTATAAGGATAAACCCCTGTAGCCGCAAATCCTGATATGGAAATTTGTCTGGAAAAACACTCTGACTGGTGAAGCCTCTTAAGAGAGACGGAAAAATAGTTTTGTCAATATTTTGATGGCGTGTTTCAGTGTGGTGTTCTGATACTATTCTTCTCAATGTTGATGTTAAAGACTTTTAAACACTTGTAATTAGTGGTTGAAGGAGATTTCCATATTATTCTTTTGAGCCATATCAAAGATGGGTAGTTTTGGTCCTCGGGTTGATTTAGTTTCCTCTATGAAAACATTAAGGAACTATTCCTTAAATGTATCTGCTTCCATCCACCCACCAGGGGAGACAATATAGCGCACATTTTCTGGACCACCTGGAGGCAGACCACCATTAATTTCCCCATTGACTTCAATGTTAATTCTAGCCTCTTTGCCCACCTCCAACTTTTTCCCAAATTTTCGTTGGGCTGAATGCTTTTCACTATAGACAGAGGAACAAATGACCATGTCTTTGCACTAAAATTTGTATGACGTTGACCACCAAAATCTTGAGATACACCAAGTTGAAGAAGTATACCCAAAACACGTAACTAGTTGCCGTACATATCACCGTAGCCAACCTGATAACTCAGTTATCCTTCCGCCTCAAAATCCAGAATATTTACCAAAACCTGGCAGAAAATATTAATTCAAACCCTCTTCTTCCTTTCTAGACCACAAAATCAACAAAAATGTCCATGCAAAGGGGGAGAAAAGAGAAGGAGAGAGAATTGCTATAAATAGACGAACTACAAATTGGGTACCGAGAGTGTGAAATTTAATGGTGGTCTGCCTCCACCTGAACACCAATTTTGATATTAGTGGTTTCCTTATAAATAGCATTCTTGCACTGTATACATCACTTTTGTAGTAGTTCCAGCAGTTTTGTGTGGCTTTGTTATCCCTGGCTTGCACAATATTTTATGTTTACCTGCATTTGTTTGAAAACATTAAATATATTTGATGGACTGTTTTCAATTTCCAAACTCTTGAATGACTTTATTTAATTTATCATAAAAATTTGAAAGAACTTACTCTTTACACTGAAAAAGTTCTGTTCAATGGCAAATTTGTCCGACACGTCGAGTATTAACATCAATCCAACAATCCAATCGTACCCTGGTTTTCCATTTGAAAATAAATTTATGTTCTAAATTCCTTAACTTCAAGGAGAATATCATGTCTGACGATTCCAAACCCCCAATCGGCCAATTTTACAAGGCCGTGATTTAATAATTCCTCTTCCTTATGTGTTCATGTTGTTAGTTTACCAACTGTACCCGTATGCTTATGTTTTACATGGTATAACAGGGTAGTTCGGTTAATACAATATAACTCTGATGCTTTTTTTTTACTGATAACTTGTTACTTCTAACTTCATAGCAGCATTGCCGGTATAGCTATAGTAATGTGTCCCCTTCTTGACATAATTCCGCGTATTCAACATTGCCCTTTACATTTACAGTGTAATCTGCCAGAAATTAAACAGAATACATAATAAATGCTCTCAGTTTATACAAAATTAGACAAAGTTACCTTTACAATTACACTAGCACGAGTTTGAGGTAACTTTGAATAGAAAGCTACACTCATAATAGTATGTTTTTTTTGTTTTAGTTGATTTTTATTTCATAAATACATGCAACTAAGAGTTTAGAAAGAAAACTTACTTCAAAGTCTGTAGCAGCGTCTACTCCACACTGCAAGCAGTGACACATTTTACCATTGTAAACTGTCTTTGAGGTTTCAATTTGTTTATCTTTCAAAACAAGGTTAGATACTCCTAAATGTGTTTTCGCAAATAAACCAGCCTCTGTGTAATTATTCGGCTCTGATTAGTTTGACATATTTCATACACACAACGGCTAAATAAACATATTTAATTTCATTCAATATGACAATAGAGGAGAAATAAATACTTCTAAAAGATTTTAAAAGCATACTCAGTGTTATCGACTAAAATCGTCGATGTAGGAATTTAATTGTCGGTTAATGCCTATTCTCAGCCGGAGCTAGCTGTAGATAGGCAGCTTAAGTTCGGGATGCTTCTACTCCAGCAGCTGTGTAACTATATGATGTCACAGCATAAGTGATGTCATAGGTGGTTGCACGCATGGTACCTTAGGACTTGCTTCGCCATCTGTTTTGATGAAGATGGGAGCCATATTATTGGGTTAGATGTGGTTGACCTGTCCAGGAAAAAATGTACTGACTATTATCACATTTCTGCCTCGTTCTTCCCACCGACTTCGGCCGCTCGACGTTGCTGTGTTTGGACCACTCCAAAAATATTATAATAAAGCTGTAAATGAATAGAACTTGAGTAATCCTTGACGAATAACAATATATGATTTACCAGCATGCTTTGAAAGGGCATTTCGTCATGGAAACTCAAACATTGTTCAGGGGTTTAGTAAAAGTTGAATTTGGCCCTTAAATATTCTGACACTTTTGATGAATCAGATTTTCTTCCATCAACAGTCTTCTAGCTAATCATACTAATAGCCTAGTCAACATAGTGTATAACATGCAACAAATTGCAACACAAGATTTTTTTTCAGAAATCATATCAGTAACCATGTATGAACGACATATTAAAAATATACAAAAAAATAATTTGTGGAAAGCGGTGAAATTTATCAAAACCTTTTGATCGCGTATACGAGTAAGCTATTGGTTAAAATGGCTCACCATACACATCAAAGATGACGTCACAACCTCCATCTTGTGACAGCTAGCAGACGAACTTTGTCCCATACGAAAAGTAAAAGAAAAAAAATATATATAAACATGAATGGTAAAACAATTATTTCATTTTATTTGTAAAACGAAAGTAACTACCAGTTCGAGAAAACATGGCCATGTTCTTGTTGTAATGTTGACAACACCTTTCGGCCGTTCTTGACAAAGTTCCGCCGGTCTTTGATTATGATTTCTCCAATGTAAATATACACATTATTATTCTAGGGGTGTACAATTTTTCTAAAAACTATAATTTAACCGTAAAACGTTAACAATTTTAAAAATTAATTAAGGCCCTTTTCGTACGAAGGTATGCCGATGATTAAAAAAAAAAGTATGGAAGACCGTTTGGAACAAAAAACAGTATTGCGGGATTTTCGAAATACACAAAAATTAGACAATTTGAATTTACAGAAATAAAATTGTCAATTCATAAAGGCAAAATAAAACGTTTTATATTAATACTACCGTAAATTAGTTTTCCTGTAAATGCCGGTTTTTAGAAAAAAATCTTTTTTCCATTTACAGAGATTACCACCAGGCAAGATATTAGTATTATATGGAGCGAGACAGTTCGTTTAAGAGAAAGGGGAAGCGCTGGTGTGAATAGTGCCAGTAAGGAAAAGGGTGATGACATTCTAACCAAATCAGTTTAGATTGTCCATCAGCATTGTCGACGCACATACGTTAATCCTATCGCCATTAAAAGTCTAAAAAGAAAGATTTCATCCGCACCAGCAAGAGAACTCCCGTTACTTCGTTCTGAAAATCATTTTGACTTTAAACAAGATTGTCTTTTTTGTGGAGCTTCTGTCCTTGAAAAAACTACTTAAAGGAAGACATTTGATGTACATGCTGTTCGAACAACGGAATTCGAGAAAACTCTTGAACATATATGTAAGGAAAGAAATGACGAATGGGCGGTTCAAGTAAAAGGTAGAATAGAATTTGCAAGAGATCTTCATGCCGCAGATGCTGTATATAGCAAGGCGTGTAGTAGGGTCATTCCATCTCAATTCACCCAATGGATTTAACCCGACCGTCTCGGATTTTGATAAAAAAAATCGGCATACATGGTCATTTAGCACCCGACAGATGGTATTTCAAATTTCAGCTGGATCGGAATTGCACTTTTTGAAATATGGTGCCTCAAAATTTGACATTTTCCGCAAAAATGGGCGTGGCCGCCACACTTTAGACCCCTATAATTCATCAACAAATGGGTCAATTCTCATAATTTTAGTGTTGCTGGATGTAGGACCATGTCAAGGTGTCATGACCTTTTGTTTGACCTTGAATTTGACATTGTTGATCACGTGACCTTGACATTAACGAAGATCAGAATTATAGTCCGAGATGTTGGCAACAATATATAAAAAATCTGGAGGTGTTACGTGTAATATTCTTTAAAAGGAAGTAAATTCCAATCATACATGCTATATACAAATTAAATGCATATTATATGCATTGCTATGGATACCAGAACGAATCAAAGGAAAGGCTTATTATAAAACCACTGAAACTGAAAGAGGTAATAGATGAACACTGGAACTGAAAGGGTTAAAGGATTAGGAATTAAGAACTCCATGGAACTAATCTGTGTAATCCCCACTCATCACAATGACATAGCAATTAAATTCTAAGACAAAAGGAGGTATTCCACTTGAGCCTTTCAGAGATTCCAAGAAACGACATCAAATCCTGCGATGTAAGTATCAATCTTCTATAAGAGTCTGCTGCATCTATTGGCACATTCGGCCACCAGTTGTCTACGTAAGAAAAAATGTATTTACATGTAGAACTAGTAGTAGCAATTAATCAATGATAATAAACAAAGATCTGAAGTAAGAAAACACCTGATTCAATGTCATGTACTTTAGACCTTATGTACTTTAATCTGTTTTTTGGCCTGCGGCAAACTATGCCTTTGAACTCATACCCTTCTTCTCTAGGGATTCAGATCAATCACATAAAATTAAAATAAAGATTTTTTTTCTTTTTACAGGGAGAACTGTAGCTTTTACTCGGCTTCAAATGACTGTCATCAACTTGATCATACAAGAAAGACTTCTATGCGTAGAGTGTGGAATCACGAAGAGAATGAACTGATAGCATTGCGAAGTGGCTTATAACAAACTGAAATTAAGACAATTTGTGCACATCATGAACAAAAACTTCTGACAAAATTTTCAACTCAAAAAAAAAATCCTGTGACCCATTTAACCTCGTACCAAAGCTCTACGCATTATAAGTCTGAACACTTACAAAAAAATAGTAAAACAAGCAAATTCTATCAGGTGAAAAAGTATGCTGTGAATGTCTTATCAAACTTACAAAACCAGAAGTTGGCATCGAAGATGTTGTAAATAAGGACATAGATGAAAGTACGACTGAAATATCACCAGAAAAGACCTACTCGTGCACAGATCTAAATTCCACATTAACCAGCTTGAATGAAACACCAATAAAACTCATGCAATCCATGCAAACATGCAGTAAGCGAATAAAAGGAAAACAAAAACTTCCTTCTGCGACAAAGTCTTTAAAAAAGATACTTGAGCTCAGCTACGATGTAAATCTCGATAGTTCAGAATCTGACAGTGAGCTTAGTCCGTCAGATAAATCAGATCTGCAGCTTTACAGACAAATGCTGAATAAATTAAAAGAAAAGTTCAACGATTCACAATCATACCAGGAACGCATTCAGATATTGACTTTGTCTCCGTTCACAATTCAAAGAACCATGCATGAATTTGGTGCAACAAACTATTTGGTAAAAAAAAGTCGTGCTGTAAAACATGACAAGGGCATTTTAGGTCTGAGTGACAAAAACAAAGGTAAACCCCTGTCAGATGAGCTGAAAGAGGACATAAATATGGTGGCTGTTAGCGGCCATTCTACATCGTCGACTTGTCGACTTGGGAAGGCGACAAGTCACGGCACGACAAAGCGAATAATTGCATTTCGTCGACTTGTCGCTTTGTTGGGTTGTGAAGGCGACAACGCGACAAACTAACCCTCTTTTGTCGACTTGTCGGGTAAATTTGTCGACTTCGACTTATTCACAACCCGACAAAAAAGCGACAAAATACAATTATTTCGCTTTGTCGACTTGTCGCCTCGGAAGTTAATCCATGCGTTTGCGCGAAGGTACTGTAAACAAGAAGCTCGCGTTCTTTACTGACTATTAGAATTTAATCGATATGAATTACACTTCCTTGTCGAATACCGACGGATGACAAGTAGGTGCTTTAACATGGCCTATCTGAAAGTTTATTGACGAGGCGATAATTCCCTGATAATATGGGGGGAGTGTCTCCCTCTGGCACCGAGAACATTTTTAAAATTCGATTGTCGGAAACACTATTACCTGCACTCTGGGCAGCAATTGAATGATTCAATTTAGCTCCTCGTATCACCTTTATCAGCCCTACTAATACTACGAGCCCTGCAATATTTCTTAAGGGGCCTTCTGAAATATTGACTAACTTGGTCATGAACACAAACAATCGTACAAACTCACCAGTCGTAAAATCTAACTTCGAGTTATATTATCACTCTATACTAAAGCTCATTCAGTTTTCTCTGAATGGAACAATAAATGTAGCTCCTCTGGAGGTCATGCAAAATTCATGCTTATTTCACATTTTCCGTAAAAAAAACTATCTCATTCACATTGACGGTTATGATAAGTTGAAAAGAGATGGGCTCGCAATACACGGAGGAATATGTGGGTATGCTAACATTATATTGCTTGTATAAACAAGGTCATGACTTCTCATAATCCTTTAGCGGCATTTAGTCATTCGATCACCCAGGGGCGGATTGGGGCCGGGAACCGGTCCGTGTTCCCTTGTCGGGGTGGCCCCTTTTATTGAACTTTTTTAAAAATGAACCCCAAATATGCGATTTGGTGGCATATCTGACTATAATCCCTGCTCCCTTCCCATATTATGTTCAGTTGAAATAAAGGTTTTTAGACGAATTGTACAAAATCATTTTTTCAATTTTCAAATTTAAAGAAGCTTAACTTTTTGGTCATATGATGAAAAAGTTTATAATTAGATATTTTAAATTTTATTTCTAATTGTAACTTTTCTGAATTTTGTTAGATTTTCAAGGCGTATATTGTGGCTTAAAGTGAATAGAACCAACAACAACCCTAAAGTTGTAGCAGGCTATTTTCATGAATACCTCAATGAAATAAAAGGTATTTCTGATTAGGTGTATTACGTGGTGAGAATTATACGCGAGGCAGGATATGCTTACTCTTTCAAGAACACCTTATATTACTTTAATAGGGGAAAGGTCGGCGCATTGATGGTCGTTGCATTCTATGGATATTGTGTTGCTGAAGATATGATAATCACGGACATGACATTTCAATCATTATATAACAAATGAATTAAATTCCAGAATTTGGATCGCTAGGCAGTAAAGGGGCATGAATAACATGTGTTGAACACACCCATCTCTACATGTTCATCTATTGATTTATTGTAATTCTTTTTCGATCATAGGTGTTCCTAGGTGCATACGCGGGGACAGAGGCACAGAGAATTGTTTAATAGAACTTATTCAGAAAACATTTAGATCGCACCATTTTGATGATATGAATGGAGATAAGAGTTATATAAGTGGTAAATCGACTTCAAAATAGGTAATGAATTTGTTGAGAACTAAATGATTGATCCAACAATATTCAGAAAAGTGTATTAGTAAAATCGCATTTCCTTTCATGAAGTAACGAAAGAGTGTTGGACATGATTTTAAAAGGATAAAAATACGTCATACGGCGTTGAATAAAATATAACATGTGCGCGTTGTAAACTGGGGGGGGGGGAGTTGGGGTACTGCACAATAGACCTGCCTAAATGTTCGACCCTATCTATATAAAAAGATCTACAACGCTTCAACACTTCAATTGCTCCTCCACCCCAACACACACTTTCGGAACTGTTTCGTAGCTCATGCCTTCTCTGAAAGCCATATTACATTAGGTTTTGTCTTTTTTAGAGAATTGAACGATGGTGGCTTTCCTGTAGACAAGGTGGGGGCAATTTTGGATAGATTACTTCAAAGATTTGGAGTCACTCGGAGTTATTTCAACAGCTGATACTGACCAATTGTATGTTGAATGTATCTTTTCTTTAGATATTGTACTGTATTTTAAAATGCGTGTTTTCTCGTGGGTTCCCATTGCCAGTGGTGCGGAAAGGTGGGTCTGGAATGAAAAGGAACTAATCCAACCCTATATTTCCGTGTACCTGTAGCACCATTGGTCGTGTGTCAGACGTGGACAGTGAACAACGGAAAAAGTTGTCGCCACATGCAACGTTCTTGCTCTATTATTTGGAACAACCCTTGATCGTTTTGCATTGTTTCTGGTCGCATATGTCATTCCTTAACGGCTTAGTACGTATTTTCAAATTCCACTCTGACATTTCAAATGAATGACACTTTAACGTTGTGATTGGGTATATTGTATCTTTAAGGATATTATCATCATCAAGAAAATAAATACCACACCTCGGTTCTGCATTTTATATTAAGTTATAAAGTCATTCTCAGACGCAGCGAGTCTACTCATGGAAAATCTTGCATACCAATGGGGACTCATTACCGAATTTTGCCAACAGACATATTCCATTCCTGACCATTAAGATAGCATATGAGAATGGTTCAATGCATGTGTCATACCATATCTAATATTTTTGATTATGAACTCAAATCAATAATTTGTAAAAATTACAAAATTGTTTCAACCATCATTTTTCTGTATTCCTTAATTGTCTATAAATTTAAAAATAATGCTGCAAGGACAATATTGTTACAAAACCATCGACAGCGCTTTAAAGATCCGCTGACAGTTGGTTTCATTTTTAATTGCGTTGTTCGGTTGTGAATCAGATTTTGATTATCATTATAGGGAAGCTCTTCGCTTTTGTTACACACAATTGATCCAGGCTGATTTAGATCAGTGTCGACAGGACTGGAATCAGCATTTTATTCGTCAATCAAATGAAGCCGAGAGTCCTGCAGGAAAACCAGATATTATGTTTTTTGCTCCAGAATTATATGGTAAGACATTACATTAGGTCAGTTAATTTCTCTGATACATAAATCTCAAAAATATTATCAATTTATGAGTAATCTGTGAAGGGTGTACATTTTTTTGCAAGCAGATTTTTATGATAATAATTAGATGTATAACAAATTTCCAAATCAAACCATTTTTTATGATGATTATAAAACTGAAGCCGCGATTGAAGATACTGATTCACTAGTAGATGTCCGCGAGTATTCTGCAGCAAATGGTTGTGAACCTGAAGTCAGTAGTTACTTCAAACGGATATGTCTAGAAGAGGGACGGATAGATTTGCCAGCAAAGCCAGATGAAGCGTTAGAACTTTTTAACTGGCTAATCACTTTCCTATAATAAAAGTTTATTATATACTCACACATGCATAATTAAAATCTCCTGACGATTCGTTTCATAACGATGGATGTACTACTAGCCAAAAAGTCAATTCTTAGCGTTGTTCTCTAATTTTTGAATTTTACATTACTTAAATGTTTAACTGAGAGTTAGTTGGTTTTATATATTTTTATGAGATATTAAAACAAACAAAATCACATCGATAATAATATTAACTTTATTGAATTACAAATTATGTTATGCTATCCTGTGTTTTTTTAGAATATCACTATAAATAAAAACTTAATGCATATAAACCTCCTGGAGTTTTTCATACACAAATATCACAAGCATAAATATCCATGCCTGATTATAATATGCATGTCGTAACTGAGAAAATATTACCAAATATTTGCAAATAATTGCAACTCATAAAAAAGGAAGTAATAATGTATGCTGGACATCAGATTTTACTATAAAAAGGCCCTTTTAGATGCCATATATCTGTTCTCAAAGGAAAAACTAACAGTCAGAGCTTCATAAAATTCAGAACTCATCCCCACTGACACACAAAATGGCAAGAACCTGATGTCAGACAAATAACTTGATAAGGGGAATTATTTATAGAATTTAATGACTTTTGAGTGCTGAAAATCAACAAAAGTTTTTTTCTGGAACAAGAGAATAGCTCTTGAAAGGAAAGTCCAGTGTGCTTCACGACCATAAAAACTACAGCCCCTATCTCGTTTTCACACGACAAACGGCATAATATGGCCACGCGTATAAATACAGATTAGACCAGACTAACATTAGTAAAAACACAACGAAATAATCTTGTCCTCTTAAGACAATAATCATTTCCCCCCTAAAATTATTAATTATAATTAATAAATAATCATATTAAAACTAAAAATGATACTCTATAAAATAAGCCTTAACAGTGATGTAGTACACAATACAGACCAAATAATCCTTTCCTTATAAAAATGACCAATTATATTCAAGCTAATAATCCTAATTCATGACGCAATAAAGAATACAAGGTGCACGGCAACGTATTACAGTAAGCCATTACAATGAAAAATAAGAATACAATCCACCACTTCAAAATTGTTTATGCACTTGTAAAGAAAGTGCCAAATTCTATTGCTGCCATCATTCGGTCTTTGAAGATATCAAAATCTTCTTATCACTGGTATAGTTAGGGTGTTGCTACATGTGTTGGCGAATGGTAGAGGGTCATCCTCGCCTTCAGGGGGGTGAAATTTCTTACGTCAAATTTGGCTCAAATCCTAGGGGTGGAATTTCTTCGAAGGCGGTAATATAAACCAATAAGTGCTTTATTCCATCCTCTACTCCTGAAAATAAAGTGGTTGTTATGCAAGAAACGCTCACATTTTTCAAGAGATGGGAGGAAAAAAAATGGATAATCGATAGGGCTAATCCTTACATTTTCCCAATATGTAATAATATATCTGAACTTGAATCAAAATCGAAAACACATTGTGACTATTAGAAAAGCAACACGATGTGTAGGTGATTTTCGTAGAATCGGGGGCAATAATACAGGAAGTTACTTGCGGATAAGTGCCAAAATCGAACCCTATTCTAAATCTTTGGGACATACACAAATTGGGACGTCTGCGGTCTCCACTAATTTTAGTTTTGTACGAGCGAGAGTGCGTGTATATTAATACATTTCATTTTACATGTTAAATTTGTTACAGGTACTAACTTTACCTTCCAGGTCTTGAAGGAAATCTCTAAAATTTCATTACAGTCACTGCCATCGTGCGATTTTTCATATCAATTTCGACTCACCACTAGCGTTTCGGCCACGTGGAGAAATGTTTCTTGACAAATGTTTGCAAGATTTGTATTTGGTAATTTGTTGTTCGAGATTTGTTTTCGCTGTATGTTTTTTATGAAATAAAAAGAACACTGAATAAACCCCTGTTTGGTCTTCCGTACCGTGGGGTCTACTGATAACCTCTAAAAACTAAGTTACTACCCCACTCCTAGTCCAGTACAATGTAAGTTGATTCAATGGCCGAAATCTAACGCGTTATCTAGACCACAGTGCCGGACTGGCGGACCAAAGGCCCACCTGTCAGGTCATTGACCAAGGCCCACACAAGTCAGCGCCACATAAGCGTCAAGAGCCCGTCTTTAGCCCCCCCCCCCTCCGGACAATTTTGAAAATTGACAATTTTCCAAGCTTTTCAGACCAAAGCTTCCTATCTTTCCTGTCTCCTGTCCTCTCCTTCATTCATTCTTTCTTTCCTCCCCCTCTCCTTTCTTTCTTTTTTCTTTTTCATTTTTTCTTTATAGGCTGAGGCCCACTTTTTTTAATGAGCTTAGGCCCACCTGTCACGGACAGGTGGACAGGTGGGCCCAGTCCGGCACTGCTAGACCACTCGACCACCCAACACCATATTGCGAAATACACGATAAATTATATCGAATCTTTGCCACACAACTGACGGGCAATAATGACAGAAAAGTACTCGTATACAAAGATGGTTGCATTAACTGCAAATTTAATCATGTTTGACCTAAACATGAAACATCACTACAAATCAACGTACCATTTAAATGGGCGCGACAACGCTGCCGCAGTCTGGCCTTGTCTCCAATTGTGACAAGGCCAAGTGAACAAAATGCTTCCTCTGTTAGAAGAAGTACTTCTTTAGGACCAACCTGTATTAAATAAATTAAATACCAGTCAGATAATGATAAAATCCAGTCTACCTTTTTTCATAAAGCACAAACTACACACAAAATTTGCAACAGTGGTTTTCCCATTTTGACATTGGGTATCCTTATACAAATAAATACACCAAAATGATGACAGTGCGTGGTGGACAAAAAAGGTTGAAAACCACAGGTTACAAAATAAAATACCTGAGGCCTATATTTTAACCTAAGCCAACTTGTCATTCGTCGTTCAAGCTTTTTAACAACAATGCTATTTTGTATCATGTCGATTCGTGGGATCTATTGGTTCCTACAATATTTCCATGTAGCCTTTCAAGGTTAGGCCTTGTCGACATATATGTGCAGGTATAGAGCCACCAACTTATAATAGTACTAGGCTACATGCATTTTCGAATTTAACGGTTATTATAATACCCCGCCCCGCTGCGCTACCTCCTCCACGTCCTAAATGGGCTCCTCTATATTAAAATATAGGCACAATAATAAAAGTATCAGTTATATTAATTAATACATGTAGTTAAAAATAAAACAAGTAACTTCAGTACCGGTAAGCCTACATTATATTGTATAGCCTATGTATAACATGATCGGTAACTTCGGTGATATGCAGGCCTAAATTGAATGATCTGTACGGCCCGTACAAGTTTAAGCAGTAAAGGTTATTTCATTCGTTTAGTATGGAGAAATAAATACAATAGATTTAGTAATGTAAACTAAAACAATGCAACAAATGGGATGTAACGTCCTAATGTTCTGTGCAGACGGTGCTAATGAAGACGGCAGGCATACTAATAATACACGTAATAAAAATAAAATTGACGTAAACAAAGTAGGCCTAGTAATGTCACTTTCATAACAATCGTAATGGTAGTCAGTATATAAGGGCATGGAATCAACTGCACAAGTGCTATTGCATACCCGCCACTGTACATCGCCTGAATAATTACTTACTTTGTTGTTAACAAAGTTTGAAGACAAATCTCTCAGTCCTAATTCTATGAGAATATCTTCGAAAGCCTCCATGCTGAGTGTGTAATGCTTGCGCATGACCGAGATTAACTTCCGAGGCGACAAGTCGACAAAGCGAAATAATTATATTTTGTCGCTTTGTCGACAAAATTGACCCGACAAGTCGACAAAATGAGGGCGACGATTGTCGGGTTGATTTTGCCGACTTGTCGCCTTCGCAACCCGACAAAGCGACAAGTCGACGAAATGCAATTATTTCGCTTTGTCGTGCCGCGACTTGTCGCCTTCACAACCCGACAAGTCGACGATGTAGAATGGCCGCCAACAGCCACCATACATAAAACACTTTTATGAAAATGATTAATCAAGTCGTATATGTCCAGGAATAAAAGACTCGGTGAGTGTTCGAGATAGGGATGGGAAAAAGGTGAGGCATCAAAAGCGTCTTGTCCTGTCCAATTTGGATGAGCTTTTGCTCTCTGGAAAGAAAGTTTCCCGGAGAAGAAGGTAGGATTTTCAACATTTGCTGCTGTTCGACCACCATGGTGTGTACTCGCAGGGGCTAAATAATAATAATAATAATGAGGTTTTATATAGCGTCTTCTCCATGTTGACACATGCTCAAAACGCTTTAAGCAATGCCTCTAGTGGTAGAACTGTCGAAACAGGAAAGTCTTTAGTGCAGATTTAAATTGATTATAAGTTTGTTGATTCTTGATCTGTTGTTGAAGTTCGTTCCATAATCCAGGACCTGCTGAACTGAAAGACCTATACCCATATGACTTTAAATTATATCTTGGAACAACTAGTGTCTGTTTATTTTGAGAGCGAATTGATCAAATAGGGTTATAGTCATATAAGAGTTCAGATAAGTATTGAGGAGCTGTACTCATGCTACTGGAACTCATGCTGTTTGTGTCTGCAAATACCACCAAAATCCTACACTGATGGCAGATGCTTGTTAAAAATCGTCCGTGCATGATCTCATGAAATTGGTAGTTTGTTTTACTGAGGATGAACGCTGTATGATGGGGCATTGCAAGGATTGTCCTGGCAGCGATGGATTGATCAATTATCTTAACAACTGTGAAGAGTTTGGTGATGTTGACGAGGTCACCTATCTCCAATTGGTAAGCACTGATAGAACCAAATTGGCCACTATAACCAAATCGAAGATTGATTTTATAGAAAACTGTTCTACTCAAGTTTTGAAACTGACAAGGCACAGCTTTACTGCCAAATCCCAAAGTAGCTATTTTAAACAGCTAAAGTCATCCATGAAACCAATCGAGGAGATCATTCTTCAAGGAGATTTTGCAGAAAATTATTCATACATCGTCCAGGATGAGATTCAGTTTTCACTGGGAGAACAAACAGGCAACTTTACACCCATTCGTCGCGTATCGAAGACTCCAAGATGGTACACTACAACATAAAAAACCTTTGTGTATATAGTGATGTGAGGGAGCACTCTTCAATTACTGTATATTCATTTTTAAAAGCTGTCATTCCCCAACTTCAGGCAGACTTTCTAGGTCTCAAAAAAAAAAATTATTTTACAGATGGTTGTGCTGCACAGTATAAAAAGAACAACTTTATAAACCTGTGTTATCATGCGGATGACTTCGGGTTAGAAGCAGAATGGAACTTTTTCGCCACCTCTCGTGGCAAAAGTGCCTGCGACGGCATTGGAGTAACCGTGAAAAGACTTATGACAAAGACCAGTTTGCAACGCCCATACAGCAATCCCATTCTCACCATTGAGGCAGTGATGGCCTTCTGTACTCAAAATTCTCCAATGTCACACCAGAGGAGGTAAAAAGTTGTTAAACAAGTGTTAAAATAAAATAAAAACCAAGTACGAACAATCCAAATCATAAGACAGAATTCGAAGTCCTAAAACCGTTATAGGAAAAATAGTGTATTCAAGCAAAATAGTGTAATCAGCAAATAGACTGCTCCTCGTGTACAAAAATACACGACAAGCAGTGGCAACAGGTGTCCGGAAGAGTAAGCATCTATTTTTATCAACCAATAAAATCCATCGTAACGTCTATCAAACGAAAGTAGAATATATTGTTATTTTAAAGTGAAAGACAGGTAATATTCCGAGTCAAATTTCGGGTCATCGTACAAAATTCTTAGCATCCAGCTATATATATTCTGAAAGGTAATTAAATAAGCTTTCCAACAAGCTTTAGTAAAAGTTAGCACAATTATATTAAAGGGGTGCGCTCTCGTCCTAAACATTGTCAATTTTTCAATATTCTAAATGTAAAGATAAACCTGTACTTTTTTCAAAGTCCAAATTCGTACCATCGTACAAAATCTAACTATATATATTCTGAAAGGTATTGGTAAAAGTTGGCACAATAATATTTAAGGGGTGCGCGCTCATCCTAAACATAGCCAATTTTTTAAATATTCTAAATGTAAAGAACGGTAATGTCCCGTTACATTTAGAATATTGAAAAATTGGCGTTTAGGATGAGAGCGCACCCCTTTAACATGACTGTGCCAACTTGTACTAATAATATTTAGAAAGCTTATTCAATTACTTTTCAGAATATATATAGCCAGATGCTTAGAATTTTGTAGGATGGTCCAAATTTCGACTTCGAATAAAATACCGGCCTATGTTTACATTTAGAATATTGAAAATTTTGTACGATGGTTTAGGACGAGAGCGCACCCCTTTAATATGATTGTGCCAACTTTTACTAATAGGCTACTTTTTGGAAAGTTTATAGCTGGATGCTCAGAATTTTTTTTACGATGACCCGAATTTTGACACGGAATATTAGCGTTCTTTCACTTTAAAATAACAATATGTGCTACTTTTGTTTGATAGACGTTACGATGGATAAATAGATGAGTTTGGGCGACCTTTGAATTTATTCAGAATAGGTTGCCAACGAATAAGTTGCCAGCTGGATTGGTCGAATAGCTCGCTAGCCGAATAGGTCGCCAAATTGAGTTCGGTAGAAAGATCGGTCGTTTCCGTATGTTAATAAGTCACGTAGTATCTAACATTTGCATATTGATAAAGTGCTCTGCGCAAGATGATATGTTGAAAGCGTAAAGGACAAATGAGATGTGGCAGAGCGCAAATGTAAAGAGTAATGAGAGAAATGTTAATATCTAGATATCTAAAAAAAAACACAGCATTTTGCAATAAAACATTTGACACATTACATTTGCTGTTTTACATTTTACTTTGACCTTAGAGGTATTTGACTTTATCATTAACAGTATTAGGCCTTTGTACATTGTACTTTTCACACGTAATCAATGGAAAAGACATTTAAGCACAGCATTTAATATTGGCAGCGATACCCTTCCATGCTATAGTTGGTGCCCATTGGGATGCCAACCACTTGCTGATATATTTCCCCTCCTAATTCTACAAAGTTGTTATCAATTAAAAAATCCAACATCTGAATTATCTTGATGGCCGTGTATTTGTTTTTTGAATCACTGTGATACTTAACGAAATATGTAGAATTATAATTTACAACTAAATATTGATATCGAGCAGTACCCTATTTAGACGAAAAGACACTGTGAATAATGTCTTTCAATCGGGCTTTTAATTTTCTATGGGGAATTTTAGTGTTCAAAGTAGAAAAGTCAAACGTTTGAATAGATGAGACTGAAGCAAGGGATCTAGATTGCAAACCATCAAGTAATTCTTTGGAATATTTTAATATCCACATTTGATTTATACCACTTCGAGAGTATACTTTGTCACAGTATTTTTGAATACCCTCTTTAACAGCTGTAAGTATAGATGTCAATACTTTTGAAAGTGGTTTTGTGGAACAACGGGATAAACCTGCTATAAAACGTTGCTTGTAAGGATTTTTATTTAATTTAGGTATCCAATACAACAAGGGCAAATCTGTATAGGTATTTCCACATGGAGTACCAAATGAAGTGAGTACAGATTTGTGATTGGATATAATTCATCCTTACTAAAAGTAGATCGTTTATATGTAGCACTGTCGATTGGTTTCCCGAAATTAAGTTCTTTGAACAGACAGTCAAAAAAATGTCGTTTACAAATAAACACTATGTTATTGGACGCTTTGTCAGCTGGCACAATGACATAATTGTCATGCAAGGCATTCAGATTTTCAACAATGCTAACATCATTGAAAATAGACTTGGAGGCCTAGTGTCAACTGACAAACGTTGCATGTATATTCTTCGTTTAAGTAAACGACTGATAGACTTAATCCAATCAGAGAGGGTATCCGAGATAACATCTTCCCTCTTAGCCCATGATCTAGCGTAGTCCTCTACGGCATCCATAATAAGTTTGAAATTTTGATCCCATGAAAATGGTTGCGGTTCCCGGTATTTGGGTCCTTGGAACAAAATTTCACGTAGCTTATTATTCTGGACTATGTTCAAATCACCAGTGACCACATGTCCAGCTGGCCGGTAAAGGGAGGACGACGTAGAACAAGAACATGGTAGAGGTTTGAAATGACCAGAATCATCAAAGACACACTGCAAGTTCACCGATTCATCCTAATTTCAAAATCGCAGTTAAATGCATTTAAGTTGAGTGATCAGGCTGCCGCACCAAAATTGGTAACTGTATCAAATGCTGAGGTGGAAGAGGACGTGGCAGACGAGCTGAAAGCCATTTCACCCGATATCGAAACCCAAAACTATGTTTGCTGTGTTTCTGACAATGATGTGTGGATATGCCTAGTGGAGGAGACTTCCACATCAAGTGTATGCATCCTCATGGACCAGCAAAGCTCTTTCATTGGCCTAATGATGACAAGTGTTGGATCAGTGTTCAAGATATCTTGTGTATGGTTAAAACACCCTCACTGGCTAATTCAGGGAGGATGTATAGTATCAGTATCGAGGACATGCACAGAATAGCTTGATTCTTGAGAAACTGGGCGGTTGATGTCTAAGTCTTTACAAGCCAAAATAAATTTGTGATATAATTCTAACAGTCTAAATATAAAATAAAAACCAAGTACGAACAATCCAAATCATAATTCAGAATTCGAAGTCCTAAAAACGTTATAGGCAAAATAGTGTATTCAAGCAAAATAGTGTAATCAGCAAATGGACTGCTCCTCGTGTACAAAAATACACGACAAGCAGTGGTAACAGGTGTCCGGAAGAGTAAGCTTACCCTGCCTGGCGCCACACCCGCCATAGCTGCATCCAATCTATTAGGCGAAATGTCAGTCAAATAGCGTGATTGGCCAATGAACTATAGTATGCAAAATGCACGTGATGAACTGTCTTAACGATGTAGTAGACATTATCAGGGTGATAGTAACAGTATACGTGTCAATTGAAAATATCTAGAATAATAGCCGAGAGAGACACGTTATATTTACCAATCAAATCAATATGACGGCCATAAAACTTTTTAAAGGCCTTAATCAGTTTAGTGCGCAAGTATCCTTGTAGTTGAAGCTTAGATGACAAATGCCTCGATCTACTTAAAAAATCAGAATAAAAGGAACAAGCTCTCGTGTAACGAATTAGCTGAGACACAAACACTCCATAAGCTGGTGATATTGGAATGTTACTACTAATGAATGGAAAGTTAACAATCGGAAAGTCAAAGTCATCCCGTTTATCGTACAATTTAACACTCAGTTTATGGCAATTGTCATATTCGAGACGCAGATCCAAGTAGGAAGCGTAATTGTCACTGTCAGTGGTATTTTTAATTTCGAGCTCATCAGGATATATGAAGTCTACATAATCACTAAATTTAGGATTATTAAGGGCTAAAACATCATCAATATATCGATAAGTGAAATTAAAAAGTCTGACTGATCGTTTATTAGTTTTTACGAGCATCTGTATGTACTCGGCTTCGTACGAATAGAGAAACAGATCAGCAAGCAAAGGTGCACAGTTGGTACCCATTGGGATGCCAACCACTTGCTGATATATTTCCCCTCCAAATTCAACAAAGATGTTATCAATTAAAAAATCCAACATCTGAATTATCTTGATGGCTGTGTATTTGTTTTTTGAATCACTGTGATACTTAACGAAATATGTAGAATTATAATTTACAACTAAATATTGATATCGAGCAGTACCCGATTTAGACGAAAAGACACTGTGAATAATGTCTTTCAATCGGGCTTTTAATTTACTATGGGGAATTTTAGTGTACAAAGTAGAAAAGTCAAACGTTTGAATAGATGAGACTGAAGCAAGGGATCTAGATTGCAAACCATCAAGTAATTCTTTGGAATTTTTTAATATCCACATTTGATTTATACCACTTCGAGAGTATACTTTGTCACAGTATTTTTGAATACCCTCTTTAACAGCTGTAAGTATAGATGTCAATACCTTTGAAAGTGGTTTTGTGGAACAACGGGATGAACCTGCTATAAAACGTTGCTTGTAAGGATTTTTATGTAATTTAGGTATCCAATACAACAAGGGCAAATCTGTATAGGTATTTCCACATGGAGTACCAAATGAAGTGAGTACAGATTTGTGATTGGATATAATTTCATCCTTACTGAAAGTAGATAGTTTATATGTAGCACTGTCAATTGGTTTCCCGAAATTAAGTTCTTTGAACAGACAGTCAAAATAATGTCGTTTACAAATAAACACTATGTTATTGGACGCTTTGTCAGCTGGCACAATGACATAATTGTCATGCAAGGCATTCAGATTTTCAACAATGTTAACATCATTGAAAATAGACTTAGGCCTAGTGTCAACTGACAAACGTTGCATGTATATTCTTCGTTTAAGTAAACGACTGATAGACTTAGTCCAATCAGAGAGAGTATCCGAGATAACATCTTCCCTCTTAGCCCATGATCTAGCGTAGTCCTCTACGGCATCCATAATAAGTTTGAAATTTTGATCCCATGAAAATGGTTGCGGTTCCCGGTATTTGGGTCCTTTGGACAAAATTTCACGTAGCTTATTATTCTGGACTATGTTCAAATCACCAGTGACCACATGTCCAGCTGGCGGGTAAAGGAAGGACGACGTAGAACAAGAACATGGTAGAGGGTTGTTGTATAAGTCTTGAGCATTGATGTCAGATAATGCGTTTCTGTAATTAAATATTTTGGATGCAATGGGTTTAGTATAAGTATAAGAAATCCTAGGAACAGTAACAGTTTTGAAGTAAGGAGGGATGTGTGCTGTGACTTGCTTATGGTGCAATATTTGGCTTAATCCGATAGCATCAATGCCTTTATTAGCAAATTTCAATTTTAGAAATGAACTATTTGTGGTGTGTGACGCATCAGACTCAGTTGCAATGTCCAGACGACGGTGGGCAATGTCAAGAACAATTGATACAACCCTGTATTCAGTGGATGCAGGGTCAGTACAATTTGAATCCAAACATTCAGCTTTTAGTAATTTCAAAATAGTAAGTGGAATGGCATATAATTTAGTACGGATATGATGTGGCCCTAGTGGTTCCTGGATAACTTCTAAAAGGGCATCCAATGATATAGTGCTGAGCTTAGGTGATGTGTAGCGACGATGTCCGTGACTGCGTTTTCGACGACGAAACTTGGGGAATAACGTCATGACATTAACATCGCTACACGCAGGGCTAGATAAATTCCCAATACTAGCTACATTGTCATTGCATCCATAAGGGGTGGCAGTACCTAATGTCCGTATCCAATATTCCTCTCGGTCTCTGCGAAAGGGAGTACTCAAAGTAGGGCTGTTAGTATGGTGGTAAATTTTCTCTAATATCGACACTCTCATTGATAGTATAGAGTGGTCCGGTTGGTTAAAATGTCTATAGAGAATCTGGTTACTACCCTTATTAATGTTGTGACGATGACCATTGACACGTAAGTGTAAAGGGCCTTTAGTTTCGCCAACATAAATCAGTCCGCAGAGTGTACAATCTATACCGTAGATAACATTGGAGGTTTTGCAATTGAGTTTCTCAAACCCACGTGTAAAATAAGTTTTATTAGTTAAAGAACTAGTAAAACTGGTATTGTTATTCAAAATAGGACAGGTTTTACAATTATTAGACATACATTTAGAAATAAAACAGTTAGAATGATTTGGTGAAAAATGCAAAATATCATATAGTTTGACAGAACACTGTTGAGTTGAGATTGATGAATCATTCGAGGACTTTAAAACATTACAGGCACCTGAACGAAAAATATCTCCCATACCATTACTAGTATCTTGGGATATATCACCGATATCCCCCGTGCCCTTGGGGGTATCGTGGCAGTTTTTTACCCTGAAACTGCCTCCCAGCCGTATATTTTGGTTATTTGTACTCAACATGGAACTATAAAGCTACTGGGTTTCAGGTTACCTCGGGGACACAAAATATCCACCGGCAGAGCAACCCACCCAGTGGTAGAAATAAAATAAAAACCAAGTACGAACAATCCAAATCATAATTCAGAATTCGAAGTCCTAAAAACGTTATAGGCAAAATAGTGTATTCAAGCAAAATAGTGTAATCAGCAAATGGACTGCTCCTCGTGTACAAAAATACACGACAAGCAGTGGTAACAGGTGTCCGGAAGAGTAAGCTTACCCTGCCTGGCGCCACACCCGCCATAGCTGCATCCAATCTATTAGGCGAAATGTCAGTCAAATAGCGTGATTGGCCAATGAACTATAGTATGCAAAATGCACGTGATGAACTGTCTTAACGATGTAGTAGACATTATCAGGGTGATAGTAACAGTATACGTGTCAATTGAAAATATCTAGAATAATAGCCGAGAGAGACACGTTATATTTACCAATCAAATCAATATGACGGCCATAAAACTTTTTAAAGGCCTTAATCAGTTTAGTGCGCAAGTATCCTTGTAGTTGAAGCTTAGATGACAAATGCCTCGATCTACTTAAAAAATCAGAATAAAAGGAACAAGCTCTCGTGTAACGAATTAGCTGAGACACAAACACTCCATAAGCTGGTGATATTGGAATGTTACTACTAATGAATGGAAAGTTAACAATCGGAAAGTCAAAGTCATCCCGTTTATCGTACAATTTAACACTCAGTTTATGGCAATTGTCATATTCGAGACGCAGATCCAAGTAGGAAGCGTAATTGTCACTGTCAGTGGTATTTTTAATTTCGAGCTCATCAGGATATATGAAGTCTACATAATCACTAAATTTAGGATTATTAAGGGCTAAAACATCATCAATATATCGATAAGTGAAATTAAAAAGTCTGACTGATCGTTTATTAGTTTTTACGAGCATCTGTATGTACTCGGCTTCGTACGAATAGAGAAACAGATCAGCAAGCAAAGGTGCACAGTTGGTACCCATTGGGATGCCAACCACTTGCTGATATATTTCCCCTCCAAATTCAACAAAGATGTTATCAATTAAAAAATCCAACATCTGAATTATCTTGATGGCTGTGTATTTGTTTTTTGAATCACTGTGATACTTAACGAAATATGTAGAATTATAATTTACAACTAAATATTGATATCGAGCAGTACCCGATTTAGACGAAAAGACACTGTGAATAATGTCTTTCAATCGGGCTTTTAATTTACTATGGGGAATTTTAGTGTACAAAGTAGAAAAGTCAAACGTTTGAATAGATGAGACTGAAGCAAGGGATCTAGATTGCAAACCATCAAGTAATTCTTTGGAATTTTTTAATATCCACATTTGATTTATACCACTTCGAGAGTATACTTTGTCACAGTATTTTTGAATACCCTCTTTAACAGCTGTAAGTATAGATGTCAATACCTTTGAAAGTGGTTTTGTGGAACAACGGGATGAACCTGCTATAAAACGTTGCTTGTAAGGATTTTTATGTAATTTAGGTATCCAATACAACAAGGGCAAATCTGTATAGGTATTTCCACATGGAGTACCAAATGAAGTGAGTACAGATTTGTGATTGGATATAATTTCATCCTTACTGAAAGTAGATAGTTTATATGTAGCACTGTCAATTGGTTTCCCGAAATTAAGTTCTTTGAACAGACAGTCAAAATAATGTCGTTTACAAATAAACACTATGTTATTGGACGCTTTGTCAGCTGGCACAATGACATAATTGTCATGCAAGGCATTCAGATTTTCAACAATGTTAACATCATTGAAAATAGACTTAGGCCTAGTGTCAACTGACAAACGTTGCATGTATATTCTTCGTTTAAGTAAACGACTGATAGACTTAGTCCAATCAGAGAGAGTATCCGAGATAACATCTTCCCTCTTAGCCCATGATCTAGCGTAGTCCTCTACGGCATCCATAATAAGTTTGAAATTTTGATCCCATGAAAATGGTTGCGGTTCCCGGTATTTGGGTCCTTTGGACAAAATTTCACGTAGCTTATTATTCTGGACTATGTTCAAATCACCAGTGACCACATGTCCAGCTGGCGGGTAAAGGAAGGACGACGTAGAACAAGAACATGGTAGAGGGTTGTTGTATAAGTCTTGAGCATTGATGTCAGATAATGCGTTTCTGTAATTAAATATTTTGGATGCAATGGGTTTAGTATAAGTATAAGAAATCCTAGGAACAGTAACAGTTTTGAAGTAAGGAGGGATGTGTGCTGTGACTTGCTTATGGTGCAATATTTGGCTTAATCCGATAGCATCAATGCCTTTATTAGCAAATTTCAATTTTAGAAATGAACTATTTGTGGTGTGTGACGCATCAGACTCAGTTGCAATGTCCAGACGACGGTGGGCAATGTCAAGAACAATTGATACAACCCTGTATTCAGTGGATGCAGGGTCAGTACAATTTGAATCCAAACATTCAGCTTTTAGTAATTTCAAAATAGTAAGTGGAATGGCATATAATTTAGTACGGATATGATGTGGCCCTAGTGGTTCCTGGATAACTTCTAAAAGGGCATCCAATGATATAGTGCTGAGCTTAGGTGATGTGTAGCGACGATGTCCGTGACTGCGTTTTCGACGACGAAACTTGGGGAATAACGTCATGACATTAACATCGCTACACGCAGGGCTAGATAAATTCCCAATACTAGCTACATTGTCATTGCATCCATAAGGGGTGGCAGTACCTAATGTCCGTATCCAATATTCCTCTCGGTCTCTGCGAAAGGGAGTACTCAAAGTAGGGCTGTTAGTATGGTGGTAAATTTTCTCTAATATCGACACTCTCATTGATAGTATAGAGTGGTCCGGTTGGTTAAAATGTCTATAGAGAATCTGGTTACTACCCTTATTAATGTTGTGACGATGACCATTGACACGTAAGTGTAAAGGGCCTTTAGTTTCGCCAACATAAATCAGTCCGCAGAGTGTACAATCTATACCGTAGATAACATTGGAGGTTTTGCAATTGAGTTTCTCAAACCCACGTGTAAAATAAGTTTTATTAGTTAAAGAACTAGTAAAACTGGTATTGTTATTCAAAATAGGACAGGTTTTACAATTATTAGACATACATTTAGAAATAAAACAGTTAGAATGATTTGGTGAAAAATGCAAAATATCATATAGTTTGACAGAACACTGTTGAGTTGAGATTGATGAATCATTCGAGGACTTTAAAACATTACAGGCACCTGAACGAAAAATATCTCCCATACCATTACTAGTATCTTGGGATATATCACCGATATCCCCCGTGCCCTTGGGGGTATCGTGGCAGTTTTTTACCCTGAAACTGCCTCCCAGCCGTATATTTTGGTTATTTGTACTCAACATGGAACTATAAAGCTACTGGGTTTCAGGTTACCTCGGGGACACAAAATATCCACCGGCAGAGCAACCCACCCAGTGGTAGAAATAAAATAAAAACCAAGTACGAACAATCCAAATCATAATTCAGAATTCGAAGTCCTAAAAACGTTATAGGCAAAATAGTGTATTCAAGCAAAATAGTGTAATCAGCAAATGGACTGCTCCTCGTGTACAAAAATACACGACAAGCAGTGGTAACAGGTGTCCGGAAGAGTAAGCTTACCCTGCCTGGCGCCACACCCGCCATAGCTGCATCCAATCTATTAGGCGAAATGTCAGTCAAATAGCGTGATTGGCCAATGAACTATAGTATGCAAAATGCACGTGATGAACTGTCTTAACGATGTAGTAGACATTATCAGGGTGATAGTAACAGTATACGTGTCAATTGAAAATATCTAGAATAATAGCCGAGAGAGACACGTTATATTTACCAATCAAATCAATATGACGGCCATAAAACTTTTTAAAGGCCTTAATCAGTTTAGTGCGCAAGTATCCTTGTAGTTGAAGCTTAGATGACAAATGCCTCGATCTACTTAAAAAATCAGAATAAAAGGAACAAGCTCTCGTGTAACGAATTAGCTGAGACACAAACACTCCATAAGCTGGTGATATTGGAATGTTACTACTAATGAATGGAAAGTTAACAATCGGAAAGTCAAAGTCATCCCGTTTATCGTACAATTTAACACTCAGTTTATGGCAATTGTCATATTCGAGACGCAGATCCAAGTAGGAAGCGTAATTGTCACTGTCAGTGGTATTTTTAATTTCGAGCTCATCAGGATATATGAAGTCTACATAATCACTAAATTTAGGATTATTAAGGGCTAAAACATCATCAATATATCGATAAGTGAAATTAAAAAGTCTGACTGATCGTTTATTAGTTTTTACGAGCATCTGTATGTACTCGGCTTCGTACGAATAGAGAAACAGATCAGCAAGCAAAGGTGCACAGTTGGTACCCATTGGGATGCCAACCACTTGCTGATATATTTCCCCTCCAAATTCAACAAAGATGTTATCAATTAAAAAATCCAACATCTGAATTATCTTGATGGCTGTGTATTTGTTTTTTGAATCACTGTGATACTTAACGAAATATGTAGAATTATAATTTACAACTAAATATTGATATCGAGCAGTACCCGATTTAGACGAAAAGACACTGTGAATAATGTCTTTCAATCGGGCTTTTAATTTACTATGGGGAATTTTAGTGTACAAAGTAGAAAAGTCAAACGTTTGAATAGATGAGACTGAAGCAAGGGATCTAGATTGCAAACCATCAAGTAATTCTTTGGAATTTTTTAATATCCACATTTGATTTATACCACTTCGAGAGTATACTTTGTCACAGTATTTTTGAATACCCTCTTTAACAGCTGTAAGTATAGATGTCAATACCTTTGAAAGTGGTTTTGTGGAACAACGGGATGAACCTGCTATAAAACGTTGCTTGTAAGGATTTTTATGTAATTTAGGTATCCAATACAACAAGGGCAAATCTGTATAGGTATTTCCACATGGAGTACCAAATGAAGTGAGTACAGATTTGTGATTGGATATAATTTCATCCTTACTGAAAGTAGATAGTTTATATGTAGCACTGTCAATTGGTTTCCCGAAATTAAGTTCTTTGAACAGACAGTCAAAATAATGTCGTTTACAAATAAACACTATGTTATTGGACGCTTTGTCAGCTGGCACAATGACATAATTGTCATGCAAGGCATTCAGATTTTCAACAATGTTAACATCATTGAAAATAGACTTAGGCCTAGTGTCAACTGACAAACGTTGCATGTATATTCTTCGTTTAAGTAAACGACTGATAGACTTAGTCCAATCAGAGAGAGTATCCGAGATAACATCTTCCCTCTTAGCCCATGATCTAGCGTAGTCCTCTACGGCATCCATAATAAGTTTGAAATTTTGATCCCATGAAAATGGTTGCGGTTCCCGGTATTTGGGTCCTTTGGACAAAATTTCACGTAGCTTATTATTCTGGACTATGTTCAAATCACCAGTGACCACATGTCCAGCTGGCGGGTAAAGGAAGGACGACGTAGAACAAGAACATGGTAGAGGGTTGTTGTATAAGTCTTGAGCATTGATGTCAGATAATGCGTTTCTGTAATTAAATATTTTGGATGCAATGGGTTTAGTATAAGTATAAGAAATCCTAGGAACAGTAACAGTTTTGAAGTAAGGAGGGATGTGTGCTGTGACTTGCTTATGGTGCAATATTTGGCTTAATCCGATAGCATCAATGCCTTTATTAGCAAATTTCAATTTTAGAAATGAACTATTTGTGGTGTGTGACGCATCAGACTCAGTTGCAATGTCCAGACGACGGTGGGCAATGTCAAGAACAATTGATACAACCCTGTATTCAGTGGATGCAGGGTCAGTACAATTTGAATCCAAACATTCAGCTTTTAGTAATTTCAAAATAGTAAGTGGAATGGCATATAATTTAGTACGGATATGATGTGGCCCTAGTGGTTCCTGGATAACTTCTAAAAGGGCATCCAATGATATAGTGCTGAGCTTAGGTGATGTGTAGCGACGATGTCCGTGACTGCGTTTTCGACGACGAAACTTGGGGAATAACGTCATGACATTAACATCGCTACACGCAGGGCTAGATAAATTCCCAATACTAGCTACATTGTCATTGCATCCATAAGGGGTGGCAGTACCTAATGTCCGTATCCAATATTCCTCTCGGTCTCTGCGAAAGGGAGTACTCAAAGTAGGGCTGTTAGTATGGTGGTAAATTTTCTCTAATATCGACACTCTCATTGATAGTATAGAGTGGTCCGGTTGGTTAAAATGTCTATAGAGAATCTGGTTACTACCCTTATTAATGTTGTGACGATGACCATTGACACGTAAGTGTAAAGGGCCTTTAGTTTCGCCAACATAAATCAGTCCGCAGAGTGTACAATCTATACCGTAGATAACATTGGAGGTTTTGCAATTGAGTTTCTCAAACCCACGTGTAAAATAAGTTTTATTAGTTAAAGAACTAGTAAAACTGGTATTGTTATTCAAAATAGGACAGGTTTTACAATTATTAGACATACATTTAGAAATAAAACAGTTAGAATGATTTGGTGAAAAATGCAAAATATCATATAGTTTGACAGAACACTGTTGAGTTGAGATTGATGAATCATTCGAGGACTTTAAAACATTACAGGCACCTGAACGAAAAATATCTCCCATACCATTACTAGTATCTTGGGATATATCACCGATATCCCCCGTGCCCTTGGGGGTATCGTGGCAGTTTTTTACCCTGAAACTGCCTCCCAGCCGTATATTTTGGTTATTTGTACTCAACATGGAACTATAAAGCTACTGGGTTTCAGGTTACCTCGGGGACACAAAATATCCACCGGCAGAGCAACCCACCCAGTGGTAGAAATAAAATAAAAACCAAGTACGAACAATCCAAATCATAATTCAGAATTCGAAGTCCTAAAAACGTTATAGGCAAAATAGTGTATTCAAGCAAAATAGTGTAATCAGCAAATGGACTGCTCCTCGTGTACAAAAATACACGACAAGCAGTGGTAACAGGTGTCCGGAAGAGTAAGCTTACCCTGCCTGGCGCCACACCCGCCATAGCTGCATCCAATCTATTAGGCGAAATGTCAGTCAAATAGCGTGATTGGCCAATGAACTATAGTATGCAAAATGCACGTGATGAACTGTCTTAACGATGTAGTAGACATTATCAGGGTGATAGTAACAGTATACGTGTCAATTGAAAATATCTAGAATAATAGCCGAGAGAGACACGTTATATTTACCAATCAAATCAATATGACGGCCATAAAACTTTTTAAAGGCCTTAATCAGTTTAGTGCGCAAGTATCCTTGTAGTTGAAGCTTAGATGACAAATGCCTCGATCTACTTAAAAAATCAGAATAAAAGGAACAAGCTCTCGTGTAACGAATTAGCTGAGACACAAACACTCCATAAGCTGGTGATATTGGAATGTTACTACTAATGAATGGAAAGTTAACAATCGGAAAGTCAAAGTCATCCCGTTTATCGTACAATTTAACACTCAGTTTATGGCAATTGTCATATTCGAGACGCAGATCCAAGTAGGAAGCGTAATTGTCACTGTCAGTGGTATTTTTAATTTCGAGCTCATCAGGATATATGAAGTCTACATAATCACTAAATTTAGGATTATTAAGGGCTAAAACATCATCAATATATCGATAAGTGAAATTAAAAAGTCTGACTGATCGTTTATTAGTTTTTACGAGCATCTGTATGTACTCGGCTTCGTACGAATAGAGAAACAGATCAGCAAGCAAAGGTGCACAGTTGGTACCCATTGGGATGCCAACCACTTGCTGATATATTTCCCCTCCAAATTCAACAAAGATGTTATCAATTAAAAAATCCAACATCTGAATTATCTTGATGGCTGTGTATTTGTTTTTTGAATCACTGTGATACTTAACGAAATATGTAGAATTATAATTTACAACTAAATATTGATATCGAGCAGTACCCGATTTAGACATCCTTTACTTGGAATAGTCTTGATGCATACGTTATTTACTCTAACACACCTAATTTTAGTAGCCTATTAAAAAAACAGAATTTGAGTTTTAAAATGTTATATTTCAGAAATAAGGTTTGTAAGATTCAATAAATTAATTTGTTTATGATCACGATATAGTTTGTTTTAACTACATGGATAGAGAGGATGAGGGTTGGCTTTTATAATCATTAAAAATATTCCTTACTGATATAAATTAACCATGATATAAATGACCCATGATATAAAATTAACTATCAAGAGCTCTGACTATTTAATTAATTAGTATGCTCCCATAGTTTTGACAATTCTTTTTGTTGCAATTAAGTGACTTAGTTATTTTGATTTCTTTTGCTCTCAGTAGCTTCCATATAATGATTAAGGATGCATGAAACATGCATTTACATTCATTATTTCCTTGGGTGTGCATATTGTAACCACGTTATTTCTGGTCTTATTAAATTAAGACTGAGTCCAAGTAACTTCTATGTGATTTATTAAACATAGATAATTCAACAAATATTTACAAGAAAGAGAGACGTCTGATCCGTTCTAAACCATAGCTCACTCTATGTTTGAAATACAATTCTACAAAATATATATTAGACAATAATGACACATCGACAATTACACTATAAAATATTGCTTCTCAGTTGAAGTCTAAAACAATGAATTAGTTGAAGTCTAAAACAATAAAACAATGACCATTTCTTAATCTCCCCACTATATCTGACGTAATAGCCAGTTAATAAGGGTCTATAGCCCAGGGCCTAATTGACATTTTATTGTAAAGAGTTTTACTCTATATATTTTTATAAGGACAGTATGACACTCATGAACGTGTCTGTTTAATTCGACACGTATCTCACAGGATAAATAATTAGGTAAATAAAATATATATATAGAATACTATGTTTACCAAATTGGGAATATAATATTGGATTTTAATATGTAAAATCATATGACTTAATTATGTCGGTCATAATAATTATGAATGTAATTTGCTTCCTTATAAAGAATACTACACCTCTAAAAATTTTATGTGTTGTTGCAAACATCTTATGCTATAATTCTGACCAACGGTCATGTCAAGGTCGCGTATTCCACAAGGTCAAACAAAAGGTCATGACACCTTGATATGGTCCTACATCAAAAGTAATGATATATTTGGATTCCTTGTTGAATTCCCTTCTCAGCAACACTAAATTTAGGGGTCTTAAGTGTTGCGGCCACGCCCATTTTTGCGGAAAATGTCAAATTTTGAGGCACCGTATTTCAAAAAGTACAATTCTGATCCAGCTGAAATTTGAAATATTGTCTTTCGGGTGCTAAATGAACATTTCATCAAAAGGTTATTCTTAGACTAGGTGGTTTCCATACTAAATTGAGCTTTTTAGGGAGTATAGGTCGACTTATGTCCGGGACTGGTCTAAAGGAACTCTTGGAGTTAATTTATGCGCCTAACGCAGTTACTCACATGATGACCGGAAAAGCTGTTTCGCGTGCTGTTCGAGGATGCATGCTTGTTGACATCGCCTTACACTGGTTGATTACAGAAGAAATATTCTGCACAAATCAAACGGAAGATGAAATAGAACGCTCTGAATTTTCGCAAACCAACACTGTTTTGACTGAGGCACACCAATTGTTTGACCAATTAATGAATAAACAGGAAACAGTAGAACGTGTATAAAATCATGAGGTTCTGAAAGTAATTGAGGAGGAATTTATGTTACATAGAAAACGTTGTCATGAATCAAGGTCTGCTAACTTATGGTTCTCTTTTTGTGAAATGATTTAAAGATTTCTTATAGCCGAAAGAACAGGTGATTGGGAGCTGCATTTGGTGTCTATTCGAGAAATGCTACCATACTTGGCGGCTGCGGGTCATAATCTTTACACCAAATCGGCTCACGTTTATTTGTCACACATGCTAGACATTGAAACAAAGTATCCAGAGGTATATGCTCATTTTATGCGAGGACGTCCTGTTGTACGTAGGAGTGATAGACTTTGGGCAGGTTTATCAACTGACTTGGCAATAGAGCAAGTACTCATGAGAAGTGTAAAATCTACAGGAGGGTTAACAAGAGGACGCGGAATGGGTGTCGCTCAAAGAACACAATGGTTGTTAGCAATGCCAACATGTGCCGAATATAATTATGTCATGCAATATTTAACCGGCGCGGGATATAAATCAAGTGACCAGCATGTGGAGTCAACAGGTACATTCACAGAGACATTCTAATACTTCATTCATTTTTGAAAGATAGAAATCCTTTCACAGAAGACAAATCACTGAGGAATATTGAGACTGGTATGGTTGCTAATGATGATGCTAACACTGATAAAGCGAAGGAAATTGGAGATAAAATTATAGTTTCTATGAGCGAACAGTCTGTGATTAATTTTGCATTCAAAAAGAAAAACTTTGCAATTACTTTAGATGCCAAAGGACCATCTAACACCATCATTACGCAAACATCACATGTGTATCCCCAGTTAATGTTCCAAAGACTTACAACTGCCGGACAGGCTAATTTAAATGATATGACAAAATTATTTAAGTATGAGCTGTCAAGTTTTCCTTCGTCTATGTTTGAATCAAACGGGCTTCTTAGACAAGCAACCAAGTCTACATTAGCAGATGCAATATGGAACTCTGGAAAATGTCGCGCAACTGAGCTTCCTACATCAGATATTACTTATGTTATCGATGGTGGATCCCTTCTTCACAGAGTACCCTGGACAAGGGGTCAGACATTTTCCGAGCTGTGTTCAAAATATGTCGATCTTGTAAAAAAGAAATCCCTTACTCCTACAGTTGTCCTGGATGGGTATAACAATCATTCCATCAAAGATATCACTCATATTAGGCGTAGTAAGGGTATTGTATCCAATAGTGACAATTACAAAACATATGCCGCTTAGGGTGAAAAAAGAAACTTTTCTGGCAAATGATGCAAACAAACAGCGCTTTGTTTTACTTCTTAAAGATCCATTCATTGAAAATGGAATTGAAGCCGTACAAGCGACAGATGGTGCAGATTTATTGATAGTACACACAGCTGTTGATAAGTCAGATACTAAAGAAGTAGTTGTATTTGGAGAAGACACTGATTCACTTGTTCTGCTTATTCATCATGCAAAACAAAATCTTAAAAGAATATATTTCACATTAGATAAACAAGCTATTACGAAAGCAAACAAAGTATGGGATATATCCAAAACAAAATCATTAATTGGTGGAGATCTATGCTATCAGCTCCCATTTAGTCATGACAGAGGTACTGCAGTTTTACTCTAAATTTCAAAGAAAAGAAAACATAAATATTTTAGACACTTTAAATGTCGGTGACACACCAGTTAAATCTTGCACGTCTGTCCGTAATTTAGGTTTTAATCTTGACAATGTTTTATCTTTACATGACCATATTTCAAAAGTTTGTAAATCAGTATCTTATTCATTATTTCGTATTGGGCGTATAAGGAAGTTTTTTAGATCGTAAATGCACCGAAACACTAGTTCACGCTTTAATCACCCCCCCGTCTTGACTTCTGTAACAGCCTTCTCTATAACCTTAAACCTAAGCACAGCACTCTTGATCGCTTACAACTACTGCAAAACTCTGCCGCACGTTTAGTCACCCGCACAGGATTACACGAACACATCACCCCTATTTTGCATGAACTCCATTGGCTTCCTGTCTGTCAACGTATAAAATTTAAAATTATGATATTAACTTATAAATGTCTTCATAACCAAGCACCACTCTATCTTTCAGAATTAATCACCACTTGGTTTCCACAGAGGTCCACTCGTCAGGCTACGATAGAAGGAGGAGGGCTTAGGCTAAATGTACCGGAGTACGACGGGTGTGACTTCTATGGATCCCGATCTTTCTCTATCGCTGCACCCACTCTATGGAACGATTTACCGCCTAGCATCCGCAAAATAGACACTTTAGCATCCTTTAAAAGTTCCCTAAAAACTTTCCTTTTTAAAGAATACTATTCTTCAAATTTTTAACCGTGAAGTATTTTTATAGCTTATTTAGTTTTATATTATTATAGCTTTTAGTTTTGTATTTTTAAAGCTTTATAGTTTTAAGTTTTGTTTTGATATTATGTGTTACTTCTGTAAAGTCCGTTGATATGTATATGTAACTGACTGTAAACAATAAATTATTATTATTATTATTATGCTATATCGGGTTGTGATACAACCAGTAGGTTATTTAGAATAGGCAAACAATTTGCATTAAAGAAAAATAAAGTCTGATTCATATCTTCAGGAACAAGCAAACGTGTTCATGACTGAAAACGTGTCAAAACAGGCTATAATTAAAGCTGGAGAAAAAGCACTTATCAGTTTGTATGGTGGAATCCCATTCGAAGGACTTGATATATGTCGCTGGAAGAAATTTATGTCAAAAACAAAGTCCGCCAGTCGTGTTGTAAGTGTCCAAGTCCAGTCACTGCCACCCACTTCAAATGCAGCACAATTTAATTCCTTGCGTGTGTATCTGAACAAGAGTGTTATTGATATGAATCCAACGGCATGGGGTTGGACAACAGTCAATGGAAACTTGCACCCTATTGAAATGACACAGCAGCCTGCCCCTGATTTTCTGCTGAAGATAATCCACTGCAACTGTAAATCTGATTGCGAAAACAGGAGATTTGGTTGTCGAAAAAATGGCCTTTTGTGTTCTTTTGGGTGTGGAGGATGCAGAGGCATCAACTGTTCTAATTCAACAGCCATCACAGACGAATATCTTGAAGATGAAAATGAACTAAATATGTGAACTGTTTTATCGAAAAAAAGAAAGCATAAGACAATTTTTTGATAATTTATTGACTTATAAGGGGGGAGGGGTATAATATAAAACATCCACCAAATGAGTGCCTTCCCCCAAAACAATTCATAGATTTTCCTCTTTTCTACAAAAAATATCTTTACCACAAATTATATATTTATTTATATTTTACTAATTTTAATATATTGTGGATGTTAATAAATCCATTCCCCAATAAATATTTGCCTTTCTCTCACAATTCATAGATTTTAAAGATAAAACAGCAATTTTACCGGGGTTTTTTGACAATTTTCTCTTAAAAACATCCCCAAAAGACCTTTTTTTAAAACATTTTTTTCATTTTTATGTTTCGAATTGTGTTAATACAATTCCATGATCCAATAAAAAATTCATTTTCTCTTAAAATTTTGTGTTTTTTTCATTTTGTCCTCTTTTTGTATTAAAAACACCCCAAAAATACCTTTTCCACATGTATATTTTTAATATGTTGCTAATACGAGTCCATGCTCCAATTTGCACTAAGAAAAGCTTGAGTTGCAATTAGTTGCAAGTTAGGCAATTTTAATGCTAGATTGACTAGGCTATAAAATAAAATAAAACCAAGTACGAACAATCCAAACCATTCGACAAAATTCGAAGTCCTAAAAACGGTATAGGCAAAAATGTGTAAAAACGCAATACGACAATAAAGAGCAGTCTTATGCCAAGACATCCACAAACCAAATTTTATACCCAAATTTAGAAAAGAACTTGGAGAAATCAACACTAGAGGACAAGGCCATACCCTAAGCTCCCAAAAACAGTCATGAAACCACAATCAAGAAAGAAGGGATCAGCAAAATTTTGACCAGCACCCTAGAACGCAGAAATTGGCTGAAGCTTTGAGATTGTCCACAGAAAAAAAATGTAAATCAAAGATGTTAATCAAACCAGAAAAAAAGTATGTGAAATAAGTGATGAGAGTTTTGAAATTGATGAGGATTCAGATGATAATGATGAAAACTCTGGACAAAGGTTTTGATTTTCACAAGGGTCCGAAAGTAGGCCATTTTGTCTTGATTAAACTTATACCTATTAACAGTCTAAGGTCTGTCCATTATGTTGGCGAAATCGTGGATAAAGAAGAAGAATCAAATTCTCTGATTATTTCTTTTTACCGGCAATCTACTAAAGCTGTAGGGAAATTTGTTAAACCACTTGTGGATGATGTTTTACCTGTATACAGAAATTATATATTGATGTGTCTTTCTAAACCACTTGATTCGGGCACAACTAAACGTGCATCTTTTTTATACGCCCACATTTTCATGTGGACGTATTATGTCGTCGCCCCTGTCCGTCCGTCCGGACGTCCGTCCACAATTGTTTGTGGACCCTCTACAGGTCACAATTCTTGTCCGATTTTGACGAAACTTGAAATATAGGTTTATCCCCAAAAGATCTCGGCTGCTTTCGATATTGGCATGTATCGGATCAAAACTTCATGGATTATGGCCCCTGATTGTACGAAAAATCACGTTTTTAGCTTGTGGACCCTATAGAGGTCACAATTTTTAACCGATTTTGATGAAACTTTACATGCATGTTTATAACCCAAAGATCTTGGTTCCTTTTGATATTTGCACCTATCAGAACGTAAATTCCTGAATTATGGCCCTTGATTGTCCGAAAATTCACCTATTTTAGCTCGTGGTACCTCTGGAGGTTACAATTATTATCCGATTTGAAAAACAGTTCGATTATATCATCGTTACACCCTAAGGAAGGTTGAATTCAAATTTCGGAAAAATCGGACCAAAATTACCATACAAAATGGCCGCCGTTCGTACGCAAATACTGTTAAAAAATGGTATATCAAGGTTGTGGACCCTGTAGAGATCACAATTTTAATTCGATTTTGATGAAACTTGAAATGCATGGTTATAACCCAAAGATCTTGGTTCCTTTCGATATTTGCGCATATCGGATTGTAACTTCCTGAATTATGGCCCCTGATTATATGCAAAATTGTCTTGGTTTAGCCTGTGGTCCCTCTGGAGGTTACAATAATTATCCGATTTAAAAATTCGTTTGATTATATCACCGTTACACCCTAAGGAAGGTTTAGTTTGAATTTCAGAAAAATGAGACCAAAATTGCCATACAAAATGGCCGCCATTCGTGCGCAAATACTGTTAAAAATTGGTATATCAAGGTTGTGGATCCTGTAGATGTCAAAATTTTAATTTGATTTTGATGAAACTTAAAATGCATGGTTATAACCCAAAGATCTTGGTTCCTTTCAATATTTGCGCATATCGGATTGTAACTTCCAGAATTATGGCCCCTGATTATACGCAAAATCGTCTTGGTTTAGCTTGTGGTCCCTCTGGAGGTTACAATAATTAACCGATTTTAAATATCGTTGGATTATATCACCGTTACACCCTAAGGAAGGTTGAGTTCAAATTTCGGAAAAATCGGGACTCAAATTACCATACAAAATGGCCGCCGTTCGTACGCGAATACTGTTAAAAAATGGTATATCAAGGTTGTGGACCCTGTAGAGATCACAATTTTAATTCAATTTTGCTGAAACTTGAAATGCACTGTTATAACCCAAAGATCTTGGTTCCCTTTCGATATTTGCGCATATCGGATTGTAACTTCCTGAATTGGGGCCCCTGATTATACGCAAAATCGTCTTTGTTTAGCTTGTGGTCCCTCTTGAGGTCACAATTATTATCTGATTTAAAAAATCGTTTGATTATATCACCGTTACACCCTAAAGAATGTTGAGTTCGAATTTCGGGAAAATTCGGAACGAAATTGGCATACAAAATGGCTGTCGTTTGTTCCTTTCGTTATTTTCACATATCAGATTATAACTTAAAACTCCCTCTGGAGGTCACGATTATTATCCGATTTAAAATCTTGACTCTATCACCGTTACACCATACGGAAGGTTGAGTTTGAATTTCAGGGAAATCGGACCATAATTGCCAGACAAAATGGCCACCATTTGTACGCTAATAGTGTTAAAATATAGTATATCAAGGTTATGGACCCAGTATAGGTCACAATTTTAATTCGATTTTGATGAAACTTGAAATGCATGTTTATAAGATCTTGATTCTTTTCGATATTTGCGCATATCAAATTGTAATTTAATGAATTATAGCCTTTGATTGTAGGAAAAATCACTTTCGATTTTGCTTGTTCTCTAACCATCTCTCGAAAATGTGGGCGTATCCTGTCTGGCAGTGCCAGCTTACTACCTTTTAAAGCGCAATACCACTCTTGTTGTAACTGAATAATTTGTCCCGATCTTTATTCTGGTCAACAAATTGTACTATTTTTCAATATTCCAATTAATAAATGATACAAATTTCATCCTAACCCACCTAATTTTAAAAATTGGAAAAATTCAACTACATACCGTAACATGGTTTGAAAAGCCCTACGTAAGCGTTTTCAAATGCAACTTGGATTTAAACATATTTTCGAACCCTCTGGACAGGTAAGATAGGTTGTAATGGATAATTTACACAACAGGTAGGACACTTAAACATCTAGTAGTTAGAATAAGGCTAAAATAATTTCTGGACCTGTCAAGCCAGCAAGAGTGTTATTGTCCCTTTAATTTATTTTGTTGTTGATCTTACAAAAATATAACTGCCAGTTAAAAAAACCCACTGTATTATCATGCATGAGTTGAAATAATATTATGTTAAGTAATGGTTTTTAATCTGCATCATATTTTATTCTTTTTTTTCTGTTGATGCATGGGTTTGAAGCTTGATTTGAGCTAAGTTACTGGTTTACGAAATGTAATGCCTAAAACTAATAAAATTTGAAAATAAAAACAATAGATTTTAAATGTCAGTTTTTCAGCATCAAAAGTTTACAGAAACCGTGTTCGAATATTGGGACATATTTTGGTTTGATTCAAACAAAATGTTAGCTAAGGGGCCCCGTGATGATTTATAGGAGCCTAGGGACTTTGCACTCCCGCATATTATGATTTTTCTTTTATCTCAACCAAACATTCATATTTGAAGATTCATTAGATCACTACTTTCGTACCTGCACAATCCATGACGTTATTGTTCGATATATGCCAGTATCGAAAGAAACCAAGATCTTTCGAAAATATGCCTATATTTCAAGTGTTCTCAAAATCGGATAAATTTGTGACCTGAAGAGTGACCACAAACAAATTCCGGACGAACAGGGGCGTCGACAATATATGTCTACACGAAAATGTACCCTAATGGCGATAAGTTTGAATTTCGTGGAAATCCGACCGAAATTGTCCGACAAAATGATTGGTAGAGACTTTGGAACACAATAATGTTCAAACTTGGCGTAGGCGTTTATTGGGTAAATGCCGTGATGGAGTGCAATGCTAACATTTTGTGCTTACGGTAAGCAGAGATAAGGAATCTGATTGGTCGAGACTTTGGTACAAAATAACTCTCCTTCTGATTGAAGTTCAAACTTGGTGTTGGCGTTCATTAAGTGAATGCCTTGATTGAGTGCGATAATAACCATTGTGTGCTTTTGAGCAGAACAACTTTGGTTATAATTAAAGATGCATTCCCGGGTACAAACGTTGTGATTTGACGATATATTTGGACTAAACACATATTTAAAGTAACCAATCTATCAAAAATTTGCTTCAATTCCTTTTCAAAACTCTGTTTTCGCCGGGGATACCTATAGCTGTAAGAAAGCTGTTGTTAAACGCAATGTCTGCCAACTTAACTTCATTGTCGGAGGGTCCATATTTCAAATACTTTACATTAACCATATTATTGAGGCCTAAATAAATTCTTAATTATTTCTGTCAACTTCTTCTTACACCTTTTAGTTGCAGAGTATTTTGTACGTTGACAACCCGCAATGTTCCCCAAAACGTCTAACCATTTGAGCAAGAAATAACAACTGCTCCCTGACCTAAGCTAGCAGATAATAAGCCAGCAAATCCTGTCAGGTTGACAGTTAGTGATTCCCTAAAAATATTACCCTATATTTCTAGTAAGATTGGGTGTCTATACTTTTTAAAAATACCAAATTTGCCATACTTTTATCGGAAATAACCAGCCGATAAATTCTTTGCTGGGAACCCATCTTTAAGTGGTGAAACTCACAGAATTAATACAGTACACCATTATCTTACCAAGTTTGATGATGAGAATGTTCTGCTTAGGCTAAGCAATTTTATTTTCAAGACTTTTGAACATAACAACATTGCTTTTAATTCAAGAAGAATGCTTAAACTTGATGTCGATTTTTATTAGGTAAATATGTCTTCACTGAGTTCAATGATTAACATTTCGCTCTTAGCCATTTCATTGTCGATGCTTTGGAACAATTTGATAGAGAGCGATGAAACTTAGTTGATAATTAGTTTCATTGCTTGATACATTTGTTTAAAAAAATGTGCAGTTAATTAATATGTGTCATCTATTGATTTTGGGATTTCGGCAGGGGGCATCAGCCTCACTGTTTTTTTTCTTGCTATGTAATGTAATGTATTAATTATACTAATGTGAATATTTTAACCGTGTCTCTCAAGTCGACATCCGCTGGCATTACACGTTTTACTTGCATGTAACTATATGGGTCATTCCATAAATGAGGGTTCCGATGTGTGACATAGGTACTAAAATTTTAAGTAATCCTAATCATTGATAAAACTATACCATCGACCGTGATTATACCAATAACAGGAGTAATGTATGACAGTTGGGGGTTTCTCATTGTCATGTTCCAAAGAAAAGATATATATAAGAATTACTCATTTGTGTTTGTATTATTATACAACTGAAGCACCTTCATAAGACATCTTAGTAGAAATTGTGTTATTAGTGTCAATACTTCTAGTCAGTAATTGTTGATTACACGGTACGGATATTCACAAATTCTCGATATCAACTGTAAAGTCTCTGTAGATTTTAATAACATAAAGATTTCTCAAATTGTTTAAGTTTGTTTGATCTTAAAGGAGCCAAGTCCGTAACTCAATATCATCGAAAATCTTCGACAATGAAAACACGAATTATTTGTCAATTCAAAATAACATCGGTAAAGATGGGCTTCTGATATCCAATATTTAAGACAAAATAAAAAAAAAATTGGTACACGATTCATGCGCTCAACGCTCATTTTTAACGAAGGACTTGAAGAACGAGGCTAGACGGTGACGAATATTCTTATGTGGAGACATAGCACATGTTGACTGGAATAATCAGACGCTTGAGATTTATTTTCGATTGAGACATCAGGCGTATTTCGCCGAACATAACTGGTTTGAAATTAGATTAAAGACGGAAATAATTGAATGTAAATCAGAGTATATACATTCATATTACAATATTATACGCGTTGTGACCCACTTGTGTCAATTTCTAGGTCCCAAATATGAGCGATTTAGCTCCTTTAACAACCCGTATCAACTACTTGAAAAGAGGTTTCATGAAAATTCAACATGGATAAGTTTACTGTGACATGGATTATTGAAGTTTTACGTGTAAAGGAACACCAAATGTTATGTGGTATTACTCCTTTAAAACTTGAGCAAGCTAACAGCGAGGGTGATGTCCCCTGGTGTATTCCCGGGAAGGCGCAGTTACAGAGCGTAACCAAAATTAATCCTTCCCGGGAAGGCGCAGATATCGACTTGTCGGCTTTCGTTTGAAGAGAGACATGTTGTTATCAGGACCCAATTTACGGTGTTAAAGATTTTTTGAATTTATGTTCACTCTGAATTTTGTTCACCAATTGGCAACTAACGATGAAGAAGGGTTATTCTTCATTCATCAAAATATTTATTTTATTGTGATTATAATAACGAATTTTCTCTCACGGTTTTTGTAATTTGCTTATTTTCTTACCATTTTATATTTCAGATGGATTTTGAATTGGCAGCAAAACAAACAGTGTTGGAAATATTCCCAAATACGGAATGGAAAGGCTGTTTTTTTTCCATTTTACCCAGTGTATTTGGAGACGAACACAAAATACAGGCCTACAAGTACAATATAGAGACGACCTAGAAATACAGAAGGTAGTACGGAGATTTGCAGCTCTACCGTTGGTGCCAGTTGAACGGGTAGGTGTATTTTATTATGTCTTGCTGCATATGCCCTCGATTTCTGTTATTTGAGTAGACGTGGAACGTTTTGAACTCTTTGTTATCAAATTTATTTACTTGCAGGTTGAAGATGCATTCCTTCACATTGTAGCAGTAATGCCACCTAATCCAAAAATAACAGAATTTGCTGATTATTTACAAATCAATGGTTCGAGGGAGAATTTTCAACTTACCAGTGCAACACTCTGGAAGGATGGCATTCGAGGGTCAAAAAGCTGGTCGGAAAAGCCCATCCGAATGTTTTTCAATAGATAACATTTTTACAACAGAGCAAAATATTAATGAAATAAGAATAGTGCAATATGCTGGCGGACAGGGACCACCAAAGAACAGACACAAATATGCCCAACTTCAAAACAAGCTCCAGGAATTTGAAATAAGTTACGAGGTTCATGATATGACGTTAGTTAAGTATTTAGACAGGGTATCTTATTTGGCGAAATTGAACTGATTTTAGTTGATTTTATTTCTTAAGTTTTTGTTATAGTATAATTATGTTTTTTATTTATTTGTTGAAATTAATTTTTGTTATAGTATAATTGTTTTTTTTTATTTATTTGACAAAATTAATTTTTGTTATAGTATAGTTATGTTTTTTATTTATTTGACGAAATTAATTATTGTTATAGTATAGTTATGTTTTTAATATTTTTTTTTGAAGAAATTAAATGAATTTTTTTTTATACTATATATGTTTTTTATTTGTTTTTGAAGAAATTAAATGAATTTTTGTTATACTATAGTTTTTTTTTTATACCACGACTGATGCTAAAATGTTGGTTAATTAGTTACAGTGGGGATTATGAAAGAGTAAATTCTTATAACACTCTATAACACCATTGTTACGTTTTTTAATCCATTTTAATCCTTAGGGGCTGGATTCCCGTTAAGGCGTCGAAAACGACCCTTTTTAATCCGTTACGGTCACTAACTGCGCCTTCCCGGGAATAAACCTGTCCCCTGCCACATTGAATAACTAATTAGACGTCATAGATTTTTGATTGCATTAACTTTTTATAAAGTTTTAGCGCTTAGTGTAAGCAGCCAATAATAACTATTGACCCCATTTCTTTCATTTGCATTTTAATAAAATAAAACCAAGTACGAACAATCCGAACCATTAGACAAAATTCGTAGTCCTAAAAACGGTATAGGCAAAAATGTGTAATATCGCTAAATAGTGTAATCAGCATTTGGACTGTTCACCGTGTACAAAATACACGACGAATAGTGGTAACAGGTGTCCTTGGAAGAGTAAGCTTACCCTGTCTGGCGCGCCACACCCGCCATAGCTGCATCCAATCTATAAGGCGAAATCTCGGTAAAATAGCGTGATAGAGCAATGAACTATCGGTATGGAAAATGCACATGATGAACAGTGTTAACGATCTAGTACACATATATTATCAGGGAGATACCCGTCAATTAAATATGTCTAGAATAATAGTCGAGAGAGACATGTTATATTTACCGATCAAGTCAATATAAGTCAAAAACTTTTTAAAGGCTTTAATAGTTTTTTGTTATTTTTATTTGTTTATCAAGGACATAATGTTATGATAATAGACACAAATTTCCAAATTCTCACTCAATAAAAATCAAACTTTCTGATCTCTAAAGTTCGAACCAATCAAATTGCTCATCAACAGACTTAGTAAAGATATATATATATATTGATGTATAATACTCGAACCACACTTTGAATTTGGTGTAATGAAACTATACATCACGTTTCCCCACTCTCTCAATTGGAATAAATCTTATCCAAGTTACTGATGTAATGAAACTACAGGAAATATACATTATCAGACTTAGTCAAGGTATTCATTCATGTAATGATATACACCAAGTTTCGACATTCTCACTCAATTAGAATAATAAAAGTTGTTGAGCTCCAATCAAGCTATACACCAAGTTTCAACACCCTGGACTTAAAGGACCTAAGTCCGTAACTAAAAATCCTCCAAAGTCGTCGACATCGAAAACAAGAATTATTGGTCAATTTAAATCAACATTAATGATGCAAACTTACCGGGAAAAGATGAGCTTCTGATATCCGATATTTAAGATAATTTCTTTTTTTAACATTGGTACATGAATCATGTACCATAATGCGCTTCAGCCCCAGTTGACGTTGATTAACCGTGTCGTGTAACACATTAGTTATACATATATAGAGAGAAATTGAGTTTGACGTCTACTTGACACACAAAATAATATTTCAATAATTTGTTGCACATGGGGTCTTTAGCCATGGGAGGAAACCGAAGGACCAAGAGAAACCCCACAAGGTTAGACCCTACTACGTACAAGTGGGGAATCAACCCCATGCACTCGCCTTAATGACACTAACTGATCTAACGTGCACGTGTTAATCTCCCCCCCCCCCCACATTAGTAACATAATGTATACATACAGCAAACAAGCATGTATTTGATATGCGTTTACACAATTCAAACTCAAAAACATCAAAGGGACAATAACACTCTTGCTGGCTTGACAGGTCCAGAATTTTTGTTAAGCCTTATTCTAACTACAAGATGTTTAAGAGTCCTCCCTGTTGTGTAAATTATCCATTACAACCAATCTTACTTGTCCAGAGGGTTCGAAAATATGTTTAAATCCAAGTTGGATTTGAAAATGCTTACATAAGGCTTTTCAAACCATGTTACGGCATGTAGTTTAATTTTTCCAATTTTTAAAATTAGGTGTTTTAAGATGAAATTTTTATCATTTTTTAATTGAAATATTGTAAAATAGTGCAAATTGTTGACCAGAATAAAGATTGGAACATATTATTCAGTTACAACAAGAGTGGTATTGGGACTTAAAACGACCACAAACTCCCCAGCATAGAGACAAATAGTAATAATACACCATATTAGTTTAATGACCCCCCCCCCCAAAAAAAGGTTTTTAACGTTCCATTTTTCTTGTCTTTACAGCCCAGTGACCTGATAAAAGTTGACCATCACGCTGCGAACTTGTGTTATTTAATGAAATAAAATATATAAAACCATCATAAGCTGGGGGTCATAGGAATCTGAACATAATCCAGTGGTAAGTGTGTTGTCTGCTGTCACATCCTGCTACACTATTAAAGACAGTATTACTGCATTTGCCACGGAACCGGGCGTGATGAGTTTAATACTTTTGGCAAAACTGTTAGAGCCTGCCCGATCTATATTAAATTTGTGATAAATTGCTTACTTCTCCAAACTGAAAGATGCATTTCCGTCACTACATGTAGGTTTATCTGCAAAGGTGTCATTATTGGTAAGCTGATCTTCATTTTCAACCCAGTCATTAGGATTACATTTTTCCTCCAGGTGAATTTTTTTCCAATTTTCTACATAAACATTATTTTCACACAGTTTTGGTAAATTACTACCGGTACCTCGAAAGAAATTACGAAAGTAAGATATTTTTCTCACAGCTATGACACCATTGCTTACAGTATTACGGATACTGTGTAATTTCCTTGTTGGTACTGTTTTCATCAATCGATCTTGGGCCGGTTGCTCAAAACTAAGTTATTTTAACGATCCGTTAAACTCTAACGGACATATCTTGGTAACGTGTTGTTTGCATTAAATATACTACAGAAAACACTATAGAATACTTTATTTTTCCTTTAGAAATATTAGCATAAATCTGTAGGAAAAAATTGCACCACAGAATGTTCGGGGCCTTTATTTCCAGCAACCATCCTTCTCTCCGTTAAAGTTAACGGATCGTTCAAAGATAACGTCTATTTCGTTTCATACTATCAAATGGAACAAAGAAGAAGATTCTTTGAAAAGAAAGTTAAGCAGCAGGTTTCCGTTGGTTCCTTCGTCATAGTTTTGTGTAAAAAATGAAAAAGTCAGTTAGGTGTGTTTATAATGGCTTCACCCAGAGGCGTAGCCATGAAATATTTGAATGTTACGCCTGGACAACACGGCAAAGATAGTTTAGTAGGGAATTTTTATGAGGATGATCCATCTGAAACAAAACTTGATCACATAATTTTAGTTTATGAGAATACATATTTTTAAATCACCTTGGTCATTACAATACGATATATACACAATGACATTTACAAGAAAGTTGTATAGATATTTAAAGTATTTTGTACACTTTTGTGTATTATAAATTTTAATGGATTTCAAAAATTAACATAAGTGTTTGTGTTTTAATTTGTACATTGTTTAAAGATGGGTTCCCAGAAAAGTATTTATCGGGTGGTCATTTCCAACTTAGTTTTGTATTCTGTGATATTTCTAAAGCGTTCGATAAAGTCTGGCATTTGGGAATTGTATATAAGCTGCGAAAGTATTGTATTAGTCCAAATTTATGTGATTGGATACACAATTATCTAACAAATCGTAAACAATGTGTTGTACTTGAAGGTTTTAAGTCACCTTATTTGTCAGTTGAATCGGGGGCTCCCCAGGGATCAATACTCGGTCCCTTTCTGTTCTTATTATACATAAATGATATTTCAGACAATCTAGATAACAATGTAAGATTAATTGCTGACGATACGTCCTTATTTGCAATTATAAATGATAACCCATTAGAAACTGCGAATTCAATCAATAGTGATCTGAAGCTAATATCAACGTGGGCAAATAAATGGCAAATAAAATTTAATCCAAATAAAACTAAAAACTTAATATTTACACGTAAAAAAGCTAATCATCCTAATCTTATTTTTGAAAATAAAATTATTGATAAAGTTTCCTCGCACTGCCACCTGGGACTAACATTTCATCTAAATGGAACATGGACAGAACATATTTCTAAAATTCACAAAAAAGCTTGCAATAGACTTAACATATTACGTCAATTAAAATTCAAATTAAATAGATCCACATTATGTACTATATTTACTTCATTCATACGTCCTATTATGGAGTATGGAGATAGTATATGGGACAATTGTAGTGCTAAAGATTCAGAATTACTTGAGAACATTCAATTAGAAGCAGGGAGAATCATAACTGGTCTGCGCCGAAATTCCCACAGAAATTATGTTTATAACGAATTAGGGTGGGAACCATTGTTCAAACGCCGTCAAAAGCATAAACTCGTCTATTTTTATAAAATTCTTAATTGTTATAGTCCCCAGTATTTGTCCGATATTCTAACTAAAATACAACCTGAATCGAATTATTACAACCTTAGAAACCCCAAACTTAAAATACCACAATGTAAAACGTCTGCTTATATAAAAAGTTTTTTCCCAAACACAATAAAACTATGGAATAGTCTTCCTGCGCAGTTGCAGTTTTCGCCATCTCTCAATACTTTTAAGACCGGTCCCCTTAAATCATTATCCTATACATAAAAAACCTAGTTACTTTCATTATGGAAACCGTAAGGAAAATATCATCCACTGCCAACTAAGAAATAAATCTAGTAATCTCAATAATCACCCTTTTCATCATTACCTATCTGAATCAAAAATATGTCCAAAATGTAAATCTTTGAATGAAGATAACTTCCACTTCTTCTTTACTTGTCCATCGTATTCATCTATTCGAGTCGAACTATTAAATTCATTAAAGGTACTCACAGAAACTATTAATCTAGATCTAATTTTGAATGAATGAATGAATGAAATGGGGTTTAACGTCCTACACTTAAGCACCTAACCTGGGCTAATTGAAGACGGGCATACGCCACAGTGTGCAATGAGGGAAATTTTGCCCGGGCAGCGGCGCTACGGCCTACTCTTATATCGAATTCCAACTGCCAAGGGATCTTTTACGTGTACTCCAATTCGTACACGGGACCTCGGTTTTTCGTCCCATCCGAACGACTAGGCAGCTGTCCTTGTCAGGCCCTCCTTCTGCATCACTGACAAGGGGAAATCACGCCGGAAAATCGAGATGCTAATTTTGAATGGCTCTAAAGATCTTTCGAATACCTCTAATATTATTATTTTTGAAAAAGTCCATAATTTTATTAAAGTACCAAAAGGTTTTGATTTGATTTTACATATTGTTGAACAATACTAAATAATTGCACCAGCTATATTTTGCATATACCATTTCCACATGTAACTGTATATATGTTCGGTTTTACAATTTATTATACTTAAACTTATTTTTATGTATATGTTTATATTTATCATTTATTATATTCTATATCCATGGGAAAGAACTTATATAGGCTTTGCCTGTTGTTCAATCCTTTTCTAACGAATAAAATATTGTTTAAACTAAATAAAATTATGGCAAATGTGGTATATATGGAAAGTATAGACACCCAATCTTACTAGAATAATACTGGATTACGCGAAAAACGCCCATGTGGCAAGCACTGGGCAATATTGTCAGGTAATCCCTAACTGTCAACCCGACAGATTTTGCTAGCTTATTGTCTGCTGGCTTAGGTCAGGGAGCAGTTGTTTTATCTTGCTCAAACGGTTAGTCGATTTTGGGAACATTGAGGGTTGTCAACGTACAAACGACTCTGCAATTAAATGGCAGAAAGATTTTGCTAGCTTATTGTCTGCTGGCTTAGGTCAGGGAGCAGTTGTTTTATCTTGCTCAAACGGTTAGTCGATTTTGGGAACATTGAGGGTTGTCAACGTACAAACGACTCTGCAATTAAATGGCAGAAAAAGAAAATTAAGAATTTATTTAGGCCTGAAAAAGTGTGGTCAATGTAAAGTAATTTTAATTAAAATGATAGATACATTCTGCAAAATGGACCCTCCCACAATGAAGCTAAGTTGGCAACAACAGCTTACTTATAGCTATAGGTATCCACGGTGAAAACAAAGTTTTGAAAGGAAATTGAAGCAAGTTTTTGATAATTTGGTTACTTTGAATATGGTTTTAGTACAATATATCATCAAATCACAAAGTTTGTACCCGGGAATGATAGATACATTCTGCAAAATGGACCCTCCCACAATGAAGCTAAGTTGGCAACAACAGATTACTTATAGCTATAGGTATCCACGGTGAAAACAAAGTTTTGAAAGGAAATTGAAGCAAGTTTTTGATAAATTGGTTACTTTGAATATGGTTTTAGTACAATATATCATCAAATCACAAAGTTTGTACCCGGGAATGAATCTTTAATATAACCTTGTAAGACGTATATAGATTTCACAAATTAACGAGTAACCAAAATTACTCTTATTTTAGTGAAAACACGTTTCGGCGAGATTCATTCTTATTGATATACCTTCTTTTGATCATGTGCAGTATCTTGGGATAATTGGCTCAATATTGGTGTTTCTTTTGTTTGTTTTAACTTGTCCTGAACAACTCTGTGGAACGTACTTGTTTCATGCTCTTTGAATTTTTCTAAGGCTTTTTTCAGTTTGCAAGTCTTTCTTGCACTCTTGAATCAAATGAAGAGCCTTGGCCTACTTATTTTATTTCAGTAGCCTTAATGCATGTAAAGCACGTAACTTTGTCCTGGTCACCAGAGGGACCAGAATGTAGCCATGGAAATTTCGCATACCAATTTGGATGGAATGACAATGTTTTATTCCCGAGAATGTGACTTTTGATGGTACTTGCAATAGGCTGATTTGGACTGAAGCAGATTGCGTCTATGGATACTTCGACAGGAGGCCTTACCGTTTCATCTTAAAGGAGAATGCTAAAGTAAAAGTTTAATTTTATCATTTACTTAGTTCATTATGTAACACATAACTCTTGTCTTATCCTTCCTCCTATCACTAGCGTATCACTCAGTCCTTCGATTCGCAATGACTTTCGGCTTTTTTGCGGCACTATTGGTGTTCACGCTTCATCGGAAAAAATATATCAGATAAAAACTAATAATTATGGTATTATACAGGGGCGGATCTAGGAATTTCGGAAAGAGGGGGGGGGGGCAAAATGAGGGCACGTCGCTGAGGTGAGGAAGCAAGCAAAAAAAAATTTGGGAGGGGGGCGTGGTCTTTTATGAAAATTCAATCCTTATTGGTGTTTTTTAGAGCATTTGCTGTCTTATTTGCTTCAGTGCAAATCAATTTCTATTTATATTTTCAAATTTATATAGGCCTATTCTTAAAACGGTGTTTGTGTTTTATTTGAGTACAACAAATGACAACAGGTAGATATTGATAATTAAAACACGCTGTTTTGTTTGACTTGTGTCTCACAAATTATATAATTATTACGTTGGAATGACAATCAGGTCAAACAGAAGTTGAGAAAGCTCTCATCGTCCTCCTAGACCTACTACCGAGCCGTAGCAAATCCATGATTAACACAGGCAAGAAATAAAATAAGAAACATTAAAATTGACATTGTGGATAGGCTAGGATTAACCGTAGATTTAAACAGTACCTTCAAAATTGATCGTAAAACCGAACGTGCGACACCATGAACGACATCTAAACCTTTAACATTGGAGTGCCGTAAATTTAGATGATAGGGTCTACTACGGCACACAAAAATAAATAATGCCGTGGCAGACAGGCTTTGTGTAGTCTTTTTTCATGGCTTTGTCGTTTGCCGTGGTGAATTTCGAACGTGCAGAGAAGGACGAAGTCGAGGGGGTTTAAATACGACTGGGCGTCTTTTTTCGATTTTTTCTTTGTGCTTGGCGGCAGAAAAAGTACCACCTGGCGTGGCTAAATCCCTGTTCCTTGCATCTGTAGCAATTCCAAGAGCTATTCGGCTGATATTTTCGGACATATTTGGGTCTGGGAAAAGGCACTTTCAGAAGTAAAAAAGGCACTTTCAGAAGTAAAAAAGGCACTTTCAGAAGTAAAAAAGGCACTTTCAGAAGTAAAAAAGGGCACTGTCGAAAATTAGGGGGGGGGGGGGGGGCACGCCCCTTGCCCCCCCCCCCTTAAATCCGCCTCTGTTATATGCCCTTTACTAGATACGAGAACGTCGCTAAAAAAGGGTCACATCGTCATAATACAGTGATAGGACCATGGTCCAGTAGGGCCTTCGCTCACGCTAAACAATTAAATAAAAAGTAGTATCATCACGCTCATAATTTACAAAGTTGCATCGGACAAATTGCTTACATGATTTAGTACTATTTATGATCGACTGCAAAATCATCGAAATAGGCCTACGGAAGACGCTTCGAAAGGGAGATAGTAATTAACAATAGTATTTAGGCTACCACTCTAGTGGTGTTTACATTTCGTTGCTATGGTTACATAAAAGGTTTCTATAGATAGATTTTGAAAGCTTGCCGGTTTCGCAATAGATATAATGCACAGTGTTTTAACAGAAAGATAAAATAACTGTTATATCTTTATCGAAATAATAAAGTTATTAAAATTGCACTGGTCACGTTCATAAGCAGATATAACTCAAACAAGAATTTGAAAGAGAAGCGTGTTTGTTGACATCGCCTCGTTAGTCGTTGATCGCTGTGTCTCGACTCAGACCTTTTCTGCGCGTTGTCTCGCTTGGAAATTTAAAAAAAAATGACAGACGCTTCCCGATTGATTGTTGGTGCTATTAGTATATCCCCAAGCTACGCAATTGTCTATGTTTATGCACCAAGTTAGTCCAACTGCACGGCATGTCGTGCTCAGTTTCAATAGCCTTCTAATATAGGGAAATTCACAAAGTCGATCAACTATTACGTCATTCACGAAAAAATCAAAACGAGGCTGCAGATAAAATATTTAGAGTGACTTTTAAAATTTCGCAGGGCCAAAAATATTCTAATATTAACGTTATTTTTCATATTAAAATAACTTTTTGCGTTGGTATTCTCCTTTACGGATTATAAATAACCTGCTGAGATTAGGTAGATTTTTTTACCGGTTCATTTGTTTTTTATATTGCCCGAAAAATATGCCTTGAATGTCGTTTTGTCCATTTTGTTTACAGAATTAATTACCATGCGAGTTGCCAATATATCCTCAAACGAGGTCTTTGTTATGTCTCCTTTACACAAAAGGCTTTTCTCTTGACTATCCCACTCTAACAATCACTTGCTCCTTTCCAATGGCGTGTTCCAGAATAATTATGCGTGATATCATACCCAAAGTCATCTTTTGCAAAACTAATGTCTGAAATTTGACCCTTGCCCTTATACTGCGATTTACATCCATCAGAATATCGATAGAACTGATCGATACGTAAACCTCTTGTCGTTTTTAAATCATCAGAAACGACTTCTTGAAATTTATGCACCAGATTATCTTCATTAGCTTTCTAACTATCATAAGTTTCTTCTGTTGATTATTTTGCCAATCTTTATTAAATAAATGCTCTGCCATAGGCTCTAATTCTTCTTTTAACTCCAGTAGAAAGTCTGAAAATGCACCACTTTTTGAAACCAGTGACCTCTTTTTATACGCACACATGTTCATGTGGACGTATATTGTCGTCGCCCCCGGATGTCAGTCCGTCCACAACTGTTTGTGAACACTCTACAAGTCACAATCATTATCCGATTTCAATGAAACTTGAAATGTAGAATTTATATATCCTGTTGGGGTCGACATTAAAAACACAACTGACAGTGGCAATTGAGTTCTTTTTTGGATATGCGTCTCGGGGATCTTAGGGACCGAATTCAGACTGATTAATGGGCGGCGTAATTTCATAACGAGCGAAATCCACGTTTTACTTCATTCTTTTGGAGCCTTATAGTCGGATCATGTCAATACCAATAAAATAAAAACCAAGTACGAACAATCCAAACCATAAGACAGAAATCGAAGTCCTAAAAACGTTATAGGCAAAATAGTGTATTCAAGCAAAATAGTGTAATCAGCAAATGTAGTGCTCCTCGTGTACAAAATACACGACAAGCAGTGGTAACAGGTGTCCGGAAGAGTGAGCTTACCCTGCCTTGCGCCACAACTAGAGAAATACATCCCAAATCAACCACCATGCAACTCAATTACACATGCATGACTGGAAATTTGGCTTTTTATGCGGTTGATTATGTAGTCATATCGCGTCATGTATTTACAGCAAAATACCCACGGAACGGATCGTGGGGATCTTGATACATGCTACCGAGCACGTATTATGTTGTCCATGTCGAGAAGGCCATTCATATTTGTGTGTGAATAATTTAGAGGTTCCTTTATAGCAATCTCGACCCCAGAGATAAGTCTACTCTTTAAATGCCATGTGATGTATCCTTCCGTCTGTCGCTTCAATAAGATCCAAGGTGGCGGCTTAAACTTGTGTTTCTTCAGACATTTACATTGTGGCTAAAATTAGTTCCCGGTAAATCATAAAATCGGCTGTTTTCGAATCATTATAACAAATCCTGTCAACCAGCAGCCAGTGCGGCGGAGCTTAGAAACCGATTTCACGCTGATTAAAGATCAATACGAAAGATCAGATTGGCAGTTCCAATTATAATAGTTAAAAACTAGATGATGTAGGGAAATATGCTGAACTTTCAGTCAAATTAGTTCACTCTAATCGTGAAAACTTTTAAGGCAAAATTAAAGAAGTTGAAAATCTGACTTCATCTTTATAGGAAAGTTAATCCGAAAATTTGTGATGACATTTTTAATACAATCCTCCAATTTGTAATGTATTCTAAAAGTTTCAATACGTCGAAATCTTCAAAAAAATATTAAAGAGTTTCGCTCAGAATGTTTACTTTTGAGCTTAAAATTGTGCCATACGTATGCGTCGTAGAGACCACAATGTTTGGACATAAAAGTTAAGAAATACGAATAGCTTCAAATTGGCGAAACCACATTCAAATGGGTTGAAAAACAAAAAGTTGTTATTCATTCACCCTTAGAACTAAATATATTTCGGGTAACATACAGTTTGTCATAATGAATCGAGCAGACAATGTGACAAGCAATACGCAGGGGAGACCAAAATGGCACCTCAAGAATGATATACGGGTCATCGGTCAGACATAGTCACCCAACCAGCGTTTACCAGTTGGATAGAGAACAAGCTAAAAAATAAAGTGATTTTTCCTACAATCAAGGGCCATAATTCATGAAGTTACATATCAGTATGCGCAAATATCGAATGGAACCAGGATCTTTGGGTTATAAACATGCATTTCAAGTTATGTCAAAATCGGATAAAAATTGGGACATCTTGGGGGTCCACAACCTTGATATGCCATATTTATACATATCCCATGTTCTAATTGTAGCGATATTCTGGTTAAAATGACAAAATATTCTTTGCAGAAACCTAGCTCAAAAAAACACACAGCAATTGATTCAGTGCCGATTTAATAATTTTATTTTGACATTACTGCTATACTAGGATTCTTCTATATTTGCTTCATCCGTGTCATCAACAGCCACCCTTTTCTGGATTTGGGGTTAGTTGGAAGGCATTCTACAGAAAAGGAAAGTAGACATTTCAAATGAGGGATTGTTAATCATTTCGAAACCTCAATATTTTGAAAGTTTGTTTAATCACTTACAGTTATCTCATTCCGAAAATATGTAATTCCCATCAATATTTAATAATATGTACATAATCAAGTCAACGAAAAGAAATAATACTAATCAAATGTTTTTGAGATTAAAATCAGTTTAGTGTGATTTGCACATATAACGCGGTACGTGTACTTCAAATAGATGCAAAATGTTGGCGGACAATAATACCGTGCATCACATCTAGCCATTACTAAACCAAGATTGTCGGACCCCCGGTTACTCAAAAAATTGCCAAGTATCCAAGGTATTGTAATCTTTGTTGATACTCACCAATTCAATGAGCAAAACTTAAAAGCAATTAACATACCCCTTTGCGGCTTCTTCGACAACATTTTCTAGAAACCTTTTCAGATATACAATTTGTAGCACCAAAATTTATATGGTATACCTCATCACCCTCTTCTGCTCGGTAACAACCTAAACAATGTAGCCATAATGGAGCGATAAATATCTAGGTATAATATTTCTTAACTTTTATATTACTCAGTCCAATCCATGGATACCATGACTGTCTTATGACGTCACATTTTGCTACCTTCAATTCGGATTCTTGCAGGTGTTCTTATAATTTCATCATTGATGAATGCATTACATGTTCACAAGACATTGCCGGTTATTCCGTGGAACTGCGAGGGGAAGGGATCCGATAGAATCAACAACACAGCTCGACAGAAAGTAAGCTAGATCCGGGCCAACCCATGAGACAAGATCCATCTCAGTACAGTAGTACCAGTTCGGCCATCTAATTCTTCAATCAGTTTTTGTGGATTGTGTCTCTACTTTGACCATGGAAACTCACTTAGTTCGAAACATAATTTGCAAAACACCTTTCGTCGCGCTATCAGTTCTTTCGGCTACAAGCAACCACATGTGTATAAATTAGATGTCTTACTTTAATTTATCTGCACAGAATGGAGACATAACGGACCACTCTTCCACAGCTACAATAATTCCCTATTCCGTGGAACTGCGAGGGGAAGGGATCCGATAGAATCAACAACACAGCTCGACGGAAAGTGAGCTAGATCCGGGCCAACCCAGGAGACAAGATCCATCTCAGTACAGTAGTACCAGTTCGGCCATCTAATTCTTCAATCAGTTTTTGTGGATTGTGTCTCTACTTTGACCATGGAAACTCACTTAGTTCGAAACATAATTTGCAAAACACCTTTCGTCGCGCTATCAGTTCTTTCGGCTACAAGCAACCACATGTGTATAAATTAGATGTCTTACTTTAATTTATCTGCACAGAATGGAGACATAACGGACCACTCTTCCACAGCTACAATAATTCCCTATCTGACCTTCATCGAGGACAAGCAATACGTGTTCATCAGAGGGCACTGCCCTAAAGATGATGTCGCTGTAAGCGACCAAGCTGTTGCTAAAAAAATCTTCTAACGGAATAAGAGGTTGGTCTTTTAGTATTTTGGCTAGACTAATTGGGATTCATCAAATACTATTAATTATCAAAATTGTAAGAGTGGAGCAAACCGCCTTACCCGTCATCCAGCTGACTATGATACCAACTACCAGGGCTGTTAACATACCAATACCAGCAATTATAATATAAGACAAACTGTAGATATTATCTGCGCCTTTCCTTTAACAAAGAAGTTTTTTTTATATAAACAATTCTTAATTCAAAGAAAAAGGATTGAGGAACAGACTAGGCCTATCTTAGCCCTCTCCTTAACAAAGAAGTTGACAGTGTGGCTAATGACCCCCGCCAAAATCCAAAATAAATAGATGAAATATATTGACTAATTGCACATTTACTTTTTTCAAAGTATTGGGCAATCTAACTAATTATCTATACTTAGTTTAAGCATAAAATATTCACGATCAAACTCAGTCAGGGGTTTGAAGTGTCTGGTAGTGAAACAATACACTACGTTTCATCACTAACCATCATTTATAATCTAAGTTATCTTCCCCAAAGCATCGACCAATGAAATTGCCAAGCTCTCTTCCTTCCTAAGTTTTAGTGAGAAACGTTAATCACTGAACTGATGAACATCTACATCAAGGTTAAACATTCTACCCCAATCAAAAGCAGAGCTGTTACGTTCCGAAGTCTCGACCATTGGCACACGAATCGTGTACCATAATGCGTTCCGTGCCCATTTTTAACGAGTGACTTGAAGAACGAGGCTGGACGGTGACGCATATTCTTATCTTGAGGCATAGAACATGTTGACTGGAATACCCTGACGCTTGAGATTTATTTTCGATTGAGACATCAGGCGTATTTCGCCGTACATAGCCGGTTTGAAATAAAAGTAAAGACGGAAATGATTGAATGTAAATCAGTGTATATACATTCATATTACATTATTCTATGCGTTGTGACCCATTTGTGTCAATTTCTAGATCCCAAATATTAGCGATTTAGCTCCTTTAAGTATAGTAGATAGTTGACCATGAACATTGCCAAAAAAATAGTGTATTAGCTGAAATACTTACGGCTGATATTGTTTATAATAATCCATTTTTCTAAAAGCTTCCATGGTATAGTTAAATGGTGTCATAGTTGAATTGGTAAAAGGACAGTTATCAATTGAAGCTGGTGGTAATGTAGGGGTATTTATTAAAGTTGGACTAAGTATGCGACCAGCTGTTATCCATGATGTCAATGATACGCCGAAAAGAGTTCCAATGAAAGCTCCCTGAAACCAGTAACAAAAGTGATTGATATGTGCTAAATGGTTGAAATGATTGTGTTGACAGACTACTTTACTGGCAGTACCGACCCAATATGTACGCCATGAAATGGGCTATAATGGAAAGGTTGCCCGCAAATTATTGGAATTCTAACTGAGGGAGTTCGTTTACCTTCAAGCCAATGGTTACACGAGACCTCGATATTTCGTACAATCTAACCGACTGTCTGTTTCTTGCCATATCTCTCGTCCTACACAACATGGCAAGTGGAAATGACGCTGGTAATCCCGATGGAACTTAGTCTGGCAAGACGGGGTTATTATGTTGGCGTGTACAGTTTGGGAGAGCAGCTGCCAGTGCTTAGCCAAGCGCCTAATACTCTATCCAGTATGCATTGGTACTGCGCAACCTCCTGAGGATGGAGGGGTCTGCCAATCTGAACGACAGACTCACACTACCTGCAGAGAAGTGACTCTGACACAATGAACAGCCATTATATCTACATGCCGTTATCTAAATGCCACAGGTCACGAGGTCAACGCACAAAAGTTAGTTTGTAAACAAACAAACGAAAGTACAATGACTTCGACGAACAGAAAACCTGTGTCGTATCAGGGTTGTCTGTGCAATAACACGGACATAACTCGAGATTGAATAATAATCACCGGAAAGAAATGGGATTACAGAATTAGCAAGTTTTAGCGGACATTTGACACACGCGCGGGCCGCACTATTGGCACTATTTTGTGCTTCGATCGGGTCTATATCACATATACACAATGAATTCTGCTAATGTTTTAAGCGTGGGGATTGACTAATAGTTAACTTATTTCAGTTCTAAACGAAAATTTAAAACTTTAACGCAATTTTAAAAAAAATAGCCAAATTCTGGCTGGGATTATTGTGCAAAATGGCCATTCACTGGATACGTGCGAAAAAAAAGCCAGGTACCATAAATTTCGTCACGTTAGTCTGCGTGACCAGCAAGTCACGTCAGTAGATTGTTTTTCCATTTGAGTAGAGTGAGAAAACGGAACTAGCTAGATCCACCTTATCTGCAGCAGTACATACAGGTTATTGAACTTTATAATGGATCTGAATTTTATTTATTTTGAAAAACATAAATATACAAATAATTCAATCCCAGGGGCAGTATTTATTAAAATTCTAAGAGTTGGAATCAACTCTTAACTGTCAAAAAATACTCCTATCTTTGTAGATTTCCCATAGACCTATTTATAAAACATTTTACTTTAAGAATTACTCCTAACTATGACACATATTTAGGAGTCCTCCTGTAGCACTCCTAACTTGTTAAAAGTACTCTTATCTTGGTAAACATGGCCGTCTGTGTACGCCGCCTAAGAGAGTTTAAAACAAGAGCATTGTTGTGTACAACAATTACGAGTCGATAAGGAGATATCGAATGGACATGGGTGGGTTTCTTTTTGTGACAGATTTAGTTAGGCTAGGACCCTAGTCTTACATTTAGTTAAAAGTAACTCTAAGACCCTTTATAAATATTTCTAAAGCGTCACTTTTAACGAATTGTTGTTTTAGAAAGTCTTAGAGTAAAAGTTATGAAAACTCTAAGAATTTTTATAAATACGACCCCTGGTTTGTTTGGGTGGGGGGGGGGATCTGTGCGTATAAATGAAAGAAAAACGAGATTATACCGAACGTAATGACGAACATTAGGGCTAACTGATGAATTAAATTATATAATAAATACGTATAACCTTGCTGTTAGCAAATGGTACCAGGGCAGCCAATAAAATCATTCCGGTAACTGGCCCCGCAATAGCTCCAAGGAGACCAATAACTATCTGAAAAAAACAACATCCTATCGGTTTAAATTTCGCATTCTATTCTATGCCAGTCAAGAGTTAATTTCACAGATGAATGTCATTCAAAGCATTGTGGTAAAAAAAAATTTGTAGAATTGTCGTATTAAAAAAAATAAATATCGCGAACGCCTTGAATTATTTTTGATTTGGATTTAGACGGTCAAATATATGTTGATAGCCTCGCCGTATTTTGACAAGTCAATATTGCGAACGCCTTGAATTATTTTGATTTAGATTTGAACGGTCATTTTGTTGAGTCAAAGAATCTGAATTCCTGTATTTGATATGATAATTAAAACTGCACATTTCCAGTACAGAGGACGCAAAATAGTACTTGCTATATTTCGCAGGTGTGTTGTTGCACATTCAATTTACAAGCATTTTAATTAAAATACAAAGTTCGCATGTATGTACTTGTACTTATCAAAAAATATATTTACCGATATAAAAGATCCACTCAATGAAGACAGGAGTATAGAAATTCCCACGGATATAGCACCATATATCACAACTGTAAAAGATGGTTGTTTTATTATTAATTCCCGATGTACTTTATATTTCAAAAAACTGAATTTGATATTTCGAATTAAAAGGGAGTGTAAAACCTTAAAGTCTTGCTATGACGTCATCCTGTGTGTCGTTAGAATTAAAATTAAAAACCAAGCACGAACAATCCAAACCATAAGACAGAATTCGAAGTCCTAAAAACGTTATAGGCAAAAAAGTGTAATCAGCAAACGGACTGCTCCTCGTGTAAAAAAAATACACGACAAGCAGTGGTAACAGGTGTCCGGAAGAGTAAGCTTAACCTGCCTGGCGCCACACCCGCCATAGCTACCCCCAAACTATTAGGCGAAATGTTGGTAAAATAGCGTGATTGGCCAATGAACAATCGGCATGCAAAATTCACGCGATGAAGTGTTTTAACGATGTAGTAGACATTATCAGGGATATAGTAATAGTATACGTGTCAGTTAAATATATCTAGAATAATAGCCGAGAGAGACACGTACTGGTCGTTAATATCACTCACTAACTGTCCCCTAATAACACCAAAACTATCTATTATTTTATAGTTTATCGGACGGTTTCTGTTAATAATAATAATGAACACTTTTTATTCACCCACATTTCCACCGCCCCTGTCCGTCCACGATTTGTTTGTGGACACTCTACAGGTCACATTTTTTATTCTTTTTTGACGAAAGGTCTCGGTTCCGTTCGATATGGACATGTATCGGACCATAACGCTTTGAGCTTGTGGAAACTCCGATTTTAATGAAACTGTTTATATCGCAAAGATCTTAAATCCTTTCAATATTCGCACATATCTTGAATTATGGCCCTTGTGGTCGTCGCAATTTTTATGCCATTTGAAAAACCGTTTAAATATATTTACCGTGAAACCGCAATGTCGGCTGAGTTCGAATTTCGTGTAAATCGGATCCTCTAGAGGTCACAATTTTGATTTAACCTTAAATTTATGTTTAAATCAAATAAAATAAAAACCAAGTACGAACATTCCAAACCATAAGACAGAATTCGAAGTCCTTAAAACGGTATAGGCAAAATAGTGTATTCAATCAAAATAGTGTAACCAGCAAATGGACTGCTTACCCTGCCTGGCGCCAAACCCGCCATAGCTGCATCCAATCCTATTTCAAATGAAATAAAATATTGTTTACAAAAAAAAAACAGCGGCTGCCAGGCAGGATACGCCCACATTTTCGAGAGATGGATAGAGAACAAGCAAAACCGAAAGTTATTTTTCCTACGATCAAAGGCTATAACTCATTAAATTACAATTTGATATGCGCAAATATCGAAAAGAATCAAGATCTTTAGGTTATGAACATGCATTTCAAGTTTCATCAAAATCGAATTAAAATTGTGACCTATACTGGGTCCACAACCTTGACATACCATATTTTAACACTATTAGCGTACAAACGGTGGCCATTTTGTCTGGTAATTATGGTCCGATTTCTCTGAAATTCAAACTCAACCTTCCATATGGTGTAACGGTGATAGAGTCAAACGTTTTTTTAAATCAGATAATAATCGTGACCTCCAGAGGGACCATAGGCGATTTTTCGGACAATCATGGGCCATAATTCAGAAAGTTATGATCTGATATGTGCAAATAACGAAAGGAACCAAGATCTTTGGGTTATAACCATGCATTTCAAGTTTCATCAAAATTGAATCAAAATTGTGACCTATACTGGGTCCACAACCTTGATATACCATTTTATAACAGTAATCGTGTACACGCGGCGGCCATTTTGTATGGCAATTTTGTTCCGAATTTTTCCAAATTCGAAGTCAACCTTCCTTAGGGTGTAATGGTGATATAATCAAACGATTTTTTAAATCGGATAATAATTGTGACCTCCAGAGGGACCACAAGCTAAACAAAGACGATTTTGCGTATAATCAGGGGCCATATTTCAGGAAGTTACAATCCGATATGCCCAAATATCGAAAGGAACCAAGATCTTTGGGTTATAACCATGCATTTCAAGTTTCATCAAAATCGAATTAAAATTGTGACCTCTACAGGGTCCACAACCTTGATATACCATATTTTAACAGTATTCGCTTACGAATGGCGGCCATTTTGTATGGCAATTTTGGTCCGATTTTTCCGAAATTCAAACTCAACCTTCCTTAGGGTGTAACGGTGATATAATCGAACGGTTTTTTTAAATCGGATAATAATTGTGAACTCCAGAGGTACCACGAGCTAAAATAGGTGATTTTTCGGACAATCAGGGGCCATAATTCAGGAAATTACGTTCCGATAGGCGCAAATATCGAAAGGAACCAAGATCTTTGGGATATAAACATGCATGTCTAGTTTCATCAAAATCGGTTTAAAATTGTGGCCTCTATAGGGTCCACAAGCTAAAAACGTGATTTTTCGTACAATCAGGGGCCATAATCCATGAAGTTTTGATTCGATACGTGCCAATATCGAAAGCAGCCGAGATCTTTTGGGGATAAACCTATATTTCAAGTTTCGTCAAAATCGGACAAGAATTGTGACCTGTAGAGAGTCCACAAACAATTGTGGACGGACAGACGGACGGACAGGGGCGACGACATAATACGTCCACATGAAAATGTGGGCGTATAAAAATCTATTAGGCGAAATGTCGGTCAAATAGCGTGATTGGCCAATGAACTATAGTATGCAGAATGCACGTGATGAACTGTCTTAACGATGTAGTAGACATTATCAGGGTAATAGTATACGTGTCAATTAAAATATCTAGAATAATAGCCGAGAGAGACACATTATATTTACCAATTAAATCAATATGACGGCCATAAAACTTTTTAAAGGTTTTAATAAGTTTAGTGCGCAAGTATCCTTGTAGTTGAAGCTTAGATGACATATGCCTCGATCTACTTAAAAAATCAGAATAAAAGGAACAAGCTCTCGTGTAACGAATTAGCTGAGACACAAACACTCCATAAGCTGGTGATATTGGAATGTTACTACTAATAAATGGAAAGTTAACAATCGGATATATAAAGTCTACATAATCACTAAATTTAGGATTATTAAGGGCTAAAACATCATCAATATATCGATAAGTGAAATTAAAAGGCCTGACTGATCGTTTATTTGTTTTTACGAGCATCTGTATGTACTCTGCTTCGTACGAAGTTTCCTTTTGATAATTTGTATTCATTTTTTTAAAAATTAAAATATATCACCGTTACACATCAATGAAGGTTTAAGTTCAAAATTCTTAGAGATCCAATACCACTCTTGTTGTAACTGAATAATATGCCCCAATCATTATTCTGGTCAACAAATTGTACTATTTTATAATATTCCAATTAATTGATGATACAAATTTCATCTTAACACACCGAATTTAAAAAATTGGAAAAATTCAACTACATGGTTTGAAAAGCTTTACGTCAACGCTTTCAAATGCAACTTGGATTTAAACATATTTTCGAACCCTATGGACAAGTATGCAATTCAAGGTTGTGGGCCCTCTAGTAATAATAATTCTTATTTGACTTTGATAAAAACTTGAAATGTATGTTTATATCACAATGATCCTAGTCGCTATCATTAGCAATGCATGTTTATATAACAAAGATCCTAGTCTCTATCATTAGCCTGGATGCGTTGTCAACATTTGAAAATAATAGGTCAATGGTGACATTAGCCAGTCTTTTACAGTATGATAAACCAGGTCTAAGGGAGGTAACAAGTCCTAAAACCAGTAGACGTGGTACAAGTGTTAATCAGTGAACTGGATGTATGAGATGTGTTGTTGACGTTTGGGAAAGTAGGACTAGGGGAAATGTATAGGGAGTAAGTGCTGTAAAGCGACAGTTACATGTATTATGAATGGTTAGAGTGACTGTGGTGTTACGGTGAAATACTATGCCGCCACCGTAACACCACAGCTTTATGATTTGTTGGACAGGAGTGATTTAATGGGTGTCAACAACTGGGTGTGCTGGTACCGTCGCAACGTAGCCGTGAAATATATATTGTGGGTTGAAGGGCGGAAACGAAAAACTATACTATGTTGACAGTATGTGCCAGTCATGAGCAGTGAAAACACTATTTTGGCATTGTTTTCGGGGTTAAACCTAAAAATCAAATTAATACACCTATTGCACGATATTGTGATTGGACGTGTGAAGGTTATTCGGGGTTAACGACGTATTCAATAACTAATGAATTCGTGTTGTTGAATCAACTGTATTTTGATTTATAGACGCTTCAATTGGTGTTTTTATCATCTATCCCCGATTAACCTTTGACATTCCATGGAGGTGCAATGAATAGGCCTATACAACGTCTATCATGTTTAAGTTAGGGGGTGCCGTATTCAGACGTTTTTTAATGACTGTTACATATCGAGGGTTTAGAACACACTTGTGATAAGTCAAAATGCCTGATTTTGAGAAAATTGCAATTTAAACTTTTGATTCACTACCCAAATTTCATGTATTAATATATTTTATCGATATGTTCAGACATTTTGAAATGGGCGATGGTATTGATTTATATACCAATAGAAAAAGAATTACAAGCGCTTCATTTTAATAGAATATTTTTTTTGGGTTATTTTTGACTTATCACAATGATGTTCTATACCCTTGATTATGTTAATATAAAAATTGTACACAACAGTAGTAATTACTGTGATAGTCAGGGGCGTTTTAAAGTATATTATGGTGGAGGTGACATTATTTGGAGGGCCGTCATTCGCAAAGCGAGGGGGGGGGTCAGTTGTAGAGGTTCTTCAGAAATTGTCACAATATGGAAATATGCTAAGTGCTGTTTAACATATTGGGATATGTACAAGCTCTATACAGATAGAATGTTAAATAATCATAATATCTGTTAAAATAAGTAAAAGGGGAAAAGAAGTATATATAGGGGGGGGGGGGGCAAATTTCAACAACATTTTTTATATTGGCTATGGTTTTTAGTTTTGTGGTCATAATTCATATGATGATACCTACATTTCCAACAAATGTGAAATAGTCAAATGTAAATTCGACTCGTTCCTTTTACTGGAAACCGAGGAGTCGTATCAAACATGAATGCCAGTATTCTTTAGATATACATGTAGCCTATTAATAAATACCGTAAGTCCGACAATAATAAATAACATATTTCTGATTTTATTGTCGTCTTTTATCACCGCCACTGGCTGTACGCCATTGTGAAAGTAGCTGACTTTAAACTTTAAAAAGCGAATGTCAGTATGGTATTTCTCACATAATTGGTTATCGGTGACAACAGAGTAAACTGAAAGCGAGTAATCTCGACACAAAAGTATAGTGTATAACCTGCTGACTGTCTGCACGCGTCTTCTATAGTCTTCCTATTAGTCATCAATGATAGTTTGTGACCTATTACTCAGTGATAGGCCTCCGCTACAAAAAGAGTTTTCGTCTTTTTATTATTAGTAAAATGACTTCGTCATGTGCGGCAGGTTAGTTTGCTTCTAAAAACACTGTTTACCGTTCAAAAAAATACAAAAGTAATTTTCTACCAGACAACCATGGTTCTATTCACCGAGACTAGATACTTTCTCTCGGTGTAAGGATATTATTGCTATGAATAAGTTCATACACTGTTGAGAAAATAATCCCGTTGGTTTGCTTAGCAACAATTTGAGCATGGATCAACACTGTACTGAAAATTAAGTGCGTAATAAACATTAACGGTCTTCAAAAATTCGGTTTATAATTAGCGATACACGGGTACAGTGGCAAGTGTTATGCTAAACAGACTTAATACCTCAAAAGTACCTACGCGTGAAATCCCAGATTTTGGTACATGTTAAACAATAAAAATAGTGCGCGTGCCAGTAATAGAAAAACTAAGAGTTCGCGCATAAAAAATGCACGAACGTACCAGGCGCGATGTCATCAAGATATCGACGCACATTAAATTAATTTAAGCATGGCTATCAGAAAATCCATTTATTTATGCATATTATTCTAATTATACGTTACCCGATAGCTTTGCTATAAATAGTTTAGCTTTCTCTGATTTTATTTGCGTCAGTGGTTCAATAAAATCCTTTACTGTTTGTGCAGAGAGAGATCCATAACCAGATGATAGAGTACTGAAATATAATGTATGTATGACGCTAAAACAAGGTGAATAGTTGTCCAACGTTAAAACCCATTCCATTTCAATCCCCACAACCACGAAAATTCCACAACAAAAATTACGAATTCTTGCTAAGATAAAATTGAATAGTTCAGAATCCATTTCTGCTGCATCTTTTCAAAAAAGCCACACCAGAATAAACGAAAACGTCATGGTTTGTCTAGACCAGAAGTTGTCATATAGGATAAGGAACAAACAACTGGTCCTTCTGTTCCACTCTATATTATGGTCTTATGATCTCTATTAAAGGACACCATCATGTATCATAAAGTCTAGTCATTGAGCGGTTTGAGTGGCGTGGTTTCGAATCCCCGGTTGTAATAAAAATGAATAATGATAATGTACATTTATATAGCGCTCAATCCATCCATGAGCATGCTCTAAGCGCTGTAAGTTAATAGCTCCTGAGGACAATACATCGTAAACATGTGTGTCTTAAGTCTAGATCGAAATTGAACACTTTATATTGTCAGGTAAGTCATTCCATAGTCGTGGACCATATACACCGAAGGCCTTATCACCAACATATTTTTATTTAGTTGAAGGTACAGCAAGCGTGAAATAAAATTAAACCATTATGTTAGTCAATAAATGACCTAGTTTGTGTCGAATTGACCTAAAACTCACATATCTCTCTCGTCCACAAAGAAACCGTGTTCATGGACTATCATGATAATTTTAGCAAGGCAGTTTACAATAGCTATTTAACTAAGCTATAAGATGACCACCACAGAAAGACATGGCATAATAGTCCGTATTCATAATTGCGTCATTGTAATGCCAGGTGATTTTTTTATGTTCTAAAGATACAGTGTCATGTTCCGATAATTGCAATAGATTCATAGTGAATAAAGCCAAAAGTTGAAATGTTTTAGTACCCAGCGAAGGGATCTTTACATTTCAAGATGAATAGTGTTTAGTTTTGTATATCGTGTTTCCATCTGTATCCTCACCATAGTAGTGTTGGTCTTTTCTACCAGGACATTTGAAGGAAATATATGAACCCTGTGATAAGCCAATAAGTAACTGCCTAACAATGGATGGAGTTCCAATATGTATTCTCTAACTGATTGGGTAATGACATACGCCCACAACCTCATGCCGTCCATCAGACCACCCGGTGGCCAAAGTACAAGGTATTCAGTGGATTACATAATGCCCGGCATATGTACATTAAACGATAATATGGTGCAACTATAACAGCAAGAGTGGCCAGTTTAAATCTTACATAATGCTAATATAACACCTACCTTAAAGAAGCGCTACATAACGATGCCATATATAAACCTGACATTCCTGGGTACGAAGAGAACATATCTATGACCAAGAGTGGTATAATCTGAATAGAGGGTACAGAATTATTATAGCTAAATATTTTAGTAAATATTGTCAAGAAATTGATGAGAGATATCATAGAATATACAAATGCTTTAGTCAACAACTTATCGATACGTATCTTATCTAGTTTTATTTTTTTAATTATTTTAGTTATTACCTGGTTTGGATTAGTGATCCGACGTGCCGCCATCGGATCACAAACTAATTTGCTGTAGTAAGCATAAGCAACAAGACCTTGTAAACATGCCATGCCCATAGTGATGGTAATTATGGGCCCAGCAATGTACATTAATCTAAAAATAAATAAATGGAAGACTGTAAACAAGGGAATTCCTGCGATATATTTTAACAATAGCAGTCGGAAATTATAGTTGTTTGTTGCTAGTAATATGATAATCCGAAGAAGGCGCGGTTATCTCCAAAGACGAAGCCCCACCCACATCAATAAAAGTAAAATAATTATAAGTCCTCCAAAAAGATACCCCCGGTTAAAATATTTTCACACACACATAACTGAGTAAATTTCAATGGTATCATTTGTATTTAAATTTTGTTACTTGAATTCAATACGTATCTGTACTTTGGTACTACAGCTAAAATATTTAATTGTTGGTACTGAAAGAAACTAACTTCTGTGCATCCTGCATTTTAGGTACTGAAAACACTCTCTGCATCGAGGCTTGCTCTACAGCTCTCCCAATCATAACGGTAAAACCTCCAAAGATTAAGGTAAAAAAAGTATGTCTCGATCTAGGGTCTGGGTCAAAACTGAAACAATTATTTTAAAAGAGTTGGTTTCTATAATTTATCTCTCTTTAAATATAACGATAACAGCAACCCGAATCATTAATTCTGTATGGCCGAAATGATGGTGTAAATGAATTGGTAAAATTTGTTATCATAAATATTTACTGTTTCCTGGAAACAATTAATAGTTTTGTACCACGTCATGGTCATATTTCTGGAACTTGAACACAAGTGTCATAATAAGTTATTATTAACAATATTTGGACTGTTAAACAGAAAAATGCATTTACCCATTTGCGAATATCCCCCCCCCCCCCCGCAAAAAAAAACCCATCAAAATTACGTCAAAAACTCCCAACGGCCGACGTGTCACAGATTTTTTTAGCCTTGACCCCTCGTTTCTTATGACCCCTTTACGTTTCGAATTACAGTAGTTAAGACGTTGTTCTTCTGGGAATAACAATGCATAGACCAGAGTAACTATCATTAACATTTGTCTTGTTAGAATATAGAATAAGGCGGGCTTAGGATTAAATCATCCATACATCCATGTTGTAACTGAATAATATTTTCCTATCTTTATTCTGGTCAACAATTTGTACTATTTTACAATATTTGAATTAAAATATGATACAAATTTCATCTTAACATACCTAATTTTAAAAATTGGAAAATTCAACTACATGGTTTGAAAAGCCTTACGTAAGCACTTTCAAATGCAATTTGGATTTAAACATATTTTCGAACCCTCTGGACAAGTAAGATAGGTTGTAATGGATAATTTACACAACGGGTATGACACTGAAACATCTTGTAGTTAGAATAGGGCTAATTTTTTTTTTCTGGACCTGTCAAGCCAGCAAGAGTGTTATTGTCCCTTTAAATTCCCTTTTGGGTCGACATACTTTGACGAAAATCATTTTACCTATCACGATTTTTACGAAGGCCAAATCAGTTTCATAAACGTGTCAAATATTCTTTTAAGCAACGTCGGACCCGGTCAGTACTTGGATGGCTGATCGCCTGGGAACACAGGGTGCTGTTGACGTTTTTTTGAAAACAACAGAAATCAATTATCGGGTCATTTCAGATAAGCTCAACTACGGTTTTTGTTTAACTTGTCTACGGCCATACCACGTTGAAAATACCAATTCTCGTCCGATCACTGAAGTTAAGCAACGTCGAGCCCAATTAGTACTTGGATGGCCACTTCGGAAAACAGAATCCTTTTTGAAAACAACAGAAATCAATTATCGGATACATTTAAATAAGCACAACTATGTGTTTTATTCAACTTCTCTCGTCTACCGCCAGACCACGTTGAAAACACCAGGCCCCTAGCTCACAAATCATTCTCAGGATTGAAATTTTACTCAAAGTTGTTCACCTTCAAATACATCAATAAGAAACTATCTTCAAAGTTTTGTGTGTCTGCATCAATGATATTTCTCATAAATATTGATTGAAAGTTGGGCAAATTCTCAACTTAAGTCTGAGAACGATTTGTGAACTCTGGGTCAGTCCTCGTCCGATTACTGAAGTTTAGCAACGTCGTGCCCGGCTAGTACTTGGATGGAGGATCGCTTGGGAACAAAGGGTGCTGCAGACGCATTTTTGTACGGATTCTTTGTGAAAAAAATAAATTTCTGCGCGTCCTCTTTTGCATGAATCTAGCGACTAGCCCTTCACTTGCCCCCCCCCCCCCGCGAAAAAAAAGACAGAAATAATTTAAGTAAGCACAACTACGGGTTATGTTCACCTTCACGTCTCTACGGCCATACCACGTTGAAAACACCAGTTCTCGTCTGATCACTGAAGTTAACAAAGTTGTAACAATAAGTGATGTATTAGAATTATTGACAAGAAAACTTACTTCCACATGTCTAATCTACGACCTTCTTCACCTAATCTAAAAACCTCGGACGGTCCACCAGTTTCAATAGTGCCCTGAAAAATTATTTAATTGATTTGTACTATACCATGTACGTTAGAAATCGTGTGGTTAACTTTAACGGAGAGGAAGACTGTTGCTGGAAGCTCCGTTAACTTTAATGTGTCGTTAACTTGGCGTTATATTTAACGGAGGTATTGGGCTCCGTTATCTGTTTAATGAAGGCATTAGTTGGCTGTAGCAAAAAGTCTTGGATTACCAATACAATTTCATATAGAACATTCTAGAGGGTTGAGCAATGCACACCTATTCCATTTTCTAAAGGATGAAATTCTATACTATTCTACAGAATTTTTGTGGCCTGTAGGCAATAATGGCCCATAATTCTGTAGTGCAAATCCCATATTTTTTCCTACAGATTTACAAAAAAGAAATTTAAAGGAAAGAATAAAGTATTCTATTGTGGTTTTTGTAGTAAATTCTACAGTTATCTTTTTGTCTTTAATCAAGTTTTATGAACAGACTGCACAGCTGTTTTCAGTTTCTTGTTAATACTGACCTCTATGAAGTTGTTATACATGTACATTGAATATAAAAAATTTAAATTCAGCCAATCAACAATCAGTATTCTCTTGGATTAACTTTAATGAATCCGTTAGCTAACAGATAATGAAATTGATTTTCTAGCAACAGAAATTTACGGACCGTTAACAAACAACACGTTACCAAGATAATGACTTGTTACAGTTTAACGGATCGTTAAAACAACTTAGTTTTGAGCAACCGGGCCCTGATCGATTAGTATTTTTAGAATTTTCATATTACCTTTATGAGAACTGCTAACAGTCCAATCAACATAACAACACCTTGAAATACATCAGCCCATATCACAGCTTTTAAGCCGCCCTGAAATATGTAATATAAAATGTTGCCATGAAACCACAATACGTGTAGGGAATGATGACTGTTGGCAGATTCCTCATCGTTCATATTGTAGTTCATATACGTGTAGTACATAATAATATGCAAGAGCCTGTCAATTTCATTAGATTTAAATGTTTGACAAGCCCAAGTAAGTGGATCATAATATAATTCTAGTTTGATACATGTAGTAACTCGAGTATATTGTGGTTTTGAGCAGTCTTGGAGTGCAACATTATTTTGAAATTGCTGTTATACTGCCTTTGTTCTAAGTGATAAATAAAAATATATTACAAATGATTAGTTGCAATACGTAGGTATAAGAAACACAACTTACTATGGTCGTGTAAATCACAGAAACTCCACAGACAATAAGGATAGACCATAATACGGGAAATCCCAAAACTGTAAAAAAAAATCATGTTAACGTAATGCATCCAGTGCACATTTCGTGACATTGGCGAAAAACGTCAGTTTCAGTCAACCTACTCACCAAAAAAAGAAAAGAAATACTCCCCCACCCAACCCTAAACACTTAATTTTTCGAAAAATTATTAATTCGTTTTGCACAAATCGGGTAGTAAGTTCACAGCTCGGTATTTAATGCGTTCAATTAAATTGTAACAGACAACCTGCATAAAATATTGTTATAATTGTTTATAATTAAAACAAAAACTTTGGCAAAGTTTGTGGTCTCTCTCTCGGAAAACACAATATTATCTGTTTCCGATTTCGGCGGGCATAGAAGCACTGGCTTCATAAAAGTATGAACCATGTCGATTTTCGGTGTCCCGCAACCTTCTGTTCCAGATTTAAGCTTACCGCTCTCCAACCCCCATTCCGAAAACCAGGTAGGCGAATGACCGAAGAAATTTATCGTTCAAGTTCGTTGCAACAACCTCTGTGGGAGATTTTAATTTTTTAAATTACACGTCTCTTTGTACTAATTTAAAAAAACATGATCTCCACACATCCAGCATGAGCCAGTATTTAATAATCATGTTTTTAAATTGTCGATTTTATTTATCAATGTTGAAGCGGCCACGAGATCAAGTTAGCCCTTACTATCTCAACCTTCACTAAAAATACCTACGAGTAGGCCGTAGCCCATACCGAGCACATTACTTTACTCAAGTCATGATGGTCAGCCGAAGAATTTGGTAGTGAAGGCCAGTTTGATTCGCAGTTAATTTAGTGAAGGGTAGGTATTCTTAGTGAAGGTTGAGATAGTGAGGGCTAACTTGATCTCGTGGCCGCTTCAACATTGATAAATAAAGTTGACAACCCGAATTCACGACATTTTTTCGAGACATTACATTTCAAATGTATTGTGAAAATGTCATAGTGTCCGGTTAAAAATGTCGTGGTTTCGTGATGGTTTAAAAAAAAACGTATAGTTTAGCTTTAAATTGTGCTATTCTCGATTTTGTGATAAGCAACGTGTGGAAAACCCAGAAGAGAGTTGCAAAGAAACCTGTCACACATGTCAAACCGCAGTCAACTCAGTCACCTAAGAAGCGATTACGGTCGCATAGATCACTTTCAGCAGCTTAATCTTCTACCACTAGTGCTCTTTCTGCTATTTGCTTGATTTGTAAAAAGTGGACACATATGAAAGTAGTTGGTAACTTTTGTCAATTTTAATTCATAACAGTAATATTTAATGTTTAATTTTTGAACTACATGTATTAAAAATCTTAAACTATTTCTTTATACATGTATATCAGACATGTGCAGCATACATATTTATTTAGTCTATAATGGTGCATTTTTTTCTTAGTTGTTTGATGTTAATTATCAATGAATTAGTGTATGTGTAGTGTGTGTGGGAGTGTTTGAATACACTATTTTGCCTATAACGCATTTTAGGACTTTGAATTCTGTCTTATGGTTTGGATTGTTCGTACTTAGTTTTATTTTATTTATATTATATATGTGTATATTTATGTATTTGATTTATTATTGTAATTTCATTATGTTTTGATTGTAATATTTATATCTGTTTGTATTATTTTTTTGTAGAGTGGGGTTGACTGGTCTATAATCCAATTATCTTTAATAAAAAAAAGTTAGAAAAAAAATGTATTTTTAAAACTCCCATAGACTGCTCCTTTGAGCAAGACCAAGTAGTCAATATATATATTTTTTTAAATTAAGGAATTGGCAAACAAGGGACATTTTAGCCTATGCATTATTTCAAAATGACATAATTAGGCAAACACAAATAACTGTCCACAAAACATCAGTTAATTGTTATTACATTATCAAACCTTATTAGGGGTGCCTTTGGTGTGATGTGGTCAATCTTCAATAGAAGGCTTGATCTCGCCTGAACTACATACAGCTTATCAAGCCCTTCACTCAACACTCTACATTTTTCGGCACTAAATTTGATTGGGTACCGGCCCCAACCGTGATCCAATCAGACTCCTTCGTTAAACGAGTTACTAAAAATAAGACTACTTTCAATTTATTTTATTTATCCTTCCTTTAAAATATCGTCACGATTATCAAGTCTCGCGCTTCTAAATAAAATGTCTATGTGACAATCGAGATGAAAAGGTCAAAGTTCGATTAATGTCAAGGTCCTTAAACTGCTTCAATTGCCCTTTTTTGGTTTTCTGTTAGTTTCTCGATTGAAAAAAAAACTTTCAACGGCTGTAAACGTGTCTCGTTCTTTTTCTGCGGAGGCTGCCTTACTTGTTTACTACATTCACGTGCTACAATGTGAGTGTGTTATGTGCCACGACATCTGATTGGACAATGATTTGAATGCTAATTAGTCACGTGTAAACACAACCAGCGTTAAAGTTTAGGAAAAGCCAAGTGTTAGATGTTGTTAAACTCGCGGCCGTTTCTTCAGGAAGATGGATGTGGTCGGGCTTAATGAATTTCCGTTTTGTGGGTATATTGATATTAAAAGGTATTTCCAACCTTATATGGAGTTTGGGGGATTAAGCAGTGTATGGGGGAGGGGGTGCTACAGTGTCGACTTTATTAGAGATGAGGAAAGGTAGGCTTGCCGCTTAGGGGTCTATTCTAACCAGAATATTAGGGTGAACTCGACAATGCGAAGTAGTAGACCTATACGTCTACACATACAAAGACAAATACAGTAGGAAGAGAGCCTCTGATAAAGTATAGCTTCACTAACCTTGATTGATATTTGGCAATTATCTATATTTATATTCGATTATATATAGGCCTATAATATCATTGCTATCAAACAATATTTCAACCCTTTGCAAATTATCTTAACACTCTGAGCTGTGGCAGCGGCTTCACGGGGATGAGAGAAATAAAGCTTGTCTGGCATCGGGAAAAACTGTTCGACCGAAAACACGGCATAGCTGACCTAAATCTTTCATATTTATGCACTTATTACATGTTAGCCGACATCGGCAAATACCAGTATTAATAGCGCGCACTTTCTTTTCATTAGAAATATGATTTATAACGAGTCTGGCTAAAACAATCGACCTGATTATATTATAGCAAAACAACGACGGGATCTATTAAATTCTCCTTACGGTCACGTGTATTTACTGTTATTCGCTATTTACTTGATTTTCATTGGCTGAAGGTCCCGTCTCACTACCTTATTATTGCGAGGACAAAAAATGCTGTCGTTTGGATTATTTGTTTAAAACGTTTCTGGCACATAGATGGGAGTGTGGTAGTTCTGTTTACAACATATTAGTGTTATTTCTCGAGAACTAAATATTAAAACTTCCCCCAGCCGTGAGTTACAACGACTTATGAAAACTATAAGCTAGTTAGAACTTCCCAGTCCTCCGCCTAAGGTGAACGCCAAAAATTAATCCGGGAAATGAAGTCGTTTTAAGGAAATAATAAATTCGTTAAAACGAGATAATGAATTCGTTAAAACGAGACAATAAATTTTAAAAACAAAATGATAACTTCACTAGATTGAAAAAAATGAATCCGTTAAAACGAGTTAATTAATCTAAAAAAACAAAGAATTTATTCGTTAAAGCAATTAACTTGTAAAACGAAAAAATGTTCTATTACAACTAAAAAATATTTCATTAAAACATGAATAATATATAGCATCCATTTCTATGATTAAAACGAAATAATATTTCATTCGTTAAAACGGATTAATTGTATAGTTTAAACGAAAGTGTAGTTTGTTTAAACGAAATAATTGTGGCATCGTGCATTTCAACGTGTAAAATTCCCTTTGGTGAGGTTAGTCGCTGCAGGACGGACAGGAGAGAGACATATGTGGCCCAGTGTGTCAAAATATGTCGGAATGTGCAAAATCTAAATTTGAACCAGACAGAGTGTGATAAAATATTGATTTTGATCGAAATTAAGTGTAAAAATATACTATCAGTGGTCACTAGAGATCAAAATAACAACAAACGATGTTAGAACACCTTTATTTGGACGTTTTGTAAAAGTAGGGACATGGGAGGGGCATATTACGATTTACAGTAGGTACTTGAATGACGTAAACAAACCGCATCAAAAACAATCTTTAAAGCATAAATATCATTCATACTGAAATTTCAATAAGGTTCATTATAACAAAAAATTATACCTGCTTTAATTGCTAAGGCCGGGCCAAGTAAAACAATTCCCATATAAAAAAGCTGAAATAATTGTTAAAAATTAATAATTTCTTTTTACTACATATACAAATGCATAATATATTATATACTATTTAAACTAAATATATTAGAACTCTTTTTAATCTTTATTAAACCACGATCATAGAAATGATAAATGAACGGTATAACATTACGGTCAAGATTAAGGCGTCTTTACATATTGTATGATATCAAAAATACATTAGTTAAGAGCTAAATCTGCCTATAGCAAGTCTTTCTTTGGGCCTGAAATGTTTTCTAAAGTATTAATTAGACATTAATTAACTGATCCAGGCATTAATCAACTCTGGATGGCATCAGATTTCTCCGATATTAAACAGAGAAAAACGTTTCAGCGATACTCTGATTAAATCAAATATGGCGGACCCAGACTTAGCTTCGATCAACCAGGACCGTGGTTGAAATTGTTGCACACATCTGCCAAACTTTCAAATGCCAATATCTTCGCTTGCAATAGAGTAAATTGAATGAAATTTTCAAATTATTCATATTACACCATCTACTTTTGCACTATTATAGCAAGAATGGACAGTTTTTTTATCTATGTCTTGAATAATGTAACTTTAAATGCAATAAGTAACCACAGGTATGATTAAAGCATTTCGCCAAATTAATGTATCTTACCGTAATCATCTTTGCCAGAGTGGAAGCCAGTATTCGAACTGCTCTTGATTTGAACCTCAGTTCTAAATACTAAAGATAATGATTTAAAGAAATGAAATGAAATGGAGTTAACGTCCTACTGATATATGCTCCTAAACTGGGCTAATGAAGACAGGGATACGCCATACAGTGTGCTTTGAGGGAACTTTTGACCGAGCTGTTGCGCTACGGCCTACTCTTATATCGAATTCCAACTGCAAAGGGATCTTTTACGTGAACGCCATTGTGTACACGGGACCATGGTTTTCGTTCCATCCGAAAGACTGGACAGCTTTCTTGCCCACTTTTCCACCGTGATCCCCATGATTTAAATGAAAATTGTTGAAACATATAATATGGATGGCATTGGTGTTTGCATGTCCTAATCCATTGATTGTCCACGAACGGCAATTTCGATTTTCTTCCGATCAGGACTAGCAGATGTCATGATGTAATTGTCTTTTTTACGTTATTCGTCACAACAGAACGCTATCAAATTTGAGGATAAATCTCGACCCTGAATGACCGCCATGTTGTTTAGTAATTAGTACCCTGCGGGGTGAGGTTTATGAAAAAACGTTGCTCTACGATGTACGAATACCTCACTAGATTAGAAGAACATCGTTACGGTTAGATACAACATATCTATATTTTTTAACTACTGTGTGTAAACCCGAACCTGTTGCCCAGTTTAATGAACACATATATAAATGTTATGACAAATCAAAGAATTAAAAGGTATAAATGAAATATTACCTCATATATGCTGGTAAGTTTTAGAGGATGTACTATAGGAACTATGAAGTATCCGACAAAGATCATTCCAAACATGTTAGCAATGAGAGAAATATAAAACATACAACCGTGAATATATATTTCAGCAGCCATACCAAGCATCATAATAGAAGATTCTGCAGAGACCAAAACAGATACCAAAACAGGTAGTATCTTCATAGACCGATTTCCAACAAAATATTCTGCGTTTGATCGCTGCTTGTTTCCAAAGCAGGCATAGTAAATTCCAATACTTAAAGAAATAACTATCGTAATGGAAAATACAATGTAGTCCGCATAGTGAAATTCTGAAGCCATCTTTTCCTATAGAAATCAAATAGAGATATTAAAGTATATTAACATTAAGTCATGTATAATTATTGGTTTCCACACTTGAGCTCGGTTGTTTGGACACATCCAGTAGACGTGGTACAAGGGTTAATCAGCGAACTGGATGTATGAGATGTGTTGTTGACGTTTTGGAAAGTAGGACGAGGGGAAATGTGTAGGGAGTGAAGTGCTGTAAAGGGATAGTTAGATGTATTATGAATGGTTAGAGTGGCTGTGGTGTTACGGTGAAATACTATGCCGCCACCGTAACACCACAGCTTTATGATTTGTAAGACAGGAGTGATGTAATGGGTGTCAACAACTGGATATGCTGGTACCGTCGCAACGTAGCCGTGAAATATATATTGTGGGGGGAAGGGCAGAAACGGAAAAAATATACAATGTGACTTACTACACTCGTCCATACATATATTATTGTTTGTAGACGGTTTACTACTCAGTGATAAGCCTGCGCCGCAAAAAGAGGTATCGCCATTTATTATTAGTATAATGACTTCCTAATGTGCGGCAGGTTAGTTTGCTTCTAAAAACACTGTTTTCCGTTCCAAAAAATACAAAAGTAATTTTCAACCAGATGACCATGGTTCTCCGCACATTGGGTTTATTATAAGAAATACACAGGTACAGTGGCAAATGTTCTACTTCACAGACTGTTACCTTCGAACTACCTCCACACGAAATCCCCGATTTGGGTACTTGTAAAAGTAACGAAATAGTACCTGTGCGCATGCCGGTAAAAAAACCCCCTAAAAATGCCCGAACGTACCAGGCGCCAGGTCATCTAGATAAATATATACAGAAAATTGTAATTTGTGTTTGATTGATATTATAATATTTAAGTGAATCGGAATAACTATCGGTTTACAAATAAAAAAAATATTTGCGAAGCAGCTATGGCTGTAGTCTAGACAACCAAACATTTTAACGGACATTAGGAAGTATCGCGCAATTAAAGATACACCCATCGACAGTCGAAATTACAAATAAAATAAACAAACAATACAAATAAAATAAGTAAGAACAATTAAAATCATTACACAATATTCGAAGTCCTAAACAAACGGTTTAGGCTAAATAGTGTACAATAGTGTAATTAGCATATGGACTGTTCACCGTGTACAAAATACACGACAAACAGTGGTAACAGATGTCGGCAAACCTCGGCAGATTCCGGTACCCTACATCTAGCCTCGTCAGTATGACAGTATGTGATATTTACCTACGCCTATGAAATTGCGATGCGGCAACGGTTTAGACAAAATTCGAAGTTCTAAAAAAAACGGTATAGGAAAAATTGTGTAATCCGCAAATGGAACCGTGAACAAAATACATGACAAATAGTGGTAACAGGTGTCCGGAAGAGTAAGCATACCCTGTCTGCCGCTACACCCGCCATAACTGCATCCAAACAAGTAGACGAAATCTCGACAAAATAGCGTGAGACATGTTATATTTACCAATCAAGACAATATGATGGCCATTAAACTCTTTAAAGGTTTTGGAGATATTCCGGGTCGTAGATGGTCATAATAACGTGAACATTTTATCTACACATCTATCTGTGTTCCAAACATATTAATGAGTATGAAATCCTCAAACTTATTACCAGTAGAAATAGTACATTGTTAAATACAAACGCATACAGGTATTAATCCAAATTATACAGATATTTACAGATCTTAATTATCTGTTTGGATAATTATCTGTTAGATACAATTCATGTGTAAGGATTGATAACCTGTAAAATCAGGGGCAATAATCCAGAAAGTTACGGCCTGAAATGTGCAAATATCAAAAGGAATATACATTTAAACGGTTTTTAAAATTGAAAAAAAAATTGTGACCTTTAGAGAAAATCCCCAAGCTAAAAATGCGATTTTTCGAACAATCACGGGCCATAATCCAGGAAGTTAAGCTCGGGTATCCACGATTATCAAAGATCTTAGTGCATAACAGTAATATATTCAAACGTTATTATTTATCGGATAAAAATTGTCCGTCACATATAATTGTCGATTTCTATGCTTTAAAACGCGTTTACAGCTACTCAATTTTCAAAGTTTTCCGGAAGTAGACGCCAGAACCCCCTGCCCCACTTCCGCCTGCAAGATAGTTACGGGCCTGAATACAATTGTTACCTCTATAGGGCCCATAATTTAGGAAGTTATGATCCGATATTCTTTAATATCGAAAGGAACCGAGATCGATGGGTCATAACATACATTTCAAGTTTAAACCAAATTGTGGCCTCTATAGTGCTCACAAGATAACCAGCGGCTGCCAGGCAGGATACGCCCACATTTTCGAGAGATGGGTAGAGAACAAGCAAAACCGAAACTTATTTTTCCTACAATCAAAGGCCATAATTCATTAAGTTACAATTTGATATACGCAAATATCGAAAAGTATCAAGAGATTTAGGTTATAAACACGCAATTTAAGTTTAATCAAAATCGAAATTAAAATTGTGACTTCTACAGGGTCCACAACCTTGAAATACCATTTTTTAACAGTATTCGCGTACAAACAGCGGCCATTTTGTATTGTAATTTTGATCCTATTTTCCCGAAATTTTAACTCAACCTTCCTTAGCTTGTAACGGTGATATAAACAAACGATTTATTAAATCGGATAATAATTGTGACCTCCAGAGAGACCACAAGCTAAACAAAGGCGATTTTGCGTATAATCAGGGGCTTTAATTCAGGAAGTTACGATCCGATATGCGCAAATATCAAAAGGACCCAAGATCTTTGGGTAATATCCATGCGTTTCAAGTTTCGTCAAAATCGAATTAAAATTGGGACCTCTACAGGGTCGACGACCTTGATATACCATTTTTCAACAGTATTCGCATACGAACGGCGGCCATTTTGTATGGTAATTTTGGTCCAATTATTCCGAAATTCGAACTCACCCTTCCTTAGGGTGTAACGGTGATATAATTAAACGATTTTTTAGATCGGATAATAATTGTGACCTCTAGAGGAACCACAAGCTAAACAAAGGCGATTTTGCGTATAATCAGGGGCCATAATTCAGGAAGTTACAATCCGATATGCGCAAATATCGAAAGGAACCAAGATCTTTGGGTTATATCCATGCATTTCAAGTTTCATCAAAATCAAATCAAAATCACATTTTCGAGAGATGGGTAGAGAACAAGCAAAACCGAAAGTGATTTTTCCTACAATCAAAGGCCATAATTCATTAAGTTACAATTTGATATACGCAAATATCGAAAAGTATCAAGAGATTTAGGTTATAAACACGCAATTTAAGTTTAATCAAAATCGAAATTAAAATTGTGACTTCTACAGGGTCCACAACCTTGAAATACCATTTTTAACAGTATTCGCGTACAAACAGCGGCCATTTTGTATTGTAATTTTGGTCCTATTTTACCGAAATTTGAACTCAACCTTCCTTAGCTTGTAACGGTGGTATAAACAAACGATTTTTTAAATCGGATAATAATTGTGACCTCCAGAGGGACCACAACCTAAACAAAGGCGATTTTGCGTATGATCAGGGGCATTAATTCAGGAAGTTACGATCCGATATGCGCAAATATCGTAAGGAACCAAGATCTTTGGGTTATAACCATGCATTTCAAGTTTCATCAAAATGAAATTAAAATTGTGACCTCTACAGGGTCCACAACCTTGATATACCACTTTTTAACTGTATTCGCGTACAAACGGCGGCCATTTTGTATGGCAATTTTGGTCCGATTTTCCCGAAATTCGAACTCAACCTTCCCTAGGGTGAAACGGTGATATAATCAAACGGTATTTAAAATCGGATAATAATTGTCGGCTCAAGAGGGACCTCAAGCTAAAATAGGTGATTTTTCGGACAATCAGGGGCCATAATCAGAAAATTACGTTCCGATAGCCGCAAATATCGAAAGAAACCAAGATCTTTGGGTTATAAACATGCATGTCAAGTTTCATCAGAATCGGTTCAAAATTGTGACCTCTATAGGGTCCACAAGCTAAAATCGTGATTTTTCGTACAATCAGGGGCCATAACCCATGAAGTTTCGATCCGATACATGCCAATATCGAAAGCAGCCAGGATCTTTTGGGGATAAAGCTATATTTTAAGTTTCGTCAAAATCGGACAAGAATTGTGACCTGTAGAGGATCCACAAACAATTGTGGACGGACGTCCAGACGGACAGAGGCGACGACATAATACGTCCACATGAAAATGTGGGCGTATAAAAACGTGATTTTTCGAACAATCAGGGGCTATAATCAATGAAGTTATAGTCCGATCTTTGGGTGATAAACCTATTCTTTTAAGTTTCATTGAACTCGGATAAAATTGTGACCTGTAGGGTGTTCACAAACAATTGTGGACGGACAAGGGGGACGACAATTATACCTCAACATGAAAATGTGGGCGTATAAAATCTATTGTTTATCTATTCTGTCAGAAGTGTATTAAAGATACTAAACTGTACTTACAGTAAAAGTGTACTGTATTTTAATACTAGCGCCTTTTCATTATTAATAATAGTAATAATATGTCAATTTATAAAGCGCTACATCCACAACACAAACCCGGTCCTTCCATTGGTTTATCTTTAGTTATTGTATATGAATTTCTAACTCGACCCATTTCAAGTGATTATTTCCGTCACGTTAAGTCACTGAATAGTTGAATTAAAAATGGAATGAATTACATGTAATGAAGTTTAAAGTAGCTCTAACTCACTATTATCCAAAGTCTTCGACGATGAAAACTCGAATTATTTGTCAATTGAAATCAACATTGATGTTGTGATCTAACCGGAAAAAGTTGGGCTTTTGATATCCAATATTTAAGACAACATACACAGTTTACCATTGGTACACGAATCGTGTATCATAATGCGTTCCAGTCCCATTTGCAACAAGGGAATCGGCAGAACAAGGCTAGGCATATTCCACAAGCCATGTCAGATGGTAACCACATACATGTATTATTATCTGGAGAGCATGCGCAATAAATATTATGTAATAACCAGACGCTAGAGGTTGTTATTCGATTGAGACTTCTGGTGTATTTGAAATTTGTGTAAAAACGGATATGATTGAATGTAAATCAGTTTATATAGATTCATGTTGCATAATTATATGCATTGCGACCCATTTGTGTCAATTTCTATGTCCCAAATATTAGCGATTTAGCTCCTTTAATGTCATACTCTGCTGCGCCTACTGGCTAAATGAAGACAAGATATGCAAAGCGTGTATTAAACACAATTATTGACATTACATCTAATCTTAAATAGTTCGCTTGCATTCATAACGTATATAATTATTTGCACAGTAGAGGTACCTTGACACAACAGAAGTACCATTAAACTGTAATATGTATAATAATTGAACCATTCTAGAACTGTTAGATCTTAAAGGCGCAACTGAATATGTCCGGATCTTTCTTCTGCTCAACAAATTGTACAATTTTACAATATACCAATTAATTTGTGATACAAATTTCATCTTAACACACCTAATTTAAAAAAAATGGAAAAATTCAAATGTATGAATTGAAAAGCCTTACGTAACCTTTTTCAAATGTGACTTGGATTTTAACATATCGAACCCTCTGAACAAGTAAAATAGGATGTTATGTATAATTTACACAACAGGTAGGGCACTTAAACATCTAGTACTTAGAATAAGGCTATTATTTACTTTCTGGAGCTATTAAGCTAGCAAAGGTGTTATTGTCTCTTTAACGAAATAACATTTTCTGTGAATAGAGGACCGAGAATTTTTATTGACTTGACGAAACATATTTCTATTTACATGCATGTAGAATAATGGGTGGGGCCGGGAAAGATCTTTACATATTTTTTAAAACTTAACAATATTTTACGTTAGAAATGAGAAATAAAACTAATTCAGAAAGCATAGTTAAATAACACTTCGTATCAAAAATATGCTATATAGTTATTCAATTAAAGGGCCAATCCCGATAATATTTTTGTGAATAAAACTGCTTAATTTTGTGTTAAAATCCCTAAAATCCTCTACCTAAGGGGCGAGCAACTAACTTAATATATGTGATACGTTTCCAAACAACTTAAACCCGTCAGTCTTCATCTGGAAATAAAGACCCGTGTCCTAAGCTGTATAATGCGGTGTCTGGATAAAACCAGACTTTATTTCATAAAAATAATGTGTAGGTGAGATTTTCCCTTTGTTATCAAGTACAGTACATGGGTCATTCACTGCATAGACTTCTAAAAGGGCGGGAGTGGATTATAAGGTAACCCAACCCAAATTTAACAGAAATCTTAAAAGGGTTACGTGTCCGGATAAGCAGTTTTGACGTTCACGTCCAAACAAGCCAATATTCTGAGCTGAAATTTTGAGCCACAGTAAATACACCGCACCTCTATATTTTGGCGTTTAAATTTTATACGTACTCGTACTTTTAGTTTTTTTAGACCCTGTTTAAATCGGGACAGTCCCTTTAAACTTAAGTATCTGGTGCAGTCCGTTCCATATTAACAAGTATGATAGAATACTATGGGCATTGAATCGTGCATAAAGCCACCGCCACCATCTTAGAATTATGCAATTATCCAACGAACAATCATGCCAAGTTGCATGACGATCGCACTTCGAAGTGGGTCGCGCCAAAAAACAACAAGGTGGGTAGTTCTTAGGGACCAGTTACTAATTTAAAATCTATAGATTAAAATCATTAAAATGACCAATCGTTTTAATTAAATTTAACCTTACCACGCCTTCATTAATAAATTTGCACCTTTTTCCGTTCTAAAATACATTGCGATTATTTCAACCAGATAAGCTATTTCAGAAAAGGGGTCAGAACATTGGGTTTATTACTAAAATTTCAGAAAGGGTGCGGTTATTTTTATAGTAATATTTGTCAATTTAGTGTCTGGTTTTCATGTGTGAGGAAATAATCATGCCTACTTAAAGTAGCTAAGTCCGTAACTCAGCGGCGGCGCCAGTCGCTGCTGAGTGGGGGGGGGGGGTTAAAAGCTATGGGGGTCTGGGGGCTTGGCCCCCCAATTTTTTTTTTAAACACGCCCTTTTTGCTTAGGGAAACGCCCTTCTCCAGCTATTGGACACACCCGTTTTAGGTCGAGAAAAGCCCTTTCTAACATGTGATGTTGCACTTTAATATAATATAATGCACAAAAAAAGGATCCCCCCCCCCCTAAATTTTATGTCATTTTTAGCAAAATTGGGATGGCCATGATATCCCCCCCCCAAGGCTCCGCCACTGCCGTAACTCAATATTATCCAAAATCCTTTTTTGGCAATTTAAACCCCCTGGAAAAGATGGTCTTCTGATATCCAATATCTAAGACAAAACAAACATTTTACCATTGGTACACGAATCGTGCTCAAAGGTGCTCAAAGAATGAGCCTAGACATATTCCACAAACGGCGATGCCGTATTCGTATTTATATAGCATGCGCAATTAAATACTACCGGTGTTGACTGGAATAACAAGACGCTAGAAACTAACTTTCGGTTGAGACTTCCGGCGTGTTTCGCCGAACATAACTGATGATAATTCACAGTAAAACGGAAACGATTGAATGTAAAATACTTTATATAAATCTCATTCTACATTATTAAATGTGTTGTGTTGAGACCCATTTGTGTCAATTTCTAGGTCCAAAATATTAGCGATCTAGCTCCTTTAACAAGCTGCAATCTTCCCCAAAAAACTTTCGATGACCAATGTAATATTACAGCTGTTCCCGTTAGAAGACTGCAAATTACATTATACTTATCCCCTAACTGTTGTATGTTAACCTGAAATTCTGTAAGGTCTGTTGTAAAATAATATTATCAACTATAAATAGTAAACCCATTACCTTGTTAATTTTCAACTTTTAAGAAAGCAATATTCAGACTTGTGATAACGTCTTCATGTATTAAAGAGAATATTTTTTATCGTGGGTTGTAATATTATTTATATACCTTTCCGTAAGCAAATAGCAATACCTTTCTTTATATTATAGGATTGCAACTACTTAGTGGAGCACGAAGAATTTCTATGAGAATATTTACATTAAAGAGACACCTATTAACGCAACACTGCCCATGCGGTTATTGCATTCCCTTTTGATGTTGCATAGCGTAAGGATGTGTGCCATCTTTCTTGAAGCAGGAAACCGCACGATTTGTTGGAAGTTTGCTACATGTATGTGTAACTATTCGTTCTTAAAAATTGATTAATTAATGTAAAAATAGCACGCTGTTCGTTTCGTACTATAATTGTGGTACATGAAACCTTTTAAATCTAAGAGCTTATTCTACAGTAGGCCTATATTGTTGCAGACTGTCACAAACAATCCTGGGGATCTACCTAGCCCTAACACTTGTCCTATGAGCAAACCTACAATCGTGAGTTGGCCTTAAGGATTAGATGTAGCCCTAGCACAAGTCTGACGGTCGGTAAACTACAACTGCATACTCGCTAACGAAACGAAACATACGACACTGACGAAACGAAATGTCGTTTTATTGTGTACCTCACCCCACGAACTATTCTACGACTCGAGTAATCCGATAGTCGACACCAATCGGCGTTATACCGAAAAAGTGGAGCTGTTTGGCATCCCGTGGAATGTAAGATAATATCCGCTTCACACCTGGTAGATGTGGTGACTCGGTGTGAAAGGCATATATTTACTAACCATGAGGTATAAGTTTCAATTCTGATGTTGGTCGATTAAGTGGCCCGGGATTTTCCAGCGTGACTTTCCTTAAAAGTGGTGCAGGACGGAAGACCTGACAAGAACAGTGTCTAGGCGTTTGGATGGAACGAAATACCGAGTCGGCCCTGGTGGTTTTTTTATGTGCTCTTTTTTTATGGTGATACTTGAATAACACCAGACCAGGCCTTTTCCTACACAGAACTCAGCCGATTCGCTAAAAGATAGCCAAACACTTTCTTAGTTCCCTTTGAAACTGTTTCAAATAAACAAAAGGAGACACTATTATCATTGTTGATTATTTTAATCAATCAAAATTGCATTTAGTGATACAAAAACTAATAAGGCAAATAATCAAAATTATTCTATGAATAATAAATACTAGTATTCATATAATATATTATACTAAGTGCTATCAAAATATAAATAAAAATCTTGTTATAATATCTTGTAAAAAAACGAACTATGTACAACAGATCACATTTAGCTCGCATACTCTACATAAATAAAACTGTATAAAACATTATTTTTATAGGGGGTTTTATATCTTGTTTTAAAACAAAAATAATCTTACAGAAAGGCAATATTGTATAACTTATATTTCGAGCATAATCATATGCATTATAAATACAATGTCTTGTGTTCTAGTTCTAGTCATTATTAAATCTTACAAACACGTTTTAGTGACAATTAAATATAATTTTCTAGTTTCCACGAATACATATTGACTCTTACCTACGGGTATGGGTGATATTTAATGTAATTTTTATAGTTACCATAGAATACATATCCATTTCTACCAACACATATAGGTCATGTTTTAATTATTTTTTTAGTTACAATATAGAATTATAATAACTTTCTAGTTACAATAGAACACATAATATTCATTTTTACCAACAGACATGGGTGACAACATAATACAATATTCTAGTTACAATAGAATGCATAATTCATTTTTACCAAGTATGGGTAACAATTAAATATAGTTTTATAGTTACCATAAATTTTTACCAACAAGCATGGGTAACAAATTAATATAATTTTATAGTTGCCATGAAAAATATTTATTTTACCAAGAGGCATTGGTGACAATTTTATATATTTTTTAATATATCAATCACCTGCTGATTCTTCTGACAGTGTCACTACTGACATATTTACAGGTTGTGTGAAACAAAACCTGTTGATATCTCCATCTCATAATTTGCAGTGTAACTAAATCCATGAAAGAAATTCCTTGATCGGGATAATGTCCCTCTATGACTAATAACATAGCTTGAGTTGTTCACAAATAGTAAAATACTACACAGATAAAATTACTCAAATAATTTTGATAATTGTTTAGTGTTTGCAATGTCTATTATTTCCCGTAAAGCCTTCGGCTTTTCATGTATATTCAGCATACTATTCTAGTATCGCAAGAGTTATCGCTCTTCAAAGTGGAGGTAAAAACAGTCATATCACATGACCAAACATTCGTACTTATACAACAATAATCCCGGTAAGCAATCATTATTATTCTAGCGATCGTATGGATAATTAAATCCTGTAGATTTTGTAATCCTTCGATTTTTGTCGGATTTTGTTTTTACTTTAAGCCAGTGTGGACGTTAGCTCCATACTTTTGAGTTTTCACTCATCTTTTACTGATTGAACGTTGTTCAGTTATCTTGAAATAAAATGGCTACCGATATGGACGATGTCCTATCTATTACCGATCCAGAAGCTGATTCTGAGTCGTTTAGTTTTTTATCACCTGCAGAGGTATCGAAGACTATACCTTCTAAATCTAATAAAGCCAGGGGTAGAAGAACAGGTAAAATAAAATCTGTGGTTCAGATTGTCAATACAGCTACTAAACCGATATGTACTAAGGTACAGTCGCACTCAGACATGACGTCACAGCAGGTGAGACCTGTTGGAACGACTCAACTTCTTAAAAACACACCAAATTTGATTGATTTGGATAATTTGTCTGAGGCAGATATAGTTGCATTAAAATGTAAATTAGGTTTGGTCGATTCACAGGTGAATAATGATTTTGAATTAGAGGAAGATGACTTCTCATTTAATGAATATGAGAATGTGTCAAATATGCCTAATTTACAGGTAGAAGTTGACAACATACCTCACAAATCTGTCATTAGTCCTGTATCTGTTAGTGGCAGAATTAGTGGCGCTTTATTTGATACAACAAATAATGAAGTGAGCGAGTCTGATGATTTTTGGCCATTACCTAAGCTAAAAACTCCACAAAGAGGCGAGAACATTTCTCAGTCTTTAGCTGATTTGATCAATACTGCTTGCACGTCGCAGTGTTCTACTGATGATATAATTGATACTTATAAAATACCTGGCAATTGTGGAATGCTAGCACCACCTTTAGTTAACCATGAGATATGGAATGAAATAGATGCAAAGAGCCATTCCTATGATAAAAGTTTCAGGGAAATACAGCAATTAGTTGCTACCGGTATTGTTCCAATAGTAAAATTGGCAGAACTTTTAAAAAATCAAATTTCGGGTAATGACACCGCAAAGAGGTTGATTTCAGATTCAATCACGTTAATTAGTCAAGTTCAATATCATTTGTCTCTAAGACGTCGTTATCTCATTCGTCCTAGTCTTAAAAAGAAATATTCCAATATATGTAATATAAATACACCCATAACAAGCTTTTTGTTTGGAGATGATATTTCTAAAGAAATTCGGAAATGTGACACAGGTTTCTCTGTTACTAATAATAGAGAAAACCCCAATCTCTCTTTCCGCGGTAAAAGGAGATTCTCCCGCGGTGGTCAGGCTATCCGAGACAGGGGTCAATGGCGATATAATAATTACAATAATAGTAATAGATATCAGCCATACACCAATCACAGGGGCTCAAGAAGAGGTCGTCGAGTTTTTTTAGGTGTATCCAATCCTCAAAACAACGTGAGTTGAATTTCTCTAATGTAGGAAATTTGAAATTCCATTTCGATGTGTGGAATAAACTGACAAGCGATCCATGGATTTTGGATGTTATATGTGGATATAAAATTGAATTTGTTAATAAAGTGATTCAAGTGTGTTTGCCTAATGTTATTAATTTTTCAGATGAATTTAGATTAATAATAGATAATGAAGTTAATGAACTTCTATCTAAAGGGGCTATCATTCCCTCTGTTTGGGAAAAAGATCAGTTTGTTTCCAATTTATTTATTGTTCCGAAGCCTAATGGTAAATTTCGTCCTGTTATAAACTTAAAGCCATTAAATGAGTTTGTTCTGTACGAACATTTTAAACAAGAAACTTTTCAGATTGTTCTTGATACATTGCAAAAAGGAGACTTTTTTACTTCAATAGATCTTAAAGATGCATATTTTAGTATTGCCATACATAAGGATTATCAGAAATATTTAAAATTTGTCTGTCTACCATTTGGATTGTCTTCGGCTCCTCGGGTTTTTACCAAAATTTTAAAACCAGTATATACTTGGTTCCGTTATCAAGGTATTCGGTGTACATATTATATTGATGATTCTCTTATTATGAATCAAGATGAACAGCAATGTTCTAAGGATACAATAGTGATCAAAGATAAATTATGCTCTTTAGGGTATACAATTAATACCGGAAAATCAAGTATTATACCAAAGCAGACTATTGTGTTCTTTGGGTTTATTATTGATTCTGTAAAATTTAAAGTTTTCCTGACTAAGGATAAGATTGAAAAGATTTTGAAATATGCAAATTTCATAAAGTTTAAAAACTATCACATCTCTGTTAGAATTCTGGCTTCTTTTATTGGTTTAATAATTAATGCATTTTATGCTGTACAAGAAGCAGTGTTACATTATAGAGGTTTAGAAAGAGATAAAATAAGAGGGCTTGGATGTAATATGAATTATGATAATACTGTATTATTGTCTGATCTAGGAATTGATGACATTGTTTGGTGGCTGAATAACACTGAAATTAAAAATGGCAAGACAATTAGACAAGAAAATCCACATGTCTCTATTACAACAGATGCATCTTCCCATGGCTGGGGTATTCATGACTCAAAATCTGATATTTCATTTGGCGGTAGATGGTCATTTGCTGAATCTAGTAACAACATAAATTATTTGGAACTATTAGCCATATTTTATGGGTTACAAGCCCATTATTCGAATTGCAGGGATATTCATATTGAGATTTATTCGGACAATACTTCTGCAATCTCTTATATAAATAATTTTGGTGGCATGAAGTCAATTCATTTGGATGAATTAGCTAAAGATGTTTGGAGTTGGTGTATTGATAGGAATATCTTTTTATCTGCTATGTTTATACCTGGAAAATTTAATTTCCAAGCTGATTTTCATTCAAGAAATTTTTCTGATTCTACTGAATGGATGTTAAAAACTCTGATTTTTCACAGAATTTGTGATCAATGTTTTCATCCAGACATAGACTTGTTTGCATCAAGACTTAATTTTCAATTAGATGTCTTTGTTTCTTGGCTACCTGAACCAGGTGCTTATAAGAATAATGCTTTTTCATTTGCATGGAGTGATTTAAATCCATACATATTCCCACCTTTTTCGGTAATAGGTAGGGTAATTAACAAAGTTATATCTGATAAAGTAGAAAAAGCAATTATGATCATACCACACTGGCCTTCTCAGCCGTGGTTCCCTTCAATAATGTCGTGTTTAATTTCTTTTCCAATTAGGTTACCACGACACAAGGACCTATTAGTAATGCCACACAGTCAGGAAGTTCATCCTCTAGGCAAGTCAATGTCTTTAGTCGCAGTGACTGTATCTGGAAATTACTTAAGATGCAAGGTGTTTCAGAGTCAGTTATCCAACTTATCATCAACTCTTGGCGTACAGGAACCAACAAACAATATGATTTGGCCTGGCGAAAATGGGTTATTTGGTGTAAATTTAGGGGCTATAATCCCATTCGTGTCTCTGAAGTAGACTTGCTTGCCTATCTTGATTTATTATTAGAAAATGGAAAATCGTATAGTGTGATTAATACACATAAATCTATGTTGATTCAAACACTCAAATTATTTAACAACTCTTGGTGTGAAAACCCCAGGTTTATAGCCAGATTTATGAAAGGGGTTTTTAACAAATGTCCACCTAAGCCGAAATACGATTCTACATGGGATGTTTCCGTAGTATTGAGATATTTGTCTGCTTTAATGCCTCTTGAAAGTTTAGGATTAAAGTTATTAACTTATAAACTTGTAGCTTTGTTAGCTTTATCTAATGCTCCGAGATCACAAACTCTTGTAGCATTGAAACTTTCTAACATGAATGTTCTAAAAGGTAAAGTTGAATTTATTTTTACCAATTTGTTGAAAACTAGTCGAGATACTAAATTCAAGATGGTTCTGTCTCATTTTGAAAATGAGAGTCTGTGTGTTATGCACACTTTATTGTTTTATGTAAGTAAAACTGAGAATAAACGTTTGTCAGACCAGCTTTTGATTTCACACTGTACATATAAGGCTGTTACTACTAGTACTGTTGCTAGGTGGTTGAAAGATGTCTTAGCTGCATCTGGTATTGATGATAAATTTAAAGCCCATTCATTTAGATCTGCATCAGTGTCTGCTGCTTTTATGCACGGATGTACTTTACAGGAAATTCTGAAAACTGCTGATTGGTCATCTGCGAAAAACTTTAAGAAATTTTATTTGAGGGATGTTGAACAGAACACATCAGATTACTCTGGTGCGGTATTTGGCGGCAATTAGCTAGGCCTACTGTTCGATCTTAATGTTAATGTAAATAAAAATGTTTAGTGGTAGTTTTGTTGTCTTTCTTTAAAGGTGCTGAATATACATGAAAAGCCGAAGGCTTTACGGGAAATAATGACCCCTCATCCAAGCAGTATGTGAAGGATGAGGGGCATTATTGAAGTGAAGCCGGAGGCTTAGCATGTATATTCCCGCCCATGATCCCTCCCTATTTTGTAACAAGACAACAAACGACGTATCTTTAAATAATGATTGCTTACCGGGATTATTGTTGTATAAGTACGAATGTTTGGTCATGTGATATGACTGTTTTTACCTCCACTTTGAAGAGCGATAACTCTTGCGATACTAGAATAGTATGCTGAATATACATGCTAAGCCTCCGGCTTCACTTCAATAATGCCCCTCATCCTTCACATACTGCTTGGATGAGGGGTCATTTTCTGTCTTGTCCGCAGGTTTATCTTGTAGAATTTTTGTTTTTGTTTTGCGTGTAGTGCAGTCCTCCTGCATTTACTATTAGTCATACTGGCGAAAAACATTGCGAACATTATTTAAAACACGACACAATGTTTTGAATGCCCTGCAAGCAATTACTCTGTTGGTTTTATCAACCATGGGTGACTTGACAGCGTTGGGAACTTATTACCGTATAGTTATATCGTCATCTGCTAACATTTAATTTTCTTAAATGATACAAACTATATAAGCTTAATTAACAATACCGGAAGAAAAACTGTTACCGCATCTAGATACATATCATGTTTCTATACATGTACAATAAAACGGATCATAGATCCTGACCTGTCTAAGTATACAATACAGTATTGCTGATAGCCAGTATCCATAACAAAACGCATAGACCATACTATTTGTTAATCCACTGATAATACCATATACATATTTATAAATACAAAGCAAAATTGCATAATACGTTTCACATTAGCAGTTTACAGAGACATAAATCGTACGTTCCATTGTTGGTGAGGATAATTCCAAAACCTAGAACTGTTTTTGGTACTGGTATATTACCCAGATGCAAATAAGATTAGATCCTATAGAAACATGTTCATAAAACGACGACAAGGACTTTGTCATTCACTTCTGCATTTAACGATTTAGTGACAATGTTAAAATACAAACATTTACAAATATTTTTGACTTAAATATAATTTTGGCTGCAAATTTGATAAATAGTTCTTTCAAGGTAGCAATGGTGTCTGGTAATCTTGATCTGAACAGAGCTCGGACGCTGGTGCAGGCTTTCCAGAGGGGTCATAATTTGACCAAATAAAAAACCCAAGCTGATAACGTCCGCCAAGAATTGGTACCGAGACGACATGTAGTCGGGGCTGGCAGTAAACTCCAAGTCTTTCCTATATAAATGTAGACATCCCGAAGTCAACAAGCCAACAGTGAGGCTGATGTCCCCCGCTGAAATCCCAAAATAATAAGATGACACATAATAATTAAGCGAACATTTTTTTTTTAAATATTAGATTTAGCTCAAAATTTTAATTATTGAACTTAGTCAAGGCATTCGCCTAATGATCATCTACATCAAGTTCAAAATTCTATCTCAATTAAAAGCAGAGTGGTGTTCCAAAGTCTTGACCAAATAAATTGCTTATCGCTCCTTAGCCTAAGCAGAAAATTTGCACCATCGAACTTAGTCAAGGTAATGATATAATGAATCTATATTCTGAGTTACATTGCTTTTACGTCATTACAACCAAAGTTATCGTGCCCCAAATCATCAGTTAATCAGACTGCGTATCTCTGTTTACCCTAAGCAGACAATATTCATCGTCGAACTCCATCAAGTCATTCACATAATGAATGCCTTCACCAAGTATGAACATTCTACCTCAATTTGGAGGAGAGTTATTGTGTTCCAAAGTCTCGACCAATCAAATTGCTTATCGTTCTGCTTACCCTGAGCAGAAAATGTTGATTATCGAACTTGGTCAATGTATCGGTGTAATAAAGCTAAAGCTATACACCCAGTGTCTTCACTCTCACTTAATCGGAACTTAATAAGTATCATTCAATCAAATTTCTTATCTCTGCTTACCCTAAGCAGAAAATGCTCACCTTCGAACCCCATCAAGGCATTCACCTAATAGACACCTATGCCAAGTGTGAACATTCATTGTGTTCCAAAGTCTAGACCAATCAAATTGCTTTTCGCCCTGCTTACCCTAAGCAGAACATGCTCATTATCGAACTTTGTCAAGGTATTGGTGTAATGAAGCTATACGCCAAGTTTCAGCACTCTCACTTAATTAGAACTAAAGTTATCGTGTCCCAAAGCATCAGCCAATCAAATTGCTTATCTCTGCTTACCCTAAGCAGAAAATGCTCATCTTCGAACTCCATCAAGGTAATGACATAATAAACACCTACATTTAGTTTGGACATTCTAGCTCAATTAGAATGAGAGATATTGTGTCCCAAACAGTGTGTCAGACGGACGGACAGACACAGAAGGGCGAACCCATTTTAATAGTTCCTTTCTTCGAAAGGCGGGGGACAATATAACGCACATCAAAGCCATCGAGATTCACCAGGATGTTGTCAGCTTTTACATGTTATGTAGAACATGGCATCTGTGAATTTTCAGAAGCGTTTTGCTAGTATTTATGCAAATTTGTATCCACGATGCAGCTGACAAACCACCATGGTGTTTCAGGATGGTTTCGATGCTGCCTGATCCGAAAAAATGATCATTCTCGTTGATGGTAGATGTTAGCAGTCCGTGGAATGTTGGGGTTATGTATTTTCCTACAATCTGGGCCTCATGTTCAACAAATTCCCAACATACTGTTTCATTGAAGAAATCCTGAACCACTATCATCTTTGATGTTTTCAGCAAGCGTCCAAGATATACCACACCATAGCTACCACGTCCAATCTCTTTAAAGGATTTGTCCTCGTTCTTGAAAAACGCAATGTCCCTTGATCGAATGGAGGGCACAAGGGGGAATCCAAGTCTGTGGGTAGATCATTTGAAGCTTTATATCCTGGTGGTAAGAAGGGCGAATCTCTTGGATCATATCTGAACATGTCCATCATGACACTGTGGTTCATGCAGAAATCGCCAACGCTGTCAATATATATCAGACTGGCTATGTCAAACTTTTCCTCCAAGCTGCCGTTCAAAAGACTTTCTTGTACGACCCCATTGGTGGCAACTTTCTGCTTTCTTAACAAAATACGTCGGATCCAACAAAAAAACTGAACTAGTTGGCCGAACTGTTGGTTCATCTCCCAGTATAAACTCTGGTTTACTTATGTTGTTTAGAAAAGCTATACACATCATTGGTACTGGGCAGCTGTATTGTATCATCTTTCCAGGAAGTATAGCTGAATGATTTTCAAACCGCAAAAAGTTGCATCTAACGACACTTTTGAAATCTACGACGAGAGAAACGACAGCGCTTCGCCATGAGCCGCATTGGTGGTCCGTTTCGTTAGACCTCTTACAGGCGGTGATGTAGATCGTATTTGTATGTTTAATTGGTTGCAGTGTTCATTTCCGTGTACAACTGGTCAAAATGTTGATCAAACACAGATGTTTCAGCGCAAGCCGCACCATTATCAACCAGTTTAGCTGTACCAGAATGCCTCCACGCCGTTGTCCAAGCTGTAACGACGCTTATTGACACTGCGATTCGGTATTCAGCAGTGTCTAAAACACCACAAGTTCAAACAACACAGGTTTCAGTCCCGACTACCGTCAACGATTTGTACATCAAAAGCGAGTCTCGTCTTAAAGAAGCTTATACTAAAACATTAAAAGATTCTGCGGTCCCTGCATCAACCATGTAACGTTGCTGTTGTTTACTTTTTTGTAGCAGACGCCCTTTTTTATGAACAAGAATGAGGTCTTCTTTTACTTTTATTACTTGTCTAAATATTATTATTTCGGTAACCGAAACACGTAAGACTACAAAATGATCAGTTGCGGTCCCTCGCTACCACAGTGGACCCTTAGTCTAGAGTCATTACCAGCTTTAAAAGAAAGAGATATAGAACTGTGGGCTAATCAAAGCCGAATACCAAAAGCCGTTCACACCAAGGGCTACGGCAATTTTGCCGAGTCGTATGTACATGATGTTGAAGGTAATTTATTTTAATTGTTTATTTCATTAATAATAAAATTCTCGGCAAATGTGAGCAATTGTTTAATACCCAACCATGATAAAAACGCGGGAAGAGGGGGAATTCCCTTCGTTCGACGCTATTAATTTCTCGTTACTATAAATAAAACTGTCGTTTGACAGGTCACGGTCATCTCAAGCGGATTCCAAGGTATTATTGAAAGGAGTGTTTTTTGCAGAAAAGAAGCCCCGTGTGGCCTATAAACCTTTAATTGGGAGAATTTTTTTTAAAAATTCTATTTGGTTCGTATTCAAATTTCGAATATACACCCCCCCCCCCTTATATTATATTTTGGCGTAGGCTAGAGTAGCCTATTCCTATACCCTAAAGGATAGACTGTGCAGCACAATTTTAATTTGTTATTGTTATAATAATAATAGGCCTATTATTATAGTCTCTTGTGTTGTTATGGATTTTGAAGTGGAAGCATAGAATGGAAATAATGAAAATCATAATTATTAAACAGACAAATGTTATCTTCAAATCCCTCTTAATAAAGCATTTTAAATTTTTAACATTTGTTTCATTTCAGTTTGTACAGCAATTGATGGATGTTGTGTTAGAGTGAAATGCTTCAATTCTATGAAAAAGAATGATCCACCACATTCTTTAAATTTAAAATTATCAATAATAGATAGCTGTGTAAAAATATCAGATTGTTTATGTTCATGTAAAGCTGGGAAGGGGGACTGTAATCACATTTTAGGTTTGCTTTATCTTTTACATCATTACTGCAAATGTGGATATGAAACTGTGCCTATACTTCAATCTAAGACATCTCTAAAACAAATTTGGCATATTCCTGCAAGAACAAATGGTATTACACCAAAAAAAGTCAGGACATTAATTTTCAAAAGATTTCTTTATCAAAATCAGTTGAGGGATCACCTCAAGCAAAACGTTTTCGACTTGATGGTGTCAAATCTTCGTTTTATAATCCAGTTGAAACTCCATTACCATGTTTTCAGTTTATTAAATTGTTGTCGCATAATTTAGATTCTGTCAACTCTGGCGCTCAGTTTAGAGCAATTCTGTCAAATACAAATATTGAATGTATGGATATGGTTAATTGTAGTTTAGGTCCAGTACCTAAAGGATGTGTTTTATCTTATCAACAGCCTATACTAGACAGTGAAAACACATTGGATATTTTAAATACCCATCAGTTTAGAGCAATTCTGTCAAATACAAATATTGAATGTATGGATATGGTTAATGGTAGTTTAGGTCCAGTACCTAAAGGATGTGTTTTATCTTATCAACAGCCTATACTAGACAGTGAAAACACATTGGATATTTTAAATAACCATCCAAATGTTACTGATTTTCCCCCCTTTAAATTGCCTAAGTTAAATTCTTGTGTTTCTTTTGTATTAACTCATAGCCAACAAGATGTTTTTGATGGGCTTTTTGTTTCTGTATCAGATTCTTTACATATTGAAAAAAACTACACGTGACCAGTCATCGAACAGCATGTGGCACAAATTCAGGTGTAACCGCTTAACGTCTTCTATTTTTAAGCGTATAGTTTCTAGGCAGGGTGATTTTTTAAAACTGGCAGAGTCTTTAACTAGTAAAAAAAGTATAACCACCGCTGCAATGCAGTATGGCATTGACCATGAGGGTGAAGCAGCATCTAATAGTAAGTGCAGGGGGACTGCACCACATATGATTTACACAAAAGACAAACATAGCGACAAGACACCATACTCAAAAAACAACAACAAACAAACAATTCAAAGAAAGCGAATGGATCCGGGGGCTAGCCGTAAGCGTCCACTGCGCTGTACAGTCCTGGGCCTGTGGTGACACAGACTTCACTCATTTTTGAAAACAACTGGGAATGCAACCCAAAGAAATAATTATATAGTGTCAGCATGAGTCATGATCTATTATATGTTGTAAGAATTACGAATGTAAGTATATTGTTGTATAAATTCCGCTACACAAGTAACCACATAGTTAAATGTATCAGAAGTAGGCCTAGTTCAAACTAAATCAAATCAATAAAAGGATTGAAGTATATTAAATGCATTTAGGACACACATTACAACCGTCACAGAAACAAAAACAAAACTGATTACAAGAAGCAAAGGAATATAGACTATCTAGGGAGACAGCCGAGCCGTCTGCTGACTGAGTGGCGTGACGTGAATCTGCCGTAATAGTTGTTATGACGTCGTGATTTAGAAGGTGCAAATTTCCCGATAAAAGGGCGATAATCTAGATAAAATAACGTTGAAATATGCTGGCCTTTCAGGAAATAATGTGTATGGTTGTGGACTTGTAATAAACCAAAGCTGTCCCCATCTTGGTTCTTCACCAGATCGTAAAGTTTATGACATCACTGCAAATCCAAAATATGGACTACTCGAAATAAAATGTCCATACCTCTGTATCTATATCTGATGTTAAATATTTAAAATTACATGGTCAGTCATATAAACTTAAAGAGACACATGATTATTATTATCAAGTTCTAGGTCAAATGGCACTTACTGGGTTGTTATGGTGTGATTTTTATGTAATGTGTAAAGATGACTTTCATTTAGAGAGAATTTATTTTAATCAAAACAAGTGGAATCAAATAAAAGAAAAATTGGACTTGTTTTATTTTGAGCATTATCTTACATATATAAGTAAATAACTTGTAACAAGGTTGTGATGTATAAACTTAATAATTAATTATATGTACAATATTATGACTAGATTAAAACATATGTATAAGCTGTACAATATGATGACTAGAACTAGATTAAAAACATATTTATAAGCTGTTACAAATAATGTACATGCATCATCATTTATGTACAATTTCACTAGAATTATTTATACATGTATCTAAATTGATTTTTATTTGTTAGATGTGAATAGAGTGACAGATAATTAATTGAATTTATTAAAAGGTCTATCTAAATCATCATTCATTAGGTCATATTTTTTTATTTTTAAGTATGAAATGAAATGAGCTTTCACATCCTACAATTCAGCTCCAGATGGGATAAAAATGTGTGCATACACTGTACGTTGTGCTATCTATGAAATTTTAACCTCACAGCGGCACTATGGCCTACTCTTACACCGAAATGAAACTGTCAAGGGTTCATTTAGGTGCACCCCACCCATGGCCTACTCTTATATCAGCTAACTAGAAAAACATATCAATAATATCATTAGGACTAAATAGTATTGTAACAAGCTAGTTAAGAGACCCTTTACAATCCAAGAAGACATCCAGTAATACTTAGAGTTAAATTGCTTTTAATTTTATTTATAAAACATATATCTACTTTTGATTATGTATTAACATTATTATATTATAATTATATTATACATTCAAATTATTCATTGTATTCCCTAGAAATGTAAAATCTGAAGTCTGTGTTATAGATCTGGTAAATATTTTTACACGACAGTAAAATTATCCTTATAATTACATACTTTAGTTATAATAAACATATAAATGTTATTGACATAATATTACTGTTGTTCGCATAATACATAATTATTAATATTTTACGACAAATAAACATACAAATGTTTAAGTCAATTACATGTCTTGTTATTACTTAATCTCAAAATAATTTTCCATGAAAATTTGTTAATAAGCAACAAACAGTCCAAATTTGGTCTATTGAACCCGCTATGGTAAGAGGAATTACAGAATCAAAAATATGGTACTCCTTACAACGCCTTATTGCCCTTTCTACATGTATTCTCAGTCGAGCTATTTTCTGAGTTTCCTTAATTGTTCTTTTGTGAATTGATCCATTTGTCTTAAAAAAGGTGGAATGACAATCTTAGCTCCCTTAAGAGTCAACAAATCCTGAATTAAAAAAACCTTTATCAACCATGACATCGTCCCCAACATCTAAAAGATGAATAATCCCAGATAATCGTGTTATTTCTTTATCTGAAATACTGCCTGTGTACAAAGAACTTATAAAACTAATCATACCATTAGGTGTTATTCCTATAAGGCCCTTCATTGTTGTATGACTCTTGTAACATGGGCCTCAGTTTTACATTCCATCCGAACAGATATACACTGTCAAGAGGAAACTACCCCATAAAATAATGAACCAAACCGGGGGGGACCAGAGACTTGGTTAGTGAGCAAACTATATAAGATGTGGAGGGTAGTTTTTTAACAACTACATAAAAATACATAGATGTAGGCCTATTATTAAAGGGAACGCAATCGACTAACAATCTCAAATATTTATATATGGTTCCTAATCCTGTACCTGTAATTATTAAATGGTAATCTTTGTTTGGGTGCAGGTCTTTCCACATGACATGTTGTCTAATTAAAAAGAGACGGAACAGAACCATTCTTTAGTCTTCTCATTCCAGAGAGTGTCTTTTTAAAGTCATTTGAATTGAAATGTAGACAACAAACATGGGTAGCTTTTGTAATCTAAAAAAAATAAATTAAATAATTAGGTAGGACATTTTTGTAACAAACATTAGGCCTATACTATAAGCCTATGAAAAGATATAAGGCCTATACTATAGGCCCTACAATACATACGGTATTACGGTACTTAATTAGGCCTACATTAATAATAACAATGATGATGATAATTTCATTTTGAAAATGCCAATAAAAAATTAGACATATTATAGAACTAAATAATAAAGTATTTATTTTGGAATATTTATTTGACTGTGCCTCTGTGCGTACAACGATCGGCATGTATGTTGACATTCGATGATTCTCGTAATGGTACTGGTAGGTCATGAAATTAAAAATGCATGACTTACTTTGAACAAAGCATTCTCATCTCTTCTTATTTTAACAATCCATTCTCTCCGTAGCTTTTCGTCTTTCGGTATGTTGTGAAAGGACAGCTTCTTGTCAATGTCGTACCGAGAGTCGCTTGTACACAACGGGACACAACAGTGAAGTGCCATTGTTTACATTGACGACGTCTGCATCCGGATGCGGCGGGTTTGTATACCGAGCTCGTTTTCGAATTTAGCGTGAGAAAGGTCTATTGAGCATAAGGATTTGTGCGCATCACGTGACTGGTGGTGACGGTGTTTCAAAGTACAATTGCGCATAAGAGTTGCACGCATCACGTGACTGGCGGTGTCTATTGAACCTTTAGTCTCTATCACCCAAACATATTTCTACGTTGAAGACTAGGGGGTTCTGGTTGACCGAGACTATTGACCCTTTCTTTCTGGCGGGAATTATAAATTCTGACAGCTTGAAATTTTTCTCTTGAGTGCTTTAAATTTTGTTGTATTATTACTATTATCATTATAATGGGTTTTCGTGAAATAATTTCCTACCAGACTGGGAAGGAAGGTATTGTACTACAAACTGTTTTATTATCACCCTTGTCTAAATTCAATTTGACCATTAAAAGACCTATTTAGGAATAGGCAAAAGTCGAATAAGACTAGACGCCAGGCTTAAGCTTAAGTCCCTAAGAAAGCGTGTTAGTTAGGCCTAGTGTCGCCTTTTGTTTATCTACTTTAGATGCCTACCCCACTGGCCACTCACTCTGCGTTAGATTTGTTTAATAAAGACAATGTAATAATAATTATTAGCCTATACCGTATTTAATATTTATACTTGTTACTTTTTCCCCAGCTGATTACACTATTTTGCCTATACCGTTTTTAGGACTTCGAATTCTGTCATGGTTTGGATTGTTCGTACTTGGTTTTTATTTTATTTTATTACTACAAGGAATGATCTGCATGGTTCAGTATCTAAATTGACGCTTTGACGGGACCAACGGGCAGATTGTATTTCATGTTGGTACTCGCGTGAATAAGCCATAGCAAAATCACACTGAAGTACACTACTATAAGTGTTTTGCTTTTCTCGTTCAGATGCATTTGATTGAACTCTTTTGATCCTAACATGGTCTCTATCCATGTCAAAATCAACTTTTATTTTACTTGCCAAATCATCAACACAGTCTTCATTGAAAAATATTTTTAGAAATCCCCCTCTCATTTGTCCCCTACCACCATGCTGTGACTAATTTGATCATCAAAACAGATTAGTTTACCTTTACTGCATGTATCGCAGTTACCCGTCCAACATACTCCATTTAAAAAAGCTGCAGTACACATAACACAAATTTTTTATCCAAAAATCATTTGTGTAAGAGCATTTTAAGGCCTTTAGTTTTATAGAAAAATGTTCACGAATGCGACATTTACACTGATCAGCAGGCTGTTGTTTTAAAATAAATACATTTGGTGGGCGTAAAGAAAAAAAAATTGAAGCCAATTGAAATATGTAGAATGCCTCTTTAACCCTTACCTTGTAACCTGGGGCCTGAGAGGCCCGAAGACATGTTTTATGCCCAAATTGCACATTTCGGCTGAAATTTAAGGTTTCCCTCAAGTTTGATGACTACTTGTCGCAAAAACCGTTTCATCTCATATCAATAATTGATTATTTTTTTATTCACTTTTTATGATTTTTTCACATTAAGTGCATGCATGGGCCTGACAGGCCTAGGCACATTGCTTAAAATCTTGTATCGCAGATCAAAACAGTCCTGGTCCCTAGGTGACGGCAGGTTCTTGTCATATCAAAATGAGTAAACGAAGGAAGACCCATGATGATTTGAATGAGATTTTGGCCAGTTTAGGCAACAATGAGGCCGCTGATAGAAAAGAACCACTTTTCTCAGAGGACAGCGGATCAGACAGCGATTTTGTGCCGCACAGCTCAAGTGATGAATCATCATCTAGCTATACTGAGGATCCTGGACAAAGCTTTATGGTGGGTAAAGATGGCAGTAGATGGTCAACGACCCCATTGCCACCATCTAAAACACCTCCCCGAAACATCCTTCGCGGTCCACTGCAACGGGTAGTAAATGCGGACCATGTCATCTCTGAGGAGGCTATGTTCAAACTTTATGTGACTGATGACATGGTTAAAAAGATTGTTTCTCTGACGAACATAGAGGAGAAGAGTGTTGTGACTGAACGGGGCAGAGATGGAAGTGTTTGGCAAGAAACTGACGGGAATGAGATATGGGCCCTGATAGGGGTTTTGATGACCATTGGCCACTTGAAACAATCCATGGTGGACTCACAAGTATTATGGAGTAAGGAATATGGAATCCCTTTTGTCAGAGCAACAATGTCTGAAAGGCGTTTCTTGGATCTCATGTCCATGCTCAGATTCGACGACAAGACAACGAGAAGTGCTCGACGTGCTAAGGGTAAGTTTGCTCATATTCGAGATATCTGGGAGGAGTTTGAGTCTTCTCTTGCTCGCTATTATGTGCCTGGTCCCTACCTAACTGTTGATGAACAGTTGGTCCCATTCTGTGGACGCTGTAGCTTTATTCAGTATCTACCAGCTTAGCCAGATAGATACGGGATATAACTGTTTTGGCTTGTAGATGCAGAAAATCCTTTGAAAAATATCCCCTACTTGGGCAAAGAAGGTAGAAGTGTCCAAATAGGTCTTGGACATCAAATTACCATGGAACTATGTCGCCCGTATTTCCAATCTAATCGGAACATCACAGCCGACAATTTTCTTTGCCAACTCGACTCTAGCTCAGGAACTTTTGGCAAATGGCTTGACTCTCGTTGGGACTCTCAGACAGAACAAAAGATTCCTGCCAGCAGAGTTCAGTACAAAACACGTTCTCCATCAGTCTCTTGTCGGGTTCCAGAACAAGATCATGATTGTGTCTTATCAGTGTAATAAGATTAAAAGTTTCTCAATGATAAGCACAATGCACAACAAACCTATTGTTGACACAGCCTCTGAGAAGAAGAAGCCTGAAGTTATCACCTTCTACAACAGTACTAAGGGTGGCGTCGATGTCATGGATATGATGGCCCACAGATACCCATGGTGATCTTCACCAACATGGTGGACATTGCGGGCATCGCCTCCTTCACTGCATGGAAAGTCAGGAATCCCCAGTTTGTTCGACAAGAAAGGAGAATCTTCAATCTTCATCAGAACCCGCCAAAAGGTGACGTTGTTGCATTTGTCCAACCAAGGACAGGAAGTCAAAACAAGCCTGTGTACAGCTTGCAGGAGGGTTCTTCCAGGCGAACTTCATCATCTCCTGTAGAGAGAGCTGCATACCCTGGAACAGATATTGATCATTTTTACAATCAGTTACATATTCAACAATTCAAATTCACAAGTTGTTTACAAGACTCTTTTACAAAACAGCATCCATGTACTTACACTTGTAGAAGTCTTGTATTGGTCGTCATAGGCACCTGCACGACTGTCAGTGAACCTCTTCCTCAACCTTCTTGATTCCCTCAGGGAAAATTAAAGTTGTCCCCGGTGGAGCAATCTTGCCACCGAACTGGAAAGGGATAATGAAATTCAGTAATTCATATTTCATTAATATTCAATTAACTTTTAAACTCCTTTGGAAGATCTTAGTATAAAATGTGACTGTGACGAAGGTAAATGATACTAATTACCTACCACAAGTTGTCCATACATAAACTTGTAAACCTCCTTTCTGGAGGTGCCATGGTGCAGCAGGATATGTTGTAGGCCTGCAGGGATACTTTTCCTAAAATGAAAGTTAAAATTTGAAGATCAATTTTTACAATTTTTTTTAAATTGTGAAGACCTACAATTTTTTTTTAATTTGAAAACCTTGAAAAAACATAAATAATACATAAATATTACTCACCCTTCTCTGTGTAGTATTCTTCTTAGCTCTTCCATGACTAATACTGATGTCTTGCAGTAAGGTTGGGACTTGGGTAATTTTAAGTAACAAGCAAACAAAAATGCAAGGTGCCTGGCGCTCTTGGGCCCAAGTATACAAGAATAGTAATATTCAGAAGCATACAAGGTAAGGGTTAAATACATAGTTAACACCAACTTGTTTTCCTTGTTTTCACCCTTACTCCATACAGTTCAAAAATCATTCATGCCCTGTAGCACGTAAACTATATCTACCCTGTTAAAAATTTCACTTACTGTATTTATTGTTTCTATATGCAAACCCTGTCTGGTTCTCTCCATTGCTTTCGAAGCTGTTTCAGCCAGGGCAACACCATACCTTTCTGCTAATCCACTTATGACTGTAACACGTCGTCTGGATGACTCTGGTAAAAAAAACAATTCTGCACGACGTACAGCTTTACCAAATGATTGGGGGCTTTTGAAAGATTTCTTATTAGGGGATATTTTTACTTTCAATAAAATAAAACCAAGTACGAACAATCCAAACCATTAGACAAAACTTGAAGTCCCCCCCCCCCCCAAAAAAAAACGGTATAGGCAAAATAGTGTAATCTGGCAAAATAGTGTAATCAGCATATGGACTGTTCACCGTGTTCAATGATATTTTTTTAAAATCTGCATAGTCTCACACGGTCTCTGTTTTGGTTCTGTATTGTTTTAATTGATCTTCATTTTTTTTAAAATCTGCATAGTCTCACACGGTCTCTGTTTTGGTTCTGTATTGTTTTAATTGATCTTCATTCATGTTTATTACTTTGTTTTCCCATTTTTTTCAACCCTCTCACTTTCTTTTTTTCTTAAGTCGTTAAACAGAAGTTTTTTCTTAGCGCGCTTTTTCCTTATCATTTCTACAGAGGTTGAACCTTAAAATAAGAAGAAAGTGACAAGGTTAAAGGAAATGCCTAAGAAAACAGAAAGGTTAAACAAAAATGATTAGTTTACCTTTACTTGTCCAATTTAAGGCCTTTTTTGAAGCCCTAAAATGGATATGTCATCTCATCTGCCTAGCTAGCTCTAGCTGTGTATACTTATTAAATAAAATTCTATATTTTGATAAACAAATAGCATTTCGAAATAAATCTGATTAAAAATATGAATGATTATTTTAAATAAAAATAATTTACCAATCAGTTCATTATTGGATCAATAATTTAAGAATTTATATGTTCTCGATGAAAAAATATTGAAAAATAATATATCTTTTGATAATTCACAGAAATGCTTATTTGAAGTAATAAATAAATAAAATGTTTTTTTGTGCCGTAACACACGTTACATTATGATGTGAAAATAAAATAAAACCAAGTACGAACAATCCAAACCATCAGACAAAATTCTAAGTCCTAAACCTTTCAATCACTTTGAGAAACAAAATATTAGATTTCTATGACCGAAATGGTTAAATAATGTTTAAATATAAAATAAAAGAGATTGTTTTATCAAAAAAGTGTGTTTTTTTATAAAGAAAATATAACCTAAAAAGTATGTTCGTTTTGCTTCTGAATTTTAACTCACGTGACGTGGAATGGGCCTATGGCGCATCGTGGTGAGATTATATACTGTTATGTTTACGTCGTCCGTTAGATCGAGGCTAAAAGATAGAGTGTACTTAGCGAGGCCGCTTTTGAGTGACTCAGCATGTAATTGAAACCTTTACTTGATAATCGAGATTATGTAGGTGGAGTTAACGCCTGGAATTAAAACGATCGACGAAGGTGAAGACCAATTTAATTACCATTTCTAGTCAAATATTATAACGATGAAAACAAGGTTCAGAATAAAGTAATTTGACTGAAATTTTCAATATATTCTTCTTTCATCATCTACTTTTGAACTGTTACAGCAAGAATGGCGAACTCTCTATAAAAAAAATTCCCATAATGTATCTTTAGGGAATAAATTAATAATAAGACTAATTTATATCAGTGTCATAATCAAATTAAATAAAGCACGGTGTTAAGCCCGGCCAATACCGCCACGACTTGCCCAGACTCTACCCAAGGCAACGTCGTGTCTCAGATAATCAGTGCAGTGTGGACAGTCCCACGACAACGATTCAATCGATTTCCGTCGCGTCGTGGCCTGTCGGCCCGATTGAACATGTCCAATCGTAATCGGATGCAGTTGATTACAGTCGTAACTTTTCGTGATTGTGTGTACACATTTACACGACACGAGCAACTGTCTTATTGATATTTAGCCAATCAGAGAGTAGCATTTAGTCATGTGACTGTGGCAAATTTTTGGACACTGATACTAAGTGATACTACTAATACTACAGCACATTTCTTTTTACGAGCAGTCAACTTCAGCGGCATCTTGGCAAAATATAATGTCACTTTTATGCTTCCGGTTAACTTTTGGAATCACTCGCCAGAGAGAAGTGGCGTAACTCACGATACATAATCTGTCAGGCCTGTGTGGGTAATATGGGATAATTTCGTCCACCTTCACTTTATTGACGTATTGTTCAACCGGAAATGGACCGTGACGTTCTCTTAACTGACTACACGTCCAGTGTAACAAATAAGATGATTGGTCAATATTTTTAATAAACCTAAAGTAAAAACCTCGAGCGACTGCCATGGGGGAATTCCGCGCATGACGAGGTAATTTCGTCCTTCGTTTTGGGCTAAATTCGTGCAGCAGTATTACACACGGGGTAATTACGCGAGGAAAGTTATCCGCATCCTACCCTCACACCAATGGCCTAACTATTAAATAAATTTGAAATTATTATACAAGTGCGACATGACATCACGATAATAATCACATACCACTAGGTACCGGCAGCTATATTTTCAAACTTTAGAAATGTTCGGGTTTTTTTCATGTGGACGTATTATGTCGTCGCCCCTGTCCGTCCGGGCGTCCGTCCGTCCACAATTATTGTTTGTGGACCCTCTACAGGTCACAATCCTTGTCCGATTTTGACGAAACTTGAAATATAGCTTTATCACCAAAAGATCTCGGCTGCTTTCGATATTGGCATGTATCGGATCAAAACTTCATGGATTATGGCCCCTGATTGTACGAAAAATCACGTTTTTAGCTTGTGGACCCTATAGAGGTCACAATTTTGAGCCGATTTTGATGAAACTTGACGTGCATGTTTATAACCCAAAGATCTTGGTTCCTTTCGATATTTGCGCCTATCGGAATGTAATTTCCTGAATTATGGCCCCTGATTGTCCGAAAAATATCCTATTTTTGCTTGTGGTCCCTCTGGAGGTGACAATTATTTTCCGGTTGAAAAACCGTTCGATTATATCACCGTTACACCCTGAGAACGGTTGAGTTCGAATTTCGGGAAAATCGGACCAAAATTGCCACACAAAATGACCGCCGTTTGTATGCGAATACTGTTAAAAAATGGTATATCAAGGTTGTGGACCCTGTAGAGGTCACAATTTTAATTCGATTTTGACGAAACTTGAAATGCATGGTTATAACCCAAAGATCTTGGTTCCTTTCAATATTTGCGCATATCAAATTGTGACTTCCTGAATTATGGCCCCTGCTTATACGCAAAATCGCCTTTGTTTAGCTTGTGGTCCCTTTGGAGGTCACAATTATTATCCGATTTGAAAAACCGTTTGATTATATTACCGTTACACACTAAGGAAGGTTGAATTTGAATTTATTTCAGGCAAATCGGACCAAAATTGCCATACAAAATGGCCGCTGTTTGTACGCGAATACTGTTAAAAAATGGTATATCATGGTTGTGGACCCTGTAGAGGTCACAATTTTAATTTGATTTTGATGAAACTTGAAATGCATGGTTATAACCCAAAGATCTTGGTTCCTTTCGATATTTGCGCATATCGGATCTTAACTTCCTGAATTATGGCCCCTGATTATACTCAAAATCGCCTTTGTTTAGCTTGTGGTCCCTTTGGGGGTCACAATTATTATCAGATTTAAAAACCGTTAGATTATATCACCGTTACATCCTAAGGAAGGTTGAGTTCGAATTTCAGGAAAATCGGACATAAATTGCCATACAAAATGGCCGCCGTTTGTACGCGAATACTGTTAAAAAATGGTATATCAAGGTTATGGACCCTGTAGAGGTCACAATTTTAATTCGATTTTGATGAAACTTGAAATGCATGGTTATAACCCAAAGATCTTGGTTCCTTTCGATTTTTGCGCATATCGGATCGAGACTTGCTGAATTATGGCCCCTGATTATACGCAAAATCGCCTTTGTTTAGCTTGTGGTCCCTTTGGAGGTCACAATTATTATCCGATTCGAAAAACCGTTTGATTATATTACCGTTACACACTAAGGAAGGTTGAATTTGTATTTCAGGCAAATCGGACCAAAATTATCATACAAAATGGCCGCTGTTTGTACGCGAATACTGTTAAAAATGGTATATCAAGGTTGTGGACCCTGTAGAGGTCACAATTTTAATACGATTTTGATGAAACTTGAAATGCATGGTTATAACCCAAAGAAATTGGTTCCTTTCAATATTTGCGCATATCGGATCATAACTAAATTATGGCCCCTGATTGTCCGAAAAATCCCCTATGGTCTCTCTGGAGGTCACGATTAATATCCAATTTAAAAAAACGTTTGACTCTATCACCATTACATCCTACGGAAGGTTGAGTTCGAATTTCTAGAATATCGACCATAATTGCCAGACAAAATGGCCGCCGTTTGTACGCGAACTGTAAAAATATGGCATATTAAAGTTGTGGGCCCTGTAGAGGTCACAATTGTAATTCGATTTTAATGAAACTTGAAATTCATGTTTATAACCTAAAGATCTTGATTCTTTTCGATATTTGCGCATATCAAATTGTAACTTAATGAATTATGACCTTTGATTGTAGGAAAAATCACTTTCGGTATTGCTTGTCCTCTATCCATCCCTCGAAAATGTGGGCGTATCCTGCCTGGCAGTGCCAGCTTACTATCTTTTGTGATTGTTTCTGAAGGATTGTCTATAAGAAATTGAGAACATATTTTATTGTAGTTTGATTTTAATGATTTAAAAACAGTTCTATCCAAAGGTAAAAAAAAGTGAGTAGTATGTGTTGAGTAAGTAAGTAATGTAATATTTCCCTGCTGCGCAATTTCGATCAAAGATAACGTTTCGTGTGAACTGTGGCAGTCCAGCAGCAACAGTTGTGGTCGTTCTGGGTCGATGCTTGGAAGGAAGACCTTCGAAAACCGTTTCCGAGCAAGTACATTTTACATCCAAGCACGGCTTTGGTATGTCCAAAAGGTCCCATCTGGGTCATCATTTGTTTTCCATGACTGCAGCGCCTTAGAAGTTTTACCTCGTACAATCAACATCGGGGGTATACAATGACAACATGCATTAACAGTGGCCAGACAAGATACTGACTCTCGGGAATAACTACTGGTCCTTGCAGGTACCGACTTAGAACCTTTCCTGGCGCAAACTTTTATTGGCGTATGCTTAATCATAAAACCTGTTTCATCCATATTCCAAATTTTGGCGAGACAATATTTTTTATGTTTAAAGACTCTAGCGTCTCATTAAGCGTTTGGAAATAAGTGGATACTACGTCATGGTTCATCATACGGACCCGGTTTTGGGCCAGTTTTTCATGTTTCCGAAGTGAAATTTTGGGGTGGCGTTTTGCGATGAGATGTCAGCGGCTAACCCCTAACCCCATGGCCGATGCTTTCAGAGCGATATTTACGATCTGATTTTCTATCTCTTCTGGAATAACCGTAGGTGTTCCAATGAGACTCCCAGGAAGGATCTTTCCTGTATTTATTAAATGCCTCCGAATACGAAAGCCAACCAGTTTTTTTGACAGAATTGCTTCCTCCATTAACCCTTCTTTATATAATTTCGGAGCATGGTTAAATCTGAAATAAAAATAATAAAATATTGTAAATAAACCATCGGGTAGTGTAGGCTAAAATAAATTTTAGTTACGGGTAATATCGTTCATGTATAAAAGAAACTAAGGGGTAATTTCGTCCATCATGAAAATTAGGTGGGGTAATTTCGTCCTGTAAGCTTTTTTATTTTGATTATTTGATTGTTTTTAAACTACCATTTTTTGCGGCAGAATGACGCAAAACTAACAATATTTATCAAAAACAAAAGTGGGGTTAGCTGTTGGCAGAGTTAAATGTCAACTTACCGTCGTCTGCTGGAGGTGATAACCTTGAGATGACGTAGAAATTCCACCATTCACAGAAGATGTAACGGGATCCAATTCCACAAAAAGTGGACATGACATTAAAAAAAAATGTATTTACTGTAAAACTGAATATATTTTATTGAAGTTTATTACACCACTTTTTATTGTACGCCCACATTTTCATATGGACGTATTATGTCGTCGCTCCTGTCCGTCAGGACATCCATCCATATGTTTGTGGACTCTCTACAGGTCACAATTCTTACCCGATTTTGACGAAACTTGAAATATAGGTTTATCCCCAAAAGATCTCGGCTGCTTGAGATATTGGCATGTATCTGATCAAAACTTCATGGGTTATGGCCCCTATAGAGGTCACAATTTAGAACCGATTTCGATGAAACTTGACATGCATGTTTATAACCCAAAGATCTTGGTTCCTTTTGATATTTGCACCTATCGGAACGTAATTTCCTGAATTATGGCCCCTACTTGTCCAAAAAATCACCTATTTTAGCTTGTGGTCCCTCTGGTGGTCACAATTATTATCCGATTTGAGAAAACAGTTGATTATATCACGGTTACACCCTAAAGAAGTTCAAATTTCGGGAAAATCTGACCCAAAATTACCATACAAAATGTCCGCCGTTTGAATGCAAATACTGTTTTAAAATGGTATATCAAGGTTGTGGGCCCTGTAGAGGTCCCAATTTTATTTCGATTTTGATAAAACTTGAAATGCATGGTTATAACACAAAGATCTTGTTTCCTTTCGATATTTTCGCATATCGGATCGTAACTTTCTGAATTATGGCCCCTCATACGCAAAATCGCCTTTGTTTAGCTTGTGGTCCCCCTGGAGGTCACAATTATTGTCCGAGGAAGGTTGAGTTCCAATTTCGGGAAAATCGGACCAAAATGGCCGCCGTTTGAACGCAAATACTGTTTTTAAAAAAAGGTATATCAAGGTTGTGGACTCTGTAGAGGTCCCAATTTTAATTTGATTTTGATGAAACTTAAAATGCATGTTTATAACCTAAAGACCTTGATTCTTTTCGATATATGTGCATATCAAATTGTAACTTAATGAATTACGGCCTTTGATTGTAGGAAAAATTACTTTCGGTATTGCTTGTTCTCTATCCATCTCTCGAAAATGTGGGCTTATCCTGCCTGGCATTGCCAGCTTATTAAGTTTCAACAATGTTTCTTTTTTGGGGGTTACTGTGAAATGTTGTGTAGTATTATTGACACATTTAAGTGTAATACGTGTTTTAGACTTGGTCATTCGATAACATTTAGTTCACAACATTAAGAGTATACATTATTATAATTATAATTTTATGGAAAGCTATGATTTTTGAAGAAATTTAATAGTGATAACAAGTATTTGGAGGGTGACATTTCTTTCATTTTTAAACCAAATTTAATGAACTTGACAAAAATTTATTTTATTTTTCAGGTTTATAAAATGCCTTTAACTAAAGCAGAAAAACAAAGAAGATACTGAGAGAAATTGAAAGCCAGTGGAAAATATGATGAGTATAAGAAGAAACATTTGTTGCCGGTCAAGAAAAGTAGAAGTAAATTAAAAGAAGCCGAAGACTTGTTAACCGAAAGTGTAAAAAAATAAAAGATAGAAGAAGAAAGTTGAATGAACAGGAAGAGAGTTGCAAAATTCAGACAGAAGAAAAAACAGGAATTCGAATCAAGCAACTCTAACAATGCATATTTAAGTCTACAGGCATTTCTAAGAGCCACAGCAAGGGCTCGTAGAGGCTTACCTACAACACCAAAACGGAGAACAATTGTTTGTTTGAATTATCAGTACAGAGTAAAACCCTCAGCTACTGGTAATAAAATCTCTGAATCAACTAAAGAGCTAGTCGGCAAATTTTATTATCGACATGATATAAGCAGCGAGCCCCTAGTCGCAAAGATGCACTAATCATTAGAAATGATGATGGTACAAAGACAAAAGTCCAAATACGTCTTTGCTTTTGTCTGTTAAAGAAACATGTGTACTGTTCAAAAAGGATTTTCCTTCTGAGAAGATTGGTAAATCTAAGTTTGCCGCATCACGACCTCGTCACGTTTGTCTTAGCAGTAAAATTCCTCACATTGTTTGCATGTGAAAATATCATGAAAATTTCATATTAGCTGTTGAAGTCCTTCATAGAGATATTAAATGTCCATAATACAGCTATGAATTACCTGAAACATTGATTTGTAATTCATCTAGTAGAAGCTGCTGGTTAAACACATGTGCAACATGCAAAGATGCTATTTTCAAATAGACTTACCCTGTTGGGAACATCGAAAATTAAGAATTGATTAATTGGACCGACCCACTTGACAGAACAAAATGGTAGGTACGACATTCCTGTGATATAATGAAGTGCTGAATTATGATGAAACAAAGTCATTATAACAAGTTGATTTTTCAGAAAATTACACGTGTGCATCACAAGATGAAATCCAGAGTGTCCATTGCATGGAGGGGGATCCTCGCCAAAACTCTCAATTTGTAAAAAATACATTTGTGGATTTGTGAAAGTACATTTGTTAATTTGTCAAAATTCAAAATACATTTGTCGATTTGTGAAAATAAATTTGTTGATTTTTCATACAAGAAAAATACATTCTTTTCATGTGTGAAAATACACATGTCGAACCTACAAAGCACAAATTTTGAAATAACACAGCTTAACTTTATAGTTTCAACATTTGTATTGTCAAGATATATAATTTCAACAGTTGTATTAACGACACATGCATTATCGAGCTTTGCATTAGCGAACTATGACCATATTTGGGTTGATGACGTTGATCATTAATCCGGAAAACGCCGAGTATTGTTCTACAATGATGTCTCGCGTCTCAATAAAAATATATCTTCTTGGGTGGAGTTTTTCAAGGGGAACTACTCTCATTATTTCCATTCTTCAACATGAACTTATTCATGAAGTGAAATCCCGAATAGTGGGAATGTGCAATTTGTTAGATACACAAAATGTTCAATCGCTTTCAGACATAAACACGATATACATTCAGTAGCAGGTATTGTCTCAGATTTAATGTGCTCCATGCCTTCCACGGAAGAAGACAGTATAACGATGAAAAGATAAAAACTTGTTTATTTCATATTCAAAATGCTGCAAATTTAATCGAACGAAAGCAGGCCAATGAAGTTATAACTCTCGAACATTCATTGTCACCAGGACATACTGGACGCGATTCACTTATGCATTGTTGCACTCTGCACAGCTTCATTCTGGTGCCATTGTGTGGGACAATTTGACTCATTCAAAAAACATATAATCATTGCTAATTTAGACAACAATTTTGAAAGCCTTCCAGCAACCATAAAATCTACATCACACGGGAAAGGACCCGTTGATGGCATAGGAGGTGCTGTTAAGCGTCATGTTTGGCAACAAATATTGTGAAGAGAGGCATTTGTCATTAATGCTTCCACATTCACTAAAGCAGCCGATATAATGTTACTGTTACTGAACTGACATCTGATGACATACGAAGAAGAAATAAAAGACTCAATTTTGAAAGTATTTTTGCAGAAGCAACATTGGTTTCTGGCATAGCAGCTATGTATCACATCAAGATTGATCAACAATTAGGCCTGTGTACTTAAAGAATCACTAGATGATAATTTTCAAGTTTCTTCTTCATCAACATCTAGTTCAGCTACAAGTTCTTCCAACAATAATGAAATTGGGTATTGGTATGTTGTTAACTATGATGGTCTGTTTTTCCCTGGTGAAGTAATTGCCTATGGTGATCAGGGAGACTACCAAGTCTGAACCGGCTGGTGCAAACTTGAAATGGCCACAGCCCCTAGATGCGATCTTCTATCGAAGAGAAAATGTTGTAAAAAAAGTGATAAACCAGAAGTGGCTAATAGTAGAAGACACTTTAAATTCCCAGCTTGCTTCTAAAGAGCTCTCAATTTATGTGTTTTAGAGTTGGTTTGCATTTTTACTGTTCAACTAGGTTTGTTAAATGCATTTATTTTTTGTTAAATTATTCAATTTTTAAACTTATATCGTGTTTTAATGCCAAATTATTATTTTTTAATTTTATACCAGAATGTTATTTTTTGTTACGACCTTTAATGTTAAATTCTTCTTGCTTTCTTTGAAAACAACAAAATACTCATTGATATATTGTTTTTGTTTCTCTCTTTCTTAACCATGTGATTTGAAGCTTAAATTTGCTGAAGAGTATAAAGGTCGACAAATTGTAATGTGATTTACGTAATGTGAGTTCTGAAATCAAGGATTCTGTGCAAAATACAAATTCAATGGTAAAAAGGACCTTTTATTATTCCTGTATTTACCTGGCATTATAATTATATAATTCAAATAATGCATATAAGATTTTTTTTTTCAAATGTAGCTAACGATTTGAAATCTATGTTCGAAACATTTAATATTTAATGTGAGTTAACCCGACACATTTTTGCACCTCATCTTCTCTGAATTTGATTTTTTTATTATTATTATTACATAGCCAACCACTAAAATACTTGCAAATGACTGAAAATGTACATAAATTTGGGTTTCTAATACAAAAAGCTGTCTGTGGAGAGCAACACTTTCAAAGAAACGCATCCTAAATTGTAATGAGAGTTACCATGGATTTGCCCATCATATTTTATTTATAAATTATGAAAGGCGTAAGCCGAGTTTTGTATATCACGTGCTGTTATGAAGATGTTGGGCCCCTGATCACCGACCGCGAGCGCCGAAGGCGCGAAGCCCCGCAAGGGGGTCTGGCACAGGGCCGTATGTAGGATTGTAAAAGTGGGGGGTGCAGCAGAGTGTTGGGGACACCAATATAATGCCCGGGCTACTGAGTGCGGAACGGTGCGTGTGTGTAGGTGGGGTGCGGGGCTGGAAGTCCCTCCTCCCGAAAATTTTGAAAATTAGACTGTCACAAACGCGTTTTCCACCCATTTCTTGCTGCAATCAATGTCGCTTCCGTGTGTCAATTTCGGCAGCTTATCCTCTAAACTAGAACTAGTCGGAAACACCATAAGGCGACGTAGATAGGGCGACCAGAACGAAAATCTCTTAATCATGTAATTTGGTGGCTGTGACCCTAAAGACCAGCAAGGTACTGTCAAATGTGAATAAGGGCGACCAAAACGAACCCTTTAATGTCATGTGGTGGGTCAGAAAGAGGTGATAGAAGAAGCCCCATGCCTATGGGTGCGGCACCCTTGCCTGGGGTCCTCCCTCAGAAAATTTTGAAAAATAACGATGCAGGAAACACGTTTTTCTGCTATTGGGGTGTTATCTGAGTGGCAATTTTATGTGGCGTCAGATTTTTTGGGTGAGGCATTTGCTTCTGGTGTCCACACCTTAGGTCCGCGCCTGTGGTGGCGCCCGATAGCCTCCACATACATGTAAGAGATTAAGAAAGTTTGGATCAGGTGTAGGTGCCATTAAAACCGACGCCTCATCAGTGCCTTAGGAGTATTATTTTATAATTGAAAGGTTGCCCGATAGCCTCCACATAAGAGATTACGAAAGTTTGGATCAGGTGTAGGCGCCATTAAAACCGACCGACTCATCAGTGTTTTAGGAGTATTATTTTATAATTGAAAGGTTGTCAATTTTTTGGAAGGAGCGCCTTATTTTTCTGGAAATTTTCAGAAATTGGAGGCCGGAAACATGATTTCCTGGCATTTTAGGCACTTGTGTGGAGCCATTTAGAGCTACCTTCCCCAGAAAAAAATAAAAATTTTGCCACAATATTAGCGCATTCTGGCATTATTTCAGTGGACCAACCATTGCGAGTGAAATGAATTGAAGGAATGGAATGGGGTTTAACGTCCTACTGTTATGCACTTAACCTGAGCTAATTGAAGACGGCGAGTACAATGAAATGGTGACATTTCTAGAGGAGGGGGCTGGACGCAACTGAGATTTTTTGTGGACCAATCCATGCAAGTGCAATGAAAAGATGGCATTTCTAGAGAAGGGGGCTGGACGTAACTGAGATTTTTTTTTTTTTTTTTTGGGGGGGGGGGGGCTGTGCACCATGGTTAATCCAGCCCTGGTGATAAATGCAAGTGCTATAAAATGATGGCATTTCTAGAGGAGGTGGCTGGACCGAACTGCATTTTTTTTTGGGGGGGGGGGGCACTGGGGCCTGTGCCTATGGTTAATCCGGCCCTGACCACATCGCCACCCACAGATTGCAAAAAAACTATGCAGACTAGTGAGATTAGCCGTGGAACTTAGAATAGGCAAGTTTTAATAAATCCAACTCATTTTTGTCCCCCGCCTTTCGAAAGAAAGCAGAGGGCTATTAAAATGTGTAATTCCGTCCGTCCGTCCACAATTGTTTGTGAACACACTACAGGTCACAATTTGTATCTGATTTCAATGAAACTTAAAATATAGGTTTATCACTATAAGATCACGGTTCCTTATGATATTGGCATACATGTATATATATCGGACTGTAACTTCGTGGATTATGGCCTATGATTGTACTAAAAATCAGGTTTTAATCTTATGAACACTGTAGAGGTCACAAATTTTAACCGATTTTAATGAAGATTAAAATGCATGTTTATAATTGAAATATCTTGGTTCCTTTAGATATTTGCGCATATCGGATCGTAACCTCCTGAATTATGGCCCCTGATTATACGAATTGTGATCTCTCTGGAGGTAACAATTATTATCCGATTTAAAAAAAAAACGTAATGAAGGTTAAGTCTGAATTTCGTAAAAATCCCACCAAAACTGACGGACAAAATGGCCGCCACTTGTACGCGAATATTGACAAATTATGGTATATCAAGGTTGTGGACCCTGTAGAGGTCACAATTTAAATCTGATTTTTATGAAAGTTTAAATGCATATTTATAACCTAAAGATCTTGATTCCTTTCGATATTTGCGCATATCGGGGCGTATCTTCCTGGATTATGGCCCCTGATAATACGAAAAATCACCATTTTTTGCTTTTGGTCCCTCAGAAGCTCACAATTATTATCCGATTTACAAAACCGATTGATTATATCACCGTAATGAAGGTTGACTTCAAATTTAGTGAAAATCGGACCAACATTGCCAGACAAAATGGCCACCGCTTGTACTCGAAATGTGTAAAAATGTGGTATATCAAGGTTGTTATATAAACCCTTGATTTGGCCTTAATAAACCAAATTACTGAAATTTCTAACCAGTTTGGGGGGGGGGGAGGTCACGTGGCTAAGTGGCTCACTAGCCTGGAGGTCGGATGTTCGATCCCTTCATTGGCAGAGAAAGTTCATCCAAATTTTCAGGGGAGGTTTCCCCTGCAGGGTGGATGGTACTCGTTAGTCGGTCGGATGGTACGGAAACCCGAGGTCTCGAGTACACGTTAAATATTCCCTGGCAGTTGGAATTCGATATAACAGAAGGCCGTAGCGCCGCTACCCAGGCAAAATTTCCCTCATAGTACACTGTCTTTATTAGAGGCCAGTTTAGGAGCAGAACACTAGCACGTTAAACCCTATTTCATTTCCGTTTCCGTTTCCTCGATTATGGCCCCTGGTTGTACGAAAATCTTTAGAGGTCACAATTTTTATATGATTTTAAAAATCGTTCAAATACATGTATATCACCGCTACGCAATTGTCTTTCGACAAAATAGCCTCGCAACATAAGCAAATAGTGTTAAAGTATGTAATGCCAATGATGTGGACCGTCTGGAGGTCACAATTTGTATCAGATTTAAAATATATCTTCGTTACACGATTGTGGTTGAATTTCGTGAAAATCGAACCGCAACTGCTAGAAGAAATGGACGCTCCTTTTACGCAATATGCAATATCAAGGTTATGGACCTTCTAGAGATCAATTTTTATCCGATTTTGATGAAACTTGACATGTATGTTTATATCCCGAAGGTCTCGAGGTAGCACTTTGGCCCGTTAAACAATACAAGATGTTATAGTATTGTCTTTCGTTTTAGACCAGGCAAATAAATTATCATGTTAAATTCACATGTACCGAATGGCTTGGCTATACATGGGTACATAAAAAACAGTGGTGTTTTGGTTTAAATTGTCAAATTGACAATCAAATGTTGGTTCTTTTGCTAACCTATGGTGGTTATTCCATATTAGGTAATATTTATCATTTGTTTTCCTGTGAATTCAGCAATTTGTGACGTGTTTTAGGTTCGAAATGGGACCAGTGTATATATAGAAGGGCAAAAGTCTGTTTCGGCATACTCGCAGCTATCGAGAGGGAAGCCATTACAAGAACCTGTTAACGTTATTCTAATTATTGAATGAAGACTGTATAAAGGTAATTACCCACTGTAGTAATATTTGAGACGATCAAAACACAACAAAAAGTCCTTTTAACATCAAAGTACTACATCGGTTCCATTCGATATTAGCGCATATCGAACGGTGACTTCATTGATTATAGCCCCTGGTTGTACGAAAAATTGCGTGTTTGCTTGTGGACCTTCTAGCTTTTAAAGATCACAATTTTTATCCAATATTGATGAACTGTTTATTTCGGACCGTAACATCCTGGATTATGGCCCCTGGGGGTACGAAAACTCGTCTTTTAGCTAAATCCCCGTCCATCTCTTACAGAATGTGAGTGTATTTTGCATGGCGACCTCTTGTTATTTTAACTACTATGATATTTATGGTAGGGCTTGACAAGGACAGATGTCTAGTCGTTTGGGTGGCACGAATCACCGAGGTCTCGTGCACACATTGTACGTCAAAGATCTCTTGGCAGTTGGAATATGTAAGAGTAGGCCGTGGCTCCGCTGCCCGGGCAAAATGTCCCCATAGCACACTGTATGGCAAATGCCCGTCTTCATTAGCCCAGTGTAGGAGCAGAACAATCCATTTCACACAATTTTGCATTTAAATATTTTGTACAAATTATTTAATATTTGCGATTTTCTTTGATATTTTTATATTTCAATCCTGTAATCTTGTGCTTAGGTCTTTTTTTTTTGTTGGTGGTGGTGGATGGCCGAATGGTTAGCTTGTGTGCGCTGGATCATACGGCCTGTCGTTGAATTAGCTGACGTGTTTTCAAATCGCCGGTTGTGCGTGACAAGGAGTAGAGTCCCCGGTTTCCCCCAACTGCTAAAGACCACTACGCGAAAGCGAATCATTGAAATAAAATGAAACCATAAGTTAGTCCCGAAATTACCTAGTTTGTGTCGAGTGGACGTTGAACCCCATTTCTCTCTCTCTTTCGTTGGTTTTCTGTGTATGCTAATTATTTCTAGATGCCTCACTTGTAATATGACTTTGTAGCACTTTTCAGTTTTTGAAAGTATTTCAATTTAGCGCATAATTAATCCTATTAGTGCTTGGTTGGGATGTTATTAAATTAAGATATATTAAATTATATATTCATGGTGGGGTAGGGATATTTTCAGTTCTTGTTTTAGGGTAAAGACAAATTTAAATTGGCTTTTTGTGATGGGGAGGGGGTGGGCATTATATAACTCACTTTTATTAGAATTATTTTTTTCTGTTAACATTTCAAATGTCTATTCAGTTTTGATTTGGCGGTATTTATTTACTATTTCTTATCATTTTGTGAATAAATAATAATTTTATCAAAAACATTTATTGATACCTCATTCATCAAACTTTACAGGTTAAACAGAGCAAAAGGGGGGGGGGGTGCTGCGTGGGAAAGGTTGCTATAATGGAAATAAATTGGGGAAAAAAAGGTGAAAATAGAACAGTTTTTGTTTATGGCTCCACACAAGTTTGTATGAAACCTCACAAGTTTCAGAATTTCAACACAAGTTTTAGAAATTTCAACACAAGTATTGTGTAGATGTTCACACGGTATTTAATTACTATTTCTTATCATTTTGTGAATAAATAATAATTTTATCAAAAACATTTATTGTTACCTCATTCATCAAACTTTACAGGTTAAACAGAGCAAAAGGGGGGGGGGGGGTGCTGCGTGGGAAAGGTTGCTATAATGGAAATAAATTGGGGAAAAAAAGGTGAAAATAGAACAGTTTGTGTTTATGGCTCCACACAAGTTTGTATGAAACCTCACAAGTTTCAGAATTTCAACACAAGTTTTAGAAATTTCAACACAAGTATTGTGTAGATGTTCACACGGTATTTATTTACTATTTCTTATCATTTTGAGAATAAATAATAATTTTATCAAAAACATTTATTGTTACCTCATTCATCAAACTTTACAGGTTAAACAGAGCAAAGGGGGGGGGGGTGCTGCGTGGGAAAGGTTGCTATAATGGAAATAAATTGGGGAAAAAAAGGTGAAAATAGAACAGTTTTTGTTTATGGCTCCACACAAGTTTGTATGAAACCACACAAGTTTCAGAATTTCAACACAAGTTTTAGAAATTTCCACACAAGTATTGTGTAGATGTTCACACAAGTTTGTGTTGTTTGATAAATTTTATCACAAGTTTTGTGTTGTTTTAACATTGTTAAATAGAGACACCTAACTTGTGTTGTTAAATAGAAACACCTAAAACAAACGATTTTATTGTCTTGGATTGTTTTCGGGTGTGTTACAGGTTGTTTTGTTCTTTTTTTGGATGCTGTAAGCATTTCGGATGGAGGGGGGGGGACCTTTGGCACGATTTTATTGTTGTGGGTTGTTTCAGTTCATTTGTTTCTTTTGGCTGTTGTTGGGAGTGTGTTCGTATGTTAAAGTTACATTATGGGAGATGAGATAACGAGTTGGCAGTTCTCACTATAATAGTTAAAAACTACATAATGTAAAGGCAATTTGCTGAAAATTTTAGTCAAATTGACCCACTATTAATCGTGAACCATTCGAATGAAAGTTCCACTTAGCCTCGATCATCATTACTTAATTCGGTAAGGCGAAACTTATAGTCTCGATTATCCATTTATATGTTTAATCACGAAGGAAAGTTTTCATGCAAATCGGACAACAATCCAACAAATATCACAGTCTAGGCTTACCATCGAGAGCTGATTATGGTCTGAATACAGGGGCGGACTGGGCCCCCGAAGAGGGCCCTGTGCAGGGTAACTGAAGGGGTCCTTTAGAGTCAACCACCACGAATAACATGCGGAAAGCGAAGCCTGAAGGCGCGATTTTTTGAGGGGGGTGTGGGCGGGTTCTCCCACCAGAATATTTTTGAAATTCGCCAGCCGGAAACCCGTTTTTCAAGCATCAGAGAAACTTTACTTTTACCACTTGTCAAAAAAATTGGCAAATCGGGTAAAGGTAACAAAATAATGATCCCCTGTCTCGGTGGGCCCTTTTACTACACTGTGCACTATACTAGGACCCCTTAAGCCGATGGGCCCTCTAAATCAGCTAAACTTCAACATTCTTGTCTTGACCTACTAATCAATTTATTCGACTTTTACTGTTTTTTTTGGGTACTTGTGCGAAAATCAGGGCCCCTCTTGGCCGCCTGGCAAGTAGGGGTCCCTTCGACCCAGTCCAGGCCTGCATATATATATATATGGTAGGGGCCTTTTCCATCATAATAGAGGGCAGGCCCAAATAGAGGCCAACTCACTCTTGACTATGGGCCCCTAATTTGGCAAAAATGAATCACAATTTTTACTGAATTTTGATGTATTTTGAGTTTTTAAGCAGAAATTGGGCCCCTCTTGAGGAAAATGGGGGCCCAATGGTCACCAAATAGAGACCCACTTACCAATGGCAAGTGGGCCCCTACTCTTGACTATGGGACCCCACTCTTGACTATGGGCCCCCAATTTTGACAAAAATAAATCACTATTTTTACTGAATTTTGATGTATTTTTGATTTTTTAAGCCAAAATTGGACCCCTCTTGAGGAAAATGGGACCCCTTGTGGGCCACATGCAGACTACTGACATGTACCCGAAGGCGAATTAGTACCCGGACAATTCGACCTGCTGAAATGGCTCTAGCGCAATTCGATCCCAGACAATTCGTACCGGACAATTCGTCACCAGACAATTCGTACCCAATGACAATTCGTACCCGGACAATTCGTCACCAGACAATTAGTACCCAATGACAATTCGTACTTGGACAATTCGTACCCAAGGACAATTCGTACCCTAGGACATATCGTACACGGACTATTTGTCCCTATGGACAATTCACCAGACAATTCGTACCTAAGGATAAATCATACCCAAGGACAATTCGTACCCAAGGACAATTCGTACCCGAGGGCGAATTGTCTGGGAACGAATTGTCCTTGGGTACGAATTGTCTGATCAACTGTCCTTGGGGACAAATAGTCCGGGAACAAATTGTCACTGGGTACGAATTGTCTGGTGACGAATTGTCCGGGGACCAATTGTCCGGGATCGGATTGTCCTAGAGCCGTTTCAGCACCTCCATCAATTTGCAATGCGGAGAGGAGTAGGTAAGATATTTGGGTGTCCTCATGGTTGGTTGTCAGTTCTATGATATTCTTGACACTTTCAATACTAATCTTGATATTTTTTTTATCTAAATTGCGGTAATGCCTATCTGTCTTTCTTTTTCAAGAAAATCCCAACTTTCTAACAAGAGGTGGGATGACGTAATTACTGGTTAAGAAGACACTAGAAAAAAAGAACTTCTGAAGGAATTTTAATTGTGATGAGAGATAACAAGACTTTTATTCCCTTATAACCATCTTGCCTGAGTAGTCTTTTGCTGCGATACATTATAAAATTATAATTTAATATTTTTAATGACGATATTGGTACTGAACGAAAAGCTAGAGAAAACACTTTTCGGGTCAATTTTGAATCATTTAAATCAAAGTGAAATCATTTCCCTCCAATTTTACCCCACCCCCACACTCCACACATGCACACCTGTTTCCCCACCCCACACATCAAACAGTTGTCCAGGGGCATCATAAACACTTAATTATAGATTTTCAATTCTAGAATTTTTTGTTTTAATAATATATATTAAGTCCACATAATGACAGCCCCACCCCACCCCCTACACACACCCATACATAGACATTAGACCCCCCATATCTCGATAACGCCCCCTCACACGCCTGTTCACCACCCAGATTCGGAATCTACGCGAGAAACTGTTCTAGAAAAACTTGGTCTTATAAATTCACAGCTCGGGTGGCAATGCCCCCCCCCCCCTTCAGCCACCGGACTATATAGACTATATCCTTATTAGTAATGTTCATCTAGTTGAGATTTAATTATTGTAATGATTAAAATATATAAGTTAAGTTCACGTGTCATCGGTTAACGAGTATCTTAAATATTATTAACCTACCCTCTATTCAGACAGTAATAATAAATCAAACAAATATATGATTAGAAACTCACTATCCTTATATTATAAGGATAGTTGTCACCCCTAATTACATTATATCTTTTAAAATGGCTCAAGTTCGCGTACGGTGTATTCCTAATTCTCAGGGCGCTCAAAATTTAGTTAATTTGGTTTTATAAGTAAAGAGTAAAAAACACAAAACCCAATAGCACCCATTGGCCATGTTGCAAAACGGCTTGTCCCGCAACGATCAACACATCAAAAAGGGTGGTAAGAAGCTACGGTCAGAACCACAACCATCAATCCGAAGAGAATGTTATTAGAGTTTATTTCCTCAATAAACGCCAAATTTAAAGATACTTGTCAGCCAATTCCTTCCATTTATAACGAATGTCTATCTGGTAGGTTTCTCTTTTTAACTTCACGAATAACTATTTAACATTATTATTAAAATATTTAGTATTGTATGTTTGATCTAAGTCATTCTTTTTACTTTTAACTATGTTCATTTATCGAGATTTCATTCTTATCATTTAAATTTATTGTGTATCTGTTGGTTTTTATTTTCCAGATTTCCGACGCGAACCTGACAATATAATTAAACATGTTCCGACATACTATAGCCTACAAGCATCGTTGTACAGAGCCAGATCCAAAAATCTACCCCGACTTCCAAGTCAGCGCTCAGATATTTGTTGTTATTTTTATTGTGAACAAAGTTGTTAATTAGTTTAATGCTAGTAGTTTTTAAAAATAGACTATACCTTTAACACCATTGTATTCGATAATCCCCTTGCTTGATTAATCCCCCCACGAGAACAATAGCAGGGGGCACAGTGAGATGTTCCCTCATTCTAATTGAGTTAGAATTTTCAAACTTAGTGTAAGTGTTTATTAGGTCAATGTCTTGATGGAATTTGAAGATGAGCATTTTCTGCTTAGGGTAAGCAGAGATAAGCAATTTGATTGGTTGATGCTTATTAGGTGACAGTGAGGACACTTGGTGTTTAGCTTTATTACACCGATACATTGGCCAAGTTCGATAATCACCATTTTCTGCTGAGGGAAAGCCTAACGATAAGCAATCTGATTGGTTGATGCTTTGGGGCACGATAACTTTAGTTGTAATGAAAATGAAGTGATGTAAGTGATGAATATAGATTCATTTTATCATTACCTTGTTGACTAAGTTCGATGGTGCAAATTTTCTGCTTAGGCTAAAGAGCGATTAGCAATTTTATTGGTCAAGACTTTGGAACATAACTCTGCTTTTAATTGAGGTAGAATTTTGAACTTAATGTAGAGGATCATTAGGCGAATGTCTGGACTAAGTTCAATAATAAACATTTTGAGCTAAATCTAATATTTTGAAAAAAATAAATGTTCGATTAATTAATATGTGTCATCTTATTATTTGGGGATTTCGGCGGGAGACACCAGCCTCACTGTTGGCTTGGTTTTTTTTGGAAGCGGGGGCCCGCCTGTCTGAATAAGTTAGTTAATGTCTACATGTAAGTTATAATTTCTATAACATATGAAGCCTAAATTAAGATTTGCAGTAATCAGATTAAGCTCTTGAATAATGTAACTTTAATATAGATCCTTTGGAAGCCAAGATTTGGGACAGGATATGATCATTTAGAAAATATCAGTCTAGTGACATGGTCCATAATGAATTTGGTGTCGGGAAATTCCTGTTCACTTGCATGGTGTGTGTGTGATCTGATTTTAGTATTAAAGATGCAGTATGTAAAACTAAGATAACAGTTCGAAAAAAGATATTGAAAATTCCATTTAAATTACTTTGTTCTGGGCGCAGTTATAATTCTTTGACGTCTTTACGAGAGATGGCATAGTAATACATTTGTATATTCTTTATTATGGTAACAACGGCACTTGTTTTTTGAGAATTAGCCTCAATTCGCCATTTTAGATTAAACCATTAAACATTCTAGAGAACGCATGATTATAATTGTCATATGAATAAATGTCTAAATAATAATTTATGTAGCATTCGAATCCAAAATAAAGACCTGCAATAGGTCAATTTACTAGCAGAAACCTGGTTAGGGTATGTTTGTGGTATACTGGTAATTGACCTTTCGGATGCACAGTTAATAAATGACACATGAATTTAATACATTAAATCTAATACTCTGGAATTTGTTTATTTCACATGGTTATCAAGTTTATTTATTAAACTCAGTGCTAAACATGTTTAATGTTGGGATGACTATGACCATTAGTTTGTTCAAGCAACACTTCGTTTTCGTCCATTTTGTCTGTCGATCGTGTCTTCTCTGCTTCATTCGTATCTAGTTTTATAATTACATCATAATTATCTCTTAATTTACTAGACTCCTGAAAAGGAAATCAATCAATGAAGCTATTCATGATGTTATTAAGATAACTTCACAATGGTGACTGTTAAGACGAAAGAAGCAAAACGATATATGTTTAAGACCCACTGTCCTCCCATCTCCCAAACCACTTACTAGACCATACCCCTCGCAGTGTTCCGTTTGATTATAGCTAATCCCACTTAACACTGCTGGAAAGAGGGAACATACTTGTCCTAAATTATGATTGATCAATATTCCGGTTAACTACCAATCGCTGACTGCGTTAAAAAGGGCATTACCCTTAAAACAGGGCGTCAAATTGGACCAAATATGTTTACAAAAAGTTACGTCATGGCGCACGATTTTATTATGCCCAATTAACCAGTGAATAGCAGAATATTGCAGTAAAACGTATTGCGTTACAAACAAGGCTATCAACATTGACATAAAATAAACAATACTGTATGGAGACAAACATACTTACACCGTTTTTAATACCTTAAATCACTGTCCAAAGTTTTAGGGAAGACCCCAAACTCCCTCAAAAGTTCAAGTATCAGAAGCCAATCCAGCAAAGGCCAGAGAGGGATTTCTCGGGCCATTGCTTCAGGAATATGTTACAAGACTGACCTACACAATCTCATTCTCCACACAAGTCTTGCTATGCAGTCAAGAAATGAAATGGAAGAAATAACAGTTCAGACAGATCTTTAGGCAAAAACTAAAAGAAGACAGTTCCTATTTACCTTCTTGGAATAATCTATACCACATCGTAGTGGCTTCAGAATACACTCTGGCAGACAACAAAATAATCTATCAAAGATTGGTACCGTGTATTTAGCATCTGCATCTTTTATTTTTATACAACCTGAAAATAATTTATACATTTATTGAGGATTATCTCTTCATAAAACACAAATGCTTATTGTTTGCCAACTACAATATTTAAATGTGATAAATAGATCATAACCTTTCCACTATATCTATAAATTTGTAGAATAAATCTTTGGTCAGCATGAGAAAACCTTAAAAAGTGACTCATGCAGAATTGGCTATTTCTCCGCAATAAAACGAATCAAAATTATATACAATATTCATATCAATAAATATTTTTTTAAAAAGCAAAAACCACACCACTTCCTGTGAAGGAAATGAAATGGGGTTTATCGTCCTACTGTTCTGCTCCTAAACTGGGATAATGAAGACGTGCACACGCCATAAATTTTGCCCGGGCAGCTGTGCTACGGCCTACTCTTATATCGAATTCCAACTGCCAAGTGAACTTTTACGTGCACGCCAATGTGTACACGGGACCTCGGTTTTTTCGTCCAATCCGAACGACCAGACAGCCTTTATTGTCAGGCCCTCCGTCCTAATTCGCTGACAAGGGGAAACCACGCTGGAAAATCTGGATGAACTTTCTCACCAATGCAGGGATCGAACACCCAACCGCCAGGCTAGCGAGCCAGCGTCTTACCCACTTAGCCACGTGACTCCCCCCCCCCTCCTGTGGAGAGAAATGTTTAAAAAAAACGGTTTGATATTATGTTATATGGCATTACTCATCAAGTTGTGAATTTTTTTTATGAAATATAGAATAATACAGAGATAAATCCTTAAAAAGGATCAGAGGTGTAATAACAAAATTAATATCATAAGTTTTACCTGTACACCACGATATGATACTACCGATACCCAATACAGTAATAATAGCAATACCACCTAACCATATATACGATACACTGTACAATTTATCTAAACCTTGTCTGAAAAATAATATTCTTATAATTAGGATGTACTTTAGTAGCTACTATTATACACAAATATACCAATCCGATTGCAAACATGCATCATTGCACAATCATTATTATCTTTATGTACAATACGCATCGAAGGCGCCCCCTCTCCCTCTTTCTCTCTCACACACACACACACACACACCCGCAAACATTAAAAATATGATAGCATTGCCATGTATGTATAAATACTGCAATGTTTAGAAAATGCTCGCGAGGATTCAAACTTATATGTCAGATACAGAAATAGGTTAACATTTTGTGACTTTTTGAATTAGTAAGACCTCGCAAAGCCAGGACACGGAATAGATTCCACAAAATCAGGATACTCAATCAGATCTCGCAAAGTCAGGACACTCAAAAGGGTTCCACAAGACCAGGACACCCAAAAAGATCTCACAAAGTCACGACACTCAAAAGGTTTAAGCCACAAGCTCACCCTCGAAATGTTGTGACCAGCAACTGTGGCATTCCAGTAGAAAAATAACTTGGAAGACAAAGCCGGGATATTCTTTGGTCGAGTAAGACGTTGGAGTAAACTACCAAAACTAGATGAAGACACATAACCAATGTTTTAAAATGTGTATTTTTGGGATATTCATTAATCCAATTTCAACTTGGGAATACTCGATTCACAGTCCAGAACGTCCAGAATTGGCAGAATTGCAACGAGTGACGTGGAACTCAGGTCTGTCATAGTTTTGTCACTCCCGACTATGTAGGTGATGTGTGTAGAATTATGACGTAATTAAACAGTTTCGGCTGCATGGTTTGTTGATATATTTACTTAACCAATCGACGCCTGCGTTGTAGCCCAAATACCCCCTTTCACTCGATTGCCACTATTTTGGGGATTGAGCGAATTCAATTCCGAGACTTTCAATCGAGTACGCCCGTTGTTTCGATGGGATTCTACGGTGTCGTCCAGACGGTATATGTAGTAACATACGTTTTATATAACACCTAATACCACACCTTATATACTTCGTAAAGCTATCTTCTGTTTGAAGGCCCTTTTCTTTTGGTTATATATGTGGGGTCAGTTTATATAATTACTCACGGTTCATAATGTTTAAAATCTTCAATTTTCTGTAAAGCAATATTAGTATAATTATAAGGATTGATGGTGAAATTGACTACTGGACAATTATCTACAGGAGCAGGCGGCAAACGAGGAGTCTTCATTAAAGTGGGACTCATATACGACCCAGCAGCTATCCAAAAGGTAAGGCAGACTGCGACAATTACACCGACAACTGCACCCTGGAATTAAAAGAAATACACTTAATGATATATGTCATTATATAACAATCTTATATAGCAACAGCAATCCTTTGGCCGAATGGTTAGCACGTTCGCGCTGTATCATAAAGCCTGTCATTGAGTCAACTGGCGTGGTTTCGAATCCACGGTTGTACGTGACAAGGACTAGGGTCACCTGTCAAACCTCGTCGGTTTTCTCCCGGTCCTCCGGTTTCCTCCCACTGCTAAAGACCCCTACGCGCAAGCGAATTATTGAAATAAAATTACACAATATGTTAGTCCCGAAATGGCATAGTTTGTGTCGAGTGGACGTTTAACCCCATTTCCCTCTCTCTCTCATACAAAACTAAGATTTTTTCAACGATCCGATAAACTTTCATTAAATTTCTGTTGCTGGAAAGTCAATTTTATTATCCGTTAGCTAACGGATTGATCAAAGTTAAGTTTTATATTTTAAAATTCAATGTACATGTAAACAGCTTCATATAAGTTAGTATAAACAAGAAACTGAAGACAGCGGGACCACTTACTGTTCAGTCTGTTCACAAAATCTGATTTAAGACAAAAAGATAATTTACCATCGAAAATTATTGGATTTTTTCTACAGAATATTAGGGCCATTAGTTTCTACGGACACCCACAATTCTGCAGAATATTATAGAATTTCATCCTATAGAACATGAAAGAGCCCCCCATCGCCCAACCCTCTAGAATGTTCTATAGAATATTACACTGGTAGTCTACACGTATGACTGTATGCCCACAAATGCAACCGTTAAGCGGATAACGGAGCTCAGCACCTCCGTTAACTATAACGGCAAGTTAACGACACGTTAAAGTTAACGGGGCTTCCAGCAACAACCGTTGTCGCCGTTAAAGTTAACGATCCGTTAACATGGAGTTAGTTTAAACAATATTTTACTTGATAAACTGAAATGGATTGAACAACAGGCACAGGCCTATATAAGTTCTCTCCGTAACATGGAGTGAACAGAGCTTTAAGCAACCGGTCCCTGTTGACTATACAGGAAGATTGTTCCCAGTCGGTTTGCTCTCATTGTACGGGCCTGGGGTATTTCCAAAAACCTACTTTAACCGTATATTAATATATCGATGATTTCACATTTCCTGACGAACTGGCATAACTATAAACATATAAACGTCTATCAACGGAGTTACATCCAATTTTATTACCTACAGAGATTTATAAATTTGGTGTCAAGGTACACACGAAAAGCAACAGCATGACGTAGATAGGACGTTGCGTGCAGTATGACCCCCAGCGTCCGGACCTCATGGTTAGTCAACAACAGCCTTCCGCACTGAGCCACCGCGACCCCTGTAACTTCTAGAATACACTTTATATTTCAAACCTTACCTTGTGGTTGGCATACGGAAATAACATAGCCAATAAGATTACACCAGTTACCGGACCTACAAACGATGCCATCAAACTAAATGCAATCTAAAAATGAAATAAATTTATATCAGTTAAAATCTGCTGAGAAGCTGGGGGAGGGGGTAGCATGAACCGTGTCATAAGGTTTTGAGTAAAATTAATTCAATGAACGGTTTCGTCCTTGTGACTGACCAAAAAGAAAATATGAACACATCAGTTCGATAGTGTTCAGAGTTACTGTGTTATGACTAGCTGAACTATCCCAGTTAGGTGCATCCGTAGATATTTCAGCGAGGCTATTATATTCCTGTCCAGCACAATAGTCAAATTTAAAGCCACGATGACAGATGTGAAAGTTGATTGGTCTGCATCCGAATTATTTCAGAATATACCGCGACATCTTAATCTTAGACCACCCTCTCCATATATTCAATCATATAAGTGTAATAGTTTTACCTGGGAAAGTGATCCACCAATAGTTGAAATAAGAAAAGATACACCTACTGATATAATACCAAAACCTACAACTGAAAATAGAATCACAATGAGAAAGTTTGTGATCTAGGGTTAGTGATTTAGTCCAAATAGCTTTTTGCTTCTAAAGGCCAAGCTGTGCCAGACATGATTATCTTTCTCAAACACCATTACCACGTCTCATTTCAGGACATCACTTATCTAACTATATTTGTGCTGCTGCATTTTGTTTTAAAGGGGTAATGTTGACCATCTTCGTTTATTCAAATTTATCCTGGTCGTGTAGCCTATGACTATGAGTACAGACATGGTGAGTAACCGACTCGGTCTTCAATATAAAATATAGGTATTTGCTTCCACTGATGCAATAATTGAGTACACAATAATGGGCTTATACGGTAGTTAGATTTGTTGGATTTATATTTTTTAGATTTTCACCAATTAAAATGGACATACCAGATAGTTTAGCCAGTATTGTTTTTGTTCTTTCTGATTTCGCTTTCATATATGGTAAAATATAATCCTCTACGGTCTGTGCTGAACAGGCACTTAGACCAGATGATAATGTACTGAAACATCGAAAGAAGAGACGTTATGTTACATACACCTAAGCAACAGGCTGTAATATTAAAGAGTGGAAAACTATTGGATGACAATTATGGGAATGTTCATAACTTGTTAGAAGAGGATATATTATCATTCGTTTTTAAAGAAATCTTCGGAAGAGTAGATAAACCCCCTGATAGCACAGAAGGCATCATGTTGAGTTGTGCTTTTACTTTTGCTCGGGTGAAACATTAGACCACAGACAATATGTCCGAGACTATAGTAGGCTGCCATGTTTTAATTAAGTTGAACTACATGAAAATTGACGGGGAGATCCGAATGTCTATAAATTTCTATATAGCAGTGAAATTTTATAATACCTCAATGATGCGCTAAATAATGACGCCATAAAAAGGCCTGGCATTCCTGGAAGGGAAGCGAATATATCCATCACCAGTAGAGGCATAACCTAAACATATTAAAACGTATTACTTGATTATGTTAAATATCTGACGATTACATTTAAACGAAACCTTTAATAATATCATATCCCAAACATGTTTGACTCGATAGAATTTGGGATTTATTTAAGAGTCTGTCGTTTATGGCATCAACTGTTGTATCTTTTAAGAAAACATGAAATCGTGTTGGGTTAGACTGTTCTTTGATACGCATTTACACGACTTAAGAACTCTGATGAAAGGCACAAAACAAGTTCCTTTGTGCAACCATGGTCATCTTGGTGATGTTATCAATATCAAAAGTTTAGATAACTACAATTGTTAATACGATTTTGCAGTCACGTGGAGCTTTGTTCCTTGCAATGAAAGCTTACCTGGTTTGGATTGGTAATTTCACCAGACGCCAATGGATCACATCCCCTTTTTCTGTAATAAGCATAGGCTATCAAACCTTCAAGCGTTGCTAAACTCATCGTGACGAAGAAAAGTGGTCCAGCTATCCCCATTACGCTACAATCATATTTGAAAATATATAGTTCATCTAGAGAGAGTGAATATGCTATCTCTACTAGGTTGTTCTCCCTGTGGAATATCTTAAGGATTTTTGTGGGTTGTTTTTAACATTCTTTCATTATGTATGATTATGATTGTGTAGGCAACTATCTTTTTAAATATAACATTAAACTTTTTTTTTAATATTAATAAATTTGTAAGATGGTGAAATTAAACATTACAATGTTGCTTTCTTTTGAGTAGGTGTTGAGGATATTCTCTGAATAGTAGCTTGACCAACAGCCACTCCAAATGACCGTAACGTTATACCAATGGTTAGAATCCAGAACGTATGTCGTACTGTTGGATCTGGATCGAAACTGTATGGAACAAAAACTATGATAATGAAGACACTATCTTTAATACTAAAGGATACCGAAGTACTATCTTGTGGAGTAGAGAAATTCGCATAATTAACATTGAGGTTTTATAAAAGTTTGTTGTATCTATAGATGAATGAATGAATGAATGAATGAATGAATGAAATGGGGTTTAACGTCCTACTGTTATGCACTTAACCAGAGCTAAATGAAGACGGGCATACGCCATACAGTGTGCTATAAGCGAAATTTTGCCCGGGCAGCGGCGCTACGGCCTACCCTTACATCGAATTCCAATGTGTACACGGGACCTCGGTTTTTCGTCCCATCCGAACGACTAGGCAGCTATCAAAAGATGCTTTAATCGATTCAAAAATTTGGGGCCGTGGACGCTTAATGAGCAAGGCGCTAGCTTGCTAACCTGGGGGTATCTTGCGATTCTCGGGTGTTGTTTCCTCTTGTCAGTACTTCAGTTGCGGACCCAGGAAATCCTGTTACGGGGGCCCGTGCCCCCCCCCCCCGGGGGTTGAGGGAGTCAGGGGGTGCTCCCCAGAGAAAATTTCGAAAAAATCGGGATGTCAATGGTGATTTGTGGCGCATATCTGGACCCGAATTATAACATTTAATTTCCTCGGCTACAACCGCAATAAACCGCATTGTAATGAATGACATTTTGAAACATATCACAATAAACTGCAAAGTAGGTAGGTCTACACCAATTTTTACGAAGAACATGCGAAAGATAGACAGACATAGCATAATAGGCAGCGGCGCCACTGCACATTGTATGACCTCGCCGTATACCTAGGTATACATCTATATACAGTATACAGAGGGGTGAGCCGATCACGCAGACGCAAATAGTCGTAGACGAGGTTTATCCTGCCATAAATTCAAAAGCGAAAGGTTTTTTGTTTTAAAACGTGATGACAAGTCGTAGACGTTTCATAGAAACAGAATAGTAGTGAATTTGTTATACTGTTATTTAGGGGCCCCCACCTGGATCTGCAACTAAGTACTGTAGTACAGGGCGGGGGGGGGGGGCGAAAGGTCACGTTAAAGAACCCTCCTCTTTCACAGCACCCTGCAGGGGCGGGTGAGGCATAAAAGTAGGATGTTAATCCCCATTTCATCCGAGAATTTGTGTAATAAATTAGTTCTCCACTAGAACATACACTGTAGTTTGCCTTAACAATAAATTGGACAATAAAATGGCCAATAAATTGAAATAAAACAATCAAGCTATACAAATTTTCAAATTAAATATCTTACTTCCAAATCTCTAATCTCCCTCCTTCTCTACCCAATCTTAACACTTCTGATGGTCCACCGATGTCTATTGTTCCCTACATAAATTATACGACATAATCTAAAACATTAATTGGAGTCAAGTATTTTATATTTTCTGATATGATGGACTATTAATCGGAAGTCTTGGAACCCATCAGTGATCCCATCAGTTGTGCTCCCCATTAAAGTCGAGCAAAATATTGCTATTACTCAGTTTAAATCCTCACCCAATGGATACGGTATTTGTTGTCAACACTGTAAAGTTTTAAGGGGGGTTGGAATGCTGAATGGTAAGCATGCGCGCGCTGTATCATAAAGCCTGTTATTGAGCCAACTGGCATGGTTTCGAATCCCCGGTTGTACGTGGCAAGGGGTAGGGTCGCCTGTCCAACTTCGTGGGTTTTCTCCGGGTCCTTCCACTGCTAAAGACCCTACGTGCAAGCGAATTATTGAGATAAAATTAAACAATTTAGTCCCGAAACGCCCTAGTTTGTGTCGAGTGGACGTTAAACTTCATTTCTATCTCTTTGTATAAAGTTATTTGGTTAGTTCTCTCGCAAGTCATGTTTTTTCTCCCACATATTGTTTTTATATTATAAAATACTGCACATATAGATCTTTTGGGACATAAAAAACGAAATAAAATATGATTTAATGAGATTGTAAAATGTTGTAAAAGTAACTATGAAATCCTCAAGATTTTCTGCTCGGGGTAGAGCACCATTTAGTGCAAGCTAGAACCAAGTTATCTGTTATATAAATTTTCGGATGCCTTACTTTGATCAGGACAGAGAATATTCCAAGCAGCATAATAAACATTTGGAAAACATCAGTCCAAACTACAGCTTTAAATCCACCCTGAAATAAATATAAACAGGGGCCTGTTTCACGAAATTTTAACTAAGATAAAAATCTAAAATTTAGTAATTTCATTGGATAATATTAGATTGATTTTAGTGCTAAGCCAATCAAATTTATATCTACTAAAAGCATGTATTTATCTTTGGTTAGGATTTCAAGAAACAGGGCCCAGGATAATGTTCTTTTAGAGACATGTTGTATCACTTGTGTATCGTCATGTTTCAGTAATTTGTTTTGCGGTTTTTCTAGTGAAAGGGGAGTTGTCAGTGAAAACTGATTTACATTCAATGGTTTCCGTTTTTACTCTAATTTCAAATCAGGTATGTTCAAGCGAATGCAAATTTCTAGTGTCTGGTTATTCCGGTTAAGTGCAATATGTCAAGCCTCGTTCCTCGAGTCTCTTGCTAGAACTTGAGCTGGAACGCATTATGGTATACGATTCGTGTCCTAATGGTAAAATGTTTATTTTGTCTTCAATATTAGATATCATAAGCCCATCGATTTCCGATAAGACCACAGCATCAATGTTAATTTAAAATGACAAATAATTCGTGTGATGAAGCCCGGGGGGGGGGGGGGTGAAAAGGGCAGCTGTCTAGTCTTTTGTAGGTCGAGGTCCCATGTAGACATTGGCGTGCACGTAAAAGATCCCTTGATAGTTGGAATTCGATATCGAATTAGCCCCTAAATATTTCGCAAACAATAATGATTTCTTAGGAGCGTTCTTAGCCGGCCACATCCTCATCCCATCCAAAATATTCCGTAGCCCCATCAAATTTTATGAGTTGGATTAAGAAATAGTAGAACTTGCAGAAGACAAACAAAAGAACTTACGATTGTGGTATATAAAACAGATGCACATGCAACAATAATCATAGATAGAACAAGAGGAAACCCCATAACTGAAAATACATTTTAATATGTTTTCAAATATTGCCTTTTTTCTTTAAACGAGTTTTTCGTTCAGTAAGCGCCATTGAAGTATTTATAGGTAGTGCCACATGGAAAAAAATGTGGAATCACCTTTGTTCATTCAGACCTGATGGTCTTCTTTATGGCATATTAAGGGGGTAGCCTATGGGCCATCGACCTAACACCATGCCCTCGTCACCGCTCAAATATTAGCCGTCAAATATTACCTTTGACCACTTTGTCAGATAAGTGACGTTAAACAACCAATGTGTGCACTCATCTTCAATTACGTCACTTTTGTTCGGATTCTTCTCACAAAAATCAGAAATGCCTAGATACGAATCTGATTAAATCATTCTAAATAAAATACACATCTATATTTCGTTTCGTTGTTCGTATTCTTTCGATTGACTCCACTACATGAAGATCTGACAGGTTCTACTGGAAGGTCGTGTCATGGGTCCTCAGAGATTGATTATTCAACCAGCTTTGGCGTTTCTAGGGCAATATAACAACTCTTCCAGATCATAGTGTAGTGAATACAAGTAAAACAAAATTTTGAACTATAAAAAGAAATGAAATAGGGTCTGTGTTTTAATGAGATTGGAAATTTACTGTACCTGCTTGCAGGGCTATGGCGGGACCGAACAGAACAATTCCCATGTACATTACCTACAAAAACCAATATAACTCAGTATATAATCGACTGATAATTATAATTAAAAAATCTTATTGTTTAACCGTCTGCATTATCCCGGTTGAAGCAGAAAGTTAGGACGTTAAACCCCATGGTATTCATTTATTTGTATAAAAAGAAAGGGAGGACTGGCGTTTAACGTCCACAAGGTTGGACAGACGACCCTTCTCCTTGCCACGTTCAACCAGTGAATCGAAACCACGTTAGTTTATTCAATGGCAGACCTTATGATACAGCACACACGTGCTCACCATTCGGTCATCCTCCCACTTACTTTTATAGTGTAAGAATATAAGTAATTGTATACAGTTATACATATCACGTGAAAGTCAGTATAATGTATGCACTCCCACTACCACGAAACGTGCCAGGAATAAATTTTTTACCCTACTTCTTGCCACGTTCAACCAGGGAATCGAAACCACTCTAGTTGACTCAATGACAGACCTTATGATACAGCGCACTAGGGTTGCAAAATTCCCGGGTATTTTGGGAATTTTCCGGGATTTTTTTTTAATTTTCAATTTGGTGTCATAATTTAGAACCTGTATCGCTATTTGCAAGTGACAGTAATAGCTAAAAGATACAAAACATATTATCTGATATGACATATATACTAAAATCGAACAATTAATAATGAGATAGTTCTGTTAAGTAGTAGTTATTAGCATCCTTTCCGAGGTGTATCGGTGAATATCAGGACAGTTTTGGTCGGGGGATCAACCGAGGCGGTCCCCGACCAAAACTGTCCTGATTTTCACCGATACACCGAGGAAAGGTGCTAATAAGTCACTTACATCACATTTCTATCGAGTATTGTGAAGGAAAGGTGCTAATAAGTCACTTACATCACATTTCTATCGAGTATTGTGAAGGAAAATGTGAAAATAATATTTATTATCGAGTCGTCTAAACAGAAAAGTGACAAATGCTCTTTCATTCATCTCTTTCTGAGCCTCGCGTTACATTTCATGGTAGAATAATTTCAAAGTGGGGGGACGACCTGAGTAGTATATACACGTGCGTTTTGTTTAGCCCACATCGTCAAAACAACTTTTCTTTGGCGCAGAGGACTGCGATATTAATAATATTATTAATTGTAGTGTAAAAGAAATGCGAAACAGGGGTCATTCCTGGTGAAAGTATGCATCAACGAATTATTTGTAATGAAATGTATGTCTGTTTTTCGTCCTGCTTATTTTCAATGCCTGTGAAGTGTCAAGCAAGAGAACTGCGCATTCTATCATCACAATTAATAAAAAAAATAATATTCTAATTTATATGTTTTGCATATTGATATAAATCAAACCAAATTATGGACTAGATGCCTATTGATATGTATAATAAATGATTTTTGTAATATGTTGTTATGTTAAATTAATATCATTGTATATATTTTTGAACTGCCAGTTTGGTCCACCCGGTTTGTTTTGTTACTGTGATTTTGACTAGGTGTTTCATGTAATTTGTCCGTTATCATTGCGATCTGGGCTAGACTAAACATCCACTACTTATTGCTTGAATGTTATCTTAAACACTGTAAAAGTGTTCGTTTATTGGGAATGAACAGTACTCTTTTTAAAAAGTGTACTGTTCATTTCTGATACACGGATATTTTTAAGCCAGTATTGAAAATAAACAGGGTTTTATCAAAGGTTGCCACTAGCGACGAGGTAGAAGTGGAATGTATCTTGTTAACACACGGGTTACACATTCTATAATTATTGCTCAAAGTAAGGTAACTCTGTCATTTCATCAGTATCTTCAAAATCATTATCTACCTACATCATCATCAGTGGATAAAGGGGGGATTTCAGGTTCAGACGAATCCTCATGAATATCTGAAATTTCTGTGCTGGCAGAATCGGTGTCAGCTTCGAAGAATTTCAAATTAGATCTTATACAGGCCAACTTTTCAACACGTTCATATTTTGTTAATCTGTTTCTATCTTTTGTATGAGTTGTACCAAACAGAGACCAAAAATGCACTCTAGTGCTGCTGATGGAGGTCGTATTGCAAGAATTAATGAAGCTATACTCGAAACAGCTTATGATGCACACAGTCCCTTTACATAAATTTATCTCTTTAGTTTTATCATTTTGAACAGAACTAACATGGTTAAATAAATTTTAATAGTTTATATAGATGAAAGTAACAGAGAAAGTGAAAATTCCAGTAAATAATTATAAAATAACATTTTTCAGTTCTACAAATAGATTTGAAAATTCCCGAAAATTCCAAACACTGAAAATTTCCGGAAAGTTTCCCACCCTTTGCAACCCTCCTTGCCACGTTCAACCAGGGAATCGAAACCACCTTAGTTGATTCAATGGCAGACCTTTGATTCAGCACACACGTGCTCACCATTCGATCATCCTCCCCCCTTTTTTATAGTGTAAGAATATAAGTAGTTGTATACAGTTACATATAACGTGAAAGTTAGTATAATGTATGCACTCCCACTACCACGAAACGTGCCAGGAATAAATTATTTAATTGTTGATTCATGTATCACTTACCGTATTTAATAATGCCAATGATGAACCTATTGTACGTACTGCCTTTGATTTAAACCTTAGCTCTAAATACTGTAACAATAAGTTAATAATTAAAGATACATTATGCACGAGCTAAATCTGATTATTACCAGTCTTAAAGATACATTTTGGGATATTTTTATAGAGAGTTGGCCAGTTCAAAAGAAGATGATGAATGAAGAATATATTAAAATTTCAGTCAAATTACTTCAGGTTTCAGGTGTTGTAGAAATCATAAATTAGATCTTTGTTTAAACAACAAGCCCAAAATCAACTATAATAGGATTTCCCTGATTGATTAAATCACAAATGACGCCCCATGCGGAGATTATTAAACGTTACGTTGACGTCATCAGTGAGATCGAGGCTAAATGATAGAGTGTATATAGTGAAGCCGCTGTTGAGCAATTCCGTATGCCATTGAAAACGTAACTTGATAATCGTGTTATGTAGGTGGAGTTAACGCCTGTCAATCAAACGATCGGCCAAGGTGATGATACATTCGACTACCATTTCTAGTCAAATATTACAACGATTATAACTATGTTCATAATAAAGTAATTTGACTGTAATTTTCAATATATTCTTCTTTCATAATCTACTTTTGAACTGTTGTAGTAAGAATGGCCAACTGTCTATAAACATTTCCCATAATGTATCTTAAATAGTAATTTAAACACGTCATTTTACAATTTATCATATTCATGTATATAAAATACACCAATACATTTGACCTTTCGGTATCATAACTTTCTAAAATTCGTCTAAAGGGCGCCATACACGATCCAACATGTTTGATCAAATATTTTTGATCAAACATATTTGATGGATATTTGATCGTGTATGTGTAAATTTGATGGCCAGAAATGTTTGACGTCAAATGTTTGATGGATCTGATTTATGTTGATATTTTTCGTCAAACAGTCAAACATGTTGGATCGTGTATGGGCTTCATCAAACTTGTTTGTCCAATATTATAAACTTTAGGTCTTCAAAAGTGTTCCCAGTTGCCAAAAATCGCAGAGTTATTGAAAGTCTGTCAGTAGGAGATATGGCATCACGCATATTTGTATTTTGTTTTGTTATAAAAGGTCTCACAAGCTCAAAAAGTTCATCAAATGAATCTACGTCCATCCGCCAAATAATTGTAAAATCACTGGGCTCAGTTCAACGCAATTCATCCAATAATTTAGAATGGCCAAACTTTTTGCGCTGCAAAAACCAATTTTTGGCCCACATTCTTTTTTTTCTGTTTTGTTTTTTTCGCAAGGCTAAAGAAAGGGCTGCTGTTGGTCCATCCATTACGAACTCTTGGCACAAACTAATGTTTGACAAACAAGTTTGAACGTGTATGGGCAACGTCAAGCTGTCAAGCATGTTTGATCCAACATGTTTTATCAAACATGTTGGATCGTGTATGGGCCCTATTACGAGATAACCTTGTATGCTGAATACGGCTTTCATCCAGTGGAAACCATGCATTCATTATTAGCTGGGGCATTCGTTAAGGGGCTATAAGACACGGGATAATCCGACATCTGAACATTTTACATTATGAGTAAATATATAGAGTTTATAACGATCGAAAAAAAGTAAATTTTATAAAAATCTTTCACCTCATAAACGCTGGTGATTTTCAATGGATGAATCAGAGGAACAATTAGACGTGATCCCAGGAGCATCGTAAACAAAAAACCAGAACAAGCCAACCAAAACATCATTCCATGTGTATAAACTTCCGCTGGGAATCCCAACATCATAATAGACGATTCGAACGAAACCATTAAAGATAAGGTAACTGGAATAATCTTCATCGAACGGCTTCCAACTAAAAATTCTGAGGTAGTTTTCTTTTTGCTCCCAGCAAAGGCATAATAAATGCCTATCCCTACAGATATCACTATCGTAGTAACAAACACAATATAATCTGCATAGTGAAATCCACGAATGGCATACGTCATTTTGGATTCTTGCCGCGAATCTTAAAAAAAAATTTGAGAGAATTGATCATAAAATGTAGGTTTAGCTTTGGCTTTTAAAAAGAAAACACATTTGATTATTGTAAAAGAACACTTTTCTGATGTACAAAATAAAACGGCTCTGTCATTGCAAATAACTGTCGGAGTGTTTTATCTCCGAATTATCCAATCCAATCGAATTTATTAAATTGAATTAGATACTTTGTTTTCTCAAGATCCGTTAACGTAATCGTTTTGGACGTGACTTACCTTAAATGTGTGTCCTGAGGCTGTGTCGCCCATTCTTTGGTTGCCTTTATTATATCCAAAATTTATCATACGCGCGTGCTTGTTTTCTCCTGGAATATTTTAAGATTATCATCTTAAAACTGATAAGAGATGCAAGGACAGGGACATTTTGTTCTATAATAGTACAGTAATAATTTTTTTTTTCGAAGGGTGAACATTCTAGATCCGATATGTGTGGAACTTTACATTGGGTCTAATAAATTATTACGCATGAAAATACGCAACATTGTAGATATTTATAGACACTGACCCGAGTTTGTTATTAACAGTATAAGCTTACTAATATATAATCTAATTACCACACTGACGATAGGTATATAATTGTGTCGTGTGTGTTTTCATTCCAGTAATCTCGGTGGCTAAGTGGATAGAACGCTAGCTCGCTAACTCTTGAGGTCGGGTGTTCAATCCATGCATTGGCCGAGAAAGTTCATCCAGATTTTCCGGTGTGTAAGTTCTCTCTTTTCAGTGATGCAGGACGGGGTGCCTGACAGGGACAACTGTCTAGGTTTAGTCGTTCGGATGGGACGGAAAACCGAGGTCCCTTGTATACACTGGCGTAAATGATCCCTCATGGACAGTTGGTATTCGGTCAAAATTCCCTCATAGAACAGTGTTCTTCTGCACACAGAAATCCATCTACTTCATACTTCGAGAATAGATCTATGTCCTAAATGGCCGCCATATCCAAAAATTAGTATAATATTGTTTTGGAATGCGGTTCTACTCCGTTTCACATCAGGCATACACACAATACACTTATCCAATTGTATTAAATGGAAGCAGAAAAAATACTTCTAAAAGTATACTTAGCGTTTTCGACTAAAAACGTCGATTTAGAACTTAAAATGTCGGTCAACAAGCTTAGTGTCTCTTCTCAAGCGGATTCCGGTGTGGTTTCCCTTGTCAGTGATGCAGAACGGAGGGCCTGACAAGGACAGCTGCCTAGTCGTTCGGATGGGACGAAAAACCGAGGTCCTATGTACAAATTGGTGTGCACGTAAAAGATCCCTTGGCAGTTGTAATTTGATATAAGAGTAGGCCGTAGAGCCGCTGCCCGGGCAATATTTCCCTCATACCACATTGTATGGCGTACCCGGTAAGCCCGTTTTCCATTTGCCCAGTTAGGTTCATAACAGTAGGACGTTACATCCCATTTCATTTCAATTCTCAAGCGGAGCTAATTGTAGATGACAGCCTAAGTTTAGTATGAGCACAGTCTCCATTAGCCCAGTTTGGAGGAGAACAGTAGGACGTTAAACTCCATTTCATTTATTCTCATTCAGTTACTAAATATATAGGGCCTACCACTTAACTAATTGGCTTGATTTTAAAATAACTTTACATATAATAATATTGGATAAAATTATAATTGTCTGTTTTATAATTTATCAACGAGTGTCCAAAAATGGGCTCCTTTTTAGCCCCGAGGGTTTACTCCGGGTACTCCAGTTTCCTCCCACAGGAAAGACCCCTACACACGTGCTGAATATTATAAATTAAGACATGTCCTGTAAATGATAATAATAATATCAACATACATTACAAGAGCATTGTCATGTAGTAAAATGGGTTGGGGTCTATATACATTATGTAGCAGATCGAGCGGGATTGAATTGAATATGAAACACATAGATATTCTTTCCCGGACAATAAATCTTTCGACAAAAACTTAATCAAATTTATATTACGGTATCGAATATCAAAGGGGTTTGGGATAAACAGCATGCCATAATTCAGGGGCGGATACTTAGAGGGGATGATTGTTGGGATATATTTATCCTTTAGTCTTCTCGTAATAGTACTATACTACGCTTACCCAACTAATCTGAGTTGTTGAAACAGTTTTCTTGTGTGTGTGATTTGGAAAATTGATATACTAACACTGTTGCTTTGCATGACTGGCATTCGTTGGTCCTTTATCCACATAAACATGTACACCGAGATTGCTAAGATTCTTACTTTGCTTAACAGGTTAATATATTATAAATAATTTTATCAAATCTGAAAAGGCACAATCAACATAAAAACGTGAAAAGTATATTTGTATATATCAAGCTTCAAAAAGCCAGACTACAATTTATTTGGCTTGCACCGGTTGGGGTTCTTTTTATTCGACGAATGTCGGTAAAAAGAGTGTCACAAACTGTTTAAATATGACATGTAACAATTCGCACTTTACTTCACTTGCAGTGGGTTTATTCTGGGAGAAATCGGTCCTAAATTTTGTTTCACTCGCTTTGCTCGGCAACAGTTTCCTTTACACCCCCTCACTTTGTATCCGCCTCTGTATTTTCTTCCTGGTTCAAAATTCATATTTATTCTTAGTATAATAAACAAGCCTATTACGTCAGACGTTATTTCACCAATGAGATAGTATAGCTTCAGATCAACTATCACAAAAGCGGCTTGCCATAGAGATCCGTTCTGTGGTCAAATAGTCAATCCGTGCAATTATCGAAGATGGCGGCCCTCAGGTAACTTTGCAATTTGTTGTTATTTAATTGTTTGTGTTTCCTCTAAAAAGGTCGTATTTTCACACAGAACGTTTTAATATGATTTCCATATTAAACATTCTTCCTGTATATATCTGCGAACAAGCATAGGCGCGTCGGAGCCCGATATTTGGCTTTTCCTCGTCAGTTGTGCCGTGCAGCAGCACCCTAGGACTGGAGTCCCAGGAACAGTGTCTAGTCGTTCGGATGGGCTAAAAACCGAGTTTGTGTGTATACATTTGCATGCACTTGAAAAAAAAACGTGTGAAACGGGGAAAAACATGTGTTAGTGTTAGTCTTGAAATTGCCTAGGCTAGTTTGTGTCGAAAGGACGTCCCCACCCCACTCTTTTCTCCAGTCATAATAATAAGGTGCATAATAGACGGCTTTGAGGTTATTTTTTGTTTATCTCTGAAGGCTTTACAACAGTAATCCTAAAAAAGTATGCCCATAAATTAGTGGGGGGTTTATACCAGGCAATTTTTTGCAGTCAAAAGATTCAGAATATCATGGACCTTTAGTATATAAGGTCCATTGGAATATCAATAGCAGACTTCTTATTTCCTTAAACTCAACGAACATTGAAAAAATCAACCAAGAAACCAATTACCATGGGCCTGTAGCCTACTTTTGAAATGTTTAAAAGTTTTTAAAAAAGAATTTATAGTAGCCTAGTAGGCTATGTAGTGGCTAATACAGACTAAATAAAATTTTGACCAGTGTAATATTTCAATGTATAGCCACCAGAATGGTGTCTTTGAAAAAAAAATAATGAACATTCACAATATTATCTGTTCATGATGATGAATTATAGAAATAATGTATAAAAACCAGACTTATTCTCAATAGTTCTGTTCACAATCACACTCTATTTCATATTCCATCCGCAATTTACGGTTGTTAATTCACATGGAATTGTTTAGAAAATACCCCTGTATTACACAACAAGCAGATTTATATTTGTGTTCATAAAAAACACTAGTGAAACACTGTATCTTACAATATGAGGTTCAATTCATGTATATTCAATATGAGTGATTTGTTAATATACACAGACAGGAGAATACTGAAGTTATAATCAACATTAAACAATGTATATTTTGATCACTGTTCGTTGTCTTCTATATGGACTAGTTCTGTAAAATTATGCAATAGCCTTAACCAATAATTAATACTAAATAGGTAGAGCATGCGGATTTTTTAATTTGATCAAAAAAAACGCCTGTGTGCCCTTTCAAAGGGAGGATGATTCTGCTGGACAATGGACAATGTTTGATATTTTTGGACAAATATTTTATGCATGCAATTGATTCACTGGTCAGCTCGGCTTCCCATGACCAGCATATATTGTTGAGTGAACCATTTTCATCAGTTAATCGGAGTCAGAAGCATTGAGTCGGACAAAAGAAGAATAATTGGAAATTCTTAAGCCAGAAAGGCCTTGCATTCATAACGTCATGTTTACAGAGTTTTAGGAGGGTATGAATAGCAGCTACCTCAGCAATCTTACATTTTCAGTGATTTGCTAGTTTGTACAAGTCACGCAACCGAGTTAATTGATTCTCTGCGTGGCGCACGCTCTGAAAACAATGGCTATGATCGAAACTGTTTTGAAAACTGAGCCTTTGTCAGCATGTGCCAGTTAAAGCTCGTCCCCCACCCAACGGGGCAACCAGAGTCATGTATCAAAACTTATGATCACAGAGGTTCACAGTAACTTTGGACTAGATATAGATTGACGAGCCTTGCTTACGGTACTTACTTACCCACAGATTTAACTAGTTTGATCTATCTGGGATTTCTCTTTTAAAGTATTTAATGTCCCAAAGATCGTGGTTCCTTTCGATATTGGTGCATATCGGACAGTAACTTTCTGAACTATGGCCCCTGATTGTAAGAAAAATCATGTTATTAGCTTGTAGACACACAATTTTTACTTGATTTGAAAAATTTCGAGAAAATCGGATCGACCATCCTGTCAAAATGGCTGCCCACATGTATGCAAATAGTGTAAAAGCAATTAATACCAAGTTTGTGGACCCTCTGTGACTTAAGCTTACAATTTTTATCTCATTCAGATGAAACATGTTATGGATAAAAAAAACTTGGATGAGTTCTATTTTTGTGCTCATCAGACCTGTGCCATAACCCCATCCCATTATTAGTAAAATTTTAACAATGTTCAAAGGCAACAGATTTTGTACGATTAAGATAGATTCTTGGCCAAATATAATTTTTGTACTCATCGGACCTTCATTGCTGTCCATCTCTTGCAAAATGTGAGCATATCTTGAATAGCAACCACCTGTTTTACTTATTTTTCAGACCGATATATGTGTTCTTAAAGCGAGGTGTAATACAAACACCAATAAGAAAACTATCAACAACTAGTAACAATGCATCACTAATGACCATAATGGAAGGTAACCCTTTTCTATATTCATTATTTTCTCTATTTTATTGTTAATAATAATTAATGATTGATACTGTATGGCAATACTAATATATAAATCATATAAATAAACCATTGAATTTGTTAAATGTGACTAGCTCTGGCTTCATTGCGCTCCATACCGTTCTTTTGTATGAAATTGGTCTATAATTATAAAATAAATATTTATTTAAACAATTTTGAGTGTTCAAAATGGAATTTGGTTTAAAGCAAATATCTTATCAGAAATTATCTTACAAAGTTACATGAAATCTACTGTTATGTTATAATGTTAGCTAGGTCTTTGATTACAAAATTTAAATTAAGTTGTGTTTTGATTTTTTCATCACATTTAGTCAGAGCTAGTCATAAATGATAACAGTTTAATAAAGTTTAACAATTCAGTAATTCATCTAATTCTTGTTTGATGCAGTTTTACTATTATTAGTATTATCATTTACTTAGAGATTTGGCTTTCACTAATAAATGAAAAAATTTCATTCTAATGATAGTATTGTCTGATAACAACAATATAATAGAAATTTCAGTCTCACAAGGTGTTCATGCTTCTACTCATTCTTCTATCTTCCTTCATTGCAGCAAGAGCATCTCTCATGGAAATGGTTGGTTTGAAACCAGAATTAGCGTAAGACATAGTAAAATAAATGTATTTTACGTTTTATTAAAGTAAAAAAAAAGTATCTTTGAACTAAATATGTAAACATAGCCGTAGCCTTTTATTTTGGGGGGGGGGGATCACGGTGGCTAAGTGGATAAGGCACTGGTTCGCTAGCCTGGAGGTTGAGTGTTCGATCCCTGCATTGGCCGAGAAAGTTCATCTCGATTTTCCGGCGTGATTTCCCCTTGTCAGTGATGCAGAAGGAGGGCCTGACAAGGACAGCTGCCTAGTTGTTCGGATGGGACGAAAAACCGAGGTCCTGTGTACAAATTGGAGTGCACGTAAAAGATCCCTTGGCAGTTGGAATTCGATATAAGAGTAGGCCGTAGCGCCGCTGCCCGGGCAAAATTTCCCTCATTGCACACTATGGCGTATGCCCGTCTTCAATTAGCCCAGGTACGGTGCTTAAGCGTGGGACGTTAAACCCCATTTCATTCATTCATTCATTATTTTGGGGGACATAAGGCTCACTATTGATGTATTTTGGTATTGAGGTGGGGAGTGGGGACATAAGGCTCACGATTGATGTATTTTCGTATTGAGGTGGGGCCATAAGGCTCACTATTGATGTATTTTGGGTGGGGACATATTAAGGCTCACTATTGATGTATTTTGGTATTGAGGTGGGGAAATAAGGCTCACTAATGACTTGGATTTTCAAAATTTTGATAATGACTTCTAGACTTGACGCCCTAGATGCTTTGAATATGGTCTGATCTGTTGGGAACTGCTGGCGGCCATATGGTTTGGGTGCATTGCAATCTATGTTTGTGAATACTAATTTTAGTAATAATACTTTCAGAGTGAAATTAGTTAATAGCTTTATTAAATGTACATTAAATGGTGTGAAAACTTTGTCAAGAATTCTGAATTTACGCCATTAACACAAACTGATCATCTAAATGCATATTCACCTTTCTGCCATGTTTTAAAAAATTATTCGGCGCCTTGGATATTAAAATACTGACTGTCACTTGCATTCAGTGAAATTATTTTCGGTTTTTCAGAGAAAGTGATCAAGATTATATGGATTCAATGTTTCAAGATATACCTAAGAAACAAGATGGCCTACCCGTGCGTAGTATAAAAGATAGTTATAGAGAAGTTGTTATACCGCTTGGTTCCGATCCTGCTTTAGCATCTAAATACACTAATTTCTATAAAGGAATCCGATTTGGAAGAATTATGGAAGATCTGGATACGTTTGCTGGTAAATTATTTCCACGATTCACATTTTAATTCTGAAATTCCTATATTGGTATGTTGATAAAAATTGAAGTCCTTCACGTTTAAGAGGAGCTTTCCAATTTTGCTCCTGCTCCTCTCGACACACGTTGGCTTTCCTTCGAAGGAATCATTAAAGACTCCTGCAAATTAGCTAAATCACTCTCCTAAATATTGAGATTATTAAACTACTTTTAAACTGCATGTGTTCAAGGTATCAGGAGCTTTTTATGGCTCCCGCACAATTTTATAAACATGAAGGAATGAAATCCATGGTAGATTTATCTTATTAATATGTCTATTCAATTAAGGGTTCTATTGGGTTTAAGGTACATTCAAAACAACCTAGGTCATTCGGGACTAATGTATGGTACACTTTTATTTCAATAATTTGCTTTCACATATGGGTCCCGTAGAAAATACTCCTGCACTAAGCATAATAAAAAAAGACAACTTGTCTGCGATACCACCATTGGTAATAGAAGAAGTATTTAAATTTCAAGGAAGAGGAGACATGCAAAATTTCCTTTTTTACCTAAATAATCATGTTTTTGTTACAAACAAAATGACCCGGGTAAATACTCAATGAAGTGTTAAACTAGGTGTTATTTAGTTTACATGTACTTCTTTCATCAGAGATATCAGTTCACTCTTAAATTGGGCAATCAAGAATTCTAAAACCCTTATCACTAAACTTAGCTTTTAGCATTTCTGGTTGCTAAAAGTTGATTTCACATTAAAATATTCCCACAAGTTAAAAAAAAAGACTTACCAGTTGAAAACATAGATGGTTCCAGCATTAAAGTCGAATCCTATAGTCATTTCGATGGGACAAAAACCAAGGTCCTGTGTGCACATTAATTATGCACGTAAAAGATCCCTTGGCAGTGCCAGTTGAAAACATAGATGGTTCCAACAGTAAAGTAAAATCCTATATACTTTAAATTATCTTTCATTCACAGGTTTAATATGTTATACTCACAATCGAAGAGGTGAAAATGTAAGGTCTCCATTATCAACTGTTACAGCATTAGTTGATAGAATAGGTTAGTTCGGCATTCTCTATACAATGGCCGAGTGTGTAAGACACAGGCTCACTAACACAGAGGTCCCAGTTTCAATGACAATGTTGGACTGCTGGTTGAGGATGTTCCTCAGGAATTTTAAACCTAATTTCCCCCGTGTTTGTTTTGCAAGTTCAAGATCATATATGCACATACATTTAACAGCACCCTTGATAGTTGGAATTCAATAACAAGTAGGCAGAAACACTGGGGTCCAGGTCAAATTTCCCCCATAGCTAAACTGGAGGACACGTTTTCCATCCCTGAATTGTGGTTGTGACATACATGTAGTGACCTCCAAGGAAACCTTGACATTGATCGAACCCTGAGCTTTGCAATGCGATAGTCATAGGTAGACATTTTAGCTTGACAGTGCGAGACTTGGTATTCTTGACGAACAAGGAATCTGATAGGCTCACAAACTGGGCTTATACCCAATCAAACTTAGTGCCAAAATGTTTGTGGTGTTATGTGAAGGGCTTGATAAGATGGACGTAGTCAAAGCGAGATCAAGCCTTCTATTGAAAATGGAACTTTTGGTACTTTATGATGTGGGTGAAATATGATTGATTAAATGTGATTTGTTAATTCATCTGTTTGAGAGGATATATATCTGTATTTAAAATCTTACCTCTTGGAATAAATGCAACTAATTTATTGTTTCAAAAATCAAATGTAACTTTTTAGTCACATTTATTAACTGGATAGAATAATAAACTATAACATGCGGAAAACGGCAACTAATTGTATGCTCTCATTATGTAATATAGTTTATTTAAGAATCTATTGGTTCAGTCAAGAATAGACTTTTTGTTGTTTAGATTTGCTCATGTTGCTGAATGGAAAATCTAATCATAATAGCTCCATTATGCAAGATATAGATCAGAATATTCAACACTTTAATTTCACCTGAATCAATCAAACAGTATTTTAAACTCTTTTTATATTTTATTTTTATTTCTAGAGCTTGGTAACTTCACAATATCAGCATTTACAGACATCAAACTAACTGGTAATGTAACATGGGTTGGTACATCGTCTATGGAAGTTACAATGGACGTACATCAGGTATGTATATGAACCTATCTAATAAGTGATGACTAAATGGGGTTTTAAAAATGCTTACCTTTTTACAAGATACTCATAACTGACAGGCTCTTATTTAGTTATGGCAGACTCCGCTCACAAACAAAATCCAGGGTTCGAATCCAGCTTTGAACTATAAAGTTCTCCAGGATTTTCCAACAAGGTTATCGATTGTCATTGGAGAAGGACAGAGGGCCTGTTGAAGAAAAGGCTCTAGTCAATCGGATGGGACAAAAACCGAGGTTCTGTTAAATGATATGTTACTTGTTTTATAGGTGATTCAAGATCAGTTGCAGAAAGTAATAAAAGCCACATTTTTAATGGTAGCTAGAAATCCTGTTACTGGAGGGTAATTTATATAAATATATTTCTGATAAGGCACCATTACCGGTACTCATATTGTATCTGTATTAAAGTATTTCAATTCAAGTTTGACTCCTGAGTTTCATCAAAATCAACCTGTTATTGAAGAAGCCTATTGAGTTTAAAGGAATGGTGATGAAAACTTCCATAGTTATTGACCTTGATTCATTTGTAACATCTTGTGAAAAGTCTTTAACGACAAAAAGTTATCTTCTGATTGGTTGAAATTGATTATTGAATTTCCATTAATTACTTGGGAAACTTTTTATTTGATCTGTTTGAAATTTATATAAGTTGTTCAAATTAATGAATCAAAGAATCCTATCGAATTTCAACAATTTGTGTTAATTTGTGTTAGTGATGAACACTCTTTCACGACAAAAGTTATCATCATGATTTTTACTGTAGGTCAGCAGCTGTCAATCCTTTAAAAGCAGACGGACCTGAAGAGGAGGCATTGGTGAAAAAAGGAGAAGGTAATAAAAATATCTACAAATATTTTTTGGGATATACCTTGATACTTTGCTCTGTGTGGAAGTCTGGCCTTTACTCTTCATCAACTTATATATGGATGAAGGTAACAAAAATTAGAAGAATAACCTTGGAATAATTTCCATCAGCAGATTTTCGAAGAAGGTTGATATATTTTACTAGTTTCTGGAACAAAAACTGGGTGCCAAACACTACATGTCTTGTACTTCTTCTGTGTGGGTGAGACTCTGGTTAGCGCATGCTCACTGTATCATAAGGTGTGTCATTGAGTCAACTGGCATGGTTTGATTGCACAGTTGTACGTGACAAGGACCCTATGTACAAGCGATTTATTGAGAGAAAAAAAATTGAACCATATAGTCCTGAAATGACCTAGTTTGTGTCAAGTGGACATTACACCCCACTTCCCACTTCTCTCTTGTTCCTTGTAAATTGCACATTGACATATTTGATATGATGTCATATTTCAAGATGGTGGCGATTCTCGGTCGAGAGTATACTCATACTTGTTCAAGTAATTTTTGAAGAGCTGTACATTATTTCTTGAATATTTTCAGCAAACAAATTAGCTCGTCAGTTAGAGGCTAAAAAATCTTTATTAAAAACACCACCAAATCAAGTTGAAGGGGATTTAATCCATGGCTTATTTCTCCAAACCATTGATGTCAAGTGAGTCTCACAAAAGCTCTATTCTTATTTTAATATTTTGACTTCTTAAGAGAGATTTGGAAATCCAAATTATAAATTGTGCGCATCATCTAATATTATTTGTATTTTAACACAAAACCATATTTCTACTTGTGCGTTAAATATATCACAAGATTTCAACTATCCTAGCCACAATGTTCTGTACTGAATGGGCTTTGAAAGATGGGCATTAACCATGAAGCGTGCTATGAGCGGCATTTTTCCCCGATAGCAACACTGTCAAGGGTTCTTTTAAATGTATGTCAATGTTTATACAGGATCTCATTCAAACGACTGTACATTGTCCCTTACCAGGTCATTTGTCCAGCACCACTGACGAGGGGGAACATGCCAAAAAATCCTAATAAACCAGGATCGAACACAGGACCTCAAGGTTAGCGAGCCCACTGCTGTTCCTAACTGTTTTTATATGCTCACTTTTAATGTGGACAGATTCATTGTCATTACCTACATTCTCATAAAAAAAGGTCAGATGTCTTGACATTGTTTTTATACGCCCACATTTTCATGTGGACATATAATGTCGTCGCCCCGTCCGTCCACAGTTGTTTGTGGACTCTCTACAGGTCACAATTCTTACCCGATTTTGACGAAACTTGACATATAGCTTTATCTCCAAAAGATCTCGGCTGCTTTCTATATAGGCATGTATCGGATCAAAATTTCATAGATTATGACCCCTGATTGTACGAAAAATCACGTTTTTAGCTTGTGGACCCTATAGAGGTCACAATTTTGAACCGATTTTGATGAAACTTGATATGCATGTTTATAACCCAAAGATCTTGGTTCCTTTCAATATTTGCAACTGATGGAACTTGAAATGCATTGTTATAACCCAAAGATCTTGGTTTCTTTCGATATTTGCGCATATTGGGACTTAATTTTTTGAAATATGGACCCTGATTGTCCGAAAAATCACCTATTTTAGCTTGTGGTCCCTCTGGAGGTCACAATTATTATTCGATTTGAAAAAAGGTTTGAATGTATCACCGTTACACCCTAAGGAAGGTTGAGTTCGAATTTCGGAAAAATCGGACCAAAATGGCCGCCATTTGAACACAAATACTGTTAATAAATGGTATATCAAGGTTGTGTACCCTGTAGAGGTCACAATTTTAATTTGATATTGATGAAACTTCAAATGCATGGTTATATCCCAAAGATCTTGGTTCATTTCGATATTTGCGCATATCGGATCGTAACCTCCTAAATTATGGCCCCTAATTACACACCAAAACGTCTTTGTTTAGCTTGCGGTCCCTCTGCAGGTCACGATTATTATCCGATTTAAAAAATCATTTGATTATATCACCGTTACACCCTAAGGAAGGATGAATAAAAATTTGGGAAAATCAGACCAAAATTGCCATACAAAATGGGCAACGTTTGTACGTTTATACTGTTAAAAAATGGTATATCATGGTTGTGGACCCTGTATAGGTCACAATTTTAATTCAATTTTGATGAAACTTAAAATGCATGGTTATAACCCAAAGATCTTGGTTCCTTTCGTTATTTGCGCATATCGGATCGTAACTTCCTGAATTATGGCCCCTTATTGTCCGGAAAATCCCCTATGGTCTCTCTGGAGGTCATAATTATTATCCGATTTAAAAAAACGTTTGACTCTATCACCGTTCCATCCTATGGAAGGTTGAGTTCAGTTTCGAGAAAATTAAACCATAATTGTCAGACAAAATGGCCGCCATTTGTACGCAAATAGTGTCAAAATATGGTATATCAAAGTTGTGGACCCTGTAGAGAACACAATTTTAATTCGATTTTGATGAAACTTGAAATGCATGTTTATAACCTTAAGATCTTGATTCTTTTCGATATTAGCGCATATCAAATTGTAACTTTCGGTATTGCTTGTTCTCTATCCATCTCTCGAAAATGTGGGCGTATCCTGCCTGGCAGTGCCAGCTTACTATCTTTTTTTAATTCACACACATTGTCCTTTGGATCATGAAGAAGAACCCTTTTAAAATTCAGCATTTAAAAATTAAAATTACAAACTTACCTCCCTGTTTATATATAAATTCGTCAAATCCCAATCCAGTCCCCCACCTTTCAGTTCATTAGTGTCACTGGTCTTTACATGACATTATCATTTCAAATATCCAGTGGTTGTTCATTTAATCATAAGGATATTTATAACATTTTAATCACAGATTGTGGAATTATCTCCATGTTTAAGTTCAAACTTTAAAAAAAATTCAAAACATTATATAGAACAAAGTTTATGATAAAAAGAAATTAAAATTGATTGAACTACATGATGGTATATGGAAATTCTCATTGTAATTGTGTTATTGTGTGTCGTTCTCGGTGACTTTTAATGCATCTAAACACTTCACTTTATTTAAAACTTAGTGGAATTGAACACTGATTTAGATTATTAAAGGTATTGATTTTATTTTCATTCACCACGAATTTCAGAACATCAACATTAAAAGTTCGAGTAAAACCGGAGAATACTGAATGGATGGAGAACACCATCTTAAAAAACCTTTCAATTTGTCATCCCGAGGTAAACATCTACAATTGATTAAATGTACAAATGGGAGGCCATATTGAAATCCAGTTTGTAAAATATTTTAAATGAATATATTATGTGACGTTTTTGTATATTTTCGTTTATACCATCATAAATGACAAATTATCTTATTTGACGAGAATGTTTTTTTAAAATGGTCAAACCTGTTTTGATCAATATATTCCAGTTCAAAACTGGTAATTACCATAAAGCACAGTATTTTAGTTGCTTATCGCTTTAAGTAAAACTTTATGATTTATTGATAATTAATTTAAACATTATTTCTATTTTTGGTGAGAAGATGTAGTTCGTATATTTTTCTCTTAAATTTTCAGCAAAGAAACTTGTATAACAAAATTTTTGGTGGCTATCTAATGAGAATGGCATTTGAATTGGGATGGGCAAATGCGGCTCTATACAGGTTAGTGTTAATAAAATATATATCTAGAATAAAATATGAAGAGTTTGTTAATGTCCAGTGTTTTTTATACGCCACATTTAATGTAAATGTATATTGTCATCACCTGCGTCATCACTCTACATATATCTGAGTTCTTGATAAATATTGTTCATTGGGTAACTGCAACAGGGAAGAAGCCTAGTGAAATCCAGAATCTATAGAGTGCACATTTATTACAGACTAATAGTACGGTTGACATTTATGAAATATCTTAAATTTTGGTGATTCAAAGAGAAAACACCTATTTGCGGAGTTATCTTTCTGTTCACATATTAGGGGACCTGACAAGCATAATATGTCAGCATTTGTTAAATCTTTAAATTATTTATCGATGACCTTGAAGGGATATTATTGAAGATTAGATATAGGCGATTTTTTTCAATATTATTATTTTGTCATAAATTTCAGTAAAACACGTCCCATTACAAAGGTTATTGATGATATTGCATTCATGAAAGCTGTTGAAATAGGAACAGTGTTATTTCTATCCTCACAGGTAGGAGTAAATGATGGATGTTTTTTTTAATAATCTGATGTAACTGCTTAATGGCTGGTAAACTAAAATGAATGATTTTCTCTATACTTTGCCTCCCCAAGAAAAATTTTCAAAATTCCTGACTATATATTAGATTTGAGGACGTCCTTTTTTAAAGTAAGCAAATAAGTAGTTGCATCTTAGCATGGATGAAAAGGGTGAAAACATTGTCTCATAGAGCATGGATATGGCTCATGGAGCTGTCAATGAAAGTACACACGAGCCTCATATCTATCTTCTGACTGATGAAATCCTATGGTGTTTTCAGTATTCTGCATTTTTATTGACAATGCAACAGGTGATACCATTTGCTAGAAGTCTTTTCTAGGAATTAAAAGGAAATTCTTATAGGGTTTAGCCAATAAGCCTGTGATTCATGGTTGGATCATTCTATGACTGGTGGGGTGCTGGATGTCCCAATGGGTAACATGTGCTGTCATTGCGTTATGATTGATATTTCAGATTGTCTACACAAAAGGATCACAAATGCAGGTGAAAGTTCATGCTGAAGTTGTAGACCCTACCATTGGTAAACATGAAACCTCTAATGACTTCCATTTTACCTTTGATTCCCAGCTAGATGATCTAAAACAGGTCATGCCAAAAACATATGCAGGTATGTAATTCTTGATATAACAAAACGCACACAGTATGTAGTACTTAAAAGTACAACACATACAGATATGTAATACTTGATACTACAAAACACACAGTTATGTAGTATTTAATAGTACAACACATACAGGTATATAGTACTTGATATAACAAAACACACATTTATGTAGTATTTAATAGTACAACACATACAGGTATATATAGTACTTGATATAACAAAACACACAGTTATGTAGTACTTAATAAGTACAGCACATACAGGTATGTAATTCTTGATATAACAAAATGCACACAGTATGTAGTACTTAATAGTACAACACAAACTTGTATGTAATACTTAATGTAACAAAACACACAGTTATGTAATACTTGATACTACAAACGAGATATGCAGAAAAGAAGAGATAACTTTCCATTTTAAGAAAACATGCTGATACAGTTTTTTTATACGCCCACATTTTCATGTGGACGTATTATGTCGTCGCCCCTCTCCTTCCGTCCACAATTGTTTGTGGACTCTCTACAGGTCACAATTCTTTTCCGATTTTGACTAAACTTAATATATAGATTTATCCCCAAAAGATCTCGACTGCTTTCGATATTGGCATGTATCAGATTAAAACTTCATGTATTATGGCCCCTGATTGTACGAAAAATCACGTTTTTAGCTTGTGGACCCTATAGAGGTCACAATTTTGAACCGATTTCTATGAAACTTGACATGCATGTTTATAACCCAAAGATCTTGGTTTCTTTTTATACGCCCACATTGAAATGTGGTCGTATATTGCCGTCGCCCCCGTCCGTCCGTCCGTCCGTCCGTCCGTCCGTCGGTCCGGCGTCCACAATTGCTTGTGGACGCTCTAGAGGCCAAAGTTAATATTCGATTGACTTTAAATTTATACACAGTGTTTAAGATCATGAGACGAAGAAGCCTATTGATTTTCAGCAATTTCCGATAATAACTGTCGGAGTTATGGCCCTTGATCACTTAAAAAAATCTTGTGGACGCTCTAGAGGCCAAAGTTAATATCCGATTGACTTTAGATTTATACATAGTGTTTAAGGTCATGAGACGAAGAAGCCTATTGATTTTCAGCGATTTCCGATAATAATGGTCAGAGTTATGGCCCTTGATCACTTCAAAAAATCTTGTGGACGCTCTAGAGGCTAAAGTTAATAACCGATTGACTTTAAATTTATACACAGTGTTTAAGGTCATAAAATGAAGAACCCTATTGATTTTCAGCAATTTCCGATAATTACTGTCAGAGTTATGGCCCTTGATCACTTAAAAAAATCTTATGGATGCTCTAGAGGCCAAAGTTAATATCTGATTGACTTTAAATTTATACACAGTGTTTAAGGTTATGAGACGAAGGAGCCTCTTGATTTTCATCGATTTCCGATAATAACTGTCAGAGTTATGTCCCTTGATCACTTCAAAAAAACTTGTGGACGCTCTAGAGGCTAAACTTAATAACTGATTGACTTTAAATTTATACACAGTGTTTAAGGTCATGAGACGAAAAAGCCTATTGATTTTCAGCAATTTCCGATAATTACAATCAGAGTTATGGCCCTTGATCTCTTTAAAAAATGTTGTTGACGCTCCAGAGGCTAAAGTTTATAACCGATTGACTTTAAATTTATACACAGTGTTTAAGGTCATAAAATGAAGAACCCTATTGATTTTTAGCAATTTCCGATAATTACAATCAGAGTTATGGCCCTTGATCTCTTTATAAAATCTTGTTGACGCTCCAGAGGCTAAAGTTAATATCCGATTGACTTTAAATTTATATAAATTGTTGAGTTTCAATGAATTTAGATAACTTGAACAGCATGGAGGAGAACTTTATCAAAGCCAAACAAATTCCAATGATTTTCTGATAATTACATAATGAGTTGTTACTTTTAATCAGATTTTAGTGTATTATAAATGTTTCATTACCGAAAAAAGTAAAATATGCGACAACTCTTGTTGACTGCCCGGACGATTTAGCTGCTGTGGGCGTATGTTTCGTTGCCTGGCAACCTATGTTTGATATTTGCGCCTATCGGAATGTAATTTCTTGAATTATGGCCCCTGATTGTCCGAAAAATCACCTATTTTAGCTTGTGGTCCCTCTGGAGGTCACAATTATTATCCGATTTGAAAAACCGTTCGATTATATCACCGTTACACTCTAAGGAAGCTTGGATACGAACTTTGATTGTTCAAAAAATCGCCTATGGTCCCTCTGGAAGTCACTATTATTATCCGATTTAAATAAAACGTCTGACTCTATCACCGTTACACCCTACGGAAGGTTAAGTTGGAATTTCCAGAAAATCGGACCATAATTGCTAGACAAAATGGCCGCCGTCTGTACGCGAATAGTGTTAAAATATGGTATATCAAGGTTGTGGACCCAGTATAGGTCACAATTTTAATTCGATTTTGACGAAACTTGAAATGCATTTTTATAACCTAAAGATCTTGATTCTTTTCGATATTTGCGCATATCAAATTGTAATTTAATGAATTATAGCCTTTGATTATAGGAAAAATCACTTTCGGTTTTGCTTGTTCTCTATCCATCTCTCGAAAATGTGGGCGTATCCTGCCTGGCAGTGCCAGCTTACAATCTTTTTTTCTTTTTATGGGTTTGAAGAAAGAATTTCCTCTTCCTGATACAATCCATATTTCTGAAGCAATGGCCCAAAAAATCCCTCTCTGGCCATTGCTGGATTGGCTTCTGATACTTGAACTTTTGAGGAAGTGTGTCTATTCTTCTCGTCCTTCTTCTCATCTTGGGTCTTCCCTAAAACTTTAGACAGGTTTTGAAAACAGTGAAGGTTTGTTTGTTTCCATACAGTAGTGATTACTTTATTTAATGCTGATAGCCTCGTTTGTCACGCAATTAGTTTTACTGCAATATCGTGCTATGTACTGGTTAATTGAGCATAAAAAACGTGAGCCATGACGTAACATTATGTAAACACAATTGGCCTAATTTGTCGCCCTGTTTTAAAGGTAATGCCTTTGTAACGCAGTCAGCGATTGGTTGTTAATGGGACTACTGATCAATCACAATTTAGGACAAGAATGTTCTCTGAATCCAGCAGTGAGTAGTGGGATTAGCTCTAATCAAACAGAACACTGAGAGGAGTATGGATACAATCAAATAACCAGATGTTTATGGGAGTGAGTGTTTCTTAAGAAATGATTTTACTAATAGACCAGTAAATCTATGGAACATACCTACTATGACCTGGAATAAATTTGCAGAAAGCTGGATTCAACTGTTTTTGTATCTAGGGTACTTCCTTTTCAAAATACCAAAAGTCTTCCAAAATCGGATTTGCGGAACTGGGTAAAAATCGATAATCAATCCAAGATGGCGGACGACGGCGTGAAGTGGCATAAAATGCCAAATGTCTCCGATAGGAAGCGTTTTAGACCATATAAATGTACTATGAGTAAATATAAAAGTGATATCACTGAATCATGTGTTGGGGTCAAATTGTTGCTATGACGTCATAGTGGCGTCATAACGCAATATCGAGTCAGAAAAGGGAGAAATTAAATAGAAAGTGACGTCATAAAGCAATATCAAGTCAGAAAATAAACAAATTATATAGAAATGTCTTTAATACATTAAAGTAAGAATAAATGGAGTTAATATCACACTTTATATATTAAGTGTCTTTTTAGATCATATCGGTCTTTATTAGCCCAGTCGGAGCAAAACAGCCAGATGTTAAAGGCTATTTTATTTATTTAAATTACGGTATACATGTACACTATTAAATGTCCGGTAGTGAATCATCATCCTCATCATCTGCATTAATATCAGGTTTGATGCTATTATCACAACTGTCAGTTTGGCACGAACCACATGCGCTAGTGCAGGAGAGTCCATATCGTCGACACCCACATCTCATACTGACACAGTGTGTGCTGCAGTGAACTATTCTCAATAATTCGTCCGGTGCATGAAGTTGATCAGTCATAATTGGTAAAAGCGTTCATCATTTGACATATTTCACCCCCAATCAGTCGCTACCATATCACCAGATACAGCCATCTAGGTCATTATTTGGTGGTATGTTCTCAAGCTGTGAAATACCGTCGCAGAATCAGTCGGAGGCAACCGTTCAGGCGCGACAAAGTTTTTCGACAAGAAGACCTTGCTTGTCAGCTGATTATGGCGTAATTTCGCTAAACTGTCTTCTTTACTGTTGAATAAAGTGAGCATTGCTTCACAGCCAACTCTGGAAAATCCGCTACGTTCTTGCCTACAGTAGTGAACAAATCCGCAGATTTTTCTAGTTTATTGGATTTCATAAGTCTGGAGAACGCTGTCGATTTCCCAATACTGAAAATCCTTGAAGTTGTGTCACACCCTGTTAAAACATGTAGGAACAGTGGCCGCTTACAAACATGTTCTCCCATGATTTTTCTTATCAATGCTATATCATAAACTTTAATGTTTTTTGCTTCTTTGTCCGTTCGAAATTAGAGTTTTTTTGACTCTACTGGGTGTTTTAAGTGGTACAGCAGGAGAACTAAGAGATCAGTGTCCTCAAAAATCACAGTTGTGGAGTGTTTCAGGGCCGTGTTCACTGCCTCCATTACAATGTCTAGGTCTGCATCTCCATTAGCATAGACAACTTGCCCTACAGCCTTTTCAATCTCTGTTCCTAACATCGTAATGAAGAGCTGTTTGTTGGACGAATTAGACAGGAATTCTACCTTTTTTCCGTGAAATATATTGTCGATAGTAAAATGTACTTTATGAGATTTACAGGAATGCCGCCTTTTTTGTGTACAATATTTGGTTGTTGGTCCACTGTCGTAGCCTTAAAAGACGACCGTTGTTTTATCAAGGCCATACTTATTCAATAGTTTCACGTACGACTTTAATATCTTCGTCTTTTTTCAAGCTGGTAGTAGAAGCCATTGTAACGGCATGATCTTTACGCTTAACGAGTAAGAGAAGACTCGTTGTCCCACCATTTTGTCCATAACTATCCTGCCCACTTCTCTAAATTCCGTAACGTTCACTTGTGGATTGGCTTCCAAACCAGAAAGGGATGTGTGATCAAAGGCGGGTAGTCGTTGAATTTGCCGAAAACCTTTGAAGAATGGTCTGCTTCGCGCTTTATCCGACATGGCATCGTTTCTTTGTGCTGTTCACTGGTTTCAAACATCTTGTTTTTCAGTCATGTTACTACCTCTGGTTATACCTCCTGAAGTCTTCAGGGCTCTCATAAGTAGCTGTTCAATACCTAGATCCAATCCAAGCCCGGCCCAGATATTTTGGTTCTTCTTAATACGAAGAGTCTTTGTTCAAACATAGCATTTACTTTAGGTTGCATAGTTTCGAATTTCGCCATATTTTGAAGGTACATATGTGCTAATTTTAGGTAGTCCTGCATCCCCAAACATTCGTACACAGCCGCTTTATGAATCTGCCAGTCACCCAGTCTGTCACCTCGAACTAAATTCCGAGATACTTGCATCTTTTTTGAATTCATAATATAACCTCAAGTACTCGCATACAAGTCTCATCTTCTGTCAGTGATTCAACGGTTTCGCTGCCATTTATAATTGACTTGTATTTCTGACTAAAAGTATCCATTGTCTGGCCGAAATGTTCGTTGTCAACAGCTAAAAGCCTGATCAGATATTGTGTTAGACATTTGTCAACAGTTAGGAAACCGCGTAGGGCTCTTTGGACAGCTTTAACGCGCAGCATGTGTTCAACAGTGTTTTCACCATAAATGACTTGTGATACTTGTAATACTTCTCTAAAACCTGCCCCATCCATTAGAGTCCCAATAGCGCCTAATAAGTTCATGAATGTAAGAAATGATCCAAGCATCAACACAATATTTTTCAAATCATTATCATCATTCAAATCATTCAGAATTTCTGATGCCTTCCAGAAGAGTGGTTGGTCAAACGTTATAATGGCCGGAAGCTTATTGTGAGCTAGGTTTGAGAGATATGACAATGTCGTAAAAATACATGTTTTGTCACTAGAAGGCATATCTATCATATTCAGGAAATACACCGAGGGCTGTCCATGGTGAGCATGGTCTTTGTAAATCAGACTCATACTTCCTCCCCAGTTGGGAGTATTATGATGAGGTTTGAGATTCCATAACATATCAATCTTCGGGCAAATTGACACTTTCAGAAGAGCATCAAAACTAAGTTTTCGGGTCTGTCCCGAATGGTGGTAGTGTTTTATGTCAATTTTATTCCGACTTATTACATCTAACTTCGCCATATCTATACGTGGAATTTTCGTAGCAGCCTGGTTCTGTGTTGTTACCGCTATACCCCATAAAGCGTTGCGTTATGATGTCACTATAATGCCATAGCGACAGTATCGGAGATGTTTGACATTGTTAGCTATTTCACACCGTTGTCCGCCATCTTGTATTGGTGACCAATCTTCTCATTACTTATCCATACAGTGCGATATTACCTCCATTTATTATTATTTTATTTCAAAAGCATTTCTATTTATTTTTATTTTCTGACTCAAATATGCGCTATGACGTCACTTTCTATTTAATTTCCCCCTTTTCTGACTAGATATTGCGTTATGACGCCACTATGACGCCATAGCAATAATTTGACCCCATCACATGATTCAGTGATATCACTTTTATATTAACTCATAGTACATTTATATGGTCTAAAACGCTTCCTTTCGGAGATATTTGGCATTTTATGTCATTTCACGCCGTCGTCCGCCATCTTGGATTGATTTACGATTTTTACCCAGTTCTGCAAATCCGATTTTGGAAGACTTTTGGTATTTTGAAAAGCAAGTACCCTAGATACAAAAACAGTTGAATCCAGCTTTCTGCAAATTTATTCCGGGTAAAAATCTAGATTTACTGGACTATAAGGAAATGCCTAGACTACACATTGAAATATCACACTTACTGTTGAAATCACATTCTCATTTTCTTTTTCTTTTCAGAATCTATGATGTATTTGGATGGAAAAAGACATTTCGAGAGTTAATTACATCATTGGATGTTATTGGTAATTCTTGAACCTGCCGAAGGGAGTAAGGGAAGATAATGATGAATACAGATAGTGCTATTTTTCTAGTTAAACCGGTTCAAAAATCGATATAAAGCAATCTTTTCAATATTATATAAGTCTTAGCTATCAATTTTTATTTCGTACTTAATGATAGTTAAGATGCATAGAATTAGAACGCTTTATACTGCAGGGATCTTAATCTGCTGTTTTTTGTCGGCTTTAGCCGATTGATCTATAATCTAGCTGCTTTGTAAGACAATGCACCGGCCACTACGGTATCATTAGTCAATCAACTTTCATCCGATAACAAAGAGTTAATTATTACTCGTCGATTACGACTACCCGTGGCCGGTTCATTTCATAATGTATTAAGAACCCAGCTTATAGCTCCTTTATCAGTTTCTTTAAATAAGATAGAGCTATTTGGTCGATAAGTGGTGAAGATAGGTCAGTCATGTATGTAATATGTGACATAAAGAATGTAGTCATACTTTAAGAAAATCGAAAAACTGCATAAAATCTGTCACACACTATGTGATGACATAGGTGAATTCGATTACCGACGATCCAGTGTGCGTACCGAGAAAGTCAAAGTTGTCATGTAGTGTGCCTAAAACTGCGGCAATATTTTGTCACCAAACTTGTTGCTTAAGTTATCGCATAGTATGTGCCAGGCTTTAGGCCACATGAAAGAAATACTCTGATTCGCACATAATCCTGAATAACTTAAAAATTGCTGCATGAGCTGTTTTTTCCCAGAAGTGTTTTAACCCCAGCAACAGGAAGTATCTCTATAAAAAAATTTTAAATGAATCTAGAAATGTGTTAAAGACTCATTTAGCAAGTTACTGATAAATGTTACTGACAATCATAAATAATACTGGATAATCCTATATTTCTATAAACAACATGATGAGATAACTGTAGTGCCTTAATTTTTTATGATTAGCCCAGTGATGATCCTCCCTCTTGTATCCAATCTTCTGTAAGGATTGTCTGGGAACCAGAATATTTCTTTTGTATGGCCTTAACATGTGCAAAGCTATACAAGAGATATTTATATATATTTATTTGGTTTGCGATAATATCTTTGGTGTACTATTGTATATCACTAATTATAAATGAAAATATCAGCTGGATATGTTTTATATAATTTTATATATAATACTTATCTTAAGTTTTTTCAGGGAACCAGGATTTAATGGCTGTGTATACAGACATAACTGTGTTATGTGTGTTATTTATGCTGTGTTATTTGTTATTTTTGTATATACGTCTAAGTATGTCTATATACAGAGAAACTTGTTAGTTTTGAAAGTGCCATTTTATGTCTAAAAATTACATAATTATCGCAAGAAACCACAAGAATCTTCAATAATGAACTAATTCAACAATGTTTTATGGGTAAACTGAGCTCAAAGATTAATTTATATTATTTAAATAACTAGAGATCTTTTTACAGAATACATGAATTCACATTATATACCAGTCACAGGAAATTTTTTTGTACTTTTAAAGTTTGTCACAGTTTCTTAGATTCTGATGAAAATTCTGGGCTTGCTAACTTTTTAAAATATTTTGGTATAAGAAGTTATATACACAACTTGGTTATTTATAAATGTTGTCATTATTTAATTATTTATTTTTAATATTTCTTGATGTAAACCACAGGGAATTCATTTGTGTGTCCTAAATAACTGAGAAATTAACCCTCAGTCTGTTTACATATCTAAACATTGAAACATAAACATCTGTTTACATATCTAAACATTGAAACATAAACATCTGTTTACATATCTAAACATTGAAACATAAACAACTAAACTTAAAAAATGTCATATTATTATTTTATCTTATATTTTAATAAAATATTTTCAGATAAAAAATTGTGGTAAACAAATTGAGATACAAATTACTGCCTTCCCCTTGAGAAGTAGACTTAATCTATATCTCGGCTATACCAACCGGCTTGGGTTAAACGGCAAAAAAAACAACCTGTGCAGTTTGAGGAAATGACATTGGTACAAGTTTTTTTAAATTGTGCCCGGTCTGAACCTCCACATCTGCTTATATCTGATATATGGTAGGATTGAGAACAAATTTATATATGATTGGAGAGCCCTTGTTGTGCTTAATATTATATCCTTAATATTATATCCTTATCTTTTATTATGAAAATTAGTCTTTTAGGTAGGTCTGATATTTACATCAGAAGTAGTCAAAAACAGGCTATATTAGGCGTAGTCATGTTTCAGACAAACAAGAAAGTATATACTGATCAGACTAGGTAATTTTTGAAATAAGTTTAAATTGTTACTGAGAAAATACTATCGTATCAGCAGTTATTTTTTGTTTTATTTTTTACTTTTGAGTAATAAAATATTGTCCTCAGTAAACAGGATGTATGTTGTCGTTTGTGTGAGTTTGTTTAGTGTATAGAAGGGAAAGGATTTTGTAAAGTTAGCTAGATCATGCTCTGTGATACTGTGATTGCAAACCACATAATTTATCATGTAACTACAAGTATATCCTATTTTTTCAAAGTGGAGTTCCACAGATTGTTCTTATTGTTTAACATCCACTTCCACTAAGGTGGATAACGCAAACAAGTTGTCCTATTTTCTTTTTTTTATTATCTTGACGCACCCACAGGGGTATTTCCTGCGGTAGGTACCCGGAATAAACCCACGTGGTTGAAAAAGCGCCCCTATCTCATACTACGCACGCCCACACCCTGAAAACCATGATCTCCGGCAAGTTAGAGCTCAAAGCGCGACACTGTACACCACTAGGCCAACCCCACCTTCAGGGGCCGCGGAGCCGGGGGGGGCTAGGGGGGCTTTAGCCCCGGCAATAATTTTTAATAGTGAAAATAAAATGTCGCCAAAAGCTCAAAAAAGCGAAAAAAGGTTATGGGGGGAGAGGGGTATGGTCAGTAGCCCCCCCGAAATCGGGCCCACTCCGCGGCCCCTGCCCACCCTTCATAACCATGGGTTGTAGCGGTCGTCTGCACCAGCCCTTAAATACGTACGTCATTTGTTGAAACCAAGCGTGTGTGTAAAATAGCTTTATTTTACGTCCGCTTCCACCGAAATAACCAAGCGGTATATAGAACCTTTTATATATTATTTTTCTTAACTAGCGAGCTATAAACCCGGTGGTCCTGTTTTGATCTCGTGTTGGTCGAGTTATCGGTTGTGAGGCCCTCCCCAACTTCCCCGTCAGTGATGCATGATGGAGGGACTGGCAAGTCCATCAGAGACAACATATTATTGTCGTTGCGGGGGACAGAAAAATGAAATCCCGTGTACATATTGGAGTGCTCGTGAAAGATCTCTTAACAGTTGGAATTTGATATAAGAGTAGACTGTATGTCCGCCGCCTAGTGTCCAGTCGGGGCAGGTTAAACCTCATTTCATTTCATTTCTCCAAAATAGCCTGATTGTATAAAACATCTTATGTTTAATAACAAGGTAAATACACTAGTTCTCTATATTTTGGCGTTTAAATTAGGTACGAGATCCCTTTAAAAATTACTCTAGTAATCGGGATGTAAGGACCCGAATTTTTATTGAAAAAAAATGCGATTCGATTTTTTAAGTGTATGATAGACTACACCTAGAAATGGTCCCACCACTGACGTCTTCCGCCTTACTCCAGCCACAGTTGTTTAACGTTACAAGTATTTTAACTAGCCTACACCCAGTGACAGTGGTCATAGTTCCATTCCAAAAAATCAACTTAACCGATAAGAAAAATAACATTATTTCAATTTATTTATGCGCGTGATCTTTAGAGATAAACTGCAAGCTTTAAACTATGTAATTATCATTTATTCTAAATATAAACGTACGTCGCTTAGATAAACCTACTAACCCAATATCATATATAAACATGGGGATCACGGTGGATAAGGCGATGGTTCGCTAGCCGGAAGTCGAGTGTTCGATCCCTGCATTGGCCGAGAAAGTTCATCTCGATTTTCCGGCGTGATTTCCTCTTGTCAGTGATGCAGAATGAGGGCCTGACAAGGACAGCTGCCTAGTCGTTCGGATGGGACGAAAAACCGAGTTCCCGTGTACACATTGGGGTGCACGTAAAAGATCCCTTGGCAGTTGGAATTCGATATAAGAGTAGGCCGTAGCGCCGCTGCCCGGGCAAAAATTTCCCTCATAGCACACTTTATGGCGTATGCTCGTCTTCAATTAGCCCAAGTTAGGAGCATATAGTAGGACGTTAAACCCCATTCCTATATAGAAATATTAATATTATATTAAAAGGTAGCCACCCAAGCCTTGAAATACGTCCACACATAGAGAGAAAGACTGCAATGTTTTGGAGAATATAGAGAGTAACTCAGGAACTGAAAGTCGCAAAGTGCTGATTATCAATAGGGTCCATACCTCATGGTTCAATTGCGTCACACCGTATATTTGAGAGAAAACTGTAGTGTCTATATCCTGATAGTGCTTGAAACAAATTATTATGTTAAAAACTGGAGGGGGGGGCGCGGAGCACTGAATGTCGATAGTGTTTGAAACAAAATGCTATGTCAAAAACAATAACCTCTATCGCGTTAACAAGTTGTTCGGACATGGTCGTCCTGTCATGGCCTCGTCGATGCTTCAAACCAAATAATGCGTTATAATATAAACAATCGCGTTAACGAGCAAATAATTGACGTACCGACGGACATGGGTGACGACATAATATGCAGATATACTTAAATATAGCCGTATATGTAGGTTATATACCAATACATAAAAATAGAGTTCAAAGTCCGGTGAGGCACCCTTTTTAATTCAAGTGCATGTAAACACTGCATGGAATTGTGCAAATATCAAAGTCCACAAAGAATTATTAAGTAATAAATTATTATTATGCATTTGGTGTCTAATATTTAGTAAAGCGGATTTTAGCAAAGACTAACTTGCTATATGATTGCTACAAAATAAAATCGTCCATATCGTTAGACAGAAGTTTTCAACATGTAAGTAATTGACTGTTTGTTTTTATTACTATTATTGCTGTCGCTTTCTATTTTAGAAGTAGGCTATAAATCTGGGTCATTTATGCGTCACGGCCTGCGTGTAGATAGCCGTACATAAGTGGAGAATCGTATGCTTAAAACGTTAAATTTGTTTTTTATTCTGCTTCTTTGAGCTTTTTGGGATAAACTTCAGGGGTGTGTCGACGTCTTCTTATATTGTAGACAGAAAAGGTGTTCCACAATGGAAATGGGAACGCTTTCGTTCGTGATGGAGCAAGATATTGCTTCAGGATCAGGTTGGTAGACAGTACAACCTATAAATAACTTATATTATTAGTGTTTTGTTTTCATACAAACGTACATGTATAGCGAAATTGATTGAAATATATAATAATAAATATACATTATTATACACATGTTGATGGGTATACGAGAATGGGAGAAATATAAATACGTTAGCAATTACATAAACACCATTTACATATATGAACATCAATATTCTTACTTATAATATTATTAACTTACTATAATTATTATGTCTACATGGCCTTTTCAGTACAACGCCTATCATTTTACTTGTAAAATTGTTACGGCAAAGGTCACCTTTTTGTAATAAAAAGATACCTAGCCAAACTGTTTGATTTCTTATGTAGGGATTTGGTTGCATTTATATTTATTATTACTTATTAGCCTGCAAGTAGATCTACCTGGACCCAATGAATATATTTAGTTGTATATCTCATATTTTACTTTTTTTTTAAAAAAGTGGAACGCTGTAGATGCCATTCCCGACAATTTCGGGTCACGGACCCCATAAATGAAGCTTGATTGAACAGTCAAAACCCGACATTGATTCTATTTGGCATTTTGAACCCCAACACCCCTGTGATTGCATTATAACTGTAGACATCAAAATTACCATACGTTAATGTAAAATTATTACAGTTATTGTATTCCATTTATGCATGGCCGGATTAACCTTGGGGCACCCCCCCCCCAGCCCCCCCCCCCCCCCCCACATTAGAGCCCTACAAAAATCTCAGTTGCGTCCAGCCACCTCCTCTAGAAATGTCATCATTTCATAGCACTCGAATGTATTGGTCCACTGAAATAACGCCAGAGTGCGCTAATTTTGTGGTAGAATTTTTTTCTTCTGCGGGAGGTACTTCTAAGTGACTCCACACAAGTGCCTGAAATGCCAGGAAATCACGTTTCCGGCCTCCAATTTCGCGCCTTCGACTCTCGCGGTGGCCGGCTTTGTCAGCCACATATCCGGGGTCGGTAAACAGGGGCCCCCTACATTGTCATGTTCCAGGCCCCAGTGCCCCCACCATGACTTATCTGTGCTTCAATGCTAACAATGTTACTTTTTAAACCTCTGTTAAATTTTAACGGTTTTATTAAAGACTCTAGGTTCATTTAACGGCATTTTGTTTTTGATCACTGCAGCTCAAGTGGGCTCAAAATGCAATGTCTGAGAAGACCACGATCCATCAAGAAGTTTTTCAGGTGTTTCTCGTCATCAAAAAAGTCAGCACCAGTTCCACCGTCACAGCCATTAACTGACAAATCGAGAACGGTTTTACCATCAAAAGCATCATCAGAAATGTCAGCACAGGTTCCGTTACCAAAAGCATCATTATCAGAAATATCTGTAACAGATTCGGTATCAAGACTTTCATTATCAGTAGAATCATCACCAGCATCATCGATTACTCAAAGCGAACCACCAACAGCTGGGCATCCTCAACTCACTATACAAGAAGGTAAAAAAAATAAAGGTTTCAATGTATAAAGGCATTATGACTAGCCTATCAACAAGAAAATAAAATTCAATTGATTTTGTATAATACTCACGGGGATCACGTGGCTAAGTGGGGGTCGAGTGTTCGATCCCTGAATTGGCCGAGAAAGTTTATCTTGATTTTTCGGCGTGGTTTCCCCCTTTCGTTCGGATAGGACAAAAAACCGAGGTCCCGTGTACACATCGGCGTGCGCGTAAAATATTCTTTGACAGTTGGAATTCGATATAAGAGTAGGCCGTAGTAAAGAATTTTGCTACCGGCTTTGGTTTAAATGCTTGTAAACACACCTTGAGTCTTAACACGTTTTAACCAAAATTTGGCTTGGAATGCCAGGAAATACGGATAATAGTTTACTATTTTTATTTTGTTGTAGCTCGAGATACACTTATGGAAATGGTTGGCAGACACATAGAAAGCATGTTGCCGTAAGTTCAACTGTTAGAATGCTATTTATATAGATTTTTAGATAATATCCGCTAAAACAATAAAATTGTTCCCCCTCCCCAGTATATTGTTACGAATATGTAGTTTTGCCGTTGTATTTTTTAAATGTTTAAACCTTTTTTTAAATCAGGGATGATGAAAGCTCAGAGACTGGTCACTCTATATTTGAAAATATACCTAAGAAACAAGATGGCCTACCAGTACGTAGTCTTAAAGATAGTTATAGAGAAGTTGTTATACCGCTTGGTTCTAATCCTGAATTGAGAATCAATTATGTGAATTTTTATAAAGGGATTCGATATGGTAGAATTCTAGAAGATCTGGACACATTTGCTGGTAGGTAAAACTATAAGTTCTTTGAAAGCCCAATACATGTAGTCAATGAAAGCTTCGAAGTCATTACAAGTTTATTAAAATTATCGAAGTCATTAATGATGTCTACAAGCGCATCAGAGGGTTAATTTACCAGGGCAGCGACACTAACATGTAAAAAGAAGAGGAAACGTGTGTCCTTTGAAATGGAATTGGGCAAAAAGCAACGGAGTTTAACGTCTATTCGAAACCTTTTCCACGCTTACATAAATCGTCCATAGTCTAATTTTCCTAATTAAAGATTTATTTTTTTTCTTTTTAGAATTAATATGTTACACCCACAACAGAAGAGGTGATAGTCCCAAGTCACCCTTATCTACAGTAACAGCTTTAGTTGATAGAATCGGTAGGTAACATACTGTTGCAGCAACTAGAGAGTTTCTCTAGTATAAAGGGTTTGACGTCTGTCACAGTTTGTCTGCGATATCACTTAGGTGGAAGCGGGCGTTAAATAAAGCTATTTCACACACTCACAGCTAGATTTTCCAGTGATGGGATTTCAAAAAATTTCCTGTCGGACATATTTTCCGGAAAATAAAGGGGCATAACTCTTATCGTAATTTAAGCAGACGTTATTAAAACACAAGTAAGAATCACGTGTCAACCAAATATATTCAAATTCATATGTAAAACAAATAGGTGCACCTCGTTATATTTCATGTTTAAAACCCGTACGGTTTAATTTATCTTTGAACGTGATTTAAAATGTATGTTGCCCTGACAGTCAACTAAGCTCAGCATTAGGACCCGGTTCAATCACTGACATATTACTGTTTTTCAAAGGATTGAAACATAAACAAAATTAGGTATTTTTGCCTTTTATAAGAGAAATAATGATAGTGACGATTATCAACCAACTCATTGAGATGAATTAGTAACGGTAGCTTAGTGAATAATTCGCTGACTCGTTAACCAAGAGGTTGACTGAAAAAGTTCCTATGTGTTTCCCGGCGTTATTCCCCGTCTCTGTGATGCAGGGCTGGAAGTTGGGACGAAACACTCACGCCCGGTATATTCGTTGGCGAGCACGTAAAATAACCCTTGACAATTGGAATTTAATTGATGCCCAGGCAAATGTTCCCTCATTGCACACTGTACATGACCTATGCCCGTCATCATTATCCCGAAAAGAGCAGAAAAGTAGGACATTTAGCCCCCTTGTGATGGTTGTAACAGATTATGTATTTCTCTTCTTGAGAAGAACTTGGAAAAGATATGATATCAGCATCATCAGACATTAAACTAACTGGTAATGTGACATGGGTTGGTACAACATCTATGGAAGTGAGAATGGACGTACACCAGGTCAGTGTTAATTATCGCATATTCTTAAGTAAAATTAAATTGTAACCTTCTTCGACAAAGAAAGAGAGAGAGAGAGAGAGAGAGAGTGAGAGAGATAATTGTTATAAATAGATGAACTACAACGTCTATACTCGACACAAACAATGTCATCCGGGGACTAACATATGGTTGAATTATATTTCAGCATTAAAAAACCACGAAGTCCGGTACGCCAGTCCTATTCCTATAGTCCCCTACAAGCCCGGGATCGAAACCAAGCCACTTGACTCATGGCACATCTAGACCTTATGATCTATAAGGTCGCTCTTTAAACCCATCGACCACCCTATCCACATATTAGGGTAAAAGCAACTTTCAAGTTTCATTTCAGGTTGTAAACGGCCAATGGCAGAAAATGATAAACGCTAGATTTTTAATGGTGGCCAGAAATCCAGTAACAGGAGGGTAAGATATGTTAATGTAATTTCTTTATCGATGGTGAGATAACTCCCAAGTTTAAGGCCCGAATCAAAATAATTACGATAGTCTTCTTAGGGAGGGGGTTGGATGGCTGAATGGTTAGCCCCCCAATAATCTGGTATGCCCTCTGTTTGCCCCCCCCCCCCCCCGATAATTTTTAAATAATTTATAGTAGGTTTACAGCAGGATGGGCTTGTAAGAAATCACTCTCTGACAGAGTAGGGATGTGAGATTTAATCACCGTAGAAGGTATTGATTACCGAAACGTATCAAAAACTCTAAACAATAACATGTGAATCACTTAAAGGCACAATCCCGAATTAAACAGAGGCTCAAAAATAAAAGTCTGAGAATGTATGAAAATAAAACGCCAAAATATAGGGGAATTGTGTATTTACCTTGTCTCAAAATTTCAACTCAAAATATTGGGTCGTTTGGACGTGAACGCCAAAACTGCTTATCCGGACACGTAACCCTTTTAAGACTGATTTCCGGCAGTTTATTTAGTAAAATATTGTGGCGAAAATATTCATTCAATATAATTCACTCACTTCGTCGGTTTGCCAGTTTCCTCTCTGGTCGGATAAACTAGTGATTTGGCGACAGGCGGTATCTGGTAAGCTTGTTTTATCTCGACGATCAGTGCCTGAAATACTGCCAGATACTGCATTTCGGCAGTCTACTTTTCAAATTTTCGGGGGCTTCCTTGAGGTTCGAAAGTCCGTTCATTTGACACTTTCCTCTCTGGGGTCGGATAGACTAGTGATCAGGCGACAGACGGTATCTGATCAGCTCTATATATCTCTACAATCGGTGCCTGAATACTCCCAGACAGCATTCCCGGCAGTCTATTTTTCAAAAATTTCTTGGGGAGGTCCCAATATCCCCCACAAGGACTCCCTACTCTGGCACTCTTGAGTGGATTTCGTCGAGGTTCGCATGTCCGTTCGTTTGACACATTATCTCAACGATAAGTGCCTGAAATACTGCTAGGCTGCATTTACGGCAGCCTGTTTTTCAAAACTTTTCTGAGGGAGACCCCCCTCCCCCTAGTTGAAGCTCGTGCCTTTGACCCCTTAACCTTGGACTTTGCCCTAGCCTTGCCTCTCCAACCACCAGCGGCTAACGCCGCGACTGGTGGGCGCGCTGTAGCATAAAGCCTGTCATTGAGTCAACTGGCGCGGTTTCGAATCTCCGGTTTCCTCCCACTGCTAAAGACCCCTACGAACAAGTGAATCATTGAAATAAAATTAAACTATATGTCAGTTCCGAAATGGCCTAGTTTGTGTCGAGTGGACGTTATAATCTCTCTCTCTCTCTCTCTCTCTTAATACCTTCTTTAAAAAAATCTTAACAAACATTTTGTGTCTTTTTCAGGCCCGCCGCCGTCAATCCCTTGAAACCAAACGGACCAGAGGAAGAGGAAATATTTATGAAAGGGGAAGGTTTGGAAAATAATTGATAACATTAATTAAAATTATATTATATTTACATATTAGATATTCTGATTTGTAATTATTCATTTTATGGTGTACTTTTCAGAGATGAGGGAAATACGTATCCTGCTACAGTCTTCATGAATGACAATTTAATGACATTGATTACGTAATTTTGATGACGTTAATGACATTTTAATTCCGGAAATACCCTTCCCGTTAATGATCGATTATTTGAGATAACCGAAAAGTTACCATTCTTACAGGAAAATTTGATTTTAAAAGTCGATATGAAAATTAGCGTGTACCGTACGTAACACAGTACTCGGAGTAGTAAAATGTATATGTGAAACGATGAAATTTACTGTAATGATTTTGAAATTTATTAATGAGTCTGACACTTTCTTTAGCCCAAGCCTTAATCAAGAGATTTCCTTCTTTCTTTTGTAAGTTATATATAGATACTGCAAACCTCTATATTTTATTCTAATTCAGCTAATAAAGCTATTCGTCAGAATATGGCCAATAAGTCTTTATTAAAGACACCACCTGATGAATCAGAACGTCTTATAATACACAACCTATTTTTAGAGACCATAGATCAAAGGTGGGTTTATTTTACAAAATATAAATACGTAATGAAAAAATATTGGAGTTAATCCTGGTTGTCACGAAGTCTTATATGATCCGATCGTTCTGAAATCTAAGTTGTCCATAACTGAGAAGCTGAGATAGGGGTATGTGATTTTTCTTTGCTTGACAACTTAAGCTTTCGTTTGTTAATTCGACAACCAAGCCAGTATATTTTCCATCTTATTTGTTCACGGAGTTATTGCCCCATATATACCATATAGCAAAACCATCTAATGAGTTCTAATGGTTCAGTTATAGAAATCTGATGGACTTGGTTGGCGCATGTTTTATAGTTTATAGCCATATCCATCCATCTTTCTTTAATACAGTGTTAAGCCAGAATAATTAAATAACAAAATTGTATTATCTGATTTTAGCTCTTCAACTTTTAAAATACGTATAAAACCAGAGAATAGTGTATGGATGGAAGATGCCGGATTAAAGAACGTGATTATATGTCATCCACAGGTATTAAATATAGCAGTGGTGGATTCTACATAATTCTAAACAAAAAAACCTCTAAATTTTGAAGTCAATTGTAACTTTTTGTCGAGCGAAGATAAGCTGAATATTTATGAAAACTGTCTGAACATATCAATGAGTATATGACTATACTATAATGCTACTCATTGTTGTTACTGCTAGTCCAGATCAGCGAATATAGGGCTATTTACCCTTAAAGGTTTACGGTTTTATTTTAACAGCATAATCATTGAATCGTTCTTCAAAACGCATGAAAATAAACCTAGTAATAGACCGTGGCATTAGTACGCTAAACCCATTTCATTTCATTTCAAAACACACGCCAAATACAGCTAAACAGAATCTCCAGTTGGTGCTTTATAACCTTAGAAAATGTTTTTGTTTTAATATTTTTGAGATTTTGGAAATTGGACTTCGTAACTTACTTAAGTATGACAAACAAACCAATCTCTTCTGGTACCGTCGCCATTTAATCTATGTGCTTGTCGTACATGTAGTTTTCTATTATTTCAGCAAAGAAACCTATATAATAAGATATTTGGTGGCTATTTAATGAGGAAAGCCTTGGAACTGGCTGTAGCTAATGCTGCACTTTATTGGTTGGCAATTATTATTGTTGTTTGTAATAGCTCAGGAAATCAAAATAATAATATCATGTGAATGCCGAATAGTATGATCATGCCTTTAAAATAAATTTTTTGTGGCCAAACTCATTACAAAGACTAATAACAAAATGTGATCCAATATTTTAATTGAAGAGTACAATACCGCTTATTATTTTTCACTCTTAGAATTTGTTTTGTTAAATTATGATTTGGCATATCACAGCTTAATTCTTCTTATACACTTTGCGTAGCTCAAAGACATCACTATGTAAAGAAACAACCGGGCCACTCGCTAATATTTCTATCGATCTTGATATATTTTCAGCAAAGTGTACCCAAAAATTAAAGTGGTTCATGATATATGGTTCAAGAAACCAGTGGAAATCGGTTCACTTCTGTTTCTATCATCCCAGGTTAGTATTACGAAAGGTTGTGCATAATCATCAAATCTGAATACGGCTGTATATAATCTAATTACTTCAAATTGATTTCTTTTTTTTTTATACCGACATACGATTATTTGTTAGGCAAATTGATAGACGCTTATCAACTGTAGGATCAAATATTATCATTTAACCACAATTTGTAGAATAAAGAGTATCATTTATCGAAAATTTGACGGATCATATACGGGTGTATTTCACTCAACCAGAATTTGTAGGATCAAAATAGTATTATCACTTAACCACAATTTGACGGACCAATTTCTAAAAATTCTATCATTTAACTAAAAGTTGTAGGATCAAATAGTATCATTTAACCATAATTTGAAGGATCAATACTATTATTTAACCAGAATTTGTAGGACCAAATAGTATCATTTAACCACAGTTTGCATGATCAAATAGTGTTATTTAACCACAATTTGAAGGATCAATACTATCATTTAACCACAATTTGAAGGATCAATACCTACATTTAACCACAATTTGAAGGATCAAGTAGTATCTTTATTCCCAAATCCATGTTAAATTTTATTTATCGCAATTTAAGCCGCAGGTTTTGAAAGCTAACGCTTTACGGCTTTTCAATGCAATAATTCTATACAAAAAAAACTACGCTTAACTTTAAAAAAAAAATATACCGGACAATAAACCCCAGTGTAACTTTTTGAAGCCTGGCCAGGCTGCTATACAAAAGTCAATGGCTTATCAAACGCCGCTGATTTATCGACTACCCATATTCCTGAAGCAATGGCCCGAGAAATCCCTCTCTGACCATTTCTGGATTGGCTTCTGATATTTGAGCTTTTAAGGGCGTGTGTCTATCCTTCCCGTTCAATCAAAACTATCCCAAGTACAGCAACATGACAGCCCTTCGTTTAATCTGGGTTCTTTCCTAAAATTTTAGACAGTGGTTTAAGGTATTCTTTTTCTGCAATATTCTTCTATGAACTAGTTAATTGGTCATAATAAAAACGTGAGTCATGACGAAACGTTATGTTTACATATTGGTCCAATCTTATTGTTACGCAGTTAGCTGTCGGTTGTTAATCGGAATATTGTCCAGTCATAATTTGGAACAGAATTTGCTTCCATTAAAAGCAATGTTTAGTGGGATTAGCTCTAATCAATCAATCATTATGGTTAGAAACATTTGGTGGACAAGTTCCCCCCTCCCACACCATTGAAGAAATAATACTCCCAAATAAATAAGTATTATATTTTGTTTATTTAGATTGTATATACAGAGGGGTCACTGATACAGGTCAAAGTTCTCGCCGATGTTGTCAACCAGACAGTGGGAGATCATGAGACAACCAACAATTTTCATTTTACCTTTGACTGTGGTTTGGAAAATATGCCTCAAGTTAAACCCAGAACATATGCAGGTCTGCTATGCATTTAGATATTTAAATGAGTTATATTATTTGGATGTAGGTAAATGATAAAGCGTTGGCTTATGATACGCGGGTTTTATTCGTTTTATGTTTTTGTTTTTGTGGGAAGTAGTAATGTCTGTGTAAGGAATAAAACAAGACTATAGGAATTATTCTCGAAAAAATAAAATCTGAGTAAAAGACGGATATACGCCACACAGTGTGCTATGAGGGAAAATTTACGGCGCTATGGGCTACTCTTAATTTTATATCACCGTCAATGTGTACATGGAACCTCGGCGGTTTTCGTCACATCCGAACTGACAGGTTACGATGGGTGGGGGGAACCTCTCGACCAAAACGAGGCTGGGACAGAAGGCCTCCATGTTAGCGAGCCAACGTCTTACACAATGGGCCGCTGTGGCTCCCAAACTACACAGGAATGGGCTTTAACGTTCTACTATTCTGCTCCAGCTGGGTTATTAAAGACGAAAAAACTACACAGACATTACAAGCAATCAACAACAAACGCATAATAACCTCTATAGATCCTGGATTTATATGTTAATTATTAAAATGTGTTGCCATTAGATTGGCGGTTAGAGAGGTTTCAACGCACTCTCGACGTAAGCTATAGGTCATTTCGCGACTAACATATTATTATGTTTCAATTTTATTTCAATGATTAGCCTGCAGTGGGAGGAAACCCCTAAGGTTTGACATACAACCCAATTTATTTTCACGTACAAGTCTCGAATATAGACCACGCCACTTGACGTAATGGCAGATCTAATGATCTAAATGAAATGGGTTTAACGTCTATTCTTCTGTACCTAACCTCTTATGATCTAAAGCCCGTGCATCAGATTTAGAGCATCCGGTCACCACTCAGACTTTTCAAAAAACAAATCAACACGTCAAAGAGGTTGTATTCGGTTCTTTGAAGACAAATTATGTGCATTGTCACACCGTGGGGTTAGCTTATGATACACGGGCGATTTGGGTTTTATTTCTTTTGTTTTTGTGGTAAGTACAATGCGTGTGAGTTTAGCATTGGTATTTTCATTTGTGTACATTTCAGAATCCATGCTCTACTTAGATGGTAAAAGACACTGCGAGGGCTGAATCCGAGATATGTATGTCTTTCTGTGACTTCCATAGAAATGGTGATTCCCATGCATTATCCTGGAGACAATTGTTTGTGATAAAGACTCTACAGTTCTCAATTATTTGAGTAGTTAGCCATCAGAAATGAACGTTATTGTTATAGTTGACCGCCATTGGAATTATATTTAATTTCATCTAAACTGCAGACAAACCCAAAATAAAGGTTTCTGTTGGTACTTGGACTTTAGTGTATAATAATTGTTTTACTTGCCTTGTTGAACCATTATACCATCATAGTATCTACTCACCTTGTAGAACCATATACCACCAATGTATAATATATTACTCACCGTGTAGAACCATATACCACCAGTGTTTAATATATTCTTGTAGAACCATATATATTACTCACCTTGCTGAACCATATCCACCCGTGTATAATAAGTTGTGCCATAATATATTACTCACCTTGTTGAACCATATACCACCTGGATCAAATATATTATTCGCCTTGTTGAACCATATTATACACCAGTGTATAATATATCACTCACGTTGTTGAACCATATACCACCAGTGTATAATAAGTTGTGCCAGAAATTTGTCAATTTTATCTTGTTAATTTAGATCGATATTATTGTGATGATATGTATATACCTTGGTCCATTAATAGTTGTTATTATGATGCTGTTATTATTATGAAACATACTTTTGTTGTATAAATAAATGTAGATGTACATTATGTACAACGGTAGTTACAGTACAATTGGAGCATTTAGTTTACATTAATATTTTTGTTTACTTAGTGCACTAGTGAAACACAAGCTTGGGCTCAACGTTTTCATAAAAACCCGACATTAAAGGACCTAAGTCCGTAACTCAAAATCCTCGAAAATCTTCGACATGGAAAACACGAATTATTGGTCAATTTAAATCAAAATTGATGTTGTGATCTTACCTGGAAACGGTAGGCCTCTGATATCCAATATTTTAAACAAGATAAACAGTTTACCATTGGTACACGAATCGTGTACCACAGAGCGTTTCAGCGTCACTTGTAACAAGTGACAAGAAAGAACGAGTCTAGACATATTCAACAGCTCCTGTTAAACTATGAGGCCATATTTTATCTGGTGGGCATGCGCAGTAGACTGGAATAACCAGACACTATAATTTCCTCTTGGTTAAGACTCCTGCCGTATTTCGCTGGACATAACTGATTTGAAATTAGAGTCAAAACGGAAACAATTTAATGTAAATCAGTTTATATACAATCAGATTATATTATTATATGCGTTGCGACCCATTAAGGTCAATTGTTAGGTCCGAAATGTTAGCGATTAGCTCCTTTAACCTGGACATTTTTGTAATATAAAATGGTTGCGTATACAATACATTATTGGGTAGACCAAAGTTTACCTATTAATAATATGTTTTAACCATTTTAGTTAATAAAATGCAACGCCAAAGAAGTTTTTTGGGTTTTTTTTAATACAATTCAGTTGCTGACAAGATCTCTATAGTTGAGTGGGGTCGGGGTTGGCTAAGTGAGTAAAACTTTTTTAAGAGTCCATGCACGTGTACACAGGACCTTTTTTGATCCTTCCGAACGACTAGTGTTGACCTTGCACCTCTGGATGTAGTCAGTATTTGGGTCGTTTTCTTTTCTTCTTTTGGGGGTTGATGGCGGTAAATGCAAATCATATTTTTCTTAATATGTAGATTTATTATGGATATAAGTTGGTTCCATTCAATTAATAGATTAACATGGAAACGAATGCTAAAACAATATTTGAATTCGAATAATTCTGTTAGCAAAGTATATAACGGCTCAGACTTTGTACCATGTATACCTTTCCTAGATAGTAAATAAATTACGTTGTCAATGGTATGCGATTTTGATAGATTTGATTAATAAATTGAACTCATATTTGGTAAACACAGAGTTTATCAGATACGATAATGTTGAGACATCAATCATCGGTGAACGTTATATCTAAATTAATCTGTACATTAACCTAATTATATTACATATTATCCCAAATACGAAATGAAATGGGGATTAACGTCCTACTGTTCTGCTCCGAACTGGGCCAATGAAGACGGGCATACGCCATACAGTGTGCTATGAGGGAAATATTGCCCGGACAGTGGCACTACGGCCTACTCTTATATCAAATTCAAATACAACTGTCAAGGGATCTTTTACGTGCACGTCAATTTGTACATGGGAACTCGGTTTTACGTGCCATCCGAACGACTATATCTCAAATACATATAGCAAACTTTTTTCAAAAATAGTGTAGATGTGTATGCAAGCCATTCAAGGTGTACTTGGATAGCGGTTTTTGGCAGCAAAATTAATGTTTAAACCAATTACAGATTCCTTAATTAATTTTGCCATGATTTTGCCTAATTTAAAGTAAGGTTAAAATCACTTAAATCAAAAATACGTCTACCGGCCGGCTGACATTTCCCAAGCCTTTTTCTTTTATAGCGAGGACACTCTTTCTATCGCCGTGTAACAGGACAATATTGGTGTCAGCCATTATCACCTACATGTATGTAATAGAACTGGTTAAAAACATTTCAAATATAATTTTAACACACAGGTCGGATGCATAACGAAGATTCGAAGAAACCACGAGGGTGATCCGGGGCTCCATGGCGTTAAGGCCTTGACAGGTGTATTATGGTTTTTAATGTTCCATTATTTCCCCAAAAAGTGAACTGACAGAATCCGATTCTTATCTTACCCATGCCACTAGGTACCGACATTCAGAAAAGTCACCGGTTTTATTCTACTAAACGTAACGATCATGTAACAATACATTATTTTTTATTACTTTATACCTACAAATTAAATGTTTTTAAAGCATCACTCGGCATATCTCCGGGCCCCTCTACGCTCCGGGCCTTGGACAAGTGTCCAAGCCCCCCCCCCCCCGCTTTGAAACACTTTTCAACTCTTCGATTACATCCTTAATCCGGCTGATGGCGTGTGACGTCACGGGAACTACGCGTACGAATAATATGTATTGCAATTCAATTAACATACCCAAATCGGGAATTACTGTATAAGGCAGAACAATCGCTACCAGCGTGATCACCTAGGTGGACGCGGACGTTAAATAAAGCCATTTCACACACACATTACCAGCGCCTTGGATTGTTATAGGTTACAAATTTGTGAGCGGAAAATTTATGTTTGTGTCATTGCGAGTTACGGAAATTCTGCAAATAACAGGGACCTAATGTGCCTTTTTCCGATACACAGTAGTACGTGCCTAATTTTTATTTATATCACGCCTCGGTTAAAGATACATTTTCACGAAAGTATTTATAGGGTAGTTATTTCCAATAAAGGTATGGAAAATCTGGTGTAAATGGAAAATTATGGGGCAAGCACTGCACAAAAATTCCAGGGTATCACTAACTGGACATCACACTTATTGTCTGCCAGCGGTTGTTATTTTTTGGTCGAATGGTTAGGTGGTTTCGGGGGATATTGGTGGGTTTAAGTGTACAGCATACTCTGCAATTATACGGCTGAAAAAGAAATCGACAGAAGATAATCGAAGAATTTACTTTAATATATTATGACATATTATGGTCAATAAGTAACGGTAAATACATTCTGAAAATGCCCCCCCCCCTCAATCAAGTTACATGAAAAACATGGCTTCTAAGAATATATTTTTGTTATACCTCGAAGTATTTCCTCTCATATACAATGTTTTGAGAGGGATTTGAAACACATTTTTGATACGTTAATTAGTTTGAATATGTTTTGAGTCCAAATATATCATCAAATCATCCAGTTTGTCTTTAACATTTGACCTAACCAATACTTACATCCAATTTCGTATATTAAAAGTTAATATAGAATGAATCATGAAATTCAACACATTAAGATAGTTTTCAAAAAACATGTCCCTTTTCGCAATTACAGGTGGTCATATTTAATTTTAACGCTGGATCACGTGGCTAAGTGGGTAAGGCGCTGGCTCGCTATAGCCTGAAGGTCGAGTGTTTGATCCCTGCATTGGCCGAGAAAGTTTATCTCAATTTCCCAGCGTGGTTTCCCCTTGTCGGTGATGCAGAACGTAGGGCCTGACTTTCTAGTCGTTCGGATGGAAAGGAAAACTGCGGTCCTGTGTACACATTGGCGTGTACGTAAAAGATCCCTTTGCAGTTGGAATACGATATGAGAAGAGGCCGTAGCGCCGCTGCCCGGGCAAAAATTCCCTCATAACCCGTCTTCCATTAGCCCAGGCGTATAACAGTAGGACGTTAAACCCCATCTCAATTCATTTCATTTCAATTGTAACGTAAGTCAGATAAAAAAATTGAATCGGTAAGTAGATATTTTTTTGGGTAGGCCCTCCTATGGTAATTTTATGTGTTCTTTTAGTCTTACTCTCGTGCACCAACCGGGCTAATATTTAATTTTGCCCGGAAAGCTATTGCATTCCAACTGTCAAGGGTTCTTCTACAGACATGTCAAAGTGTACACAGGACCTCGGCTCCTTGCACCATCCGATCAACTCGACGCTTTCCTTGCCCGGTCCCCCAAAATGCACCATTGACAATGGTAAGATTTGCAAAATGACACATGAAAAGCTTTACGAATAATCTAAACGTTGCCTTTAAACTCATTAAAAGATAGCGTGCTTATATTATAGTATGCTTATTGTTATATGAACGTGCGAGTCAATCCTGTATTGTATTGTTCATTGTGTGTAATACATAATATACCACAACAAAATAATGACGTACTGGCAATGTGGCAATCGCGTGTATATGAATAATACAGTTACTGAGGGCTTTTAGGGACAGTCAGAACATAATATGTATGCATATTGATATTTAAACATAGACCGCTAAACTTAATTCCGGTTTTAAAGCCAGAATTTAAAGATAAAATTCCGTAATGGAAGAGGAACGGAAACTTTCCTGTGGTAGCAACACTATAGAAAATACAACTCCTGTTTGGCTACAAATCAGGGGCTAAATTGCGACCCATCTTTGTAATCATAATGAGGCAGTGCCAAGCATTACAAATAGACAAATCGATTATAGAAAGTTCCCACACCTCTCTGCGCCGGAGAGATACAATCCGGGTAGCCTCTAACGATGGATGTTTTGGGAGCTATACCCATCCCCACCCCACCCGCCGCCACCTGTTATAAAACGCTTTCAGATAATGTGTTGTACAGGGCCATGTTTCTCGAAATCTTAGATACTTCAATTTTGATTGGCTGTAAGCACTAGAATCAATCTAATACTATCCAATTAAATTACTAAAATTTGGATCTTATCTTAGTTAAAATTTAACGATCACCATGCCCCTACCGAATAGCCGTATCGAATTTTCATCTGGATTTATGATTAAACAATAATATTAACTCGTGTTCATTGTACAATCGAAGTTTAAAACACAATAAGTGGGAATGATATGCATTCAAGAAATGTCACGTTCTAAAGTCCATTCCAGAATTTAGATCACACAACATTATTTTTAGGCCTTCACAAGTCAGTGATATCTAGTAAATAAATGTAAAAATAAATTTCATTCATCCAATATGTACGACGCACTTTTGACCTCGTCATTCTATTAATGGTGAGCCGGAAACACATTATATTTAAACCAAGATGAATATTTTCATAGATGATGTTTCAATGGGTTTCCGGTAAGCTCTGCCATAAAAATATCCCGTATTCTTTCTGAAGAGCACAATCAAGCCTTTGTTACTTTTGTTACCACTTAAAGGGAATGTGACACATATTAAAGTAGGCCTATTACATGCTGCACTGTTATTTTGTGATAGCTTGCGGATACCTTGCTAAGTTTCGTTCTTTCGAAATTTCCGGGCAACGGGGTAAAAAGTTATGTCTTTTATACAAGGCACCGTTTAAATTTTCTATTAATTTTAACAAGCAAGGTGTATTTAATACTCGGGTGTTTGTGGGCCTATTTGATTTAGAGCACACTTCACGTGTACATGTATGTAATTGTAAACCCTATTCATGGTATATATTATTATTATTACCTACCACTTCTGGTCACCTACTGGAAAATGGGGAATGACGTCCAACTTTTCTGAATCGACCGGCCCAATACAGGCAGACAACAGCATCCTATGGGGAACTTTTGTCTGGATTGCGGGTTGCGGCATTTCCACCGGGCCCGTAGCCGTGTGTGTTTTTTTTCCCAAAAAATTATGTACCCCCCCCCCCAATTTCATGAGCTGGCCACGGACCAAGTTTCCGCCTATACCCTTCATCGAATTCCAATTGCCATGCATGATTTCTCTTACGAGCACGTTTATTTTTACGACTAAACGATTTCCCATATCAGGCTAACTAATAAGGGGAAACCATCTAAGTACTACTGGGGGATCACGGTGGCTAAGTGGATAAGGCGCTGGTTCGCTAGCCTGGAGGTCGAGTGTTCGATCCCTGCATAGGCCGAGAAAGTTCATTTCGATTTTCCGGCGTGATTTCCCCTTGTCAGTGATGCAGAAGGAGGGCCTGACAAGGACAGCTGCCTAGTCGTTCGGATGGGACGAAAAACCGAGGTCCCGTGTACACATTGGAGTGCACGTAAAAGACACCTTGGCAGTTGGAATTCGATATAAGAGTAGGCCGTAGCGCCGCTGCCCGGGGCAAAAAATTTCCCTCATAGCACACTGTATGGCGTATGCCCGTCTTCACTTAGCCCAGGTTAGGTGCTTAAGCGTAGGACGTTAAACCCCATTTCATTCATTCATTCATTCTAAGTACTACTGGGAAAAGCAGATATTTCAAACGTTTATTGTTCTGGAATATTCTGATCGCCCACCCCAACTGAAACGTGTTATTCTACAATACATTTGTTTGTAAAAAAAAGGTAGAAAATCAATGTTAGCCTATATACAAAAGATGTACGGACATATGAGCATAACGAACATAATCCATACGATACAATGATAATAACAATTGTTTTGGTTTATCTATTTTATTCTAAATGTTATACTCGCTTTAATCACTCTAATAGTTAAGATCGAACCATTTAGCTCAGTTATTTAGAGTTGGGCGGAAGTTTTCTGTCAATTTATTAATTATCGCATAGTTTCTGACCTATATCTATTAATACGGCCTTCCTCCATCAAACTATATAATGTGCATACCATTATTAGGCCTACACGGGACCTTACAAAGCATAATAAAATTCAACATTTTTTTTCTTCTAAAATTTGATATGATTTGACCATTTTATTCATTTATATTTAGTTTTCTTAGAATACAGGTCCCTCGTTTTATGTACATCGCAGTGCTATTTCTTAAAAAATAAAAATTGAGATATTATATAGGACTACCGGTAATATGTTTAGTTGGTTCCGAAACCATGTTTAAATTTTATGTAGGACTAGTAGCCTAATGTCAGCTATAGGCTAGGGCTAGGCTATAGTTGATCCGGACTTAAAATTTCGGCCGTTATTTTTTCAAACAAAATATTATACTGAATCGCAAATATTGGGGTAAATAAACAATCTAAATTATTTCATTTGTTGACAAAGTGTATTTGTTAATCTGGGACAAGTTTAGGTCAAGTTTACACTTCGCCAGTTTATAAATATTATTATCTCAGAACCATTCCCCACGTGAGGTTAAGATCGTCTTGCTAGCCGCGCCATGTGAAGTCACATCCGGTAGAAGTCGTCTAGGATGTGGGTCAAATATGGCAGAACTTGGAGATGTCAGAATAGAAGAGAGTTTGAAAGTAAAAATAGGTAAAGAACAACTTTAAAACCATTTTCAGTTTCCCAAAAAGAGTTTATGGAATATTTCTGAACATATTTATATTGTGACTCGGAGCGCAAAGGGCTATTTTTGCTTCACATAACGGTTCCTTTTTTACAGCTATTCCATTGCAGTTCATTAATTTAGACACGATTGTCAAGACTCTAGGCTGTATCGCATTTCAAGTTGACATGAGATTGTGTGGGATGACATAGATCGTATGTCGATTAATGCTACCGAAATAATTTCTGAACTAACAGTCAATTTGATATCTCTTCTCTGTTACAAATGTTTTATGAATGAATTAAATACGATCGTCAAATTATCACACGTAATAATAAAACCAGCCGAGTTAACTCAATGTTGTTAGGATTATCCAGACTTTCCATTGCTGAGGCACAGGTGCTTTGATAAAGTTATAGTGCATAAAAAGAAGTTATAGTGCATAAAAAGCTTAATCTTCCCCAACGGAAAAATATTTTCCATAGGGTTCGGGTTAGGTTTATCTAAAACTATTCTGAAGGGTTAAATTTAAAATTGTGGCTATATAACACGGAAAGATATTTTTCCGTTGGGGAAGATGAAGTAGCGTGCAGTCCTCCTGCATTTACTATTATAGTAACTAGATCTACTCAATATCAATGATATCATCCAAAAACTTCGACATTGAAAACACAATTTTTTTTGCAATTTAAATCAGCATTGGTGTTGTGGTTTTACCTGGAAAAGATGGGCTTCTGATGATATCCAAAATTTACGACAAAATAAACATTTTACCATTCCATTGCGACACGAATCGTGTACCGGTACCATAATAATATGCGTTTCGGCGCCATTTGTAACAAGGTGCTCAAAGAGTGAGGCTAGACATATTCCGCAAGACATGCCAATTGGTGATGCCATATTCTTATTTAGAGCATGCACAATAAATACTATCGGTGTTGACTGGAATAATCAGACGCTAGAAAATTGTCTTTCGGTTGAGACATCTGGCATATTTTGCCTAACAATGTACATAACTGATGACAATTATTATATGTGTTGCGACCTATTTGTGCCAATTACTAGGTCCAAAATATTAGCGATTTAGCTCCTTTAATTTTAAGTCTCACTCTCAGATCACTATTGTGGAATCAGACTTTAAACCACTAAGAGAGCGAGAGAGAGAGAGAGTTAAACCACCAAGAGATTTCATTACAAATACAATAGTAAACTAATCAGGCTATATAATAAGAATAGTTAAAAGACTTGATAAATAATTTATAAATACGGATACTCGTACCAGTTAACTAGTTGAGTAATGCTGTATATTTACAGTGTGAAAGTATATTGTCGCCGACTTTGTCTGTCCGTTGACATTTTGTTTGTGATGTGAACAATTTTTTTATCCGATTTTGCTAAGCTTGAATTATATTATAGGTTTAGGGCCTATATATCCAAATATATCTTGCTGCCTTTTGATATTGGCATCTATAGCGGATTGGTAAGAACGCAAAGATCTCAGTTTCTTTCGATATTCACGCGACTTGGCAATTCAGTATTTCACTGTTAACCCCTTGAACTCCGCTGGCCCCCAATCAAACCGCACCCCCACAACAGGCTCCCAGGAAGCGCGATTTTCCGGAAATGGTGTTCAAGTGGTGTACTCTCAAAATTTATTCTGTCTGGAATATTCGTGGCCCTACTGCTTGGTTAGGCCTGAAAGCACGTTCATTGAACCCTCTTGTGTCTCTAGGCCATCCTAGGCTGGGGGAGAAGGGGGTCTGACATGAGAAGCCCTTCCTCTGCCATGTGTTAGCTGTCCTCTGGCATTCTCTGCGGCATCACCACACCCACCAGGAATAGCTACAGGAATATCATTATCTAAACTGTCTGCGCTAGAGTATATGGTCATTGGTCAGTAAGATCGCAGTCAGATTCCCTTTCAAATTCACTTTCAGCGTCATGATCATCGCCTAGCACACGCTCTACACACACTCAAAATCTCACAGATTATGTCACCAAGAGTTTTCATCCAAGCACTCATTTTGACGCGACAATTCCGGCAAAATAAATGTCCACAAGTCACAGAAAACCAAAATGATGGCAGAAGATCGTCTGCGAACATTAAGATGTAAACTTGACCGGTGATTAGTCGAAAAGCTGGTTGAATTATGACGTGTTAAAAAGGGATAATTAATTCCAGGGCCAGCAGAAGCAATTCTTGATTAGGTAATAGGTTGGCTTCCAATACCAGAGTTATGGCCCTTGATTACTTGGAAAAACTTTGCAGATGCTGTACAGACCAAAGTATCGTAATATCATTTAATTGACTTTAGATTGATACACAGATTTTAAGGTCTTTAGACGAAAAAGTATATTGATTTTCAATGATTGTTGATAACTTGAGCACTAAACCTTAGCACGGGGCAGAACTAGAAGCCAAACAAATTATAATGATTTTCTGATAATTAATGAGTTTTTACTTAAATCAGATTTTAATGTATTATAAATGTTTCATTACCGACAAAAGAAAAAATATGCGACAACTCTTGTTGACAGCCTGGATGATTTAGCTGCTGTGGGCGTATGTTTAATTGACTGGCAACATATATTTAATGATTGTAAAACCTTTCAAATAAGGTATATCACAGTTACACCATAATTACGGTTGAGTTCGAGTTTCCTAAAAATTTGGACTGAAACTTCCCTTTGAATGGCCACTACCCTTTACGCTACAGTGCTAAGGTATGTAATGGCCACTACCCTTAATGCTAAAGTGCAAAGGTATCTGATTTCGATGAAACTTTATACAAGTTCTAAGTGTCACTAGTTCATGGATGAGTTCAAGTTTGGTGCACGCCCGGTGCCTTTCACGCAAAATGTATGAAAAGTTAACCTTTCAGAGTTAACATGTTTTGTCAGATTCATAAGATGAAAAATAAGGATCAAAAGTTCTTTGATGAGCATCAGACCTTCCCTTCTAGAGCTACAATAACCCCTTTCCATTGATTAAGATTTTTGGGATATGGCAACTGGCTTATGATTTTAATATAGTGTAAATATTATTTTTGATAGGTGAAGCGAAGAATTTGCCATCTCATACAGTGTCTAATAGTGGTAGAAGTACATTCTGTAGTATCAAGATTGACTCGGAGACCATTTATAAAACATCAGTTGTTGAGAAATCTTTAAAGTGAGTAAGCCAAAATGTTTTTCATGATAGTTTTGATGAATAAATTCAGTATTTTTAAATAAATTGCATATTTCTGTGTCTTTCCTTTCATGTTCTTTAACCTATCACACATTAATTATTATATCAAACTGTGAATGTCCTTTTATGTTTATATTATTTTCTTTCTAGCCCTTTTTATGGCGAAGAATTTCATGGAGAAATACCAAAGAAATTTAGGTTTTTATCTTTTATGGTACATGATAATGGCTCAAAAACGGACAAGGTTAAACTTTATTATTTTATATTTGTATTTTTTTGTTTCTAGATTTTTGACTTTAATTGTAAATAGAGAATGAAATTGCTGATTTCTGTTTATGCGAAAAATTTTTGGAACACAATAAATTTCCTTTTATTGAGAAAAATGGTGCAATTGTTCATTGGGTAAATATCTTGACTCAGTTTGATGACGAGTCCTGTTAGCTGGCTGTCCGCCAAGTGTTTTGGATCACAATAACTCTGCATGTACATGTAATTGAGGTAAAATGATCAAACTTGGTGGAAATGTTCATGAAATTCTTGACTGAGTTTAATCAAACTTGTTCACCTTATTTTAACTAAGATATAGCCCTTTAACAAGCTTTTGTGTTTTAATGTATCAAATACATCAAAAAGAAACTGTGTGCAAAGTTTTGTTATTCTGGATCAAAAATATTTCTCATAAACAGTAGTTAAAAGTTGAGTAAATTCTTAGCTGAAGTCTAAGAATGCTTTGTGAACTCTGGGCCTGATTAAATCACAGATCATATTTTGTTTCGTTTTTTGTATAGTTCAAAATTTAATTTTACTTGTCTACTACACTTAGATCTGGAAGAGTTGTTTTATATCCCACATTCAGGATTTTCAGCAATTGGCCCTTGATCACTTCAAACAATCTAGTGGATGCCCCAAGAGGTCAAATTTAATATCCGATTGACTTTAAATTAATACACAGTAAATTTATACACAGTATTTAAAGTCGTGAGACGAAGAAGCCTATTGGTTTTCAGATATTTCCTCTAATTACTGCCAGGGTCATGGACCTTGATCACTTCAAAAAAATCTTGTGGGCACTCTAGAAGCTTAAGTTTGTTGCCTGTCTTTTTAATCTTACATGATGGCAATAATGCATCTTTATGTAAATAACTTTGCCTCTTTATTTATAGATTATTGGTAAAGTAACATTAAAGAAAGATGAATTGTATAGATATCATAATAAAGAGCATTGGTTTCCTTTAACTCCTATAGATGTTGATGCACAAGTACAGGTAGGGTAGAGCGGATCCTTAATAACAGTCTAATCTTTGTTCAAGATAATAATTTCATCTTAGTTTCACTACATTTCATTTGTACATTTTTATTGTATAAATATTATTTTATTTTCTATCTATCGTCAGGGTAAAGTTCATCTTGAAATACGTTTTGATGAAATCCTCAATACTGAACCAGAATCTTTTTCTTCCCATCGAATGGCAGTCAGGTAAGAAGTTCCTGTATACTATCAATGGAGCCCTTCCACTCCATAAAATTTGTGTAATATATATGAATTAGATAAAGAGCTGGTTGTACAGAACTATAATAGTTAAAAAATAGATAATATTAAATGAATATATTCACATTTTCAGTCAAATTACTTTATTCTGTAGAAAGTTATGAGTGTTCGAAGTTTTGACAAATGTAGCATAGGCTGTTTTTTATTAATGGCTGCGGTGTTCGAATCTTCTTAAAATTGAAGCCATCCAAGGGCCCAGAGAGTTGATCATGGGCTTGCCATGTTAACAAATGTTTAAATGATAATTGACCTGCAATAGACAGATTTAACTCTTACATAATGCATCTTAATATCATTTCTATGACAAATAATGATAGGAATTTAAGCTGTTTATTCAAAGATTTATCAATATGATTCTATATATTTTATTTTCAGGATATTGGAATGTAGTGATTTAACAGTTATTAATGGAAGCTGTAATCCGTATGCTGTTGTCATGGTAACACATACCAAATCAAAGCACAAAGATGTCAAAAGGACAAATGTCAAGAAAAAGACGATTTGTCCAAATTTTGATGAAACCTTTTTCTTCGATGTAAGTTTTGATGTTGTTATAGGTCAGTGCTGATCTGAATAAATATTGTTTATATTAAAAAAAATGCTTTGAAAGCAATTTGTTTTGCCGATGCTTTTTTGAAGAATGGTAACTTTGATTCTAATTATTACATCAGTACCTTGACTAAGGTTTAGAAATGGTGGAAAGTAATTTAATTGGTCGAGGCTTCTAATTGTGAGGCAGTGATGCAACTTGGGTGTATAATTCATTACATCAATCCATTAACAGGTTCAATGTAAACATTTTATGCTTAGGTTAAGTACTAAGTAGAGACTTAAATCATTTTGAATTCCAATTGTCTTCTCATCCAAACAACTAGACAGACATTACTGGCAAGGCAAAACTAACACTGGGAACGAACCTAAGTTCTCCTGGTTATTGAGCCAGCACCTCCTCCACTGAGCGGGGGGTTGGATGGGCGAATGGGAAAGCATGTGCACACTGTATCATTAAGCTTGTCGTTTGGTCAACTGGCGTGGTTTCGAGTCTCTGGTTGTACGTGACCAGAGTAGGGTCGCCTGTCTAACCTTGTGGGTTTTCTCGAGGCCTTCAGGTTTTTACTCCCACTGCTAAGGACCCCTATTCGCAAGTGGATTATTGAAATAAAATTAAACCACATTTTAGTCCCAAAATGGCCTAGTTTGTGTGGAGTGGACGTTAAACTCCATTTCTCTCTCTCTCTCTCTCTTGCCTCCAATGAGCCACAACACGACCCTCTTTGTATCTAGATCTGCTTTATATAGTGTGTAATATACTTTTAGTCAATAGGTTTTAATTGATTGGTATATTGTATATAATAATGTAGATGTCTGTATGTATGATTAACTGAGTGATCTAGTTCTGATTAATATATAATAAGGATGTATTTCACTTTCAGTTAGAAAATAAAGGTCAAAACCATGACAGGAACCTATACACATTTGATGATGCTTTTAATGGTGAATTAAGGTTTGTATATACTTTTTGACATATTTTAACCCTATGTCAATATAGTATAAAAATGAAATGGAGTAATTATAGTTTGTTACTTTTCTGCACCAACCAGGCTAATAAAGATGGGCATGAGAGAAGGTTTTCATCGGACAGTGGCACTGCAGTTTTGTTTTGATTTTCCAAATGCCAAGAACCTTATTTGTGCTGCAAACGTTAAACACAGGTTGTCAATTTTTTTTCCCAACTGACCAACTAGACAGGAAACCCGGGAAATCTCTTGGCCAACATTGGGATCAAACATAAGAATTTACACAATTTTCAATCATTTTTTAATCCAGATACACAATGACAAAACTTTGCACATAGTTTCTTATTGATAATTGGACACATTAAAACAATAAAAGTTTTAGTTAGAATAAGTTTAACAATTTGAGTAAACTCTTAACTTTAAGGACAATATTGATGCAAGTCATTATCACAATTATACTTTTAACACAGATATCATTTCTACGATAGCTGAGTAATACAGGTTTCCTTTATCGGAAGTGACGAACACCATAGGAAAACATGAGTCATCTCTCTATATAACTGACCGGTGGGACAAGTAATAAAAGATACACGGACGAATTTCTGCTCACTTATAATTCCTTCGAAGACCAATATTGTTGTTTAAGTCTGAAAATGCTTTGTGAACTCTGTAGCCTAGTTATTGACTTATTCTCCTCTTTTTGATCAATTATATCATATTAATGCTTTATAGTCATGGCTAAACATTTTGAAAGGTGTTGTAGTTGTACAAGAGTAGAGAAAAGCTTATGCCCTTTCAGTTTTTGGCACTTTTATTAACAAATTATATTTTATTGTAGTATTTCAGTGTGGCATGATGATTCTAAAGTGTCCAGAGAAGTTTTAGGTAACATGTTTCCTGGTGCCTTTTTAGGGGAGATCAAAATACCATTAAGAGATTTAGATATCCAATCAGTTCATAAAGCTTGGTAAGTGGGATAAGATGTTATTATCTTTAACAAGAAATCAAAGAAAGCTTATACTCTACAATAACAAGAAACAGAGTATAGCTATATAGGTCTATATAGGATATTATACTCTTTAGCAAGAAATTGAATAAAGAATAGTAAATAGGGTATTATGTTGTACTCTGTTGCAAGAAATAAATATAGCTTGGTAAATGGGATAAAATATAAGAATATTATAGATGTAATAAAAAAAGAATAACTTGGTATAATTATAAGATATTGTACTCTGTAGTTTGTAACAAGAAATTGAATAAGCTGAAACTCTTATTATATTATAGTTATAGTGTTTAATAAAAGGTGAAACTTACTGAATATGTGATTCCAATTTCAAATATTTTTAGGTACTGTTTACAAGCCAGAGAAAATTCAAAACAGTCTCGCCTTGATCTTGGTTCTCTCCGATTAAAGATATCCTATACAGCAGATTACGTATTTCTCTCACACTATTACAACGATCTCAGATGTTTAATATTACGATCATGTGATGTTAGAGTAAGTTGTATTAATAAATTTCATAATTTGGGACCTGTGGCAAAAACCAAGTTATAAGGGTGACCTTTTAATTCAAACAAACTTTAAGATATCATAACATGTACTCAGACTTCCAGCAAATTATATTTGTTGCAAAAGACAATATATCTTATGACATACTTCATGAAAATTAATTTTACATCACATGGTTTTCACATAGTCAGCAAAACAAATGGTAAACTTGAGAAATAGGTGCATAACAGTAGGACGTTAAACCTCATTTCATTTCATATACCAATGCCAATGGCTGACGTCTGGTTTACAGACTGTTATAAATTAGAACTTATTTAATTAATTTTGGGCATTCAAAATGGGGCTTTAATTGTATTTTACTTGTCCATTTCTAATAAAAGTGTAGGTATGTGACATAAGTATGTTAGGATTATAATTATGAGTTTATGATTACATTGTTCATCAAGAAACGGATTTCGAATTATAAATCCAAAAGGGTAAAGTATTTGGAAATTGATCAGTTCCATTGTAGAATCTGGTTTGTAAATTGTTTGATTAATTAATATTTCGGTTATTTTATTTTATAGCCCATAACAGCGAGTGCAGCTTATTTACTCGGTGAAATCGTAGATAATCGCGCAGAAGCAGCACAACCATTACTTAAATTAACCTACCATCATGGTAAATTAGTCCTTCTAGTCAAAGCTCTAGCTTATTGGGAAGTCTCTAAGACAGTGTAAGTATATTTATACATTCATGGCTGTAGGAAAGTTTATATTCTATTTTCTCCTGAAAAATGACCATTGTACACATGATAGAATCCTATTAATACATCTGTCTTTATTGACCAGGTTATTGCAGAAAAGTAGGGCCTAACGGTTAATATCATAAGGTCTGTCATTGAGTCAACTGGCATGGTTTTGATTTCCTGGTTGTAAGTGACAAGGAGTAGGGTCGTCTGTCAAACCTTGTGGGTTTTCTCTAGATCCTCTGGTTTCCTCCCGTTGCTAAAGACCCCTATGTGCAAGTGAATTATGGAAATAAAATAGAACCATGTTAGTTATAAAATGACCTAGTTTGTGTCGAGTGGATGTTAAACCCCATTTCTCTCTCTCTCTCTTTTCATAATGATATAATATCTGTTTCCTCAGAGGTCTTGATATAAACTAATCTGAACTATCATGAAAACTATAAATTTATATGAAATCTAATCCTGTATTATCATTTAGTAGATTTATCCTTGTGTATATTTCAGTGATCCCAACACTTTATTCCGCGGTAATTCACTGGTCACAAAGATTATTGATGAATTAATGAAATTTATTGGGTTACCTTACCTCCACAGCACCATTAAGACTAATATAGATGATGTAAGTAAATCAAACTATATTTCTCCTACCATCCATCTTGACTCGGGTCTGACAGATGAACAGGACATCTTGTTAATAATTGGAAGTTTGCCATACGGGGCAATCTATACCTTCCATATCAGTTTAGGTAAACTAGGGCCAGGTACGATAATCAGGTTATTATTCAAAACTTGACAGAAACACCTAGAAAACATGTGTTTCAGTTCATAAGGTATGATTAAAACAGAAAAACTTGAACCCTAGTTTTCAAAGCAGACTTCACAGAGATGAAAATCCTATGTCAGATCCTCAATTTCTTATTTAAGATTTGTTCAGAACAAAAACCATGTGAAATAGATCCGTCAAGATTAAAAGATGGTGAGAATCTCAGTGATAATATGGTAAGTAAATTATATTTATCTCTTTGATTGATTTGTAATAGTTTGTCTAGAAACTATGAGTTATCTTTTTAAAAGATATATCTATTTTGATAGTTCATATGCTACTTTCGGTGGGTTGGATGGCCGAATGGTTAGCACGTGCATGCTGTATCATAAAGCCTGTCATTGAGTCAACAGCCAGGGTTTCGAATCCCCGGTTTTACTTTGCAAGGAGTAGGGTCGCCAGTCCAACCTTGTGGGTTTTCTCCGGGACCTTCAGTTTCCCCCCACTCCTAAAGACCCCTCCGCGCAAGCGAATTGTTAAAATAAAATTTAACCATATGTTAGTCCCGTAATGACCTAGTTTGTGTTGAGTGGATGTTAAACCCCAATTCTCTCTCTCTTTTATGAGATAATACCAACTAAGTTTATTATTTGAAAGAATAATAACAAACAGCTTTATGGATAGCATTCACTAGGTTTATTAACTGCAACGTTTCAAGGACACTCTCACCATTATCAAGCAATGATACAATCAACATGTTACAGAAGGTTATATACAAACAGATAAACATACCTAAGTAATTATATTAATCACTGAGAAACCCTTAAAGAACATATTTTAACAGATAACTGATTTGTATTTTTTTATTGTAGAGATTAAATGATTATATTTATAAATTTATGAATTTATATTACATGTTTAAATCCTTGGAGATTTAACAAGTTTTCAAGATAAATAATTTATGAATTTATATTACATGTTTAAACCCTTGGAGATTTAATCAGTTTTCAAGATAAATAATTTGTATTTTATAGGAGAATTTAAAGAGTTATGTTTTAAAGATAATTGATAGTATTACAGCATCTGGTTTAGTTTGTCCGACAACAATGAGAGAAGTTTTTCATGCTATAAAAGAATCAGCAGTTTCTCATTATTCTGGTGAGTTCTTTGAATCCATAGAATGTTCTTTTATGTAATCAAGATGATCATAAAACAAGATTTCTTTAAGTTACCTGATTTGGGGGTAAGTTTAATGTGGAGTGGACATACAACCCCATTTCATAACTTATTTATAATCCTTATAAGACATATAGAAATAGATTTCACAAATTAAACACATTTATATGGATATACTACTTCTGAATTGATAAACATGCTATGTTTCGATATATCTGTATGTGTATGATCAAATTAATAAATTCAGAAGTAGCATATCCATATAAGTGTGTTTAAAATTTATTTAGTTTTAAATTATATTGCCTTTGATTAATGTTAACAAATTGTTGCTCTTGTCATTCCTGTGACCAATGAAATGTTGAACTTTTTGTCAATATTTATATTGATAGTTCAAACTTATTTTTTTTTATACTAATGATTGTATGCGATAGGGAATTGGAACAAATTATATAAGTTTAATCTTCTCTCTAATGGAGATAGTGATTCATGAATGAGTAAGACTATTAGTCTGGTTTTAGAATTAAGTTTGTTGTATATTTCAGGAATGCCAACAATACGTTACCTAGTTGTTAGTAGTTTTATTTTTTTGAGATTTTTTGCTCCGGCTATTCTGGGTCCAAAGTTGTTTGAACTTCGACCTGATACACAGGTAAGTTAGATGATGTATTTTATTCATTTGAGCAGAAATATGGAAATGACTACCCTATTCTGTCATTCATTATATTGCTTGTTTATAAGACATTTTACCGTTTTATTGAAGTTTCTAATAGAATAGACAATAATAATAGACAATAATACAACAAAAATCTTTTTGCTATTTAAACTCAAATGAAAAGTGGTATCAAGTTGTCTAGAAATTGACAGCAGATGCTTCCTAGACTGACCTAGAGCACAACACCCATCACATAAAAAATGATGTAAAATGTCAAAGCAAATCGGAAGTTTGATCTTTTTACAATGTGTATTAATAATATATTGTTTAACATTTTCAAATGAAATTTAATTGATATTTCTGTTTGTTTACTTGCAGGATGTTACTGTCAATCGAACTTTAACCCTAATCTCCAAATCTATTCAAGGATTAGTCAATATTGTTTGTGCCAAAAATGTAAGTACTAGTAGGAATGTAATATGTTGTATATGAAATAGAGGGATCACATGGCTAAGTGGGAAGGACACTGGCTTGCTAGCCTGGAGGGCCAGTGTACGATCCCTGCATTGGACGAGAAAATTGATCTCGATTTTCCGGTGTGGTTTCTCCTGGAGGGTCTAACAAGGACAGCTGCCTAGTCATTCGGATGGGACAAAAAAACTGAAGTCCTGTGTACACATTGGCGTGCACGTAAAAGATCCAACGGCAGTTGGGATTCGATATAAGAGTAGACCGTAGTGCCGCTGCCCGGGCAGTATTTCCCTCATAGCACACTGTATGGCATCAAACGTAACTAATGCGACGAAATTTATGACGTAGCTGGCATTTTTTTTCGCACGGACACAGTGACTGGCCATTTTGCGCAGTAATCCCAGCCAGAATTTGGCTTTTTTGTTAAAATTGCTATAAAGATTAAAATTTTTGTTTAGAACTGAAATAAAATAACTAATAGTCAATCCCCACGCTAAAAACATTAAAATAATTGATTGTGTATATCTGAAATAGACCCGACCTAAGCACAAAATAATTCAAAGATGTCAGCGCCCATGAGCGAAAAGTTTCGGGACGCTATACATTTTCAAAGTCGAAGTTAGGAGTTACAAATTTAAATTTGAAGGAATAACAAGTGGAGGGATTATATGCTTGTGATGTAGGTCACGACTGTGAAGCTGTGTTACCGACATGTTATGAAAAGGGCCTGATTTTTCAAATTCTCCCATGGATATTACAAAAGAAATACAAGGAAGAGTGAAGCCATGATTGTTATTGTTAGTGCGTTGACCTCATGACCTGCGACGTATAGACCACGTGATATGAAAACATGTCGATTGACTGGCTCCGAAATCACTTCTCCGGTGGTAGTCTGTCTCAGATGTTCAGAATGTGTATGGCATATGCCCGTCTTCCATTAGTCCAGATTTGGTGCATAACAGTAGGACGTTAAACCCCATTCCTTTGTATACGAAATAAGTGTATACCTGGAAACAAGTTTGTTTGTTTCTCCTAATGTTGCTATGAAATATTGCTCATTTGTCTGTGTATAAAATTCATGTGAAAAACAATGCTACATTTAACAATTTGATTCTTTTCTGTTTATAGATATCATTTGGTTTAAAAGAAGAGTATATGGTGCCTTTATTTGAATCATTATCTGATCCGATACATGTTGATAAAGTTAAGATGGTAAGTCAAATGTAATCATACCATCTGCTACACGTTTATTATGTTAAAATGGTATGTAAAATGTAATCATCTGATCTGATATGTTTACTCTGTAAAAATGGTAAATTCAAATGAAATCATCCGTTAATATATTGTAGGTCAGGTGTAATCATCCGATTATATGCATGCTAATAAAGTTATTTTTGGTAAAACTTGATTTTATTACTTCCAGTTTTTAGATATCATATCATCAAGTTGTGGTGCTCATTTACGAAATATTGAAGCTCCAATTATACTCAAGGAAGGGTAAGTTATTATTTTATATTTAAATAATGTTTTATTATAAAAATGTATTATTTCCATATCATTCTTTACAATAACATATCAGCATAGAAGTGTATTACTGGGTCCTTGGCAGTAGCTTTTAAATGATAAAGATATTTTAGGTTGATAATTGCCATTATGTATTTTGTGGCTTAATCTGTAAAAATAGAACTTAAGATATATTTTTAAAGAGAAAACTATTCTTCATTTTAAATACAACTCATTTATAATTTATTTTACAGTTGTGTAATTCTTTGGGGTTTTTCATTCTTGACATTAATTTATTTGTAGAACTCTCATCAAAAGAGCTCAGGGTAGAAAGAAATTCGGTTTAAAGAATTTTAAGAAACGATATTTCTGTCTAAGTAACCAACATTTATCCTACTCAAAATCGAAAAGTAAGTTAACATTGATATCTTAAATGTAATTTAACACTTCTCTTTAATAATCTGGAGTTTAGGTTTATGCTTTAATAACCTGAAGAAAATACTGAAAGGATCAAAGGATCCAGAAATGCAGATTTTACACATTGCCACATTATTTAATTTATTTTATAATAATAAATAATAATAATAATCATTATTTATATAGCGCATGCTTTCACAAAATGAGTTCAGATGTGCTGTACATAAAATAAATTAAAATATACATTTAAAAATATAATAATTTATTCATGGTTTTATTTGAATTCCTGTTTAATTTATTGAAATGGTTAATATTATATTTTTTAGATGAGAAACCACTTTGTGTTATACCTATTGAAGAAATACTGGCAGTTGAAAGTCTCCAAGAAGAATCTTTTAAAATGAACTATGTATGTATTCATTCTTCTTAATTATCTGGGTGTTATATTCATTTTGAGAAATAATGTTAGAAATCAATATTTACATTGACAACAGTAACTGCCATTTTGTTATGGTTATGGTCGAAACGTCGCTGAAATAAACTCTTCAAGTAACTTGTATTCCATATGATTGTGTCATGTGTTATACCCATATGATGATTTTGGATTAGCCAATGCTCAAATATCGTTCTTTAAAATGCCTGTAGTAATTTAAATGTTTTAAAAACTATTTTTGTAGATGTTTCAAGTTGTACAACCACAGAGAGCCTTATATGTACAAGCCAATAATTGTGTTGAAGAAAAAGAATGGTTAGTCAGTTTTTTTTTCCATTTTTAACTTAAAATGTCTGTTTTGTATCTTGTTGAGAAAATTTTGACAGATTAGAAGATATTTTTACACCGCTTAAAAAAATATCAGTAGGAAGTTAAACCCGTTTCTTTCATTTCACTTTGAAAATTTCTAGCTGGTTTCTAAAGTTTAATTAATATCACAAAAGAAGGTATCATATTTATATAAGAAATAAAGAAGATAAGTATAGTTGCTGTTAATAAGAGTAGATAAATATACATTCATGTAGAACTAAAGAGTGAGAGATATATAATTTTAAGTTCAATCGACACAAACTACGTCATTTTGGGAATCACATGGTTCAATTTTATTTCAATAATTTGCTTGCACGTTTGGGTCTTTAGCAGTGGGAGGGGAACGCACAACAGGGGTATCAAAACAATGCCAGTTGTTAGCGTACATGCTAACCATTCGACCATCCAACCCCCCATAGGGCAAAAGAATTCTTTATCCGGTTTCAAATACTTGATTAGTCAAATACTAAACAATACTTGATTAGTAAACTTCTAAACAATCCTTGATTAGTATACTTCTAAACAATACTTGATTAGTATACTTCTAAACAATACTTCATTAGTATACTTCTAAACTATACTTGATTAGTATACTTCTAAACAATACTTCATTAGTATACTTCTTGATTAGTATACTTCTAAACAATATTTGCAGTAATACCAAATAGTCGGCCTTATCCATATATTTTTTTAGACTAGAAATTGATACGAGGATAGACAGTAGTGGTAAAGATAATTTATACACGTATATAATGAGTATATTTATATATTATTTATAAGATGACTGACATGATTTTTTCTATTATTGTAGGTTAGATATATTAACTAAAGTTTGTAATACTAATAAAAACAGATTAAGAACGTATCATCCTGCTGCTATGGTTAATGGTCATTGGTTATGGTAAGTATTCTAGTTGTTATTTGTATCCTCCATAAGAGGCATTTAGTAACTGGATAGAACAATAAAACTATAACACATACTTTTGAGAGATGTTTCGAAGAGTATTCTCTCAGCTTTATCAAGCTAAGAATATAGTGAACTGCATACAGCTATACTTCTTGTCTCTAAAATGAAGTTACACATTGATGATAAATGTCCACATCTGTGTCTATCAAGCATAATGCCATCATAAGAGGAATTCTCCAGAAAAATATATCACCTTGGATGTGACTGAAAGTCAGGAGATACAACATTCAACCAAGAAATATATAAATTTTCAGCTTAATTTATGCTTTTGGAGTCAGGTATTTAGTTTTCTCCCAAAACTTTTTTAAGCATGCATTGCAAGCAGATTAAAAATAGGGAGAAAGCTTATTGACCTTTAGCTCCAAATATTGAGTCTTTTGGAAGTGATCAACAAGAGAGTTTAAGATGTTACATAACACTTTAAAGAGCTAAACCTCCAAATTTTCATTTATGGACTGATATACACAATTAAAGGCAGGCTTATCCAGGCACAAGATCATTCCACCTGATACCCAATCAATGTTTCTAAGAGCTTTCCACATAAAATTAACCAGTTTATTTCTCTAAATATCTTTGTGAATTCTCCAGTATAGTGTTTTATTATACGTTTTTCTTAAAGCTGTAAATCTGTAGATATGATGGCCGTAGGATGTACACCAGTATCTGGTGGTTTACCTGTCACAGAGATGAAAGTTAATATTGACTCCGATAGAGAGGTAGAAAAAATACATTCCTTGTTTCTTACAAACATGGATAAACTTGATGCTTACCAAGGTTAGTAAAAATTATTTCTGAGAGGGTTTTATTCATGTAATCTTAAGCTAAAATTTGGTATTAACTAAAGTACATGTAAGTGATAGGGATGGAATAAACCTAAGACATATTTTGGTGTTGAGCCAATATTCCTAGTGACCCATTACTTCTACTTTCTGTCTGTCATCCATCTGAAGGGACCTTGTGGGTTTTGTCCGGGACCTCCGGTTTCTTTCCACTGCTAAACACTCCTAAGCGCAAGCAAATTTTTGAACCATATGTTAGTCTGAAGTTTGTGTTAAGTTAACCTGAAACCCCATTGCTCTCTCTCTCTGTCTCTCTCCATCTGAAGGGTTATATAACCACTTTAGAGGTTGAACATTTATTGGTTTCAGTTCAACTTTTATTTTAACTCATTTCTTACTGTGTGGGGCACCTTACCATCTGTCTGTTCTTGAGGAGAAATCAATTTACATTTTCCACTACATTTTGTGACAGTTGATAAATACAGGAAATGTTTTTTTCTGATGATGATATCCCTTGTATTTTATTAAAAAAAAGAACTGGTTTGTACTGGTGAATGCTGCCGTGTCTTAAAACTTTATTTCTTTTATTTCAACGAGTAACAGGATAATTTACAATACAATATGATTGATTGACTCATGATTACATTTAAGTCCTTCAGATTATTACTTACCTATATTTTAATCATAACAGATACATGGGGCCTCCTGTTGCACTTAGAAAAAAATAACATCTCACTTGTAACTATAAACACCATTTCTGGTTACTAATATGTCCTGGCAATACTTGCATATCTGGTGAATCTATAACAATTTGTTTAATAGAATTCAATTCTTCTTAAATTTGAACTTTTAGATACATTATTTTCTTTTAAATAAGAATTGATTACTACTAAGCAAATTTGTGGGCTGATTTCCACTGTTTTAATAATGATTGTTGCTGGCCTTGAAAATCTATGGTACCCTTTGTAGAATGTGTGATAAGTTTTCTGAAAAAATTTGTTAATTTTTATACGCCCACATTGAAATGTGGCCTTATATTGTCGGTGCCACCGTCCGTCAGTCCGGTCCTTCCGGCATCCACAATTGCTTATGGATGCTCTAGAGGCTAAAGTTAATATCCGATTATACACAGCTGATAATTACTGTCAAAGTTATGGCCCTCGATCACTTCAAAACATCTTGTGGTCGCTGTAGAAGCTAGAGTTGATATCCGATTGACTTTGAATTTATACATAGTGTTTAAGGTCATGGGACTATTGAATTTCAGCGATTTTCGATAATTACTGCCCGAGTTATGGCCCTTGATTACTTTAAAAAATATTGTGGATGCTCTGGAGGCCAACATTAATATCCGATTGACTCCAAATGTATACACAGTGTTTAAGGTCCTGAGATGTAGAGGCCTATTGATTTTCAGTGATTTCCCATAATTACTGCCATAGTTATGACCCTTGATTTAGGAAGCTCTAGAGGTTAAAGTTAAGTTATCATCTAATTGACGTTAGTTTGATACACAAAGTTATCATTTAATTTCTTATAGAGTTTAGAAATGGATGACCTATTCAATTATCTAAAGCCTTTAATTACTAGCTGAACAGAAATTAAATGGTGTAACATTAAATTAAGCCATAGTACTAATTAAACCATTTTTGAAATTTAAAGGGTTATTATCAGTTATCAAAGGACGTTTTGAAATTAAAGGCTATTATATTAATTAAAGAGCAAAACAACCAAGTTAAAGGATACAAGATCCCTAGTGAATGTTTTGTATAATAAAAATTAGCATAGATGACAAGTTTATCAAAGCCATACGAATTCTAATGCTTTTCTGATAATTACTTAATAAGTTGTTACTCTTTATCAGATTTGAGTGTATTATAAATATTTCATTACCAAAAATAGTAAATATATGCGACAATTCTTGTTGACTGCCTGGACTATTTAGCTGCTGTGGTTGTATGTTTCGTTGCCTGGCAACCTATCTTTAACAAATATGGTGTGGATATTGAGGTCTATATGTACAGTACTGTTATAACTTTAATATTGCATTGAACATGCATGATTAAAATTAATATTTGGTGTGGATATCGAGGTCTATATGTACAGTACTGTTATAACTTTAATATTGCATTGAACATGCATGATTAAAATTAATATTTGTTAATATCTTTTCTCCTAGATTGCATGAGGAATGCTACTGGTAAGACTAACGTACATAAACTATTTCTTTTAATAATATCATATATACAGTTTTAGATTTATTAATTTAATATTAGCCTACTTTACTCACTTTTATTCATTTAATATAGACCTAACTTTTATTAATTTGAAATAGGCCTAGGTACTCAAGCTTATTTAATAAGACCTTTTATTAATGTAATATACACACTTTTAATCCACACCTATTTCTTGCCCTTGAATAAGCTAAAATTAGATTTTGTGAATGTATTAGAGCAGTCTACATATTGTTATCTGATTCTGATGATCCTGTTTAAATCATCCACAGATTTACTGCCCTTGACTTAAAAATAGATAAAGAAAATGGAGTAGACTGTTTTCAAAAAGTTGGTTATGTCTAACAGTAACATATTATTTGGATAAATTTATGTAGCTAACAGAACTCTTTACAGATTTGAATTTGTTCTTAAATTCTGCCTACATTTAATGCCTTTGGTCTAAAGATATAAATAGCCTTGGAACAACCCTCTCTTGTCCAAAAATAATTGATTTTCAACAATTCCAAATAATTGATGTCAGAGTTACATGTATTAATGATCATTTAGAAAAATCTTGGGGATGCTCTGAGGTTTAAGTTATCCGATTAACTTGAAATTTGTACACAGTATTCAGGTTTTATTTTTAAGAAGAATCCTATTAGAGGGTGAATTGTTTTTATATGCAAACCAAATTTAAAAACATACATGCTTTGTTATTTGAATTTAATTAATTGTTGCATGTATCCTCTATGAAATATTCCCAAGTAAATTTGCCAGCTCTATCTTTCGGTCCACCCACAAACACTCGTGGATGTTCTCAAGAGAGGTTCATGATACTTAAAGTTACATTCAAGATAGAGATGAGAACTAGCCATTCTAGCTATACTAGTTCGAAAGTAGATGATGGAAAATAAATAATTTGAAAATTTCATTCAAATTACTCTATTGCAAGCGAAGATATTGGCATTTGAAGATTTGGCCGACCTGTGCAACAATTTCAACCACGGTCCTGGTTGATCAAAGCTAAGACTTGAAGCGTCTGGGCGCGCCATATTTGATTTATCACTGAAACGTTTTAATCTGTTTAATATCGGAGCAATCTGATGCCATCCAAAGTTGATTAAGGCCTGGATCAGTTTATTAATGTCTAATTAATACTTTAGAAAACATTTCATGCCCAAATAAAGACCTGCACTAGGCAGATTTAGCTCTTGAATAATGCATGTTTAACCCGTTAACTGCGTATGACGTTATATTACGTCATGGACAACTGTGACGCAGTGTGCGTAAGACGTAATATAACGTCTTGGAGGTATTTTCCCCAACCATACGATCGTAGCATGCGCAGAACATAAAATTACGCCTGGAAGTGCAAATCTATTTTTTAAAGAGAGGCCACTCTATTTAACGTTCGTTTTAATATGGATTCAGACTACTATCTTCTGTATTCAGGAATAAAATTGCCCAACAATGATGTTTTTCGTCAAAATTAATTATGCAATAAGGGGCAGTTAACGTTTTAAAAACTACACAGTTAAGGGGTTAATTATTATGCGATTGAAATTTGTACACAGTTTTTATATTCTTGAGATGAAAATGCATGTTGATTTTCAACAATTTCCTATAATAGCTTACAAGGTTGCCCTTCATCTCTTACAAAAATGTTATGCTAATAAAATGTATTCACAGTTTTCATGTTCTTATTAACTTACACTGTAAACAGAGGTGTATATGTCCGGTGTTGATTTTCAACAATTTACAATAAATAGGTTTTTTTTGTTCTGGCCCTTGATCACTTTAAAAATATTGTGGAGCTCAAAGAACAAAATTGTGGCAACCTTTATGGACTGCTCAGATAACTTAGCTGCTGTGAGAATTATGTTGCATTGCCTTTTACATATATGTGTACAGTAGGGCTTCCACTTCAAAATTTTCCCAACCGGTCATTTTTCCTGTGGAGAAGGTGGTGCTATTTTTAGATACCTGATGATGTTGAATGTTTAATTCTGCTCGTCTACATGGTCATTATCACTAAGTTTTCACTCAAAACATTTTATTTGTTGTTCTAATTTTAATGGTTGTGTTATTAGCAGGGGAATGTTTTTAACCATTTTATATTTATAAATTTATAGGTACATGTACCAATCAAGTTGTTACATTCTTCTATTTTGAATTTGACAATTATATGATCGATCATATGACAGGGTGAATTTATGGAAAAACTTAACATGAACACATAATTCATTGACCCTCAAATGAAAATTTAAGATTTTTTTGTATGAGGGTGGGATGAGGCGAGCAATTTTGAAATGGTACAATTAGTTGGTTTTGATCCGAGAGACAAAATTTTGGTTATGGAGTTATTTCCATATAGCAGTGAATGACTTTGATCCCTGGATAGAGTGAAATGTTTAATCTTTAGGCCTAATGCTAGCTAGCATTAATCAATCCTGGCTATACACCCCAGTATAGAAATTTAACTGGACAAGCCATTGACAGCTAGAATTTTTATAGATATTGTGGTTAAATACCAGAGTTTCTTATACACTTGTGCATTAAATGGGAGCACCCCTGGTTAGATACCATAGTTTGTTTTACTCTTATGCATTAAATGGGGCACTCCTGGTCTCACTTCTATTTGGTCCACACTTGATACTGTTGTGGTATCTCTTTAACACCAAACCTTATTGTTTTTACTAATATATATTATTATTTTTCATAACAAATATATACAACCTGTATTTCTTTTATTACGATATGTATGCAGGTTATTGTACCCAGACATTAGTTGTGTATTGATTTACTGTTTAATTTACAGATGCCTGTGGTTGTCAGGAGGTATATTCTGGTGATACAGAACCGCATTCGATGTTAGTCATTGATGATACAAAAATCTGTTTTGAAACAGTCACTGAAATCCAGAAATGTGTAATAAGTTTAGAACAGGAACATAAACGCTATGTGAAACTAGTCCAAAGACAAACTGTTATAGGTTCAATGTAAGTATGGTATTTATTAATGGCCTATTATTTGGAAAATTATTTAAATGTCGGATATATTTGGTAATGCGATAGATTTTTCATGAATAACAACAAAACAAGTCTTTATTTAGTTACTTGTTTGATGGCCACATATTTTTTTTCCTGTAAATATCGAAATGGTTGCTTACTTTCTAAATAACAAAGTTTGTGTGATAAATCCCTTGTTTAAAGGACCTAAGTCCGTAACTCAAAATCTTTAACATCAAAAATACGAATTATTGACCAATTTAAATCAACATTGATGATGTAAACTTGCTGGGAAAAGATGAGATTCTGATATCTGATATTTTAGATAAAATAAATTTTTTAACATTGGTACACGAATCGTGTACCATAATGCGCTTCAGCCCCAGTTTTAATAACAGACTTGAGGAGCGAGGCTAGATATATTGCACCATACCATACGGCGTATGTTGACTGGAGTAACTAGACGCTATAGAAATTTGCACTCGATTGAGACTGCATGGCTTAATTCGCCGAACATAACTGATTTGAAATCGGAGGAATAAACGGAAACCATTTTTAAAATGTAAATCAGTTTATATACATTCATATTACAGTATTATATGCGTTGCGACCCACTTTTGACAATTTCTAGGTCCCAAATGTTAGCGATTTAGCTCCTTTAACTACCCCCATGCTAAAGACCCCTACACGCAAGTAAATTATTGAAATAAAATTCAACTATATGTTAGTCCGGAAATTACCTAGTTTGGTTCAGTGGATGTTAAACTTCATTTCCCTCCATCTCTCTCTCTGAGAAATAGAATCTACAGCATACAACAACAGTCACAGTTTTGTTTTCATATTTTGAGCCACATTGGTTTTATCATGCACTACTGATTCCGGTACCCTATTGCAGACAGGATTGTTATACGTGTACAAATCTTCGAGAACACAAGAATAATGCAGATAATACACGCAGCTATTTGAAATCTCTCCCTTTTATTTTTCAGTGATGCTCCTATAGGAGACGATTGTAATTCGACATCACGGTTATAAAACCATTTAAGTCCCTTTTAAAGAGTTCTTTTATTTATTAGAATATGTTTACTATTAATACTATACCATTGTTGTTAATGTTCTCATCATAATATTATTATAAACATAATTTTACACAGCAGATTATATTTTCACTAAAAGAGATAACCTTATAAAGGTACCATATGAAAAGGGTCATCTTAAGTTGTGGGTTGAACAACATTGAATTTTTGTTGTGTATAATGCTAGACTTTTAGAATCAAGATTTTGAAGTCTATGTCATCAATATATATTATGGCTATTAACACTAATTCCCCACCAAAAGTTGAAATAGAAACAAACTCAAACCCCTGGGTTTGTAATTAGGGTGATTTTTGTTTGTAAAGAAAATTGAAAAAGTCTAATTGGCATTACCAGTATCCTTTTCTTGCGACTCAATCAGGATTTGATAAAAAAATAAACAAAAATTAGATTTGGAGGACAAGGCAAGAGACCCAGTTTAAATTAAGCAAATATAGCCAAGGTCGTTGATTGGTGTTATGATAAATCTAAACTCAAACTGAATTCCTTCCCAATCTCTTATCTTGATTGCCAGTACTATGATAGTTAAGTTGAAATCGACAATCTTAAGGATGTGTTAATGTTTTGAGTATGCAAGAACAACAACACCTTTATTACTCAACAACAACTCAAACCAAAACTTGAAGTGACCCATTGTATCATTATCCCATACAAATTTAACAAAGTAATTCAATTGATCATATAACTTCATGATTGCCATTCATATCTCAAAACCACAGACAACCATAGTGCAATTTAGTAATATTTACTAATATATGTATTTTATATCATATTGTATAAAGTTTCAAACATTTACATATATAAGATCTAGTTAGTCATTTTGATTTAATTGGTTGATACTGTCTTCCTTGAACTCAATACATACATTTATCTCAACCTGTGACGTCAGAAATGTTCATTTTGGATTCGGATAGATGTCATAATAAATTTATAATACACATGCATAATAATATTAGCATTAGATCAAAGTCAACATTTAAGATCAAAACAATTTTAATGATATATATATAGTTTTATTTTCACAAATAAATCAAATAAAATAAATTACAACGAAGTACATGTAGAACAAATTGCTTCTCAAAATCTAGATTAATCAAAAAAATATCAAAGTTTTTACAAACGTATTTGATCAATAATGCTAGCCTCGTCTTTTACTTAATAAATTCGAGATAATTTTTGTCCTTGTTATAGTAAATTGAATAGTTAAAAATTTGAATCAGGAACTAATTAATAGATTTTAGGTTATTTTATCATACAGTATTATACATACATTGGTCTGGAATCAATTATTCTTAAAAAATTAGACAGGGCAGGGCCCTCGTGCATAATATATAATACACATTTACTAATAATATACACAATATCACTCATATACTTGCTTTACCATAAGCTGACCAAAGATGTTCATTGATGTAAGACATATCTATTTCTTACATGTACTTTAGCAATAATAGATTTTCTATAAAAAGGGGAAACATGATAGAATGCCTAAAAAGATTGTAATAATATTATTATTAAACATGGTATGGATAGAAAGATTAAGTTAGATTGAGATGATAATTTATGAGATTTAAAATATCTAGATATCGTAATCTCTTGAGACGTTGATGTAAGCAGAAATAAATCAAATTTAGATTTCAAGAGTACAGATTGTTTAAGAAGAATTATTACTTTCGACCAGGTAATAAAGGTAACCAACATTGTATTAATACAATATCATAAATCCATGCCCTGATGCATTTAAAACAGAGTAGTTTGTACAAACATCCGCTGAACTAATAAAATATAGGTTATAATTATGTGTAAAATGATATCTAATTTAAACATATCCAATTACTTGTTCAAGTCAACTCATGGCAAATCAAAAATCATAAAAGGGGCAAATGCCCAAATTCAAGATGCTAGGTTGAATAATAGAATTTAATTTAAAATTCAAAAAGTGATAATTAAGGTTAAATTTGATTGAATGCATTAATTTAAATAATTTTTTGTAAGAGTACTTTCTATTATTTAATGTATTATTACCTTAAACTTGACATTTGATTTTAATTCTGGTTTGTTGTCCCTTTAAGAATAAAGAAATATTTACTTATATACAAATTAATAGACATTCTCACAGATTGAACAATTTTATTTTACATTTTAAAGACAACTGAGGCCCAGGGTAGTTATAATACAAAAAGTTTTTCGTTTATTTAACAATAATTTCAATTTGGCCAGTTTTACAAAAGTGCATAATCAAAGTTCTAGATTCATGCCTCTTTCTTCTGTGATGTAAAAAAATAGAAATAGATGTACATAATAATGGCAAAATAGTGAATTTTAAAGAAAAATTACTTTTTTTTGTAAATAAACACTATAATTTCATAAAGCATAGTAACTAAATCAAAATATGTATTGAGTATTTTGACATAATGAACAAATATTTTATTGTTTAAGTTTTTAGTTTTTGTACATAACATTATTGGAATTGTATGACATTAATATTACTAAAATTACTAATCCAATTTATTTTGGTGTAATTTAAATTTTTTATATGATTACATTTACATGCCTATATTTGTCTTATTCTTCAAGTAATTTATTATGGCATAATAGTGCTATTTTCTTTGTAGACCAGAGTAAGGCCTACAATGTAGGCTATTAATAAACTTCTTTTGAGTGTGCCTTCAATAACTGGGACATGCAGATGAAACAATAATCGATTAGAGCAGAATGAAACTACTTTCTGTACATATGTCTCATTTAACTGAACTGTTTTATTTTGAGAATTTATAGAATTATAATTTAAAAGTAGAATATTACTGCTCTGATATATATTGTAAATATACATATAACATGGTTGATTGTACAATCAAGTTTAGTTCTTACTTTAAAGACCTTTTTTTATTCATTTCACTGATTTCAGACACAATTATTGTAAACAAAATTGTTTGTCTATTAATATTGCTATCTTCCATACCCCATTGCATGTAAATTTTGAAGTACCCTTTGTTGTTTATGTGTTGTTTTTTTATAAAAATATAATTAGATTGTAAATTTGCTGGCCATTACCTTATTTAATATCTTCTTTTTTATTTGCTTGCTTCATTCCTAGAAGCCAGTTATAACAAATTCCTCATTTTCCCTGAAATTTGGATAATTCGGTTGGAATTGTTACATCAACAAAATTATCTTTTGACCCAATGAAATTTAATGTTGTCGTTCTGAAAGTCGGATTGCAATACGTAAAATCACAAAAAATAAACGACAAGGTATAATAATAGGAGGCTTACTTTAGAGGAATAAAATGTACCTTGTAGTCTTGTCATTAGAATACCAATTGATTGATGTCAGTAAGAGTCACACCTGATAGTTGGGAATTGTAATGTCCCTCCCTACTGTATGACACTGTTCATTAGTTGATTTGAATTATCTGTTTTCCAAATGGAATACATTTTACAGGTTGACTATAAGTAGTAACCAGTTCAACAACTCTCCATATTCGGTTTTCTAGAATTACAGAACAATACTTATTGAATTAGGCTATACTGAAACTATGCACTGGTTAATTGGGCATAATAAGATCGTGAGCCATGACATAACGTTATGTAAACATATTTGGTCTAATTTGATGCCTTTGTAATGCAGTTAGTGATTGGTAGTTAATCGGACTGTTGACCAATCATAATAATTTAGAACAAGAATTTTCCTTCTTTCTAGCAGTAAGTAGTGGGATTAGCTCTAATCAAATTGATTATTGTGAGGAGTATGCTAACACTATAGATTAGAAATATCTGTATGCTTACTATTTACTAGTGTTTGATAGAAATTTTGTTTGTTTGTTAAATTTATTATTATTATTATATTGATAGTTATTAATTATTTCCCCAAATATATTTAATTTTTTTCCTTAGAATTTTTTTGTTGTACATACATAAAATTGAAGTTTAAACAACAATATATAAGAAGATGTCTCAAAGATATAAATCAAATTAATTTTGACTTGGAACAGGGTTGATTTTATAACTGTCTTTGAAACTTTAGTTGACTTCGGTTTAAACAAGTAAGCTTATGTATTTGTTATATAGATTATGCATGTGTAGCTATTGCCATGGTCAATCAATTTCATGTATACTCCAACAAACATTTATTTTTGCCCTCATTTTGTCAGATGTGTTCATAAAAATTATGTTTAGTCCTTTTTATTATATTTTATGTTTTAAATTAATATTAAGAATTATTTGACAGTGGTAGTTTCTCTACCTCTGACAGGTGCCTTAAATACTTATTTAATAAATTTTACAGTGAGATTTAGACTGTAGATAATTTCCTTTAAACTTTCAATAAAATTTGAGGTAGTTTATATGGAACTAACATGTTGGACATTTGACTACCAATGTTTGGAAGAAGAAAAGAATATCTTAAACAATAGGAAAGTCATTAAATTATGTATTTTAGATTGTGAATAGTAAAAAGATTCTGGCAATCCAAGAGGTATACTCTCCAAGATGTCGCCTATATTTATCAGTGATATTCTTAACCCTTTGAATGTGAAACTCATGTAATCGGGCATCCCTCTTGTCATCTTACCATTAATAGGTTGGCCTAGATGCAAATTTTACCCTTTGGTGTAATGACTCTTGTTAGATAGACAACCAGTTAAATACTCATTCATGTAGGTCATTCATTTTTTGGCAAAAGGCACATGTCACAGCCATTATCTGGAACAAATTCTGGCTGTCGGACATAATTCCTTTGGTGTCTGTCATATTGTCCTGTACAGATTTGTCTTTTGTCAGTGATTGAATTGATACATTAAATACATGTCCAGCAGAAAGTTCAAAATGTCAGGTGCCTGACATTTAGTGAACGATAACTAAAACATTTATTTCAAGGCCTGCTTGTTGGCCATTTTAGGTGGTAAAAATATAGTTATAGAATTCTAGGAACTTTAAAAATAATTATCAGTACAAACAAATCAATGGTATCACAAAAATTTATTGAGGGTATTGCAGCCCTTTATTTAGGTTTCCAATACAATGTAGATATTGTATACTATTTTCGATGTTTTTATCATATTATGATTTAGATGTTGTTTGATTGTGTGCCAAAATGTAGTTGTTAAGTTTTATATATTTTATGAATACCTTTCTAGTTAATAGTTATTTACTCTACAAGAACTTGTAGTATTAAGCTCATAGTCCATAGCCATTTTCCACAATTTTCTTGAAGAAAATTGAAAATTTCTAATATAAATATTTTTTTATATTATTTGATGAATAATTTATAATGAAATTGTTATTCATAATTCAATACGGTTTTATCACTAAAGTTATTTTTTGTACCATTTACATGCCTAGTACTGTAGAGATTATTCAATATATTCATAATATTTTCATTTTTATTCTCTGACAGTGTATTTTTTTGTTCCTTCAAAATTCATCCTCATCTTTTCTTATTGTATAAATAGGAATAAAACTTGATCAAACTTTTGTTGTTGATTTGAATTATGCTAGTAGGCAGATCTAAATAGCAACACCACAAGTATGGTGTCACAACTGGTACATATTTATTTTTTCCCCCAACCCCACTCCTGGTCCTCCAGTTTCCTCCCACTGCTAAAGACCCCTATGCACAAGTGAATTATTGAAATAAAATTAAACCATATGTTAGTCCTAAAATGACCTACATGTATTTTTTGTCGAGTGAGTGGACTGGACGTTAAACCCCAATTCTAACTCTCTCCCCACTCTGTTACATCGAAAGGACTGAATGATATTAAAGGATATGCATTGTCTCTGAAGGAAAACAAGAGATAAACAGATGTCGCCCTTTCAAACAATATTATGGGTTAATCAACTTGTCAATTGTGACCTTGGTAATGCAGGTACCCACGTTGAAAAAATAAACAATTTTTTATGTCACAATATTTATTCAGCATTTATTGCACACTTAAATTAGTTTCCATTCACAAAATTATTTATAAATCAATTCATTGTTAAAAAATTATGTCAATATACAATTTTAAATGTACAGAGCAGATGCAAATTATATAATATGACATATTATCAGGAGGGCGTTACAAATATGGTTTAAAAAAAAAGAAGAAATTTATGAAACAAAATGCATAATAATAATAAAGATTGACAAAGAATACCTATAATTATTATAATACAGTTTAAATAATAAACACTAATCTCACATTACTAATAAACTACATGTAAACCTAACTGGTGATGACTGTCATACCTTTAATATCACCATGGTTACCAAGCCTGAAAAATAATAAGAATCTATGGTTGACAATAATATTGCCAAGAGTTTTTTATAAGGTGTTCAGTGATAGGGGCAATAACTATATATATCTCGATAGGACTCCCCCTTGTGACTAACTAAATAATCCCAGCAATAACTCAATATATCTCAAAAGGATTCCCCCTTGTGACTAACAGAATAATTCCAGCAAGTTTTGTTCTAAAGATTTATGAACTGAAGGACATGGGGTAACAACCATATACATCCAGATAAAACATGGGTATACAAAATGTCTGCCCAACAAATTTTTCTGAGTAAACTCCTCTAGTGAAGAAAGACCGGAAATCTACCCTGTTTAGTGCATAACCCTCACTATTTTTGAATAAATGAGCAACAGAGATTGCAATAAAATTTGATAAAAAAAAGAATGAATGAATGAAATGGGGTTTAACGTCCTACTGTTATGCACTTAACCTGAGCTAATTAAAGAGAAAGATGAAGTTATTAAAAACTCTCTCCCTATTAATAATGCACTTCACACAAATTTAATTATATAAAGCACAATAGTTCACTATACTACTGTTATTACAAACAAATTATACTTTTGTCAGAATTGATGAAGTTTTGCATTTTTCGGACAATTTTGAATTTCAACGCTAGATTATCTCCCAGATTGGATTCAATCGTATTAAAAACAGGCCCATCAATTTGATTCATGGCAGGTTTGTTATATAGGGAGCAGCATAGATCAATGGAATTTTGAATTCATCACAATTTTGTAAATACTGAACAATTTCTGGACTGATATTCCTATTAGAGAGTCAAAATTCATGAATGGCTCAGACAAAATGGCCACAAATATTTTGTTCCCTGCCAACAAAAACATGGTTTTTAAAATTGAAAAAAAAAATCTTCTTCTTCTTACAATACAAGGGGGTTGGGATGGCCTAGTGGTCTAGAGTGTCGCGCTTCGACCTCTAGCTGGCCAGTCACCTGTGGCTTGCGGCTGTGGTTTCGAGCCCTGGTGTGAGCATATGTGGCATGAGTTGGGGCACCTTCTCAACCTCTGGGATGTCCTCCGGGAACTCCAGTTGCCTCCCACGGCTAAAGACCTCTACGCGCAGACGAATTATTGAAATAAAATTAAAACCATATGTTAGTCCCGAAATGACCTAGTTGTGTTGAGTGGACGTTAGACCCAGTTTCTCTCTCTCTCTCCCTACACTACAACTTAACCTTATATTTACCTAATATATAAGCAGCAATCAGTTTCTGTGACAGCGATAGATGTAAATATTCAGGCCACTTTGTGTCCTTTTCACCATGTGTAGGCATGGCTAATGCAGCAATACACATTACGGCAGTAAATATTATGATATAACTAGGACCTGTCGCAGATCGACCTAAAAAAAACTTCATAAAATGAGTCTTTTGGTGAATTAATTCATAAAACTTGATCAATGAATATGATACATAAACACCTGTGATGAATTATCATATGAGACTGAGTACAACTGACTATAATGATTTTAAAATGATTTTAAAATGATTTCAAAATCCGTTTATTTTTTTCTAACAGGTATACCAAACCCCATCCCTAACCCATATTTGTTGCTGGTGTGATCTGGTATATAAGCCAAATTTTGTAGGGATTTACTCAGTGTTATAATCTATCCTAGCAGTATGGAGAAGTGTATACGGCTCATGCAGTCCTAGATTATAGTTACGAATACTTTTATGTCTTCCTTACTGTGAGATCTTACTATTAACTAGATATTTTGAGAGATCTGTGCCATGTTTTTTTTTTATCTAGTGTAGTCGGCCATATGAAATGATTGAATACCTGTTGTTTGTCGTGTAGTTATAGGTGTCTGCGGAAGTTCAGGATTGCCAGCTATACTTGTTGAAAGGGAGTGAAAATTTTCTTCTTTTGGTGGACTTGTTTCTCTTTTTGGAAAAAGTACGGACATGACATCCTTTTTTCCTGTAACAAATAAACAAATGTGAAAGTCTACAAAAATCTGACATGATACAAACAATAATATATTGGATCTTATTTGTAAAACACAGCAACCTTGTCATTGACTCAATAATGAAAGAAAACTACAGGGCTTATCAAAACCAGCGGCTGCCAGGCAGGAAACGCCCACATTTTTGAGAGATGGATAGAGAACAAGCAAAACCAAAAGTGATTTTTCCTACAATCAAAGGCCATAATTCATTAAGTTACAATTTGATATGCGCAAATATCGAAAAGTATCAAGATATTTAGGTTAGAAACACGCAATTTAAGTTTCATCAAAATCGAAATTAAAATTGTGACCTCTACAGGGTCCACAACCTTGAAATACCATTTTTAACAGTATTCGCATACAAACAGCAGCCATTTTGTAGTGTAATTATAGTCCTATTTTCCCGAAATTTGAACTCAACCTTCCTTAGCTTGTAACGGTGATATAATCAAACGATTTTTTAAATCGGATAATAATTGTGACCTCCAGAGAGACCACAAGCTAAACAAAGGCGATTTTGCGTATAATCAGGGGCCATAATTCAGGAAGTTACGAACCGATATGCGCAAATATCGAAAGTAACCAAGATCTATGGGTTATAACCATGCATTTCAAGTTTCATCAAAATTGAAGTAAAATTGTGACCTCTACAGGGTGATCCACAACCTTGATATACCATTTTTTAACAGTAATCGCGTACGAACGGCGGCCATATTGTATGGTAATTTTGGCCCGATTTTTCCGAAATTTGAACTCGTCCTTCCTTAGGGTATAACGGTGATATATTCAAACGTTTTTTTAAATCGAATAATAATTGTGACCTCCAGAGGTACCACAAGCTAAAATAGGTGATTTTTCGGACAATCAGGGGCAATAATTCAGGAAATTACGTTCCGATAGGCGCAAATATCGAAAGGAACCAAGACCTTAGGGTTAAGTGTCATCATATTTTCATGTGATAGATCACCTTTTTAGAAAATGAAGAATTACTTGTTACCAACGACAGGGCAACCATTACAGTGATGTCATCAACATATGACCTCATCATTATTCAAATTTGTTTCCTGTTTCTGTTGAACTGTTCCTTTGAAAATGTTAAAATTTATTTAACGAAACTAGTCAGGATAGTGGACATGTATTATGATGGTTTTAAATGGAAATTTTATATATTTTTGACACTACACTTTATGCAGTTTTTGTATCCAGTTACCTATAATTTTGATCCCATCAGAAATTCGTTGAAAAGATTGGTTTGAGGATGCCTACTGTGTATAATTTGTGGATTTTCAACTTGTGTATAGGCACCTCTGTTAATAGTATCATCATATTTTCATGTGATAGATCACCTTTTTAGAAAATGAAGAATTACTTGTTACCAACGACAGGGCAACCATTACAGTGATGTCATCAACATAATATGACCTCATCATTATTCAAATTTGTTTCCTGTTTCTGTTGAAATGTTCCTTTGAAAATGTTAAAATTTATTTGACGAAACTAGTCAGGATAGTGGACATGTATTATGATGGTTTTAAATGGCAATTTTATATATTTTTGACACATGAAAATGTGGGCGTATAAAAACTACAAAACAAATCTCTGCATAATTACACTGATAGGTGTCATGCTTCAGGGAAGGTATGCTCTCTCTTGAAAAAATACTTGATCATGTCATAGAATCTTGTAAATACTTCAATAATATTATACGACATAATGATTTTGCTTTTTATGCACTAACTGCTTGGATGATTAGTATATAATAATCCCCAAACAACCTATCTACATACATCCTTTATACAGACTTTTCAATGTCCTTACACATTCAATAGAATAATGGTTCATTGGTGACGACTCCTGATATAAGGATACCTACCCAGAATTTTGCGTTGCCCATATTCTGACACCTGTATTCTAAATTTGTCCTTGACTCCTTCGTTATTTATACAAATGTCAACGTGGCGAATAACTCTAAAAAAAAACATCATCAAAATCTTTGAATAATATTTTATGTAAAGAAATGTTATTACAATTTAATGACATAATTCCAAACACCAAAGGATCACATTGGTTTAAATCACATCATTTGACTCTTACATTATAGAAGTGTTTGAATCAGACCAAAATAGTCTAAACTGACTGCGATCTGATATGATCAGACCCAACAATTTAAATCTATGTTCTGATTGGAGTTTTTGTTTTTTATTCCATTGGGAGGGACCAAGATGTCAAGCATTCTTTCTAACTGTTCATTCCACAATAATCAATTTTTGTAAAGGTTTGGTTGTACAAACTGAATACAACAGATTACATCTTGGTCGCTCTGATATGATAAACACCTCTATGATGGCTCTCTATTGCAATTTGACATCACAGATTGATTTGAATCATATACAGAATGGGTAACTAAGCTGTATTGTAACTGTTATTACTGCATGAATAACCCAAAAGTTCGACAATTTTATCATGAGAAAAAAGATTCAAAGAATGAAAATTAAGGGATCTTACACGTCCACACAGCATCTTGGTCTGATTGTTCCTTCTGAATCAACAACAGTATATTTTCTTGGTGTCGTACTCAGAACTGAAAATACAATCATATATAGATTCTAATAGTGTTGAAATATCAAAATATCAACAGTAGATGGTTTATATTCAGTGGTAGAAAGTTGGTATTCAATTAGATTAATAAGAGGACTGGCAATAGACTTAAACAAAGACAACAGGCGTGCTGGCTTATTTTTACCAAATCCTGTTCAATTCATGTTAGATACAGACCGGAACTGAACCATTTTTGGGCTGAAACCTATTATAATTTTTAATTTTGCCATACTTCGGTTTGCAAGGAATTAAAAATCCTATAAATGATGATCAGAGATTGCCTTTCGATTGAGACTTCTGGCTTATTTCGCCTAACACAACTGATTTGAAATTAGAGAAAAATCGGAAACGATTGAATGTAAATAAATTCATATACATGTACATTCATATTACATTATTATATGTGTACGACCCATTTGTGTAAATTTCTAGGTCCCAAATAATAGCGACTTAGCTCATTTAAACAGTGGTAAGTTTGCACTCATAACTACAACTACATGCTTTTAATATTTTTGCTTCCTTAAATTAGAGGGGATCACGGTGGCTAAGTGGATAAGGCGCTGGTTCGCTAGCCTAGAGGTTGAGTGTTCGATCCCTGCATTGGCCGAGAAAGTTCATCTCGATTTTCCGGCGTGATTTCCCCTTGTCAGTGATGCAGAAGGAGGGCCTGACAAGGACAGCTGCCTAGTCGTTCGGATGGGACGAAAACCCGAGGTCCTGTGTACAAATTGGAGTGCACGTAAAAGATCCCTTGGCAGTTGGAATTCGATATAAGAGTAGGCCGTAGCGCCGCTGCCCGGGCAAAATTTCCCTCATTGCACACTGTGGCGTATGCCCGTCTTCAATTAGCCCAGGTTAGGTGCTTAAGCGTGGGACGTTAAACCCCATTTCATTCATTCATTCATTCCTTAAATTAGTATTTAAACCTTTAACTTACCTTTAAACTTGAGTGGGAAATCATATGGATTATACAGAGTTAGAACTTGTTTATGGGATGACTGGTCATCGGAGAAAAATGTTAAAGATGTTGGGAAAACAAATATAGGTAATTTTCCATCTGTTACTTGGGGCTGGTGTTGCATCACAATCAAATGGCAGGAAAATTAATACACAACAGAATTCTGAAAAAAATAATTACTTATTATTATTATTAACGCATAGACAGAGAAAATAGGTTTAATGTCCACTCAATACAACTGACGCAATTTGGGACTAACCTATATTTCAATAATTTGATTATCTGTAGAAATAGGAAGAATTTTTAAACCAGACATTGGCCTGAGAAAATCCATGAGGTTAGGAAGTTGTCTGTACTCTTGAATCAGAGTCAGGGAAACACTTTTACAATCAACTGAGTAAGCGATTGCATGTCTTTTCTTGTGATTGTAATTTGTTACCTACATTAATTTGGTTCCTTGTGGATATTGGGTGGGTGGGGAGGGGCTATGACAATTGATATTAAATGCATGGGAAGCTGTAATTGGCTTGTTTTCAAATCCAATTTATATTAGTATTGTACAAGTGTATACCCATCTACTCAAAACAAAATATTGTTCAAACACAATATTTAATGATTTGTAGTGTTATAATGTCTTTTCCAAAGTTTCAATCTAAAAAGTAAGGTGTAATATTTTTCCTGAAGGACAAATGAATGAGTCGATCTGGATAATCCTTCTATTCGCTTGTGACTGGTTTGCTGACAAGATGCAATGTCACATGATTTCATAATGTTAACATTGAGTGTTGAAAAATAGGTGTGTGTATGTACCTGTTGAGCTGTGTATTAAAGCGAGAATTTCAAATTTTCTAAGAAAGTCAAAACATAATTATTCCTATGTCTTTTGCTCAATAGATTATCACCCCCTTAAAAATCATTGACACAGGATATAACATTCACAATTACCTCCCATGTTTTCCTATAGACATAATGGACTGGCCATCTCCCAATGTTAGCATTTGAAGTTGGGAATGATATTTTTGTCAATTTCTCAGTTGGCAATAGTGAATTATAGAATTAATAGGATTATTCTTTAACTTAAAGGTAGGACTGTTTATGAATACCATCTATTTTAAGGCTTTATTTTAATAAATTATAAAAATATAACTTAAAAATTTGCAATTTTCTGCTTTATTAAGTATTTTGTTAATGACAGATTGAGCACTAATCTAAGCTTCGACCATGCAATATTAATGAATCTGTCGATATTAACTGTTGCGAAATGTCCCTAAGTCCTATATTTTCTTTGATCTATGACGCTGTTTTAAAATAACCCAACACTCAATTATAAAGAACAATCAATTATAAATAACGACCAAGAACTTGAATGAAGATCAAAGTGACAAACTGCATGGGAGCCCCAAAACTGTCAAAAAGTAAGGCCAAATTTTCAGTAAACAATGGCACTAATTTGAATTATACGGTATTTATTCTTTATTCCAATTAAAGGCGAGGGAACAATCCACCAAACTATTACCTCAATGTATTAACTTAAACAAGTTAATTATCTTCCCATTCCTTCATTTATTTTCAAGGTTTGTTCGATCTACAAACAAACATTGAAACAAGTTAGTCGTTCGTTGCTTTCATCAGCTGAAGCTTTGTTTTGATATGAGTTATTTTGTAAAAAACGTCATCGGTTTTGTGGTATGACGTACAGCTGATTTACGCGAATAACTCATAAAAGTACTAGATACATGGCAATCGCATAATATTATTATTTTAGACACCGATATGGATGGAACGGACATTGAGGATGAAGTATTGAAGGGAATTTATATCCATTCAGATGTATTATAGAATATTCCATATTCCATGAAGAATTTGTAATTCGTTATTCCTTAATGTTAACTATAATTTTGAGAGACTCACCTTGACATGAAACATGAATCATTCGGGTCTATTTACGACATTAAATAAAATATGAGATTAAAAAAAAAAGTGGAAAGACATATCTCTCTTACTTTCGATAACAGTGTCACCGGAGTTACTTTAGCACGTATGTGTAGATCAAAATTCATAATTATATTTAGATAGGTATTGATTGAGCTTGTTTGTAGTCTACGCTGAAGTCATTACTTTCAGCGAGTTGTCTAGTTATCTTTCGTTGTTGGTGTGCTCAAATTTGGAGGTGACCAACATGGCAGTAGAAAAAGAAGTTTCTCAAAATTCTGTCGTTAAACACCCGGATAACATGTCTGTAAACTGTAAAAAGGAAATGAATTTAAGGTATTTTGCTTCTAAACATTATGGTACGCTTTTGGAAGCTTTCAGTCATGATATTCATTTCGAAATCGAATCGTTTGTTGAATTCACGATCCGCGTGAGTACCTATAGGCTATCGCGTAGTTCCTTTTTTATCATATTATGAACTGTCTCTGAGCTAGTTCCTTTAGGAACTGTCTCTGAGCGAACGATGTCTCGCTAACAGTTCCTCACGGGCCTTATTATCAACTAGTATGAAAATAAGGCTTTTCTCCATCTCGGTTCTAAGGCTATTTTAGATCCTTACCGTCTACTTTGCACCGTGATTCTTCTTTGATCGCCAAAAGAAAACATTTCCTGACACAACCGACACAAATTTATAATAATTCAACACTATTTTCATGTAGAATTCGACGTTAGAAAAAGATAAACAAAATCGTTCAAATCTGGCCGCCATGTTTGTTTACTGACGTCAGCGCAGACCGGTCTTTTTCTAACATCGAATTCTACACGAAAATAGTGTTGGATTATTATAAATTTGTCTCGGTTGTGTCAGGAAATGATTTCTTTTGGTGATCAAAAAAGTTTCACGGTGCAAAATAGACGGTAAGGATCTAAAATAGCCTTAGAACCGAGATGGGGTAAAGCTTTATTTTCATACTAGGAACTATCTCTGAGCGAACGATGTCTCGCTAACAGTTCCTCACGGGCCTTATTATCAACTAGTATGAAAATAAGGCTTTTCTCCATCTCGGTTCTAAGGCTATTTTAGATCCTTACCGTCTTCTTTGCACCGTGATTCTTCTTTGATAGCCAAAAGAAAACATTTCCTGACACAACCGACACAAATTTATAATAATTCAACACTATTTTCATGTAGAATTCGACGTTAGAAAAAGATAAACAAAATCATTCAAATCTGGCCGCCATGTTTGTTAACTGACGTCAGCGCAGACCGGTCTTTTTCTAACATCGAATTCTACACGAAAATAGTGTTTGATTATTATAAATTTGTCTCGGTTGTGTCAGGAAATGATTTCTTTTGGTGATCAAAAAAGTTTCACGGTGCAAAATAGACGGTAAGGATCTAAAATAGCCTTAGAACCGAGATGGGGTAAAGCTTTTTTTTCATACTAGTTGATAATAAGGCCCGTGAGGAACTGTTAGCGAGACATCGTTCGCTCAGAGACAGTTCATGAAGGAACTACCTATCGCGTAGTTTCTATCTTGTATCGTTAACGTTACAAGTGATACAGTCTAAGACCTTTGACGCAAGCTTAAATAGGTTCAAACGCACAATTGTTAACATATATCATTATAGTTTGTATCGAAATAAGTAATTATATCACAAATAATGAAGACCGGACCACTACAATAGTTACCGAACAGTTTTTCTTTGTGGTTATCCGTTCTACATTTTCCAGGCGGTATTTCTTAAAATGTGCGAGTCTCCATGAAACTGCCCGTCAAATCTCACCAAATATCGCGAAACGTTAACTCTGCCCATCGCTTCCATATAAGGAATTGCTACTACGACCTATACCAGAGCCTTATAGATAAGGCTCTGGCAAAATACTATCACGCTATAGTCATTTGCATATAAGTAAGGTCATGAAGCCATATATGGAAAGTGACGTATGATCACTAGAGACGGAGAGCGCATGCGCTTTCCCACGATCGGCCATTAATAATTCGAACTAGGCGAGAAAATTAGCGTAGCGACTGGATTTCATCAAATCGTATAATTATGCGGTAAGACCCCACCTTTGCTTCAATAGGAATGGATTTATTATATGTTAAGCTATGTGCAGTACTGTTTTGGGTCAGTTTATCTGTAAATTAAGGGAGCTTTCGGCCACGAAACTTTTTGTAGTCATTTGACTAAAAAATTTGCCCTAAGGAAGTCTGTTAGTTCAATCACTACTGTGTCTGAAAGACATCAGTAGTGTAATCATTTCTACCTATCGCGTAGAGCTAATTACTTAGCGGCAGTTAGCCAAATTTAGCTATAAATTAAGTTTCACAAGTTGAATAATTTCGTTTTTTGGAATTGATTTTAATTTTGATCTAAATTGTAATACATGTATATGTAACAGGCATTGCCTAAAACTGATCCTTCAGTGAATATTCTCTTGGCCGCTAATATCACTGATAAAGATGATATACATCTATCTATGCGTCTTAATTCGGCAAAAAATTCACTTTTTTCCTGATAAAATAAATTCTAAAACATTTTTTTGAAGTACATGTATAAGAAAAATAAATAAAGATGTGTGAAGTATCTGTAAAAAATATTTCCTATTTAGTGTAAACGGGTATTAAAATGAGTAAAAGGCATCATTTTGCCCGAAGCAGTTATAAGTGTTGTGTAAACAACGCACAGGCCGTTGAGCCAATGACTGACCCCACGTGAAGTCAATGCACGTGTTGAAGACAGTCATCTGTGACAGAGATAATTCGTAAGTAATTCTCTGTAAAACAGATTGGCATTGCCCGAGTAGAGCAAAGTTGATGTTTTCAAATAAATATAAAATCTTTATAATTAAGTTTCTCAACTAAATATATTTAACTGATACCGAAAATGTTAAATAAATTTGTTTTTCCAAATTAGTTTTAATTTAGACCTAAAAAAGCGCAAAAACGGCTGAGAATTATTTTCTTTGGTGTCAAAAATATGTGACTTCATAGAAGTAGTTCTATGAGACGCGTAATCTTGCTGGTGCGAGATTTGGTAAGTTGGCATACGCATTGCCAATTTTGCCCAGTGTTGTCCTATCAGGTTCCGGTCTGAATTTTTTTTAAATCAACAGTCTGTGGGTGACAGTTTAAGTTACGCCCTTGTGTTACCGGAAAAGAGCTTTGCTGGGCGATGCTTTAGAGCTTCGCTCTATATTATTAATTTAGTCTAAAAAAAAAGAACTAAAAAGTGCGACATATGATTATTAATCTGATAGATAAAATTAGCCGCGTCATAGAAATATTTCTATGTCTATATGAGTATGACTAAGTATAAGATGTGTAATTGGTAAGTTGGCATGTGCATTGCCAGTTTTGTTCAGTGTATTTGGTCTGGTTTTATTAAAAATAAAAAGTGTGTGGGTCACGCTCATAACTACACATAAACAATTAATTAATCGTTACATTTGCCCTTTAGATCTAAAACTAAATTAGGTCTGCAAAAAACAAACTGTTTTAGTCTTGTATGAACAAACTATTTAATTATTTATTAAAACAATACATACTTATTGAAAAGAGCTACTGATTTATTTAGGCGACGTTTTGAAGAATATTCTCTTAATGTTTTCAAGCTAATACGATTTGTAACAAAATTTGAAGCAAGATATATATAGACAAAATTACAATAACAAGGTTGAACCCATTCATTGCCACAACAAGATCAAAGGCCTATGACACAATGGGGTTATGATATACAATTAACTTTCTTAAAGCCACTGTTCAGTGAACATAATCCTAAGTTTTGGTGATTGGGATTAACAGTGTTTACACAATAATATGTCATTTAAGAGGCTTTTAGATACTGGATAGAACAATAAACTTGATAACGTTAAGAGAATACTCTTCGAAATGTCGCTCAAATAAATAAGTAGTTTTTTTTCATAAGTATGTGTTATAGTTTATTAATAAGAATAGGGGCTAATGTATTGATTGGTTAGATTGGTCCATTGGAGATGTTGGGCTACATCTGAATATGAGTAGAGGATTTGGACTTATGCTGACTAATTATTTTGTCCAGGTCCTGTCTGGTTCCGGTTTCCTCCCACTGCTAGAGACCCCTACGCGCAAGCGAATTATTGAAATAAAATTAAACCATATGTTAGTCCCAAAATGACCTAGTTGTGTTGAGTAGACGTTAAACCCCATTTCTCTCTCTCTCTCTCTCTGTTAAAAACCCTCTTGTCTTCAGTAACTAACTAGAATTAAACATTCCAAGTAATGTATATAGCTTCTCTTTTGAAAAATCTACTTGTAATTTCGACAAAGTTCAACACAACATGGCACCTATAATGAGGCAGTAATCCCGTTCTGTGTAATGAGTCAAGTATTAGTTCTGGACAACATAACCATTTACATCAATACCTTGTGGACGACTTAACCAGTGGTTGTGGACAACTTAAATGTGGACGAGTTTGCTTGTGGATGACTTAACTGGCACCCACTCATAACCTGCTTGTGGGCATTTGTTTTGTTGCCTAACAACTTAGCTTTCAGAATGTTTTTGAAATTTTTGAAACAAATTTTTTGAAACAAATTTTTTGAAACAAATTTGGTGCTCTACCCACACTTAGGAAAGTATTAATTATCAATTTATTTTTCAACTAATAGTGTTCAAATTAGATAGTATGTAAATATTGGAGACAGATCTGTCTATCCATCATCGAGATAGATTTTCAGCTCCAATCTAATTCTCATGAATAACCCACATGTATCCGTATCGGTCCAGGTACGATCCCATTGTCCGAATAGGTACCTCATTATTTTCTAGTGTGGTTTCCCTTGTTTGGTTGTGCAGGATGCAGGGCCTGGCAAGGTACAATGTAAACGTTTGGATGGGACAGAAGATGGAGGAGGTACCAATTACAGGTTAACATGAACATAAAGGAACTGTTGAAGGTTGGAATTTAAAAAAAAGAGTAGATCATAGTGCTGCTGCCATGGCACATTTCACTCATTACACCCTGCACAGGACACTTTCTTCATTTACCCGGTTGGTTCAGAAAAATAGAATGCTAAACTCCATTTCATTTGTGATTGAAATTCATATTTTTTTGTTTTAGTCACAAACAATGGAAGAAACTGAAAAGAAAAAACAAAAGGGTTGCTGAAGCATTATTAAGAGCAGGTAATATTTTCAGATTTTTTTTTTGGTTTCATTCAGATTTATTATCATCATATACTCGTATGAAAGATATTTCAAAATATCAGGATTACTATCTACTATATTATATTTTAGGGCAAGAAAATGGTGATAAATCTGAGAGTTCATCAGATTCTGAAAAACCTGAACGAGAAGAAAAAGAAAGAGAGAAACAACATCAGTTATTTTTAGAGAGAGAAAGATTAGCACAGATTGTATTTTTGGCCAATAAAGAAAAAGAGAGAAAAGAAAAAGAATATTTAGAGGAACAGCAAGTAAGACATATACCATAACTTATTTGAATTGAGATCAATAATGGGAAATTTGTTTTTATACGCCCACATTTTCATGTGGACGTATTATGTCGTCGCCCCTGTCCGTCCGTCCGGACGTCCGTCCGTCCGTCCGTCCGTCCACAATTGTTTGTGGACTCTCTACAGGTCACAATTCTTACCCGATTTCGACGAAACTTGAAATATAGGTTTATCCCCCAAAGATCTCGGCTGCTTTCGATATTGGCACGAATCGGATCAAAACTTCATGGATTATGGCCCCTGATTGTACGAAAAATCACGTTTTTAGCTTGTGGACCCTATAGAGGTCACAATTTTGAACCGATTTTGATGAAACTTGACATGCATGTTTATATCCCAAAGATCTTGGTTCCTTTCGATATTTGCGCCTATCGGAACGTAATGTCCTGAATTATGGCCCCTGATTGTCCGAAAAAACACCTATTTTAGCTCATGGTACCTCTGGAGGTCACAATTATTATCCGATTTGAAAAACCGTTCGATTATATCACCGTTACACCTTAAGGACGGTTGAGTTCAAATTTCGGAAAAATCGGACCAAAATTACCATCCAAAATGGCCGCCGTTGTACGGGAATACTGTTAAAAAATGGTATATCAAGGTTCTGGACCCTGTAGAGGTCACAATTTTTATTCAATTTTGATGAAACTTGAAATGTATGGTTATAACCCATAGATCTTGGTTCCTTTCGATAATTGCGCATATTGGATTGTAACTTCCTGAATTATGGCCCCTGATTATACGCAAAATCGCCTTTGTTTAGCTTGTGGTCCCTCTGGAGGTTACAATAATTATCCGATTAAAAAATCGTTTGATTATATCACCGTTTCACTCTAAGAAAGGTTGAGTTCGAATTTCGGTAAAATTGGACCAAAATTGCCATACAAAATGGCCGCCATTCGTACGCAAATACTGTTAAAATATGGTATATCAAGGTTGTGGACCCTGTAGAGGTCACAATTTTAATTCGATTTTGATGAAACTTGAAATGCATGGTTATAACCCAAAGATCTTGGTTCCTTTCGATATTTGGGCATATCGGATTGTAACTTCCTGAATTATGGCCCCTGATTATACGCAAAATCGTCTTTGTTTTGCTTGTGGTCCCTCTGGAGGTCACAATTATTATCCGATTTAAAAAATCGTTTGATTATATCACCGTTACACCCTAAGGATGGTTGAGTTTGAATTTCAGAAAAATTCGGAACAAAATTGCCATACCAAACGGCCGCCGCATGTACGCGAATACTGTTATAAAAAGGTATATCAAGGTTGTGGACTCAGTATAGGTCACAATTTTGATTCAATTTTGATAAAACTTAAAATGCATGGTTATAACCCAAAGATCTTGGTCCCTTTCGTTATTTGCGCATATCATATCGTAGCTTTCTGAATAATTATGGCCCGAAAAATCGCCTATGGTCCCTCTGGAGGTTATGATTATTATCCGATTGAAAAAAAGCTTGACTCTATCACCGTTACACCATACCGAAGGTTGAGTTTGAATTTCAGGGAAATCGGACCATAATTGCCAGACAAAATGGCCGCCGTTTGTACTCTAATAGTGTTAAAATATGGTATATCAAGGTTGTGGACCCAGTATAGGTCACAATTTTGATTCGATTTTGTTGAAAGTTGAAATGCATGTTTATAACCTAAAGATCTTGATTCTTTTTTGATATTTGCGCATATCAAATTGTAATTTAATGAATTATAGCCTTTGATTGTAGGAAAAATCACTTTCGGTTTTGCTTGTTCTCTAACCATCTCTCGAAAATGTGGGCGTATCCTGCCTGGCAGTGCCAGCTTACTATCTTTATATCAAATGATTACCTATGATTTAAAAATGTTATTACAACGAATACAATTTTTTTTATCATGGCCATTTTTTTTTATTTTCAGTTTTTAATATTTCAATATACCAGTACACATGTTGTTCACAACTTTTTAAACATAACATTACTGATAAAGTACTGCCCATACCAAATATAAATAGATGCTTGCATTTGAATATGAATGTTTAAACCAATCTGATTAAAACACATATCCTATTTCTTCTCGTTTTTATAGTTCAAAATTTCGTTTTACTTGACTTTACTACATCTGGTGTAGGCCATCCAAAGTATAAAAAACAAAATGAAATATAGATCATATCTACTCTTAATGCGATCACTAGTCCATGATATTTGGCGGATAGGAATACATTTTTTGAAAAATAATTAAACATAAAATTATGAATAATCGAGACTTTGTTCAGAGTGAAGTGCAATTAATTTTTAGCATATTTTATTTACTTTATCTTTTTTATGACTATTAAAGCGAGAACTGTCAACACTTTATTTATTCTCTCATATTGCCCCATTTATTGTAAACTATAATACATTGTAATATAATCTTTTTTGTTAATAAAATAAAATCATTTTCAGATGATTTGTGATAGTAAACAATAACAATTTCAGAAAAAGATTAAAGAAGAATGGGAAGAATTGAAGAAGAAAGAAGCAGAAGAAAGAGAGAAAAGAGAAACTGAAAAGGACAGACAGGTGAACTGGGTGCTTGATTGCAAAATATCCTAAATTTTAGAAAAAAATCAATTTATATTTTTAATATCTCAAACATTTTGTGTAGTATAATTTCATCATATTCTAGATAGAATGGAACATGTATGTACATTTAATGTTACTGGTCTCGTCTGGAGTCGTCAATGCAAAAGAAACTTCTTCAAGATTCTGGTGACAATTGTTACCAAATACATGTTAGTTACATGTATATAAAGCTCTATGAATTACACTAAATACAAAATTCCTTGACAGCTGAACATGTACTTTTGCTGGCAGTTTCAATGGAAAAGATATTTCAACTTTGTGTATTACAAGCAGTTTTATTGGAAAAGATAATTACTCCAAAATGTATCTTTTTACATAATGCAGATTATAATGATTATATATGAAGTTGAATCTTTTCCTTACAGTTAAAATACATTTGTCTACTTGAAATATTTTCTATGTATTGTTATATCTGAATCTTAACCATTTAAGTCAGTATATTATTAGATATTGATCGGAAGGGGCTACTGTATGTTTTTTTGTAGGATGCTCTATTGAAGGAAGCTACGGTTCATGAAAACAAGGTAAATAGAATTGTCTGCTTTCAGTGCTTTTGATGCTTAATGACATTTTTTTTGAGTTATGCCCCTTTATTTTCGGTAAAATGTCCGACAGGATATTTTTTTGAAATCCCATCACTGCTGTGAAGCTAAAAATTCAAACGTGAAAAAGTTGGGATACTATTGATACTAAATGTCAGAACTGGTCTCAGCCAAGAGTTAACACAACAAATATCAGCTATTATTAATATATTTGTATATTGTATGTAGATAAAACAATGGTAGTAGTTATTGATATACATCATAAACTCCTTTTTTCGTATGGTTGATGAATATAACCACCGGAATAATCTGTATTTTTAGTTGGTGTCAAGTGTGCATTCTCCATCATAGGAAATAATCTGAATAAAACATATATTAAAATTCGCTATTAGGGCTGTACATGTACTTATTATGTAATCAATTCTTCTCCTAAACTTAGGTAGTTTTCAATTATTACCTAACGTTGTTTGCACTGCGATTCATTAAAATATGATGTTTGAACTAGATTTCTATATATCAGTTTTTTATGTACTTTAGGATGCCTGGCATAACCCTATCGCACCAGTAATATATAGTTCAGAATGTCCAGTCAATGAATGTCCATTCTTCAAGAAAACTGGTGCCTGTAAATATGGAGACAGGTAAAATTTTGATGTAGTCAATGATGCACTTAGCATATTTATTAAACCAAAGTGATTTTCCCAAATAATGTCTAGAGTAGGTGAACTTTTATCCAGATTGTCAGAAAAATATGCTGTATATTCCAGAAAAAGAACCTTGATCAAAGAGCATGAACATAAAGTTTTGGACATTAAATGCATGTTATTAAAGGCAAATTTAACCAGACACGGCAGGGGAACAATAAGTTAAATGCTCTAGAAACAAAAACAATAGATTTAAAATTAGAGTGAATGGTAGTTTCATTCACTCATATGTCCAACAAGTATGCTATGGCTAACCACTTGAAAGCTGTAGAGATTAAATAATAAGCTCTGGTAGACCAACAAATGGCAAGTTGTCACTACTGTCAATATCATGTCTGTTGGACATCTGCATTTATGCTGCATGCCTACTCGTTTGCATACATATTCGCTACAAGAGATGAAATTTTCTGAACTCCATATGTCTTTTTTTCTGCATTTTGTATGGTTAAAAGTCATTGTTAATAGCAGAACATATTGTCTAATAATCATTGTTAGCTTTTATCATGCTGAGGTCCCAGACTCCAATTATAACAATTATTTCATAATTTACAGATTTTGTTTATGCCTCATGCATTTATCTTTGATATTTATATTTTCCAGTTGTTCAAGATCTCATGATTATCCTGAAGAAAGTAAGACTGTTCTTATACCTGGAATGTTTTCACATTTTAGAATAGATCAGACTCTTATAGATGAATATGATACAGGTATATATTTATTGGCTTGATAAATTTTCTTAAATATTCTGGAATACAATCTGATTAAAACACAAATCCTATTTCGTTTTTTTATAGAACAGGCATTCTAGTTGTATGTGAGGAATTAGTGTTGTATTAGGATCCTTGGATCCAGGGGTGTTACACAGTTACATGTGGGTGAAAATAAAAGTCAACCATTCTCCATGTTAGAATTCCAATCTCTATACCACAATATATTAGCCAATGAAATGGTGTGTCGCGGCAAGTTCTTGGCTTGCTGTGCTTGGAACTGTTGGTAAACCCCTAGAAATGTCAATGCTAATTGATTAATCAATGTCGGACGTCATAGGGCCAAAAAATGCACATATTACCTCCCGACACGACCTCCCAGTACAACTGGTCAGATCTTCATGGAAGTGTAGGCCATCAAAACTATGGAAAAACTAAACAAAAATAAATCTGTAATTTAATCAGATTGTCTGGAATTGAATTCTATCATTCGTGGAGGCCAACTAAAATGTCATAGGATTTTGTCAAGCCTGGCTCATGCTTGTCTGGCACACTGTTTGTGGGATGGGTCTAATAAAAAAACCTGCGTCAGTTCAAATTTTGATGAAGAATTGGTGGAAAAGCGACTGTCCTTGCAACATTTATCCTCTCTACTCTAGCTATATAAACATGACAAGGTAAAAAAAAACCAAACTACATGTACATGCATTAAATTGTGTTGAACAGATGGCCGAATGTATCATAACGCCCGTCATTGAGTCAACTGGTGTGGTTTTGAATCCCTGGTTGTACGTGACAAGGAGTTGGGTCGCATGTCCAACCTTGTGGGTTTTCTCCGGTTTCCTTCCACTGGAAGACCCCTACGAGCAAGCAAATTATTGAAATAAAATTAAACCAGATGTTAGTCCCAAAATGACCTAGTTTGTTTTCTGTGGATGTTAAACCCCATTTCTCTCTCTCTTTTTATCATTCATTTCTGCTCTGACTGACAATCAACTAACCACTTGAACCATTGAATTAGAAAATATCTTCACCAATCACCATATACCATAGAACTTCACTTTACATCACTTGATTGCAATTCAGTCAATATTTGCAATCAAGCACTCCCATAATACTATTTAAAATTTGTATGCAGTGTATCCATACCATTATGTTTTTACTTAGATTTAAGTTTAGAATATGAAGATAAAGAGTTATATAACAGTTTTATTGAGTTTTATGAAGATGTATTACCAGAGTTTAAGTCTATAGGAACAGTTACCCAGTTTAAAGTTTGTTCTAATTGTGCTCCTCATCTACGTGGAAATGTTTATGTTTCATTTAAAAGGTAATAATTATTCTATGTGTATATTATATTTCCTGTTCAATATATCCATCATCTGTCTTTAAACAATTCATATGTTTTTGAACACACCCCACCCCATTTAATTTCCGAAAGAGTTCTTGAAAGAAATTTTTGAATCTTGGAAATATTTCACAATGAACCTTATCAAAATATTCAGAATTTTCCCTTATCGCATATGTATGCTTAATATAATGGCTATGGTTGTCCTTTGATTTTACTTGTGTTATATATTTCTATATTAAAGTATTGAAGAGGCTCAACAGGCTGTAATAAAGTTTAATGGAAGATGGTATGCTGGAAGACAATTAAATTGTGAATATCGTAACATCCCTCTGTGGAAATCTGCTATTTGTGGTAAGTCTTAGAGAGGCATTTTCCATAAGAAAATAAAGGTTATTGATTTTGAACAATATCATTTGTAATAACCATAGACTTAACAAGCTTTAATCTGCTTTGCACAACGGTTCATTAAACTCGTTGAACAAATGAGTTATGGCTTATAAAGTAGCATTTAAAACATCTTCATTAACAGCAGTGACATGCTATTTAATCTTAACACCCGAAGTAAATTGCAGCAGATTGAGAATCATTTTTTTTTTAACGTTCATGCGAACTATCTTAGATAGTTAGTTGTACCTTACAGTCAGAGATTGCCAAGAAAAACTGTCTTTCGTTTTCAGTATCAACACACAGTTAATGAAAATTTCTCTCTTATGAATTTTTTCAGGGTTGTTCTCACAAAAATCATGTCCAAAGGGAAACATTTGTAACTTCCTTCATGTTTTTCACAATCCAAGAAATGAATTTAGAGATGCTGACTTTGTAAATTACAATGGAGAACAGTCTTATAGATATGACAGACGGTCAGACTATCGAAACAGAAATCCTCCTTCTTCGAGACAATACAGGTCAAGGTCGAGATCACGGTCAAGGTCAAAACACAGATCACGACGTGAGAGGTCCAGATCAAGATCACATTCTAATTCTAAAACAAGATATTCTCGACAAAGATCGAAGTCAAGGTCTAGATATACCAACAGGAAGAGGTCAAGATCAAGGCCACGATATACTCGAGGTAGATCTAGATCAAATTCACCAAGACAGTATTACAGAGATAGATCGTATTCTAGTTCTGATTCAGAGAGCAGAAGATCAGTACGTAATAAAAAATCTAAAAAGAGCAAGAAGAGGAAGCGTTCAAAATCTAGATCAAATTCTCGATTAAACTTTAGATCATTGTCTCCGCATAAAAATACTAAAGAATTAGATGACAGCACGACCAAATTAGACAATATAATTAAAAATGGTGGAAATGGTGAGCCTCGGTCATCTGGTTTAAATGAGCCAGTTAAGGATTGTAGTGATTCTAATGAAAATAGATGTGAATCAAATAATAGAGAAATAGTCGACAGTGCTTTTATGGAGGCTGCATTAATAGACAAGGACAATATTAACAAAAAACATAAAAAACACAAGAAAAATAAACATAAAAAGAAAAAAAATCGTTCTGAAAAATCTCAATCTCCAGATGAATAGAAGATCACCGTTACTATTGTTATATCAGCATTTATAATGTTTTAATAAAATGATTTGTTACCCGTAGTAGCTTTCTTTGCATACAGTGACGGTGCCAGGGGGGGGGGGGGGCTGCCCTCTGTTTGACTGCCCCTCCATCCCCCAATAATTTTAGTAAATAAAAAAAAAAGTAATCAATATCTTCTACGGTGATTAAATCACACATCCTTACTCAGTCATAGAGTGATTTCCTCACAAGCCCATCCTGCTATAAACAATAACATGTGAATCACTTGAAAAGTGCTTTTTGACGATCCAAAGAGTTTTTTGGGTATAGGTTCAATGCAGTGTGAATATGCATTCATTTGATACACTCACTCTGTTAATTTCACACCTCCCTCTTGTTGGGATAAGCTGGTGAATTGGCGACGAACATTATCTGGTCAGCTCTATTTATTTTGACGACTAGTATCTGAAATACTGGCAGGCTGCATTTTCAACAGTTTATTTCATAAAATATTAGGGCGAAAATATTCATTCACTTTGATTTGTCACTTTCCTCTCTGGTCGAATAAACTAGTGATTTGGCGACAGACGGTATCTGGCAAGCTCGTTTTATCTGTCAATCAGTGTCTGAAATACTGTCAGATACTGCATTTGGGCAGTCTACTTTTCAAATTTTAGGGGGCTTCGTTGAGGTTCGCAAGTCCGTTCATTTGACACTTTCCTCTCTGGGGTCGGATAGACTAGTGATCAGGCGACAAACGGTATTTGATCAGCTCTCCCTATCTCTACAATCGAAGCCTGAATACTGCCAGACACCATTTCTGACAGTCTATTTTTCACAAATCTTTTGGGAAGGTCCAAAATACCCCCACAAGGACTCACACTTTGGCGCTCGTGAGTGGGTTTCGTCGAGGTTCTCAAGTCCGTTCGTTTGACACTTTATCTAAACAATCAGTGCCTGAAATACTGCCAGGCTGAATTTTCAGCAGCCTGTTTTTCAAACATTTCTTGGGGAGGCCCCCTACCCCTAGTTGAAGCTTGTGCTGATGCCCCCTTAACCTTGGACTTTGCCCCTCCAACTAGTTTCACAACCTTGATGCTCAATATGCGATTCCTCCAAATCAGTGCAAGAAAACCATATTCATATTTACGCAACACATTATACCACCATTTCAGATGCATTACCCCAAATTTTCAAGAGATTTAAAAAAAGGAAATACTATTAAAGAAAAATCCTGTACAAAACAAAAAACCCCAAACCAAATACTAAGTAGATAACATTTTAATATTCATATCGATACATTTATATAACAATTATAATATTTTTATTCATAATTTAATTATTCACTTTTTGACGTCTGGAAATAATGAGATATATATTTTATGTAAGAAAATCAAGACAACCACAGATTTATAATAGAGATACTCAAAAAGGCCACATACATATATTGAAGCACTACAAATCCTGACAACACATAAACAAGTATGTATTAACATTTTTTAAAAAACAGATGTGACATCATCCTTTCATCTTTTGATGTTGGTGTACCATAGTTTCCAATAATGTAGGGGCAACTTGCCAATCGTACATTATCTATACTAGATTAAATATTGGACTTGCGTGACATATTTCTTTGAAAAGCAGGTGCCAGATAGTGTCTGTATTTTAAGTTGTTTAATGGTCTCGAGCTAAAGACATTGCATTCTCCACCATTAAACCATACATAAAACTATTAGTCAAGTGACAATAACCTATTTATTTGTCTCACTTTTATAATTGACATATTGATGATTAGAGTTATATTATTGTGACCTCGTCTTAAAATACATGCACTGTTGCAAATAAAAAAAGTTTTAATTTTTGACTTGACTTTAGCAAAAGCTGTATTTTAGCAAATTTAAATTTCTGCATTTCTAAAGTTGATCTTTACTGAAGTCGGTACAATAAAAAACATAGTCTTGATTATCCATTTTTTGATTTAATGATCAATGCATGGAGAGCAGCAGATCAGACTCAAATCCAGTAAAAATCTGACACATAAGATGGCATTGAGGGTTGATTAAGGTCTTTTTATGTTGGTAAATGTTTTATTAATAGTTTATATAACATTTCAGGCCTACAGAACTACCTGCAATAGGCAGATTGAGCTCTTGCATAATGTATGTTTAAATAATCAAACAATAAATGCAGGTATTATTTTTTGTTCAAGACTGCTGATTTTGAATAGTCAAAGCATGTATGTACAAAGATAATATAAGTTTATTAATCTGAATAATTCTAAAGAGATATAAATAATTTATTTATCGTTAATGACTAGCAACTATGAAATATACTTTTTCAATTTCTAAAACATAATCATGGTTTCTATTGCTATCAATAAAAAAATTCAAATATATTTGAATAAAATGGAATTGGAATATAATGGTTTTAAAATGATTTGGTTCTTTATTGATTTCAGTGTTTGTTGTATCTCTAGGCACTGACTGGTGAACAAAAGATCATCACAATATCAATAACATTAACTGGACACTGTGAAACCCATTTCTTCCAGGATAGATTTTGGCTCATCATTTTCCTGAAGAAAAAAAATAATAAATTCAAACAATATACAACACTGTAGATTCTAATATATAGTTGATATATAAAAAATGAATTATAAGTATTCTAAGTAATTGAATAACATATATCTCCTCTTCATTATAATGGATGCACAGAATTAAATTTTATTTAAAATTAAGTGTATAAAAATGATGATTAATTATATTAAAATATATTTTATAAATATAGTATAGATATACAGTTTAATAAAATAACAGTATGGTGAAGTGGTGACAAATACTACACACAAGAAAAACATTTAAACAGAAATAACACAACAGAACATACCAAAATAAAACTATAAATTTTATTTAATGTATGATGGTTTACATTCATATTCCAAACTAGCAAAAAATTCTTTCATTGAATGCATTTAATTTGTAGGTTTCATGAAACTATCTCCAGCCTCTATTCCTTTATTGAAATTTTATAAAATTATTATTTAAATAATGTATCCAATAAATTAAACTATATATTATATATCTATACTCCATGAAAACATTATGTCCAAACAGTGAATTTTTATTTTTCTAAGGATCTTTATTATTTTTATTGGACCCTCTAGAAGTCACAATTTTTTAACCGATTTTCATGAAACTTAAAATATATCTTTATATTCCAATACCCTTTTGATATTCACGAATTTCAGACCATAACTTATTGGATAATATGGCCCCTGATCGTTGGAAAAATCGCTTTTGTTTTTAGCTTGTTCTCTATTAGAAAATGTGGGCATATTTTGCCTGGTCGCTGCAGGTTATTGGTAAAATACATGTACATGTAGTAGGTAAATTGTATAAAAATTGACTTCCACAACAAAGATGGTTGAAATATAAAACTGGATATTATAATGGTCTAAACGTCAGTAATGCCATAATAATCTGTAAATTGAGAAAAGCTTAATCAACATTTGTCTAGTTGAATTTTCAAAGCATAAATGTGTCCAATATTTCAATATAAATTGTGAGCAGTGAGAAACTATAAAAGTAGTGAATATGAAATAAGTAAACTAGTGTTATTAAAAAATAAGCAACAATAATAATATGATTAACAACATTAAACAGCCCTACATTTAGAAAACAATATTTTGACTAAACCGTAGCACATACATCATAGCGCAGATGGGCAGTGAAAGAGAGAGCACTCTGCACACATTTACACCAGATGGTATCTAAAATCTTTTGTTTTGAGACAATTTCTGTATAGCATCATAAAAGCATAGGCTTTATAAAATGTACATTTACAGGTTGTGCTGTTCACTTTTGTGGGGTTTTATGAAAAATAACACAGTTCCTAGTGCTTTATTGCACATAAAACCCCACAGGAAGCTGCTACAAAAAGAAATGAAATAAGATGGGTTTAAAATGTCCTACTTTTCTGCACCATTGGGCTAACTAAGACAGATGTGTGCCATACAATGAACATGGGACCTCAGTTTTGTCCCATCAGCACGTCTAAACTTTGCCCCTTAGCTAATAAAAATAAAAATTAAGCCAAAGAAGCAAGATTATATTCTGTTTAATTCTTTGTTTTGACCCCATGTTACTAGCTGCAATATTAGTATTTTATCAGAATTAGTCAAAATATACACAAAAAAACTAAATACACTACAAGCAGACAGGTGTGGAGATATCCCAAGGTTTCTTTGATATCGTAAACTAAAAAAAAATAATACTACAGTTAAAATAGAAAAAAAAAAGAAGAAATAAACATCCTTTCATATTAGCATCATTATGAAAAAGAAGAAATTTTCAATTAATATTTTAATATAATTGAAAATTATATTTAAAAGAGAAATATAATGTAGATTTATGAATATTCAAAACCTGTTCTTTAATTCCAAATCTTTTTTTCTTTGATCTTCTGAGTCAAACCTTGTTCAAATCCACTTCTTCCACAATGGACGCGAGCTAGGCAACAACAGCCAGTTTACAATCATCAACATTTTCAAATAGTTTGAATGACATGTAAAACAGTTCCATAATTTGAATAAATCAAAACTATTATTCAGTTTTAAATGAATGTGTATATTTGCTTACATTAATCTTTTAAGTTTGCGAGGCTTACAATAATTCTACGATATGAATTCATATGTATGCATTATAGAATAAATTTCAGAAAAATGTTGATCACTATAAATCACTGTCAATAAAGCCATTTACCAAAGCAAAAAATAAACCAACTTGTAAAGGTGCAGGGAACATGGTGAAAAATTTCCATAAAGCATGCAAGCGAAAATTGAATGTATTAACATCTTACCCTTGAAAAATAAAATAAACTGAATGAAATTTGTATTTAGGGTTTACAGATGCACAACTAAAGAACAATATCCTGTACTGACTGAATTGATTTTAGAATTAATAATAACTGCAATGGATTTTTTTTGAATAAAGACAATATTTATTGAATATTATGCACTGTATGATGAACAGAAATTACAAACAAATAACAGTGAGATTACATTACAAGTCATGGATATCAATAAGTTAATAACTCTCCATATATGATATATTGTATCTCCAAAGAAATGTACAATTCACAATTAAGCTGCAGTGGAAGCACTCTATAACGTTACATGTATTTTTTATAACTGTAATTCATTTCTATTTTTATTTCCAAATTTAGACTTCCAACTTTCTTTGATGTACACAGACAAATTAATTTAGACACCAAACTTTTAATTGGCTGTCCATATCAAACTAAAGGTTTGTTTTTAAACTGATAAATACAGATTAAGTGGTAAAGATATACACAGAGAAAGAGAGCGAAGAATGGGGTTTAACGTCCACTTGACACAAACCAGGTCATTTTGGGACTAACACATGGTTCAATTTTATTTCAATAATTTGCTTGCGTCTATGGGTCTGTAGTAGTGGATGGAAACCGGAGAAAATCCATGTGGTTGGACAGGCGGCGCTACTCTTTGTCACGTACAACCGGAGTTATCACATCGACAACAAAACACCCTAAATCAAATCAATTGCGAATCAATAACATAAATCAATTATTTTTGTAAAAAAAATAGCATTTCGTAAAAATGAACAAATTAATCACAACTTATAAAATTTCATTCCAAATGATAGTTTCACAATAAGATATGTTTTATATAAGAGATAAGTTTAGGTAACTGGACAAACTTTCAAAAAGAAAAAATATGGTACACGTTAAGAGTAGAAAGGTATATAAATTAAGACTGGCATCATTTATAATTTCCATCAAAATGTTAGATTGGCATAATTCTATATGAAAAGTAAAATATATATAAACCATTAAAACAAACAAATCTAATAAACTGTCATGAAAACTAACAGGAATGTCTTAAGCTTAATAATAAAGAAACAAAACACTTTAAAATAATGCCAGCATTTAGATATTGAATTCTACAGAACTGTGATGTAACATTTTGATATAGGGTAAATTGCACCAATGACTTAAACACATTACAATTTCAACAGAACCACAAAAGGAGCTCAGTCCCATACAACAAAGCCATTCTAACATTTTATGATATTCATGTCCATTTGTAATCCACTAGATCCACAAATTTTCATCTCATAAAAGTACAGAAATGGAAAACTTGACAATAGGAAAACAAATTTGTTTAATTGATTTATATTTTTGTAATCAAGTGAAGTATATCTTAACTGGATCAATAGAATCTACTCAAAAAATGTATGTTCTAGATCAGTACCATTACTGGTAAATTCATGTTCACTCAGTAAATTTATGTTCACTTAGATAGTTGTAAATTTATGTTCACTCAGAGACTTGTAAATTTATGTTCATTCAGAGTTATTGTTATAAATGAGCAATTTATTAAAAAGATTGATACTGTACAAGACTGAGTTCCTATGCGGTACATTATACTAGTATGTAAAAAAATATTGAGTACAGTATATGCTAAATATTGTAGATTAATATTAATACTAGATGGATGTCATGGCTGATATAATTCAGTACTACTTAATCCAATCAATAAGCATACAGTTATCATTAAAGACAATATATTTTACAAGTTCACATATTTACGCACCATAGTATCATTATGATTGTGATGGGGGGAAAAATGTAATAAATAATTTGTATGTTATGACTAATGCATCTCGGTATGTCTATTTTTTTGATAATAATAAACTGATATAGAGATCTGATAGAAAATAATTACAGTCGGGCAGACTCAGACACCATTTAACAGTACTTGAGCGTGCCAATTATTTGTGAAATTGGTAAGATACAACAGAAAATATTTTTGTCTAATATATCATTGAAGAGCAATTTTTGAATTAGATGTAGATTACATTATTGTAATATGTACATTTACACCTATAAAAAACCCATGTTTACACAACCAAATTGTTTAATTTCTCCCATCAGATTCATCTTGATATCTTACAAATTTATAAAAAGAAAAATGTATTTCAGAGACTTCTAATTCGTTAACTTATAATAATACATGTAAATTCTTTTGTCTAAACATCCAACGAATGGGTGGATCTACCCGCCATTAACCTAAACCGTGATCATCAAAGAAGCCTTGGGGGGTCTCCTCCTGTGGTAGGAAAATTAGATAAAAAAAACACATAAAAAACATGAAAATAGTCAATAACAAAAGGAATAACATGGGTGTTTTCTATGCTATGGGTTAAACACCAGAACTCAATATTTGCAGCATACATTACAATCTAATCTGAAAATAAAACTTATTATTAAATTCCCAATATGCCAAAACATCCCAATACTAGTCAAATATGTATGTATTGTTTTAATATCTAGACTTGCTAGTCAGTTACAGTTATTATAAATCAATTTAAAACAAAAACGCCATAATTTCTGTTATGCTGGATGGATTCAAATACGTATATAACTTTTATAATTATTATGCCCATACATTTATATTGATGGATTGAGTATTGTTTTTTCTTTGGACATAATTTTTATTTAGGCATATTGAGATTTATTACTGCAATGATATCAAATTCTGTGACAAAAAGCATTTTGCGCAAAGAATTCTAAAAGTTGAGAACTAAAATATGAACTTAAATTGAAGAACACACCATTATAAACAATCATCTGCATCACTGACTAATAAGATGCAATATAATCTACAGTGATGTTCCAATAACAGTTCTTAAAATCCAAGTTTCAGTAACCGCTGAATTTATTCTGGTCTCTATTTGTGTGTGTGTTCTTGTGAACGTGATATTAGATAGTTGTTAAAAAAAAGAATACAAGACATTATGTTATGTAAGCTTATGTATCCAATCATGCTACTAGATACATTTATTTAATTCCTCCAGTCATTTTTAAGTTATCCCTATTGCAAACTTGTCATATTAGGTTGAAAAAACCCAAACTCAAAACTTTCCAGAAATATTGGCAGTCTACTAGAAATCATCTATAAGATTTTCTTTATGAATAAAAGTGTTTTTTGAAATAATGATTAGAGAGGAAAACTTTATTTGGAATCAAGATTTAAATTAAGGAAACAACAAAGACAAACTAGAAAGTACAATAAGGAACAATCTACAAAAGTCAAACAACGAAATATATAAAACTCGAAAAGTGATAACAAAAACAATGTTGAAGAGAACTGATTATAACAATCTGGTGAAGAAAACATTGGGTAACATCAGTTGGTTCTTGTAATAATTCCACACAAAACAGAACTACATGCTCAATACACTGCACCATCCATTATTTATTCTCCATCCATAACTTATTTTATATTTTATCATGACATTATACATGTAGTTATACAGGCTGTCCCTCATCAATTCAAAATAACTCTGTCCTATATTTTATGTATTATTCATGAATCTAATCTAACAAGAGTAAAGACAACTGCCTGATAATTAAGTTTGAAACAATATACATCTACGAAATAGAGTTAAAAAAATTACGCTTGAAATATAAAGTCAGTTTAAGGGGGATGAAATATCCAACTTTTTAAAATTTTCTAGTTTTTAATTTGATCTTATGTAATTTGAGTTTGACTTGAAAAGGCATGTCAAGAATGATATCAACATGGTAATAAATAATTGTACAATTTGAGAAATTTAAAGACGCATATATATTTAAATAATACAGATCTCAACGCAGCTATCATTATGACGGACAGATTCCTCTAAATATACAAAAGCATGCACTTGTGGACAAACAGTAGTTGATTTATTAAGGAATGGTAATAATACAAATTCAGAAAAGAAAAAAATATCCCTAACCATTAGAAATATAATACTTTCAGATAATTACATATTAACTATAGTTGAACAAACACATGATATAATTAAACTTGAAGGAACATATCTTTTAAGCCTACGTGTAGTGAGACGAATTCAGACAGATTCTCACAACCTATTTTCCTTGCAATTCACATCACATTACGGTATATGTGACAAATGAAAATAATTGAAATGGCAAATGATACAGTGTATGTACAAAGTAGCTTTTGTTTTATAAAGGATCAAACAAGAACTGATTTAAGTCCCAGAAAACATGACAATTATCAACATAACTAGCTGAATACCTTTTATAAGATACATTAATGGTTGAAGAGATTATACTAAGCCATATTCTTTTAGAGCAGTTTCTATTGCATCATCCTTAAGGAAATTAAAAGCAAAATAGAAAGTAGTACAAAGAGTTGCATCAAGAAATTAAAATGAAAATTTGAAGTATTCCATAAAGTGTGCAACACATGTAAAGACTGTTTGTCTTACAACTTTTATTGTAGTTTATTAGAATTTCTAATGATTCAACTACTTATCGAATGAAGTGGCTTATTGATATAAGTAAATTGGTAAACTGGGGATGTGTAATCAACCATGTGATTTCTCGTTCACTAGTACAAATCAATATACTAAATATTTTTAAAAATTGCTTTAATAATATACTGGAAATCGTTACAAATATTAGACATGCTTCTAATGTAAAACTTTTTAAAAAAAAAAAGAAAAGATTTTTAAAACTACTGTATTAAAAAAAGGACTGCATGCTTGACATTCTATGGCTTAAATATGTTTCCTCCTTATTCTAGATAGACATTCAATTAGTTTTATTCCTCAACTACCAATTGGATTAAAGAGCTTTCATTTTAATTTTGTTTTAAAGGAGAGCAGCATAATAATTTTGGCATGCTCCAAGAGTACTGTTAATTAATGAATATTGATGTGGGAGTGTTCATTAGTAAAGTGGATATTAAACACACATCTGGTTAAATCATGGGTATTTCAAATCATTATATCACACATGGCACACATATTATTGATCGATTTTGCCATAAAGGAATAAAGAAGGAAGGTGACATAAAAGTTTCATACACTATTTAACCAGGAGAATAAGAACTATACTCAAGTGATCCATTTAATATTTTTCAAGCTGACCATGTACTAGGATCTGTCTGAACAGTATAACTACAAGGGGGCATTTTTGAACAGCTGTAACAAGGCTGTTTAATGTATTTCTTTTGAAATATTTAGACCAAAATGCAGGTACATGTATGTGTCACGTCCCTTTATTATACTTTATTCCTTTTCATTACAACCGTATGTATACCTTTATTAAAACACCATTATTCTCTGATTAGTTCTATATCTGATTAACATGACAATAGAAATTATATGAATGATAGATTATATTGATTAAGAATATATTGATATAGTTGTATTAAAAATAAATAGCATTCTAAATTGATCATAAATATTTTGGCAATGAAATTGACATCTTACCTCTTGTAGGAGATCTTGCGCTGCGATAGCTTTGAGTACATTTTTCTTGCTCGTCTCTTGAACCTCACCTCCCAGTAAAAACTCATCTAACATAAAATATGCTTTCTCAAAATTAAATATAATATCTAGTTCACATACCTGTAATAAAGAAATGTATTATACTACAAAGAACAGATAATTATATGACATGCAACAAAAGCCTTAATTTGCTGGAAGGCCAATACTCACTTTTCCTTTTTTTATCATAATAAAAATAAGTATATAAAAGTGTGTCATATTAGATAAATAAATTAAAAACATATGCTTGATACCATCTTGTTCTTGCGTTTGAAGTACATGGATAGAAATGGATTATCATTTAGGCGTTCAGTAAAAATAAAGCTGATGGCATGAAAGAAGTAGAAACTAAGGTCAACTTTTTTTTACTAATATGCTTACTGGCAACACCACCTTTTTTTTCATCTTTAAGATACGATTAATGTAAATATGTATAACTATTTATTAACATTTAATTTTATATACAAAATGTCTTTCTATTATATATTTACACTCTTTTCTGAACCATAACATTTAAAGAGAGAGAGAGAGAGAAATGGGGTTTAATGTCCACTCAACACAAACTAAGTCGTTTTAGGACTAACATATGGTTTAATTTTATTTAAATAATTTGCTTGCGCGTAGGGGTCTGTAGCAGTTGGAGGAAACAGAGGACCCGGAGGAAACCCATGAGGTTGGACAGGTGACCCTACTCCTTGTCACGTGCAACCAAGGATTCAAAACCACGTCAGATGACTCAATGACAGGCTTTATGAACATTTGAAATGAAATTTGTAAAAGGAATTGTATTACAGAACATGAAGAGAATAGTTTATCTATTGAGAAGTTTATTAGACATATAAAATTAAATACTTACACTTCCAAAATACTTATCCAACAATTCAACATATCGGTGAATAATTTCTAAAGTGAGTAATTCATTATCTTCTGGTTCTATAGCACAGCAAAAATATAAACTAGCATATCTACAAATAAGGACAAAGGATTATTTTTTTCAACCAACATTATATATGATGGTTGGCAACACCTTCTTACCAAGTGTCGGTTTAGTTGTATCAGGAAACACAATTTGTAGTATTGGTAATGTGAGTCACATCGGCATTAAGATACTCTCTGTATACAGATATTCAGCCAAGACACGCTAATGTACTTAAAGATACCTTTCAAACAACGCACATTTTATAAGAAATTTAGATAGTATTGTTCAACACACTGGATGACAGCCTTTCATTAATAAGTTTTTAAACATTCATTATGCAAGGGTAAATCCCCAGTTTACCAATTTACTTATATCAATAAGCCACTTCATTCGATAAGTAGTTGAATCATTAGAAATTCTAATAAACTACAATAAAAGTTGTAAGACAAACAGTCTTTACATGTGTTGCACACTTTATGGAATACTTCAAAATTAGACATTTATTAACATGAAAAGACCTTAATCAACACTCGATACCATCTTATGTGTCTGATCTTCATTGGATTTGAATCCGATCTGCTGTTCAAAATTTGTTGATGATTAATCGAAAAAAAGATAATCAAGACTTTGCTCATTTCTGTGACAGCGCTAACAATGACTATTGAGGCTACAGTGTTTATCTAGTTTACAATTAGGCCTATGTTATTTCATTTTTCCTGATCATCAAACATATACTTTTGCATTAAAACGCACAACCTAAATTATGATTGAATGTAGATTTCTGTTACAGAAAAATCTTTGCCCATCTAAAAAAAAATTGTTAAGAAATACATGAACAACATATGCACCTTTTGTAAACTACTTTTAAATCCTTCCATTCTAAAAAGCTACACATTTTAGGTTTTCGTCCTAAAACTAATGTGACTAATTCTCTTGTTATCTTCTTCTTGACTTTATCAGTATGTGCCACAAACCATTTCTGTAGTCGTAGCTTTCCTTGGCGACTAAACAGAAGCATAAACTGCATCTAGAAACATATAGATTCAACATTATACTAGTAATTAATCTATAAAATATGTTATTAAACGCAAACCTACCAAGTCATGTGAAAATTCTAAATTTTAAAATATTGAAGTACATATACCTGTACAAATTACTAATGTTTTCCTTGAAAGAAACTGGCCACAAATAAACACATATAATACCTTACAATTCTGACTTGAAATAATAACAATTCAATCGACTTTTTTTGTAGTATTAGGTAGTTGAAGGGTTCGTTGTAGGCTATAATACTACAGACAAGAACCTAAGGTACACTTCTGCAAACGGACGCAAAATTCTGTAATGGTACTTGACTTACTAAAGAGTACCAGAGTTTGTAAAATCTTGCAGGAGGTCATGTATTATCTAACAATATTGCTACATCACCATCGGTATCACTTTGGAAGTCACAGGAAATATTTCCACAGTAGCAAGAAACTGTAGCATGACAGTCATTTAAAGGGACCAGCCCGAATTTCAAAGAATCTGAAAATTACACGTTCATGAACGTATGAAATTTAAACGCCAAAATATAGAGGAATAGTGTATTTACCTTGTCTGAAAATTTCAGTTCAAAATATTGAGTAGTCTGGACGTAAATGCAAAAAAAGCTTAACTGGACACTAGCTCTTTTAAGTTTTTCTTTTAAATTGTTATGATACCAATTTTAACTTAATCAAAGGAGAGCTTTAAAAGTGAGTCAATAGGGTTAGATTGAAAGCTGCACAATAATATAGACTCGTTTTATCCAGACACTTCTGTGTAATGCAAACAGAACACAATTAAGTCTTTGGCCACCGAGCCGTACCGGCGATTGGAAGTCGTTTGAAAACGTACCACATAGCTTGAAGAAGTTGCTCGGATCTAAGTTAGAGGCTATTAAGGGCTTTTCATACAAAATTAAGCAGTTTTAACCCCCAAAATGTTATCGGGATGGCCCCTTTAAATTAAATTAATCAAACAACATTAAAACACTTAATCTTGCTTGATGATAAATGCGTGAGCCGGCCATAGTCAACTGTCGTTTTTGGAGCCAATAGGGAATCTTCTGTATACAAAACCTAGTGGTACTTGTCTGTAGTATTATACTCGAATCGACGAACCTTTCAGCATTGTACGTCGTATTGATAGCCAACTATTGCTACATGTATTACCTAGACGTTCCAGTTTCTCCTAATTTCAAATATTTGGCACCGGGAATATGGAATATGGAGTCAGTGATATGGAAAATGAAATCAAATAGGATTTAACGTCTTTACTGCTTGACTAAGAAGATGGGCATACGCAAACAGTGTGCTGTGAGGTAAATTTTGTACAGACAGGGGCGCTATGGCCTACTCTTATATCGAATTCCATCTGACATTGGATCTTTTAGGTGCACACCAATGTGTTCACTACAGTACCATGGTTTTCCATCCCATCCAAACGACTAGACACATACGTACAGCTGTCCTTGTCAGACATTCAAGCCCCCTGCCTGCACCATGCACAGAGATATGGAAAAAATTAAAGTACTGGTAACAGACATTCTGTCAGATTTTAACATGTTGTAGTCTTTGGTAGGTGTTAGAATTGTATGACTGGGTGTGTCAAATACGGAGTCTGGGGGAGTATGTTCACAGTCAATATGATGATGATATGATTATCATTATGTCTTATGAATGATAAATCGTCACGGTCCTGTCACCACTTTATAAAATTAACTTGTTCTTCTTGGTTTTCCCAGACTTTATGTTTACAATATATATTTGTAAATCTACAACTAACCATTTTGATGAGAAATATGGACCAATAATGCTATTTAAGAAAGTAAATCAGGTATTTTCTTCTGTAATGGAATTAATCAATAATTATCAGAACAAACTCTTCTTGGCCCTGCCACCTGTTTACTTCCGTGCGTTCACGTCACCGAATAATGTGTTGCAAGAAGGTAGCACTTCCGGTGACGTTTTTCACAAAGTCACCAGTTCCGCTAGTTAATTTATCATTAATTACATTCTGTTTTTTGCATAAATCTTGTAATTCAACAATTGACATCCTACAGTTTTATATATTTCCTAAATATTATTCAATTTTTAACAATTCTGTGGGTAATATTTTATTGAATAGTACTTATTACAGGTAAAAATAATAGTTTTGTTATTAAAGTTTGGCCTGTCGCCCTGCCCCTGGCCTGATTAATGAACTTTCACACCTTCGACCTTTCGTTATATAACATTGTCTTTAGGTGACAGACCTAGCACAATGAAATAAGAATTACCAGCAAAGACTGCATAATTGGAACCTGCGTAGCTTGTGAATAAAGATGTCTTTCTTCAGAAATACTATATGGTTTATGAAGGGCTTAAAAGAATATACAAAGTAAGTTTCTTGACAAATTAATAAATGTGGTGGGACTGGGAGGATTACCCTGCTGGTAGGACTAGTATGAGGCTTACCAGTCTTTAGGAATTAGGAGTGTGAAGCATGCTTAGATATAGAAATGGTTCCAATACTGATGTCTTCCGCCCACTTTAGACTCAGTAGTGGTTTGTCGTACAGATGAGTTGCTTGGCGCAAGTTTTTTAGTCAAATGACTACAAAAAAGTTTCTGGCCTATAGCTCCCTTAATTTACACATAAACTGACCCAAAACAGTACTGCACATAGCTTAACATATAAAAATTCAATGTTCGTTACAAGTAGTAACCTAGGATAATGTATTTATTTATTTATTTTAAAAACAAATTGTTACGGTTCAATGATCTTGACTTTCAAAAGTTCAAAGAAAAAGAGAAATTCAAATTTTGAAGATAGCGGTCCATCAATAATAACCCGCTGTGCTGCTTGACTTGAGTTATTTGACATTTCATGATAAAATTGATTACATTTTTATTTTAAATTTCTTGTTCAAAGTGATGTGCCTGTTTAAACTATGAGCTACACTATGAGCTATACACTTCTTTGATTTAAGTCAAAATGAAAGTGTCTAAATGAGTTATACAGTTATAGGCATTTCCTAATCAAAACTTACTCATTATTTTTAAAATACCAGGTGGTGCAAATTAGTGAAGTTCACAGCAAAAAATTAATTCACTCCTAGAGGTTATAAAACATACACAAAAAGAATTTGCAAAGACTGTGTTACTTTCATGTATGATGCTTTTACTGGTATAAATATATATATCTCAATTCTTTTCCCTGGTCAAAATCGTTTTCCTAAGGCCTTTTGACTGGTATAGATAGGAATTGAGCTCATAAAGCGAATAAATTAGGAATAATTTTAAGTTTATTTGTTACAACATTTAAATATATGTTGAGTTTATTGTTTGCTTAAAGAAATGGCTACCTGTCCGCAAGTAAACATTTTTGTGAAAAAGATTTGGAAGTTGATGTCACTGGGAGAAGTTTCATGATAACTGGAGCTAATAGTGGTATTGGAAAATCAGCTGCAATTGAGATAGCCAAGAGAGGTACATCTTTTGCAGTTAAATTTTTTTTTTATTAAGAATGGCTTACAGTTTACTCTAGGAAAATAGAAAATAGATAAACAATATCTATTTAAAAATAAAACAGTATTGAATCATTATTCATTAAAGTGAGACAGTTTTTATTTGTTACTGAAAGCGGTCAAACACTGACAAACAGCATTGAATGTTACACAGCTATATGTAGTCTTAGCATAAAATATCTAAATAGACTGATGGCTCCAATATCTTGACACAATTGTGACTAAATCTGAATTAGATATATTGTGCACTCATTGTGTTATCTTAGTTTCTCAAGTCAAATAGACATTTGCTTTATTTTGTAAAGGAGGAGTTGTTCACATGGTATGTAGAGATCTCAAAAGAGGAGAGGATGCCTTAAATGAAATAAAAGAGATCACGGGCAATCAGGTACAGTACATTGAATTTAATTTTTAAAAAATTGATATTGCTAATTCCAGGCTTTGCTTTGCCACTAGTTTGCATACTTATCCAATATAAATTATGGGTATCGAATCGACATCTTCACACCATATTTAGTATTTTTTAAGAGTAGTTACACAGGTGACAATCATTTAATAGGGTACTACCATATATTTGTTTGATTCTTTTTTGTAGATAGTATATCATTTTTTCAAGAGAAATGACAAAAAATAAGTCGGTGGCAATTTTTCTCTTGAATAGAAGTACAAAAAGAATGCCATTTTTGAAAGTTTTCTTATGTGTTAAGAGTTTATGTTTGATTTGTTTGTATACAGTTATATGGTTCTTAAATATATTGAGACACAAGTTTGTCTTTGAATACAAACTGTACTTTACTTTTTGTTCTATTTATAAATGTATATATATATGTTCGATATTTCTTTTCCAGAACATCAAACTTCACCAACTAGATATGTCCAAACCAAATGATGTTTTAAAATTTACAAAAGAATTTGAAACTAGTGGGGAGAAGTTAAATGTGTTAGTGAGTATTATAGTCATGTAGATATTAATTTCAACATGGAGGTTGAGTGGCTGAAATGGTTAGCACGTGCGTGCTGTATCATAAGGCCTGTCATTTAGTCAACTGGCGTGGTTCCGAATCCCTGTAGGGTCTCCTGTCCAACCTCTTGGGTTTTCTCCTGGTCCTTCGATTTCCTCCCACTGCTAAAGCCCCCTACACGCAAGCAATTTATTTTAAAAAATCAAACCATATGTTAGTCCTGAAATGACCTAGTTTGTGTTGAGTGGACGTTGAACCCCGTTCCTCTCTCTCTGTGTTTCTTGATTCTCTGTAACACTATTGTACAGTGTTATATTCTTAAATGACATTTAAAAGTAGTAAACGAGAGAGAAGTGAGGCTTAACGTGGGCTTAACGTCCATGTGACACACACCAGGTCATTTCAGGACCAACATACGGTTCAAGCAAATTATTGAAAAAAATTAAACCATATGTTAGTCCCGAAATGACCTAGTTTGTGTCCAGTGGACTTAAACCCCATTTCTCTCTCTCTCTCTCTCCATGTCAAATTATTGTAGTAGTGCATTGAATAATATATCTTTTTGATGGTAGGAAAAATCAACAAAGTGTGAATTTCTGGAACAAACTAAATTGTGTCATGAATATATTTTCAAATTGTTTGATCACTATATAAACTTTGAATTGACAGAATTTAAAATTTTTGTGCACAGATAAATAATGCAGGGTGTATGGTGAATACTAGAGAAGTTACTGAAGAAGGGTATGAAAAGAATTTTGCAACAAATACATTAGGTAATGATAATTATCAACTTCAAATGTTTAAGATGTAGGTTTGGCTATTTTGTTAATGTTTACCGGGTATTTAAACTGTAAAAAGAATAAATTAAGGTAGTGGAATTTGCAAAAGATATTGGAGAAATTAGAAGATTTAAAGCTGCGTGAAAATAAACTGTCACACAAGTGTAACAAGATTTTTGGTTAGCCATGTATTAAAATGCCTTGATTTGGTTTTATTATATTATGTATTTTCGAATTCGATCATTGACCGATTTATTCCACATAAAATGCAATTGGTAGCCTACTCTAATTATTTTTTTGCATGTTTTTTGTCAGGTACACATATTTTAACAACAGGATTGACATCAGTTTTATCGAAATATGATGACCCAAGAGTGGTAAGTAATAAATTGCATATAAATATAACAATTTGGAGTTACTATTTGCCGTGCCCTGCATAAAGTTATTACAGAGCAAAGCAGTGAAATCAATGTGTAGAATTTAAAATTTAAGAAACAAAATATATTCTATCTGTATTTATATTTGAATAAAATACCAGCTACAGTAAAGGGATTACGGCATACACGTCTTGAATATTATGCAAGCGAAACGTGAGAGAGGTTATTGCCCTTTATGATTCAGGACTGGACAATCCTCACATGATGAAGCCTCCGAATGTTAGAGGTGGAATTGTTTACTGAAAATTTGTTGAGATATTGACCATAGACATTGAAGGATACAAATAGCTTTATCTGAAGGCTAAACCATTTTTTTTTTAGTAAATAAACCATTTTTATAGTAAATAAAAGATTTGTATTTATGTATGCATATAGTGATATAAGTTTGATGGTTATTCAAATATTGTATAGAGAACTTGTATTTCTTAGTACAGACTGTGGTCTAAGGGGAGATAATATGACTTAAGGGTTGTTGAATACAGTTATCTCCCTTGACACATCTTTTGCAACACTTTTTTTTCAATTGTAGATAATTGTAACATCAGGAGGAATGTTAACGCAGAAGTTAAATATTGATGATCTACAAGTTGAAAAACTTAGTTCTTTTGATGGAACAATGGTTTATGCACAAAATAAACGTCAGCAGGTTGTGATGACAGAAATATATGCAACTAAATACCCCAGTATTCACTTCTCCTGTATGCATCCTGGTTGGGCTGATACTCCAGGTAAAAATGGTACAATATAATCCTAAAGCAATTATAAAGACCATATTGCATGTCATTGGTATATGCATCATGGCTCTGACAATTTAGCTGATAGGGATGTACATTTAATTGCCTTTATCTTTGAATACAGGGCTAATGTTGATAATCATATTTTGTTGATTAGCTAATATATGAGTAGAAGGAATATGTGTTTTACCGAACATGTTTATTTATTGGCACTTTATAAAATTGTATTATTAAATTACATAAATTTAGGACATAATTTAATGAAAATGCAAAACAATTAGATGTCATTTTGTTAAAGATATAAATGAAACATATCGTATAGGTACTTTAATACTATAGATTATATATATTATATTTACAGCTGTAAGGTCAGCTATGCCTAGTTTTTATGAGAAGATGAAAGATAGATTACGTAGTGCTGAACAGGGTGCTGATACAGCTGTATGGTTAGCTGTAATACCTAATATAAAACAAAAACCTAATGGAGAATTTTATCAAGGTTAGTATTAAAAAATGATGACGCTGTAAAAACACCAACAAATCTTAACCCATTAGGTACAGAATCGCCTAATTATGACGTCATTTATTAAGAAATCACCCTGATTGTCTACTACTGACTTGCTATGTGTTTATCATGACAAAATGGCTATGATTGTATATATTGAACGTCAGAATAATATACATTAACATGCATGCTATTTAAAGTTTAAATGGAAATTCAAATTGAAGGGATGGGCGCTGTTATGTCCATTACAATCAAACATGAAATAAATGTGTGATGTTTGATTTGTAATGGCTAAGAAAAGAAGTTGTGAATGCATAAAATAGATCATGATTTTATGTCGTCTCTATAAACTTAGTGGTTTGGTACTTTGGCGTCATTTGAGATTCGGTACCTAAATGTTGATTACAAATTCCATGATATTACAATTTTTGATTTTTGTTATAATCTCAAAATATATAAGGAGCTGAAACATTTTGATTAAGTCACAGTTTTGTGATTCTAAATGCATAATTCCGTAGATATGTCCAATACAATTTAGAAATATATTTTTAATTCCATGTAAATTTATCATCTACATTCATTGTAACACATATTATTTGATATTGTTTACAGATCGCCAAGTTGTATCAAAGCATTTACCTCTGGCCTGGACAAAATCATCTAGTCAAGAAAATGAGGAATTAGTAAAGAAATTAGATGAAATCTTTACCTCAAGTATAAAATCAACCATGTTATCATTATATCATTACAGTTGGAAACCAAACAGTGTTTTGTAACATTAATCTTGCTAAGATTGTTCTGCTTGTCATTATAAACAGGGAACTGTTGCCAGTCTAATGTCTTATCTATCTGTGTTTTGTACATTACAAGAACAAATACCTCTCTATATATATTATATTATTATTTTACAATGGATTCTATTATACCTGTATAATTTATTATAATTGTATGTATTAATATATAAAGAATGACTAAAAGAACAAATTGTTTAATTATTTGTTTTTATGTGTTCTTTATTATGAAAGGGAAGACATTGAGATACATTAATTTACAGTGTGTTTTACATAGTAAAACCAGTACTATAATAAGATGTGTAAGTGGGAGCAAAAAACTAGGCACCTCGAGATTCATTATTTATATGGAAATTAGATTACAGTTTTGTTTTGTTATATTTCTAATTATTACATTTCCATGAAATCTAATTTGACTCTCTATCACCTCCATTATCATCCATGAAAGGGTAATATTTATATCAGAATCTTTCCCATTATTCACCACTACACATAGCTCCATATACCTAGACCAACTAATTGATTAATCAAGAAATTCATACAATTTTATGATCTGAATGGTGACCCATCTTTATTAACCTGTCTTAAAATACAGATGTAAACTCATGGGCATATCTATTTCAAATAATGGTATGGGAAATGTGCCAAGAGTACATTACTTATACTAGTCAACATTTTGGACCTGTGTGACATATTTCATTACATAGCATGTGCGAGTGTCAGTAATTTAAGTTGTTTAATGGCCTCGAGCTTAAGACAATGCGTAAAACAACATGAGAAATCTGTTATGAGAAATATCTTTGATCCAGAAACACAAAACTTTGCACATAAGTTTCTTAACTTAAGTTTGAAAATAATTTGTAAACTCAGGAACTGGTTGGTTCAGAAACAAGTTCACACCATTTTATCTCATGATATGAATGGTGACCCATCTTCTTTAACTTAGTTGATGCATTTCATTTCTGAATGCTGACTTCAAAGGAAATATGTCAGAAGATAATGTAGTATGAAGAAAAAACAAATAGAAGCATACAATAGGACCCCAACACCCACTTCTATGGACAACAACAATTGTATATTAATTTTCAACAGTTTATTTGATACAGTCTTAATAAACAAAAAGAGAAATATAAGTAATGTTTTACATCTGTGTTACATACAACAATAATATTAGTAAGATTTATACATAATAATATATTTATATAATCTAACAAATAACAAAAGGGGACAGTTTTTTTTCTGTATTAAATAAATTGTAGGTGATATATATTCTATACATAGTATTTACAAGAAAATACTTTACAGTCTTTCAGTAATATATTGGTGCAGACGAATGAGGAAAACATTTTAAGTGCTTAAAATATGACATTGTCTTCTTGTAAAGAATGAAATTCAGCACAAAAATCTGAGCACATGTTCTTCTTCATGTAAAATGCTAAAAATATTAGTCATTCATCTTCCTACTTTGGTATTATTTTAAAAAAAGCTTTCTTATAAATAAATATTTGTATAAGACAATTATCTAAAATGCCCCTTTCTCCAAGAAAAAAATAAGTTAGAACATTTTTTGTCCTGTAAGTTAACCTCTAAGGTTTTGATTACCGGGTACAGTTTCACTGCTTTTTTTACTTCATTTTATTTACACATTACGATCTGCATGTTGAAATAAATAACTTATAAAGATGTCCATAGTGCAGTCAGAATTAAGTTGACTTCAAAGATTGCTTCTAAATAATAAATTTTTGATCATTATATAGACCTCTTTAACTCAAAAAACATTTATAATTTATGAATATTTTAATGGTATGAATAATGTGTTTAAGTTATAAAAATTAATGGCAAAATTTAATACAAACTTTTACCTGGCAATTTTAGCAAATGGAAGAAATGATTGTTTCTTGCATCTTGTGTTAAATACAATAACTATAAAAACATTCTGTATTAATTAAAGAAACAGGATCTCTTGAATTATGACAGAAACATTTCTACACAAGGTCCTACTACAAGATGTATCGGGCATGTTAATTTACATAATTGTAACATGCACAAATCCAGGACCTTTTGGGGCAAGGAAACAAAAATACTTTGTCCCCGAAACCACAAGGAATTGACATTTTCCCTAATATTTGTTCTGTTTAGTTACTTTTTATTTGTAATACATAAGAAAATACAGCACTGGATACATTACAAAAAGGAAGAGACATTTCCCCTTATATCTGACAAATAAATGTTATTTGTATTATTTAATTACTTTTTTTTAACACATAGCGATACGAAAATAGAGCACTTGATATAATACATAAAAAGTATAAATCTTCATTTAACAATCTTCTGAATATGTACAGTCACCTATGTTATAACTGCAGATTCTAAAAACTGTACAAATCATAAATGTCAAAATGATTGAGCACCTATGTTATAACTGCAGATTCTAAAAACTGTACAAATCATAAATGTCAAAATGATTGAGCATGCAAAATCATTTTTTATCGAAATTATTTAACAAAGCATATATTTAAAGGTATAAATCAGAATATGTTCTCAATATTTCTTACCCTCATTAAAGAGGTGTTCTGGATGATTTCATACTAATTTGTAATTAATCTGATTTGACTGTTATTAGATACCATGTGTTCAAAGTAGATTATATGTAAAATTTAAGGCAAATATGTCAATTTACGAGTCTAAAAATATTTTGAGCTCATTTTCAAGGTGTGTAAAAAACACCTGTAACTAGTTCAGTACTTTTAATCATTACATGATTCTAAGGTTATTTCGAACATGATATTATTCACAATTATAATAACTTCTCTTTCTTTGGTGAGAATGGTAATACCTCTTTATGTAAAGTCTGAATCAAATATCTTGTGGGAAAATATATTACAATTTATTACCACTATAACAAAACATGAAGCAAAAGCAAATTTCTAAAACCACAATAATCTACACACAAATGTTATTAGTTTCATATCTGCATTTAAAAATCAATTTAAAAGGCACACATATATTAACAAATGAACATTAAGTGAATATTAACTTTGTAAAGTGTTGCTTAATTAAGTTGAAAATATAACATGGAAGAAATGTTTGTAACATTCATTCATATAATATGGTAATATTTGTACATAATAAAAGGAATAGGATGTTTTTCTACTGTGACTAGTTTTATATTGTGTAGTTAATAATAATATTTTAGACCATAACTATTCACCATGGTATCTAATCTGCCATTCAAATAACCAGAGAACAACAATGTTTTGGTGTATTATCATTAAGACTTTGTTTTAAAGTAGGGCAGAAAAAATTTATTGGGGCGAAAGATTACTGCCTTCCATGTCCCAAATAAACCTGGAACCTAATGTTTTTAAGTAAGACAGAAAATATTACTGCCTTCCATTTTTTCAAGTATTTGAAAATCTGAAACTGGTGGATGAGATTTTATGTTTACTCAACTCTAACTATTTCAGGCCTAACATACGATAAAATTCTATTTCAATCATTTGCTTGCATGCTATGGCTTGTCGACGTCGGAAGGAACTAGAGCACCTGAATAAAAACTTGGCTACTCTACTCCATGTCGCATATAAACCTGGAATCTAATCTACAACTTGCATAGATAACAGTACGACATAATTCTATTTCATTCTTAGTTTCTTACCAGTTCAAAAGGCATTTCCAAATTCCAGTAATTTGATAAATCCCTCCTAATCTGGTCAAAATCATATGTTGTTATAAATAATAAGTGTGATAGAGGGACTTTAATATACAATTATTAAATGTGAATCATAAAACGAATATATTTCTATATCATAGCGCTTTATATAATTGAAGAGTTAAGTAAATACATGTAGTAGCAATTTAATTTTCATCTATTTCATTTGACAAAATATACACATTAAAGATACATTCCCCACTAGAGTAGGCCTATTTATTAGGAAGATAATTCCAATAAAAGTATGGCGATGTTGGTGTATATGGAAAGCAGGGACACCCATTCTTTCTAGAAAAATACTGGATTCCATGAAAAAAAAACATGGTTCACGCTCAAGACAAAAAAGGTGACAGTATCCCTAAGAGGCAGTCTGTCTGTTTGAGTGACAGAATGAGATGTCCAGTAGACTTTGCGATTTATCGATGGAATAAAAAGAATTTACCTATTTTCAATATTTATAGTAAATGTCATGTGATAAACAAGACTGATAAAAAAAGATTCTCACAGCTGGGTGCTGTGTGTGTAGTTTTCTTCTGATTTGAGGGGGATTTGAAGCAAGTTGATAGATAACTTAGTTTTTTGTCCAAATATTTATATCATCTTATTACACAGTTTCTAGTAGCTGGAAGGTATCTTTCATGATACTTTGTCTTTGATTCCTAGTCATGTCATGTACAAATTACAAAAATATTACCGAGACATATTATTCGTTGACACTTGTAGATAAATTATCAAATAATCTCATGAAATGTATGAATATGAAAATCTTATTTTCAATTAATTGAGCGATCATTTAATACAATAAATATCAATATGAGTAGTAATATATTCAATGGGTTCTTATCATAATTAATGTTTGGGTTATAAGTTTTTTGGTTTTAATCAATCCATCACAAAATGTCTGCTTCAAGGTCAACTTCAACCAATCACAAGACATTGAATAGAAATTCCACAATATTTGACATACTAGACAACGGCCTACACTAGACAATAGGCCTACAACAAGTTACCAGTCTTGTTCATTCAGTTTCATAGTCTTAAATATAAAATTACCAGTCTTGTTCATTCAGTTTCGTAGTCTTGAATATCATCATTGAACCTTACAAATAAAATGGAGTTATCTCTGCTATAACATGATTTCAAGTCAAAGACATATTGAAATTCTATAATTATGGTTACTACTAGGTAATGGTTGTTCATGGTGTATGCCTGTTGTTATAATATCTATATTGATTCAATCAAAATTTTAGCACTATTAGGAGCAACTAGAGTAACACATTACACTATTGATATCAAGTAACCTTGTACAACTATGAGATATGGTTTACCGCCATGACACAAGAGGGATGATACCCCATTTAAAGCCTATTTGTGCAAGAATGATCGAGACAAGACAAGTTTGGTTAATCATGCACATAATCTGATAATGTTTAATTATGAATATGAAAATCTTTTTTATTGAACAAGTTGTATAGCAGCAATATTATGTAAAATAGTCTATGTATTCTTGACATTATTCATGTCCCAGATAGAAGGTTTAAGAATCAGGCTCAAGAATCAAGTAGTTATTGGATATTTGTTTAAATAAATGAGTATTTATTGTCATTTCGAATGTGATTATAAATATTTTTTTGTAACTGAACCCCAAATTGCAACTCCCATATTCAATGACAGAGACATCAGTTAGTCTTAAAGGGACACAATTACAGAAGCAAAATAAAATTGATACCTGTAATGACAAAATTAATCACCTTTTGTTTTAAAATATTCCCATTAAATATTATAATACATGTATAATGCAGCACTTCAAGTAGCACTATCTTTGGATTTCAATGACGATTATTCAGAGCTTTAGTGACAGTCTCTATTTATGGTCATTATTTTTTTTAATTAATAGCAATTCAATTATCCTTGTGATAAGTGATTGGTTGTGTTACTGTATTTATAATTTAATTTTAACCGGGCGTAAAATTTAATTCTATGATTCAAAAGACTTTCACTGAAAGGAAAACAAACTTGACAAAATTAAGTACTTTTTGTTCTTCGACAATGCGTTTTCGATTTAGCGTAGATAATATATCACATCTGACTATCGATACTTTCGAAGTACCTGATGTACAGTATGATATATATTGGATAATGACTATCTTAAAATAAATAAATAATCTTCTGTAATAATCAGTATAATATACTGCTAACATCCCACAACTGAAAATACAAAAAAAAAATATATATATGCATACAATATGTTCTGCTTTGAATTTAAGTTAGTATTGGTTTTTTTCATCATGAAAATAAATGGAATTATGAAGTATATCATATTAACAATAAACTAAGATTCACCAAGTATTTTTTCATATGTAAAGAGAGAGATAGAGAAATGAGTGGTTAATGTCCACTCGCCACAAACTAGGTCATTTCAGGACTAACACATGGTTTTTAATTTTTTTCAATAATTCGCTTGTGTGTAGGGGTCTTTAACAGTGAGAGGAAACGGGAGAAAACCCACAAGGTTGGAGCGATCCCACTCCTTCTCCTTGCCACATACAACCGAGAATTCGAAACCACGTCACATGTAAAGCCTATAAGGTATATTTTGTCACAGGAATTTATTTTTTCATGTAAAGCCTACAGGTACTTTTCTTCACATGTAAATTCTATCAAGTATATTTTATCACAGGTAATTCTTTTTTACATGTAAAGCCTACCAGTGCCAGGTATTTCTTCGCATGTAAAGCCTACCAGGCCCTGAGTTCACAAAGCATTCTCAGACTTAAGATGAGAATTTATTCAAAATTGTTTGCCTTAACTAAAATAAAGCGCTTTATAAAAATTTTATTGTTTTAATATATTAAATTCACCAATAAGATACTGTGTACAAAGTTTTGTGTTTCTGGATCAAAGATATTTTTCATAAAGTGATTGAAAGTTGAGTAAATTCTCAACTTAAGTCTGAGAATGCTTTGTGAACTTGAGGCCAGGTATTTTTCTTCACATGTAAATTCTATAAGGTATATTTTATCACAGGTAATTCTTTTTTACATGTAAAGCCTACCAGTGCCAGGTATTTCTTCACATGTAAAGCCTACTAGGTATGTCTTCAATGGAAAACCTACCAGGTATTTTTTTACATGTAAAGCCAAAATAGCCATTTGGATTGGTTTTAAAAAATGTAATTCACTTGTGTACACATTGGCATGTATATAAAAGAGTCTTGTCAGTGGAATAAATGCAGAATATTGTGTGAAGCTGCCTATCAGGAAAAAGTATCCGTTTGGACATATATCTGTAGAAATGTAAATTACCATAGGTTACTCTCAAAATTACCAAAGTACTGGGTTGACAACATGTTATATATGATATAACTTATTCTATTACCTACCTTCATTACCCTATCTTTACCAACAGTTATGAGCAGTTTGCGTGTTTCATCCAAGTTCATGTGAACTACACTATGTCTTACATCATGGAATGTTGCTAGTGGCGCTTTACTGAAATGTAAATAATAACTGACATTAACCAAATTTTTAAATTTCTAGAGGAAATATCACTGGTTGACAGGGTTGTTGATTGGACCAGTGAACCATCTGACCATCAACAAACAAACAGATCATAGTCTATGGAATTTAGGGGTCGGAACAAAAATTCAGAACATTCCTTATGAAACAATGAACAAATAAATTCATCAAGAACACGAGACATTTTCAAGAAAAGTGAACAATATTGTAGCAATATATAGTCGTGGCAACATTGTTTTCAATTTATAGGCAAAGAATGGAGAAATAAGATGGCATTATATTGTAGGCTATTAATTAATGATTTGGCAAGTTAGTGGTTTCTAACATATTCGCATAACATGTAGTGTGTACTTAAATCAACTTAGGGTATAAATGACCGACATGTATTGTTATATATAAAAAAAGAGTTATTAAGCCAAAACATAATTTGCTCTATATGTCAACAACATGATCATTGATATCTCATGGGAAATTTTGCTAGTAAATTTCCATGTTGTAACCATATAAGGGTGTGTTTCGACGTCATTTGGCTAAATTAACCAATCTCTATACTTATTTACATGATAATTGACCAATTACATAATTGAATGTCCAAAACCAGCAGATACAAAACTATGATATTCACGAGAATTCGACCGAAAGCATTTGGTTCCAGAAGAAGAAAGATGTAACAGCAGACTTAGCTAGGTGTAGAATGACTTTAGTTAATATTGTCATATGCACTGTGCACTGTACGATATGTGAGCAGCTTTATGATATATAAAATGTAAAAAAAAGTTGTTGCATTGTTATAACAACTGAGAAGACAAACGTCTTAAGAATCAAGTAAGAAGCAAACACACAACGTGAAGTTCAAGCAATGACAGCTAGAGATAAATTCTGGACGATCACAAGGCTACAGCAATATGTAGTAAGATAAGGATTACATGTCATTATGACCACAACGTTTGGGACTCAAGTATACGACGTTTGGAACTTTGGTATACGTCGTTTGGGACTTTGGTATACTTCATTTGGGACTCCGGTATACTTCATTTGGGACTCCGGTATACGATGTTTAGGACGCAGGTATACAATATTTGGGACTTGAAAACCTGCTTTTTTTTTTATCTGGTGTTTATTATCGAACCCATTCTGCTCAGTGAGTTATGATAGTTGATGACAATTGATTGGTGATTGTTAAAGCTGTTAAAAACGATTGAATTACGGTAATAAAGAATTGCAAAATGCAACACGTAATTTATTTTTCGTTAAATAATAAACCTTAAATCAATTTAACTAACTGCATACTTTCTGATATGGTTTGGTCATTTGACCCTAAAATTAGAACACAGCAAGTCTCTAAACGGTGCATGGCCTACGTCCCAAATGTCATTTATGTTGAGTCCCAAATGACGCAAGTCTGAAACGTTGTCAACTGAGTCCCAAATGTCAGTTATATTGATTTTCAAATGTCGTTTATATTGATTATTAAATATCGTTTAATAATAATAATAATAATCCTCTATTTATATAGCGCGATAATACTAAAACTAAAGTTTCTATTGTGCTTTTCAAGTTTTCTCAATTGAACTACGGAAACGCTTCTGTAAACAGGAACTTCTTTAGCTGAGATTTAAATACATCTAAGGAGTCAATGGTTCTAATGCTGTAAGGCAGCAAATTCCATAAGAGAGAAGCAGCATTCGAGAAAGATTTTTTTGCTATTTCAAGATTCACTGATGGTTGACACAGAAATTGTTTATCTGTGGATCTAAGAGTTCTTGTGGATTTATATGGGGTAATCAGATCTTTAATGTATTTTGGTGATTGATCATGTAACGCCTTGAAAGTCAACAGTAATATTTTGAATTTGATTTGTTGTTGAACTGGGAGCCAATGTAGTTTTTTCAGAATCGGGGTGATGTGGACTGATTTTTTTAGGAGTTCTGTACTATCAATTTATGTTGATTTAAAATTTTATTTATTTAAATAAGGTACATGTTATACATTATAAATTGTGAAAAGTTAAGGATTCAAAAACAAGCCAAAGGCTTATATTAATTTGTCTTCTTATCTAATAAATATACTATAATAGACGTATCTGGACGTATGATATGTACACTTCAAATACAAAATAATTTAACAGTGCGGTATTTTGTCGTTTATGTTGAGTCCTAAATGATGTGAGTCCCAAATGAAATAATACCTAAGAAAAGATGCATGGGTCGTATGTAGGATGAGGCGACCAGTGTGGGGTAACTCCGCTCTCCATGTCAGACAGAAAGGCCAATGGTGTTATATTATAATATACATACTCATGAACTCGGGGTGTTAAAATTCTTGACTGCTTAAAGTCACAGAAGATTTTCTTATCAGATTTTATTTTCCACAAAGTGTCCGTGAAAACTCACCGTCCTTTCATGATTTGAAAATAGCAATAAATAAAATTAGTAAAGAATCAACACAACAGTATTGATTAATCAATACATGATTAATCAATTATCTAATACATTTTATTGGTAGGTGAACCTTAAAATTCCCTGTGATGTGGTTAAATTTAACCAATGATTTAATTAACTGACATCATGTACATTTCAGGTTTAGATACTGTGTTACGATACTGGATTCTCTACTAAATGTGTGAATATATAATACACTTCCATTCTCTTTGCAAGATATTTGTTGTAAAATATAATATACATTTAATATGTTGAGTATATTTTAAGGTTGATTTCAGAATTCATAAATCCTAAGTAGAGAGCCCATCCTAATTAATTCATTAAAGTTTCTGGCAATGTTTAACAAACCTAATTTGATCTACTACCTGAAATCGTAAAGTATGCATAATAGTCACATGTGCTATATTCATATTGTTGATGATTCATGATCTATCTATCTGTTTGGTGTATAACGTCTGCTTCCACTTAAGTGATATCGCAGACAAATGATTCAAGATCCGAATGGCCTGTGTTATGGTCAAATTCTAATGCCTCAAAGTGATTAGTTTACCCAAGTTTATTAATCAAAGGTTCTCTGTTGTGATATTTGTTTTTTAATTACTATTTCCTTAATTAACATCCTCACCAGAATAAGGGATATTACATGGTTATTTATACCATTTTAATCATTATAATATCATTCAGTAATCTCCTCTAGATCTCCATATTAATGAAAGACCCTGTGTAAACACTGGATTGATCTATACAAATGTGCAGGAAGTGAATATACAGTTGAGTAAAAAATGTGTGTTTTTACAATATACATTAATTATTTGATGGCTGAATGTTATTGTTTTATTATAGTCACTTGTCTGGGTTGCTGCTGATAATATGTTTTTGAATATACAGTTGAGTTATAAATGTGTGTTATTACAAAACACATAAACTTGATTGTTTTTGAATATACAAATGAGTATTAAAGGCTGATTTTTTACAGTTAAAACTAATTCATTAATTTATTGATTGACCGAATGCTATTGTCTTATTATTGACCAACCACAGTCACCTGTCTGGGTTCCATCCACCCATACCTGTATAAAACATGAGTTCAATGGAACTATCTTCAGTGGAAACCTGTGATAGTGGAATACCTATTATACTGTTGATCATTGTGAACTTTAAAACTTGTGATTTTTTGGATACCAATTATATTGAAATGGATAAGAGGATACCACAACAGGAAGGCAGTGCTAGTGAATTGCCATCTAATGTAAGACATCCAATATTTTAGCTTACAAATATAATTTATTACAAGATTGAGATAAAATAACCTTTTTAAAGAATGCGAAAATTCAAAATTTAGTATCATCGATTCGGCAGGACTGCCATGTTTACCTAAGACAACCATATACTATGTAGTTCTGGTGAAAAATTGACAGAATACTTCAATTATATTAAGTAAAAAGATATTATCCTACTACCCAAAACAAACTCCATTGATAAAAAATTGTGGAATATAAAATATAACATTCAAGTTTTAAATAGATTAAATAGATTATCTCACATTCTCTGAGGAATAAACACAAACTAGTTGATATTAAAATAATAGAAGATTTCTATTAAATGAGATACCATAGCAATATGGTAGGCTATGTAATTTGGGGTATATCTGGAGTCAATCCACATACATGTATATATCAATTGACAGGGTTTTTTTTTTATCATGGGAGACAGAATACTTGGAATTGTTATAGGGCTCTTGTAATTTTTTTTTCATAGATGTCCCAGTCTGAAGCTACCTTCATGATGTCCACAGTTCCATTGGAGACTAGTGCACCTAAAGTAAGAAGCCACTACTATTACCATGATATGGTCATCACAAGATATACATGTGAAGAACTTATGATTACTGGCAAACCAAACCAACGCACCAACGCAGAGAAAGATGCAAAGAACTATTTTAACGTTAGTATAAATTGTAACTTTGTTGTTATCATTGAGTAGTAGTAATATCCTGGTGTTCAACGTCTGCTTCCACATAAGTGATATCGCAGACACGAAATAGGAGAGCCGAAGCTGAATAAAATCTTGCCAGATATAATAATGGGTTATATTAGGGGGAATCTGTACACATTTAATTGTTGGATTTCATTGTCCCCAAATAAGTTTGCGATAAGTTTCTAAACTTAACATGTATTCTTTCATTATTTCCAGAAAACAGTTCGAAAGGCAGTATATGAGTACGACCTCAAAGACATAAAGGACAAGCGAACTTATAGGACGGTAGAGCAGGTGGTAAGTAATTATAATTGATTTTGAGTACAAAGTAGAAAATCATTGGTTTGAAATAAATATGGCAGCCGTCCTGTCCAGGAAAAATTGCCACTCCCAGCTTGTTACTTAGGAACGATGCATTGTAGCAACGAGACATTAAAACTGGTTCATTTCCGTTTATTATTTCAGATTCTGGGTTATAACCCCAGTCTAAGAGAAAAAGATAACAACACTGAAGAATTAAAGATGATCCGTAAAGTAGTTATCTCAAGACTGAGTTATAATAGATACACAGTGAGGTAAGAACAACGCCATATTGAATGATATCTACATGTAAAAGCATTTGGGGCATTATTATTTATTTTATGGTACCTTCTGTATATTTTATATTTTTATTTACTACATCTGTATATAAATTTAAAATTCTTTTAAAGGAAGCATAATGGTCGCCTGAGAAAGAATAAAAAAGACACAGAAGAGTAGTGTGTATAAGAGTGTATAGTCCATTGGAGTGTATAGAGTACACAGTGTAGAGATCGAATAGTGCTATAGGATATTTTGAAACATTTATTTCATGTGCTAATTTTTGTATTTTATTGCTATATTTTGCCTTTTTATTCAGATTACATCCAAAAACAATTTGAAAAAATATAATATTTTGACTTGTTTTGATTGAACCATTTGTCTTTAGATATATCATTAATTTATCCTATAATAAATACTGTATATTATATTTTGACTTTGTTTTCCTGTTAGTTTTCTGTTTTCATTGCTGTCAATGGGTGTGGGCATAATCGTTAACATTGAGAAATGGAAAACAATATGGCAATAAACATCCCAATGTGCAAGATGTCTGATTTGACCCTGAAAAATAATACCTTGATGTGCCATGCAAACAGTTTCATACGAGAACAGATTCATGTTTATACATTTATTAAAGAATTCAGCCCCCAGAGAACACTTGAAAATAGGCAAAAGAATCCAAATATTAAACCCTGAATGAACATGATGTCACTTTTTACACAGCTTTGTAAAATTAGGTGTGTTTATTTTAGACACACACTTAAATCAAATATTTGACAGCAATTATCAACAGAGCACATAATAAACCATCGGCTAAATTTAATGACATCAATTCAAACTCCAAGACAAGAAATGAGCAGGGTGTATAAAAATGGCTTAATCAGAATGACAGAATGTAACTTACTCTTCAATTTTTATTGATTCAAAACATTCATCACACACTCGAACATCATATTCATACCCCATTGTGGGTAAAGTAGACTGTTTACTGCTACATTTAGCACATACAGCTTTACCACATTTACGACAATGATGCTAAAATATACAAAATAACTTGAAAGAGAGATAGAGAAAGGGGGTTTAAAACGTCCACTCAACACAAACTAGGTCATTTCGGGACTAACATATGGTTCAATTTTATTTTAATAATTTGACCTGCACGAAGGGATCTTTAGCAGTAGGGGGAAACCAGAGGCCCTGGAGAAAACCCACTCTTTATCATGTACAACCGGGATTCGAAACCACACCAGTTGCCTCAATGACAGGACATATACATTATCCAACCACCTTGATATATGGTAAGTGTTACAGTCACATCATAGGAATGTTACACACACACACATCATTTCCCCTCTTTACACTTCCAGACGGTTCTCACTTATTATTTTACCCTGTGAATTTCAAAGCCTGTGGTTATTAATATGTTATGTAATTTTAATAACCATAGGCTTTGAATTATGCCTGCACAATATGGCCACAACCTAGTTCCACCCTCGTTATTAAACCTGTAAAAGTAGTTGATAAAACTACTGCTTATATACCACTCGCATGTTTGTGATATAGATGTTATACAAGAGTTTTGAAGGTTTTATCCTGTTGTTGTTGGACATATTTAGGCAATTAAGGGGAATCAGTCTAAATTATACTTCATAAAGGGGAGGGGGGTCATGGTGGCTATGTGGGTAAGACGCTGGCCTGGCTTGCTAACTTGGAGGTCAAGTGTTCCCCCTTGTCACTGATGCAGGTCGGAGGGCCTGACAAGGCAGCTGTCTAGTCATTTGGATTGGATTAGAAACTGAGGTCTCGTGTACACATTGGCGTGACAGTTAGAATTTGATTTAAGAGTAGGCCATAGTCGTGCTTTGCGGGCAAATTTTCCTCTCACAAGCGGACTGTTTGGCGTATGTCTGTCTTCATTAGTCCAGTTTGGATTAGAACAGTAGGATGTTAAACCCCACATAAATAGATTCCCTTGTCTTTGAAATTGATGTATAAATTGTCATCATATAAAGATTGAAGTAGGTGACCAAAGCATCCTGTGAAAACCCACAAAACATACTTGTTCACACTCTTTCCCTCTTCTTTCATTATATTTTAAGGGATGATGACAAAGGGAATGTCAGTTTTCAGACTATGGAGCATCTATAATATTTTGTATGTGATCAAGGATCATAATCTAACAGTTAATTATCAGAAATTGAAAATCAATAAGATCTTTATTTCATAAACCTAAAGACTGTCCATAAATCGTATTATCGCTTTAGCCTATCGAGGTGCCCAAAAGTAATTGTTGACAATGGACAGGCAGATGTTAAGATACTCACTTGTCTATTGCCCATTATTTTCTCTTCCCACATTTTTCTTACATTCCAGAAAAATGGAGCCCCACATTTCATACAAATGTTGCTTTCTGTCCATTCAGGCGTCTGGAATAATTACCGATTGATTTATAAGTATTGCTTTATGGGTGAACAAGTTTTTTTTAAAATGAACATATTTTGATTCATGCTATTTTGTAAACAGACACATTAAAAACAGGAAAAGTAAGTACTGTGAAACTAAATTAGAATTAATCTCGAAATAAGTAAACATACCAGATAAGATGAGTAAAAACAACAACTTTTGTGTAAAATCATGTTGTCACAACTTGATTAACATCACATTTCTTTAATAGAACTAATAAAAAAATTCACAAGCAGTTTTTATCTAAAAACATAATATTATGAAGTTCTTTTATGTTCTTAATAAAATCTTTAATTTTAATAACGGTATCACTATACATGATATAGTTCGAAGTTGGGCTAATTTAATCGAATTTCAAAATTTGCATACCTCTATCCTTTTGGTATCCATATTCCACACACCCAACACACAATCATCAGAGCCAGATAAAAGCTGTTTAGCTGATTGGGCATACACTAAACCTTGAACCTTATCACTGACAAAAAAAAAATAGAGGTACAAAATTATAGCATACATAAGTAATATTGCATAAATTGATTCAATAAAACTCAACTGCAATCCGAAAATAATAAAAATGGCTGTAGATTGCAGAACCAGAATTAGAACATGCACGTGATTTGTACCTTTTCTTTTATGTTGTTGAAAAAAATTCCAATAGCTATACGAAATTAATAAAAATGGCAGTCAAACCAGAATCTGAACAGTACAGTACAGTAAATTAAGTACAGTAAATTGAAAGTTAAGTTTTACAATCAAGAAAAAGATCGAGAATTAATCATTGAATCACACATCCAATTCTTTTAATGAAAATTGTTAATATAATAGACTTACTGATGTCCTTGTAATTCGAAGGCTGTGCCTTGTTTACCACCAATATCCCATACTATCACAGATTGATCAAAACTACCTGAACATAATAAACTACGATCTGCATCCCAAGATAAACATCGGACACTACCTGTACAAAATTTAAAATAAAGACGGTTATTTCATGCGTAGCTTAAATGTGATAGCCATGTTTTTTTGTGAAAATGACAAGAGATTTATAAATTTACAATACTTGTATTGTAAAGATGTAATCCAAAGAGTTTATAAGCAAATCAGATGAATTTTCTGGGCCAACACCATGTGCTACTGACTGAGCCAAGCAAACAGAGGCAACCACTTTTCAAATGTTTATGATGTCGACAATAATGTAATAATAGATTTGTAGCAAGACCTATCATGCCTTTGGGTGTTCCTTCTAAGGTTGATCACTTGGTAAATAACTTAACAGTTATGAGTTAAGTGTAACTGCTGTCAGTTTGAGTCGACATGAATGCTCTGAATTCAGTTGCTGATTGCATTGAAAAAAGAACACTTGCAAATAATTGAAAGAAGTTGCTTCCTCTTGCAAAGTTGACATAAGCCCTGCTTAATGGTTTCAGGGCATGAATACCTCAAAATAACACCCCTCTTAATTAGAAACAGCCTTTAAATTTGAATTAGGAAGAGTCTAAATAAAATATAATGTGTTTTTTCTATGTGGAGTAGACAGGATACTGTTGTATCATTGAAAGGGTTATACAGATACAGACTATACATGTAATTCAGTATTCTACTAATACAATAGATAATTACAAAATACAGTCTTCTGCCAAGTAACGTATGTATGTTTAGATCATCATTTGGGATTATCCCCAGACAAGGAAATATTATCAAAAAATACATCAAAAAATACATAATTTTCTTTCTTCTGTCTACCTTGATTATTGATAGATGCTTTTGAGGATATTTCCAAAATAAATTACTGACCTGAATGTCCTTTTAAAGTAATAACTAGTTCAAATGTTGTGTCTTTGATTTTTAATACCGATATTTGACCTGAATAATCTCCAACAAATGCATATTTAGACTGTTCATCAAATCTAGTTCGTAGATAAGGTATATTTTAATATGTAATTTATAAACATACACTAAAGGAGAGCTAAATCTGCCTATTGCAGGTCTTTTTTTAATTAGACCTTTAATGTTATATCAACTATTATAGACATTTATTGACATAACAAGACCACAATCAACTCTAGACGCCATCAGATGAGTACTACTATGACTGAAATTTTCAGCATATTCTCTTTATGTTATCTATTGTTTAACTATTATAGAACTATCAGCTCTTTATCTAATCTTCCATAATGCCCCTTTAAAAAAAAACACCTTAGTTTCAGTCAGTTATCAATGAGATGTTGACAGGCAACAAAACTTAGAACCATATCAGAAAAGTCATCTGTAAATGAAAAAGCAAAATCTTTACACTGTATTGTTATATCATTGACAAGATTCTATGACAAAATCAAGAGCAATAACTCTATAATTGATTGTCAGAAATGGCAATCTAAATTCATCACAATTATTGTTATTGTTCTTAAAAAGGGATTTCTTTTATCTCACGATTTTCACAGTGCTATATATACCAGTATATATATCTAGTTTTAATTGGTTTCATAGTTTAACTTTATTTTTATTATTATTACTACAGGTCATCGGCCTAATATTTATATCCTTTTAAGGTCCCTAATTCTATAGGCAATTAACACCAAACTTTACAGTAAGTTTGTTTGTAATAAACTCAGGGCAAATATACACAATTCTGACCATGAATCATTAAAATACCCCAAAAAGTTGCCAGTTTGAACCACTGGCATTCAATATTCATTTCAAAATGATCACAGTTACCATCCTTCATTGATCACAATTACCATCACTCCTTGATCGAAATTACCATCTCTCTTTGACTAGAGGAGGACCATAAATTATCGCATGAAATGTTGTTCAAATTTGATGATTTTGCCTCTGTGGACAAATCTAATAAAAGGATACTCTAAACATAAACACCAAGCAGATGCCTGATAGCCACCAAGTCGTCTACCCGTTTCAGAACAATGCCACTGAAAATATTTATCTTTGCTACAACTCAGCACCCATTCACAGGCTAATGAGAATTTTAAACTATTCACACGATTTTGATGTGCTGAAAGACAAATCATTAATATCTAAAAATACACATGTATTTTGTAGTTCACAATCCCAGGAAAGAGACAATTTGGAATTAAAGTAAGGGTTTGAAATTAACTTATAAAAATGGTACCTGAGAAACTCGTATCAAACCTAAATTCATACATATATAGCTTGAAATTCTCAAACATCAACAGGGATGATGGAAGGAATTCTTGATTGGGGGGGGGGGGGCGGGGGTTTCCATACTAGGTCCTTGCAGGCGAGGTTCCAGGGGCCACAATAAAGGAAAGAGTACTTGCCCCCCCCCACTCCGCTGGGCCTGATCAAGTTCTATACATAGGAAACATTGGTTAAATTTAGCAATTTCCCATCTTTTGAGGTGACTAACAAAAAGACAAGTGCAAACTGTGAACTGGATTACATGCAGATAATGAAACCAAGCTTTATTACACAGATTAATTATTCAAGAAAAAGTAAGAATATCCTGCCTTGGTCTAGCTTTCAATAGATGCATTCCAGATCATTCTTTTATTTACTAGTTTAAACTTGTCCAAAACAATGACTTTACCATCCATTTTCAACTTTTGGTATGCCATGTTATATTGACAGATAGTATTTATATCAACACAGTTTTTTGAAGGGGGTGGGATACACCCTTGCACTATAAACGAAGTTTTTTAAATTGCCCTTTTTTGGAACTATTTTTTTTTCAGAACGAGGCTTGGTAAAAATGCCTCGTTTACTAAATGTGTTTTTTTTTTCAAGATAGTTATCAGCGCTTTTTGCTATTAGCGACTTTGTAAAAATTAAACTTTATGTTATTTAATACGAAAATATACAAGTCAAAACTATTATATTATTTATAATCAGAGAAATAGAAAAGACAAGAATACACGCCATAGGTGAAGGTGTAAAACTTTTGAAGACACACAGCTACCTTGCCTTGATTAATTTATTGCCCAATTAGGTTTAGGTGTTAAGTAACAACTGAGGAGATGTGAAAGCTTAATTTGGGTTGTAAATTAATCATGGTAGCTGTGTGTTTTACACCTCCACCTAACTGATATCGCAGACAACAAATTAGTGTTTGTCTGATCTAAATACAACAAATAATCCATTCTTATTAATCAAAAAAAGTATTAAATTTCATCACATATTTTTTCCAATAAGCCAGTTATTGTAAAAAAAATAACTTGACCATAGCATTGACTGTTGAAAGCCAATAACATTGGACAAAATATTATTGGAGCAAATCATATAAATGCACGGCGATAAATTTGTCGGTTTATACCAATTGTCAATTAAATGGGAAATAAAGCACACCTCATACATTAAAATTTAATTAAAACGTTTAATTATGAAGACAGATGGGAATAAATAGTGCGAAAATAATTTATGGTATGGTGTGTATTTCTCTGATTTTAATTTCATAGTTTGAACTGGTTTATTTTCGTATTAAATAACATAAATTTTAATTTTTACAAATTCGATGACAGCAAATACAGCTAATAACTATCTTGAATAAAAAACACATGTTTAGTTAACGAGGCATTTTACGCAGCCTCGTTCTGAACAAAATACCTCAATCCAAAAAAAGAGAAATTTAAAACAAAAATTTGTTTTGGAATTGCGAACGAGGCATTATTTTACCTCGTTTGGACAAAAATGCCAAATGAGACATTCTGAGGTTTAAAGTGTTGGTAAGGTAAAGATAAGCTTTTAAATTGGTGAGAAATGAAATCTGTGTAAAAATGTGCCACCCTGACTAACCCTGATCAAAGACATTATTTAGCTGCCAATAACTGACGGAGGCTTCAAAATGGCTAGGGGTAGAGTCAGATATTTCTTGCTTGCCCCAAGTGTCATTTAGTTCCTGGCCTTTTACTATTCTATGAAAACTATATAACCATTTCTTGGTAATCAATGATTAAAATGGCAGGTAAATGAATAAAAAGTTACCTAGATAATCTCGAACATGTGATAATTTGTTGTAATCATCTGCTAAAATAAATTCCTGCAAAATAAAGCCAAAAGAATAATATCAATAAATTGTTAATAAAAGGGAGGTTTAAGTTGTTTAACATATAAATGGATGGTTATTAGCAATTGCAGTTAAATAACTGCTTTGAAAGACAAAGCAAAAGTCTGATTTTGTAATTGTTACTTCTAATTTTAGTTTCATCACTGACAGACATCATCGATATTTCCTCGCACATGCGCACGCATGCACATTTGCTTTAAAAAACTTTTTTGCAGGCACGTTTAAAACAAAAAACAAAAAAACCTGGCCTAATGTATTATGTAAAAACAGTTATTGTATGTAAATAAAATTACCGCAACTTTTTTTGTTTATCACACAGTTTTTGAAGATAAAATATTCCAATTGGCGGACAAAAATATGAACATTTCTTTTTATAAATAAAAATTATCATCAATTTTGGAGGGAAAAAATTGAAAGCCAGTGTGAGCCCTGATATTATGCAACATGTTGTGGTTGTATTTCATCATTAGAATTTTGTATCAAATAGGGCAGTAAACATAGTTTTTATTTTAACAATATCTATTCTCAGGATACCGATACAGGCCACAATGGCTTATATAAATTGGCTTCTGAAAAGCAAGATACTACATGATTAAATGATACAACCATATATAATATACATGTATCAAGAGGGTTAGATATATATTATAAGATAACAGAAAGAATATAATCAAGTGTTAACTAGCATCAGGTAATCAATTGCTTATTTTAAATTCATTAGTTCAGTTAACATATCATAACTTACTGATATGGTTCCATTGTCTAATCCAACAAACAATCTTCTGGTTTCTCCATTGAAATCAATTGAAGCCGCTTCAGCTGTCAAAACAAAAAATATCAAAGATAAACATATGTGCAAATCAACTAAGTCACCCGAGCAAACTATAATGGCTGTAATATTCTGAACCTTTACTTACTTTACTTACGTAGGGCCTACACTGAAATAAAAAGCTCCAAATCTTTATATTGTATTGGCATGATGACAGGATTCTATGATATAATCAAGGATAATAACTCTATATGAGTATAGATGTCTTAGATATCAATATAGAGATGTGGCTATCATCTCTATGAGTAATTATCAATTATTGTGTTTTTACTATTCTTCACAATAATCAAAACAAAGAATATAAAAATATATTGACTGAGTTTTAACATCCTACTTCTCCACACCAACTGGGCTAATGCAGTGTGCTGGAAAGCAACTTTACCTATTTATTATCAAAATAGTATCCACAATATATACATTACCCAAAATACAAATTTGATCTTCTGCAAATAAATTACTTGGTTGTCTGTAATGCAGCATGTGGAGCAAATTAACATTTCAGCATGTGTGGCAGTTTGGCTATTTAAAGTGCTAGGCCGTACCTCTCTTACTGTCACAGCCATGGTGTTAATTAAAAATGAAACTATTTGTTCTTCGAATTGTAAGCTGTTGAAACTATTGATCGTTGCTAACTATGTTCATGTTCGGATCTTATCCCAAGTGACAATGTATGGTATGTCATGGCCGAGGCTCACATATACGTCAAATCCACATACGTCAAATCCACAAAGCATGTGCCACTAAACCGAAATCACCCTGCACTGCCCCATCTCCTGGAAAACTTGTAAAGTGACATAAGTCCCATTTGGCAGGACCTTTTTCCCCCATGCATTGAAGAACCTGAAGGTTTAGAAAAAATTATAAAAAAGCTCTTCTTACATGGCATTGAATGACAAATACTGGGCCAATACTGTCCGGTATCTCTTTTTAACCATACTCTCATAGTCCTGTAAAATACAATGATTTAAATAACAAATACCTTAATCCCATTTCGATCGTCTTTTATGCTTCTATGATGGCCTTTACTCATATATACCTGATTGGTTGTCATTGGAAGTCACCCAAATGGTCATACAATAGGAGAATTTATTTTGTCTGAAATGTTGAACATTATTTAACTCTTGTTTTCCGATGTTGGTATGGCATACAGTAATTGTGTCACATCGAATCAGCGTGTGGTCAAGCCATTTTTATATCTATATATAAAGAATTATAAATACTCAGTGTCTATCAGAAGTTTATACATCAACATAATGATCTTCTGTGGTTGTAAAAAGAAAGACTAAGCGTCGCTTTCTTGATTTAAAGCGGGGCTTCTGTCAATTTGCAACCCAAAGCAACTAGTTGCAGTCAGTTGCAAGAGTGCTTATGTCGATTATATCAGCAACCCAGGACAACTGGGAGCAACTGAATTCAGAGTCCTTATGTCGTCTCGTAACTGACCACACTTAACTTAACACATGACTGTTAATTTATTCATCATGTGATCAACAAAATGACGAATAACATAAGAAGAAGCAACCGAAAGGCATGGTCTGTCTTGCTACAATTATATTAGTATAGTATTGTCGACATCATCAACATTTGAAAAGTTTGTGTCTTCGATCGTTTCCATTTGCTTATTATTAAAGTCACATGACACATGTCGCTAATCAAGTGATGTTATTTCCATGGAAACGAGTTGACTTCAGTTGCAAGAACGCTCATTCATGTCAACTGCAACTAGTTGCCGCTTATTACCGCTAGTTGCAGAAAGTTGAACATGTACCAATTGAATGGTAAAATGTTTATTTTGTCTTATATTGGATATCAAAAGTCCTTCTTTTCCCGGTAGGATCACAACATCAATCAACGTTGATTTAAATAATTTGTGTTTTCAATGTTGAAGGTTTCGGATAATACTGAATTGAGTTAGAGACTTAGCTACTTGAAAAGAGTTACTGAATTTTGGATGATACTGAATTGAGTTAGAGACTTACTGTCTGTTCCAGGTAATACTACGACTCGAAAATTATTTGTCATTTCTTCCAATTTTAATTAAAATGGCTAAAACTTCGCGAAATACCTGGAATGGTCATCCCGTTGCTTTTTGTCTTGTGAGAAATACGTTTAGGACAAGTTTTATAGCCTTTCTCCTTTGAAAAATCGAAGTTTGTTTACACATTATTACTCGAAACAGCCATGTTTGGTCTAGCGGTCTGGGCGAGCCTAAGTGGACAAGGGGTTCTGGGTTTGCTTAAAGTCGTTTCACCCTACTTCGATGTATTGGTGGTCGTATCGATCCAGTAGAATATAACTCTTTTCATAAAATAATTATTTACTGAATTCCAGACCACGTTTGTTTGTCCCACTTACGGAATGCAACAAATTTGTGAAGTACCTGTCTACCCTAACGCGAAATGCAACTGCCTCATTTAACGCATGCGTAGTCGAATGTTTATGTTCTGAGAAAGTAACTGTGGAAATATATGCAATTTACAAGAGAATACTATATTTTATCGAACTTCTAGTCATTTATTGTAATGGAAGAAATCAAAGGGATGACAGTTCCAGGTATGTCACAAAGTTTTAGGCATTTTAATTAAAAATTGAAGGCATGGCAAGCATTTTTCGAGTCGGAGTATCATCTGGAACAGACAGTAGCTACTTTAAAGGAGCTGATCTCTAACTCATCATCCAAAACCTTCAACATTGAAAACAAAAATTATTTGTCAAATAAAATCAACATTGATTGATGTTGTGACCTTACCGAAAAATAATGGAGAGAGAGAGAGAAATGGGGTTTAATGTCCACTCAACACAACTAGGTCATTTCGGGATTTAACATATGGTTTAATTTTATTTCAATAATTCGCTTGCACGTAGGGGTCTTTAGCAGTGGGAGGAAACCAGAGTGCCTGGAGGAAACCCACAAGGTTGAGAAAGGGGCCCCTATCTCCATGCCACATATATACGCTTACACCAGGGCTCGAAACCACAGGACAGCTAGAGGTAAAAGCGCGGCACTCTAGACCACTAGGCCATCCCAACTCCCCCCCACCCCCCGAAAAAAGATGGGCTTTTGATATCCAATATTTAAGACAAAATAAACATTTTACCATTGGTACATGAATCGTGTACCATAAGGCGCTTGATCCTCAGTTATAACAAGAGACTGACTCAAGGGATGAGGTAAGACACACTGCACCAAATCAAACGGCGTATGTAGACTGAAATAACCAGACGCTAGAAATTTGAACTCGATTGAAACTGCTGGCTTATTTCGCCGAATCGCCGAACATAACTGATTTGAAATTGAAGTAAAAACTGAAACCTTTGAATGATAATCAGTTTATATACATTCATATTACAGTAATTTCTAGGTCCCAAATGTTAGTGATTTAGCTCCTTTATTAATACTGTAACTGTAACGAGATCATGCGGATCAACGTACTCAGTTTTACTGCGCCGCCTTTCAGCCCTTTGTTGTCCATTGCACTTACATCAACCATATAAAGTGTACTTACTTGTCGTCACTAACACTTATGACTCCATCCTCTCTTGGAATTAATATTGCCATATTTACCGTATCTCCACATCCTTCAAGTTTATTTAATAACACTGGTTTTCTGACGTTTCCTTGTTTATTAGTATTCGAAGGCTTTATTTCGGCTGCCATTTTGTTATTATCACGTGATTGATGGTACAGTACGGTGACAATCGGCAAACCTCGCGCTATTAAGGGTACTGATATCTGCTGAGGTTTGCCGAATGAGTTCGAAGAGTGATCGTGAGTCATGCAAAATTTTGCTAATATTGCTATAAAAAGAAACTAAACGAAAACAATGTTGAAATTGATTTTTTCTGTTCTAAATTGTTACTTTTATAATGGGGTAGATACTATACCAAAATGAATGAATGAATAAAATGGTGTTTCACGTCCCAGTTTTTTGTACCAATCGGGCTATATACTGAGTACTGAAAACCGGTGACAGGATTTTAAAGTAAATTAAAGGAGCTAATTTAAAATCCCCATTTTTTTAACACATAGAAATGGACACGCACAAATGTCGCTACGCATAAAAGTGTAATGTATAAACTGATTTACATTCAATTGTATCTGCTTTACCGTATTTCTCAAATCAGCTCGGACTATTCTCAGTTCAGTTGTGATAGGCGAATTGTCCTGTGGTTCAGTTCTTTTCTGACGAAATAGGGACTAGGCTACACAAAAACCCATATTTGAGAAAAAGGGCCTACTAAGCTAACAATTTGTAATTTGACAAATTTGACAAAAACATGCTGAAACTAAATGGTGAGAAACCAGAGACCCTTTTCTTAGAATTGTGAGATAGCCTGCCCGTAAAGATTCGCGGGACATGTCTTCAATCATCTCTCGCAATAGATGATCACGTAAGTCCATTATGTGCGATCTAACTTCTAAGATTAAGAAACATCGGTCGAAATCTTTGGCGGAAGTTATTTACGCTATTTATATCCAGAGTCGAATTGGGCGAAGGCCGGTCTGACAAAAAATAAATTTTTTTTTTTGGTCCAATTCGTCTAAAAAACTATTTTTCTGCTGAACATTATATAGGGGGGGGGGGGTATTGGACCGGCCATAGAGCGATGATGATCATGTTGTATGTGGCCGGTGGCTTTAACGGGCCGCCACGCCATGACTGGAGTCTGGAATGGGATAGTATAATAGCTTTCTATAGGCCGGGTGTGCTAGGTGCAATGGGGACTCCGAATTTCATTGATCTTCACCGGGTTCATCCGACACTGTCGCCCGAAAATTTACTAATTATTAACTCAACTGCTCCCTGTTTATGGGAATACGCTATTAGTAACTCCAAAATAAATTAAATTTTAAAGCCTCAGCATAATTTGATGATAGCTGGTCTGGTGGCTGAATATGACTCCGAGACGATTTCCAAAGTCTGGTGTTAAACATTCCTTGACATTTTTATTAACTCGTTATTTTCAGAGATGAAATTACAGAATTAGGACGTCAGTAATGGTCTCAAACTGTGGGAAATGGCCGCCCATTTCCAAAAATTCAAAAATGAATTGTGTCCTGTACGCCTAGGCATGTCCAACCCCCACTCCGTTTAGGCCACCCGTTATACGGTCTTGACCGTCTTGACCCAGCGAAAGAACGTTATCCCAGTGGGGTTTTGCCCCGTTTTGGCCTATATAAATCGAATTATGAGATACATTATTTGACAGAGATTATAATCAGATATGCCACCAAATCGCATATTTGGGGTTCATTTTTCAAATTTTTCCAAGAGGACAGACCCCCCCCCCCGTCCGAGCTCAGAGGAAGGTGCCGCTCCACCACGGGCGCCCGGGCCGTTTCCCGGCCCCAATCCACCCCTGTTTATATCGTTAAGATATGTCGAAGCTATTATAATAATTTTGTTAGGTAGAAAATGACAAGAAGATTACATCCTATCGTTTAATAGCATTTATAAATAAAATAAAACCAAGTTCGGATACTCCAAACTATTAGACAAAATTCGAAGTCCTAAACAATGACTACAGTAATAAACAATATGAAGATAGACATTTGATACAATAATATTTAAGAAAATGTCTACTTTGATAAATCGGAAACAATAATATATTATACTGTGTGACTGAGTACATAGATCTGATACTTTTTATTTTAATTTTGTTTTGATGTTTGTCTAATTTAGTTTTGTTTGTTTAGAGGTTAGTTTATCGGGAACCTTTTATTGTTACAATGTTGGCAGTTGTTATTGTTTTTATATTAAGTTCACTATTTAGAGGCTGTCGTATAAAGAACCTTTTATTGTCACAAGGTTGGCAGTTGTTACTTTTTTTATATTTAGTTCACTATTTAGAGGTTGTCGTATAAAGAACCTTTTATTGTCACAATGTTGGCAGTTGTTACCCTTTTTTTAGTTCACTATTTAGAGGCTGTCGTATAAAGAACCTTTTATTGTCACAATGTTGGCAGTTGTTACTTTTTTTATATTTAGTTCACTATTTAGAGGTTGTCGTATAAAGAACCTTTTATTGTCACAATGTTGGCAATTGTTACCCTTTTTTTAGTTCACTATTTAGAGACTGTCGTATAAATAACCCTTTATTGTCACAATGTTGGCAGTTGTTACATTTTTTTATTTTTTTTTATTTAGTTCACTATTTAGAGGCTGCCGTATAGAGAACCTTTTATTGTCGTAATGACGCAAAAACTGATTTTCTTATATTTAATTTACTGTTTAGAAGAAATGATAACCCTTTCTCGATGGTGTTAAATTTGTTCGTTATGTCTGTCTATAGCTATATTTTTACAAACTAACATCTTTTTTTAGTTCACTATTTAGAGACTGTCGTATAAATAACCCTTTATTGTCACAATGTTGGCAGTTGTTACATTTTTTTATTTTTTTTTATTTAGTTCACTATTTAGAGGCTGCCGTATAGAGAACCTTTTATTGTCGTAATGACGCAAAAACTGATTTTCTTATATTTAATTTACTGTTTAGAAGAAATGATAACCCTTTCTCGATGGTGTTAAATTTGTTCGTTATGTCTGTCTATAGCTATATTTTTACAAACTAACATCTTCTGACAAAATTGCCTCTGCCAAAATATCAAAACGAATAATATTATTTGGAGGCTCGGGTATCATTTTAACGATATTTCTTTGTGACACAGATTCCAGTAAAAAATCGATGTTAGTAGGAATTCTCATCCGATGATCGATTACAATGATTAATCGTTGTGGTGTTGTAAGTGTTATAGCTGATAAACAGTTACACATGGTAAAATAAGCCAGATCACTTTTCAGGAAATCTTCAGTTAAAATTAAAACTATTTTCCAACTGTCTCGAACAGCTTCCAAAATATCATCTGCGCGAGAACCACCGGGTATATGATCTCTATCACGTAGGTTTAATTTTATTTTACGATTTGTTTCTAGTTCAGTTCTTAGTTCGTTACAAACCCAACTATAAATAGTATCAGTGTAGATTATAAAGGCGTCATAAAGAAATTCATTCCGCTTCTTCGGATAAATGTTTTGTCCGATCATGCGTAAAAGAATCAACTTTAGTTTCATCTTGTTTTTGATGAAAACAAAAGCTGTCATCAGAGTAAGAACAACCATACTTGTTCCACCTATGGCAATATTTAACCAAAATCCAGAAACGCAGTGTCTCCGAAACGCTGTCCATTGGTTTCGAATAGTTTTAGTGTAGCTCATTTGCCCATTAACGTCCACGCAAGAATAATTACCGCCATCTAACTTAACACTGGATTCTTGTAACCAAATCAAAAACTCGGTTGACTCACAAATACAGGAGCAGGTGTTTCCCCAAAGTGACAAATGGAACTCGTTATTATTTTCTAGAGTTTTATCCAACATCAGTTTGTATTTATTATTGAGTGTTGTAAATGAGTTGTGACTCAGATCTATAAAGTTCAGTTTATTAAGAGATGTTAAATCTGGTATTGTTATCAAATTATTAAAGGCCAGATTAACAACTTGTAATTTAACAAGAGAGCTGAATATATCATATGGTAAAAACACCAGACCATTGTCTGATAAATCAAGGTTTTGTATCTTAACTAAAGAACTAAATAATCTTTTACCATTTTCTCTGATGAAATCATTATCAAGTAAAGTATTACTCAAACGCAATGCGATCAGATTTGGAAAAGTATCGAAGAAACTTTTACTTACTACACTCATATCATTAAAACTGAAGTCCAAAGTTTCTGTATTTTCAATACCTACAAGTGTGTGATTAAAATCAAAGATACCACAATATGATAGATTTAAAAACTTCAGATTTTTACCACCTAAAATGTAAATGTCTGAAAGAGGACCGAGTTTTGGAGACATCCCAGCAAAGTTTATAGATGCAATGTTGTTTGGGACCATAAAAGGAAGTCCTATGGGTAAATGTTGTGAAATATCGTTATGTCTGTTCGTAATATCTTCTATTGTTAGTTCCCGTTGATTAGATATATCAAGTGTTTTTATATTTAATGTTTGGACAAAAGGAAGAAGTACAAGCCAAACAGCTATTCTGCCACTAATGTGTAACTGATTATGAGAAAGCTGTATGTGTTCTAAGCATTTGACATTTTCTACATTTAATAATTCAATATCGAAACCTAATAGGCCGATACGACTTTTCTGTATATCCAACGATTTAAGACATATTTGTAAGAAAATGGTCATATTAATTGCTACTCCTGTGTCTATAAAATTAACTCCAGATCGAAAAAAAGCAATAGAAATGTGCGACATGTTTTTGTTTTTATATATACGAAACATTTCTATGGCGTCTGCTATGGTTCCATTGTTTAGATGTATATCGTCCAATAAAACAGTCTGAAGATGCCGAAGAGGCTGAAGTGCGTCCCTATGTAAATTCTCCAATTGACAACCACTTAAATCTAAGTAAATTGTTGGGGTACTCCGTAGCCCAATGAATGTTTTATTGGTAACAGTGCTTAGCCCACATTCAAATTCCATTCCACGTGTCTGTGTGTTAGCCAATATTAGATGCTGGAGACGTATTAAGTTTGAAAAGCCATCGTGAAACACCGTGTTTTTACCAGTATCAATGTTTAGTTGTTTGAGATTAGTAAGACATCCTATGGTTTTATCAGGTAAATTCAGATCATGTAGACCAAACCTTGAAACATCTGATCTCATACTAAGGTTGGTAAGTGATTGAAGGGGTTTAAAAACATTAACTGGCATGGAAGCTTCATTATAATCCAACACATGTCCATTAAATTCCAATATCAACAATGATGATAATCCGTTAAATGATGATGACTGTAATGTATGGATAGGATTAACACTTACATCAAGATATCGTAGATTAACTAGATGTAAGAAATCATTGTTATATAGAATTCTTATATTATTAAACGTTAAATCTAGAGTTGTGGTGTTGGCAGGAAGATTGCCAGGAACTCTTGAGATGCCAGTGTGTGAACAATTAACCGTTATTTCACCATATTGATGATCTTTTGTTTGGTGACATGGGATTACTTCACTGATCAGATAAAAACATAAAAGGATGATAATAGAAGTGTAAATTGTCTTCATTTTGGTTTCCGGTATAAAACAATAAGTCCAGAAAGTAAATATATGAAATCCTTAATAAGCTCCTATGCACACAGTATTTATTTGTATTTTTATGTCGTTCTAATCGGAAATTATGTATAAATATTTTTTCAACAGGTTCCTTTATACTTCCAACACTAATCACAACCACAGCCACTATATTGCTACACTGTAAATCTGAAATGTAAGTTATATTTTACGAAGTAACTTTATGACATTTGCGTGTAAATGGAAGTTATATTTACCATGTAATTTGATGACAGGTTGCCTAAATAAATCAGTAATTGTTTTTCTATAAGCATGTGTTATAGTTTAATGCTCTTTCCAGTTACTATATGCCTCTAAAATATCATTATCATCATCATTATGCAGGGTAAATATGTAAAAAACAAGAGTAATTTGATTGCTTGTCTAATAAAATTGTCATACACATTTGTTGCTGTACTTGCTTGAAAACGTTGAGAGAATACTCTTCGAAACGTCGCCTAAATAAATCAGTAATTGTTTTCCCATAAGTATGTGTTATAGTTTAATGCTCTTTCCAGTTACTAAATGTCTCTAAAAGATTATTTCTGATGATGTTAAATGTTATTAGAACGTTGAATAAATCTATAATGTTTTTATAATATCATCAAAATCTAACATATTACACGAGGAAACGTAATACTGTTTTTTTGTAATTTCCCATAAGTATGTGTTATAGTTTAATGCTCTTTCCAGTTACTAAATGTCTCTAAAAGATTATTTCTGATGATGTTAAATGTTATTAGAACGTTGAATAAATCTATAATGTTTTTATAATATCATCAAAATCTAACATATTACACGAGGAAACGTAATACTGTTTTTTTGTAATTTCTTGCTAAAACATGTATATTCATTTTCTATGTTACCACCAACGTGGCCTATTTCAGATCTTTAGATTACATAATATTTCCCTTATATTTTATTTACCAAATTGCCTTAAATTTTAGCAAATATTTGTTTGTTGAACTAAGTAATAATTATAATAATTATATTAAATTGTCATAAACAGTTAATATTAAAGTAGCTAAGTCTCTAACTTAATATCATCCAAAGTCTTCGACATTAAAAACACGAATTATTTTTCAATTTAAATCAACATTGATATTGTGACCTTATCCGGGAGAGATGGAAGTCTGATCTCTAATATTTAAGACAAAATAAACATGTTACCATTGGTACACGAATCGTGTACCATAATGCGTTTCAGCGCCATTTGTAACACGGGACGCGAAGAAGGAAGCTAGACCTATGCCACAAGTCATGTCAAACGCTGACGTCATATTCTTATCTGGAGAGCATGTGCAATAAATACTATCGGTGTAGACAGGAATCGTGTACCATAATGCGTTCCAACGCCATTTGTAACGCGGGACTCGAAGAAGGAAGCTAGACCTATTCCTCAAGTCATGTCAAACGTTGACGGCATATTCTTATCTGGAGAGCATGAACAATAAATACTATTGCGATTCGATTGGGACTTTTGGCGTATTTCACCGAACATAACTAAAATTATAGAGTAAAAAAGAAACTATTGAATGTAAATCAGTTTATACACATTCATACTACATTATTATTTGTGACAATTTCTAGGTCCCAAATATAATGTGAATTTTGTACATACCTTGTAATGCAAGCAGTCGCGAGTTAAATGTTTTATATATCAGGTGTTCCAACTTCCGAAAGTATACAATGCTTTATTACGTGCAGTGGTGATATTTAATAGCCTAGTACATCAATACATTATAATGAATGGGTGAATATAATATAACCCCGATTTAACCAACACACAGTAAGAACATAATAGGCCTATAGAAAATCTGCTCTCAGCACACACATAAGTATTATTACCATGAATTTATATAGCGCCCTTTTCATAAAATGTTCAAGGGCGCTTTACAATAAAATGGTCAATAGAGTAAAAACATAAATATGTAATTTCAAATCACAATCTTAAATGCAAATATTTATAATTATAAAGGTGTATATAAATGTAAATTAGAAATATTCCGAATTGAGTACCATGTGAAATTTAGCCCGAGGTGCTTGGCATTTATTGTTCAAGGTACATACCAGACGTGTATATAACGAGACGCCTATATAATAATATAGAAATTAAATTACACGACAAACAGGATGGCTAGTCATCAACATCCCCATGTTCCTCAAGCAACGATCGCGACTTTTACAACATCTAACCGTTGCTTCATTACTGGGCAATTCCCGAACTTTTGCGCTCGTTGTGTTTACACGTGACTAATTACCATTGTCTAATCAGAGGTCGTTGCACATAACACACTGTAAACAAATATGGCGGCCTCCATAGAAACGCTTTGTTGATCAAACTCGGCAAACCTCGGCAGATTCCGGTACCCTACATCTAACCTCGGATGTATGACGGTAAGTGATATGCACCTACGCCTATACATTTGCGATGCGGCACCGGTTTACTTATTAGAAAAACTTGCGCTTTTGCAAAGAGGTTCACACAATGGTTTTCTTGAAGAGTATGTAGAATATTTAGTGCAAAATTGTCATTGTCTAAAGAAAATCGGATAATATACTTGTAAGAAAAATAGATCAGACTTTGAAATCTTGGCATGATAAAACATTCTTCAAATGCGTCGTCACGGGCAATGCCGTTAATAACCCGGGAACTTGAAAGTAGTTCTGATGGCCGAGGCTAGATGCAGGGTATTGGAATCTGCTGAGGTTTACCGAATGTGGTGATCAGTCATGTTTTTCAGCAACCTTGACATTGATCGAATCTGGAACTTTGCAACTCGATTGTCAAATGTAGACATTTTAGCTATAAGCGCGAGACTTGATAATCGTAACGATATTTTTAATGAAGGAATCTGATTGGATCACAAGCTGGGCTTGTAACCGGGCCCGTAGCCCCCCCCCCCCATATTTCGCCAACAATACTGATTTCTTAGGAGTGTTCTTAACCAACCACATACTCGGCCCCTCCAAAAAAAAGTAGCCCCACCAGTTTTATGAGCTGGCTACGGGCCCGCTTGTAGCCAATCAAAAGTAGTGGCAAAATAAGCCGGGTATTGCGTGAAGGGCTTGATAAGTTGTAGAGCCTATGTAGTTAAGGCGAGATCAAGCCTTCTATTGAAGATACAACATCCCGTGCCTTTACACTTGTTTGAAAGCGAAGGGAGGCATAACTAAAAGCAACTTCTTTATGTTGTTGGCAATATCAGATTTCGCAAACAGTGTCAACTGTCCTCACATTGTGGCACTGTTTAATAGATATTGCTCTTTATTTTTGAAAACCAAGTAAGGTTAATTACCAGAAGTATTTGAGATAATTTATGACACTAACCTCTGAGATATGCCCTATAATAATAATTATATACAGTTGGCCTTCTATGTCAAAAATGGTCGACAACACCCCCAAACGACTGCAAATCCATAACTATTGACCCAAATTTGTTGATCTTGATGCATATCCCCAGGTTTTTTGGGGCAAGTTCAACGGGCAAAGAACATATTAAGACAACTTTGGATGTCACCGAGTTGTTCCATCATTAAGAAACTGAATTCATGACGTTCAGTTGTCCACTATCACCTAATGCACAAACACCCCTGTCCATAGAAAAAGTTTCAGAGCGTTCAGTTTTGAGTGTCATCTTCCACCTTAGTACCGACCTATTGAGTGTTTGACAGGGGTCACATGTTATACACTTTATGTTCTTTGACTGCTTGTTTGAACGGAAGAAGATGATTTCGTTGTCTGTTCTGGAGTAATGAAGAAGCACGATCAGCAAATCTGTGACAATTCAAACATCACTCAAGACAAGAGGTCGATACTGAGCAGGAGGACACTCAAAACTGAACGCCCTGAAACCTTTTCTACGATAGTGGACAGCTTAAGGTCATGAATTCAATTTCATAATGATTCAACAGCTCAGTGATATCCAAAGTGCTCTTAATGTGTTCATTGTCCCCAAAACCCACGGGATAGACATCAAGATCATCAAATTTGAGTCAATAATTATGGACTTATGGTCATTTTGAGGTGTTGGCGGCCAAATTTGACATAATAGGCCAACATCATTTTTAATGATCCTAATGTGTTCTTTACTCCCCAAAACCTAGGGAAAGACACCAAGATCGTCAAATTTGAGTTGATAGTTCTATAGTTTTGATCATTTTAAGACGTTTCGGTGGCCATTTTTGACGCCATCTTACCCCCCCCCCCACTTTTCACGAGTTCCTACTTTGGTAAACTTTAAAACTTACCAAAATCAATTGAGAAACATTTTATTTGCAATTTTTTTTTTGAGGGGGGGGGGGTATTTTCCATATATTGACCTGACTATAAGTCAAAGTTGTTTCCACGAAAACACACAAAAAAAATATATACCCAAGAAATCCCAAAATATCACTCTGTGTGTACAGAGTTTCAAAGGGATATCTTAAACGATTTACGAAATATGCTCCAGAAACGAAATCGGAACAGTTGAACGGATGGAGCCCATTTCAAATCCACCCTCCCTAACTTCTCCCGGCGCAGGATAATAAATGATAGTCATGCAAAGTGTAGATATACGCCCATGTAGGAGCCATGTCTTGGTAGCCGTTTATCATAAGGGAAATATGATGTGGACCATATATTTGATAAAGATTCTTTATGCTATCCAGATGTCTGCAGTGATCACTGAACAAATCTGTTAAAACTGTAATGTGGGATATCTCTGGAACCGCTGAATATATGGTTCGTCCATTCATGACCTCTGAAATGCTTCACATAAGATTTAAAACAAAACCATTGAAATTTGTAGTCTGTATCATGTTCACAAGGTTTTCGGGAAAAGGGGCATAACTCTGAAATATCGTTGTGTTGCGTCGTGACATGACCAGGGCATTCGGCAAACCTCGACAGATTCCGGTGCCCTATATCTAGACTCGGCTGTATAATGAAGTCCGCCATTTTGGAACTATTTTAAAGGACCCGGATAAACAAGGTTGCCCCCAGGAGATGGGTGCCAGTCAAGTCGTCCACAAGCGAAGTCGTCCACAACCGTTGGTGGAGTCGTCCACAAGGCATTGGTGATGTCGTCAACAACTATTAGTGATGTCGTCCACAACTAAATATGTTTATGAATTTGTTAATGAATTTGTTATTTATGGAATAAAACGATTTACTTTGTTGTTTATTTGCCGGGAGAAAGGGTGACCACGCAGAAAAAACTATACTAATTAAAAATGCATCGTGTGGACGACTCCAAAAAACGTATTACAATTACAATATCCAGAAATTATTTACTTTGTTGTTTATTTACCGATAGAAAGGGTGACCACGCAGAAAAACTATACTATTTACAAATACATTATGTGTCCAGAAATTATACTAAGTCGTGTGGACGACTCCACCAACGGGTGTGGACAGCTTAACCAGATTTTGGGGCTTTTTTGTAAAAGCGGAACGTTTTCCTGTTAGAGTTACGTAAATCGGTAGTCGATAAGCCGCATCGCAAATGTATGGTCGTAGGTACATATCAATGACTATCATACATCCGAGTCTAGATGAAGGTTACGGAGAGTACCGGAATCTGTCGAGGTTTGCCGAATGATGACCAGGGTGCTCTTCATCAAATTTGAAAAAGAATTGTTCCAAACCTGTCGGCGAACGTTCTGATAGACAGGGTGGTGACATTACACACCCACATAGAAATAATATGTTAGTAGAAAAAGTGAATAAAAACGAATGATTAACAGTATTTGTTTGAAACAGGATTTAATTATACCCCTGGTTCTTGGGGATGATGCAGTTGGTTGAATTATAGAACCGGAACTGGTGACGTTTAAACGAAATGCTATAAGATGGCGACAATGCACTAAAAATACACTGACATTTTGGAACATAAAAATAATAATAATCACGTCATTTTACAAGTTTAGCAAATATGGCCAGATGCCTTTTTCCAATTTGGCCCTTGGCACAGATCGTGCGAATGATTTCGATCATTACTGCAGGAAGAAACCGAAGAACTCGGGGGAAACCTGCCTGATCGGACGTGAGACCGAATATCCCTCTCACTTACAACGATTACGTTCCTGCCCTGAGCTGGGATTAAACCCTCGTTGCATTGGTGAATGGTGAGAAGCCGCCTCTCTATCGCCACGGCTATCCGACCACATTTAGACATCAATTGAGTTATATTTAGGCTGCTAAGAATACTTATTTCAGATATAATACATGATAATATTTCGGTAATGGTTTATTTCTGGCGATGTTTCTACGAGAATTTTCTCTTGTCTTTGTCACTCTTTGCATGATCAAGAAGAAATTTATTTGGTCAATTTTCAGAAAAGTGCCCGAAATCTTATACAAATTGAATACTACGAATTTGTGCTATGGGTTAAAACATTTTGCCTTGAGCCACTCTTCTTTGTGAGACATTTATCGGGCATCAATTATTATTTGTGAATGCAGCTGATCGGGTGGTTGGAACTCGTATCGGGGCAGAGTGTGATTTCGGTTGCAAACTGACAGGGAACTTTTTAGTTGCTAAATTTTCTCGGGGAGTGTGAGGCCCCCATACCCCGCAACGGTTGGTTGTTTGTAAGTCACCTTAGTAAGGCTCTATTAGACGGTCTGGAATAGTAGGAAACGCGTTTGTGACAGTTACATTTTTTTAATCCTCTCCCGACAGTCTCATCTCGGTGGACTGTAAACGAATTAAAGTTTTAACAACTATTATATGACTAATGCCACCTTAAGCTTTAACCTTGCAGGTCTACACAGTTAAAAAGAATAATAATGTTTACACTCACTTGGGTGGATACTTTCATAGAAATAACAACAAACAATCTTTTAAAATTATTTTTATTTCTTAAAATATTTCCCTCTACATATATAATATAAAATCAAAATATATTCATAACAAAATCATGTAACAAAGAGTAAAAATAACAAATTTATGTATAATCACAATAAATTATAATTATTTAATAGTAAGGGTATAAATCTAAAGTTTATATGTATGGTATATTTTCAACTGCAATATGGTGGTAAACCAAAGTCTCGTGGATTAAATTCCTCTAATGAATTTATTGTAAATGTAGCTAGTTTAGATGTTTCTGTTTTATCTGCTCTAGGGTCTGGTACCCAAACTACCTGCATTCCTGCTGAGTGTGCTGCTATAACACCATTACTAGCATCTTCAAACACAAGTACCTGTAGAATAAATTACCATGGATTGTTTTCCAAAAATGATTCATGATATACCAAATACTGTAAACAGTCATTGATCTAACAGATTGAAACAATTTTGAACACACCCCAACCTAAGATATATGGATATGAAATTCTTATGCCTGTACTTGACATAAGCCCACCTGGCCACCTAACCGGTAAGAAGGAAACCAGTGTGCGAAGACTACAAGCAGCAAGCATAATGTATATAATTCTCCACAAAGCGAATTAATTGAATGTAATTACAGAATTTCATTAGACACATATAATTTGGTAGAGAAAAACATAAAAAATATTTCTCAGATCTTACCTTTTCTGGAGAAGGGATGCTATCAAATCTGTTTCTACACACATGAAAACAATCTGGAGCTGGTTTACCATGTTTCACATCTGGATCATCACTACTCTTAACCACATGATGAAATAAATCAAATACTTCTTTATGATTGGCAGTTTTTAAATTATAACTCCATGAATTTGAACCTGTTGCTATGGCAATGGGAATGTTATTGTCATGGAGATGCTTGATGAGTTTCTCAGCACCTATAAGGAAAGAAATGGAGAACATTATCAATGCTTAACATTTTCACTGGGTATCTAAAAACATCCTTAAAGAATGGAATGCAAATGTCCAAATAAGAACAAATGGCCTGTGAATTCTATAACTCACTGGTATATTGTTATTATTTTTATTTAATACATTTATATAGCACATATTTCACCAAGTCTTCAGATGTGCTTCACAATAACAAAATAAAACACTATTATGATAAAAGGAAAAATAATAAATCATAAAAAAAATCATTTCTCTAAAAACAATAAGAGAAGAGACAATTTAAAAAAGATATTAAAAAATTAACTACCCATAAAAAAGTAAAATGTAAAAAATCAGTAAAAAAAGCATGTTTGAATAAATGTGTTTTTTCTAATGAGATTTGAATGTAATAATATATTGTTATATCTGTAAAAAAATAAACTAATTTACTCCAAAAAGCCACTCCCACTACCATAGAATGCTAGTCTGACTCGAGGTTATACTAATTATTACTAGTAAATAGTAAACCGTCATAAAAAAACCTTGTATTTGTATTAAAAAAAATTTAACAACTCTATTAGCCAAGTGAACATTAGTATTTCTTTTAAAATCTTGACATTTCTTTAAAAATGTTTAACAGAGTTTTAATGAAATGAAAGTCCTACTGTTCAGCTCCTAAACTGGGCTAATGGAGACAGGCATGCACCATGTAATGCGCCTTGAGGGAAATTTTGCCCGGGCAGCAGTACTATGGCCGACTTTTACATGTATATCAAACTCTAACTGCCAAGAGATCTTTTACGTGCACGCCAATCTTTACACAGGACCTCAGTTTTTAGTCTCATCGGAACGACTAGACAGCTGTTCTTGTCAGGCCCTCCATCCTGAATCACTGACAATTATGGGGGGAACCACGCCAGAAAATCTGAATGAACTTTCCATGCCAAAGTAGGGATCGGAAACTCGACCTCCGGGCTAGCTTTGATTTGAATAGATATCATTTGAACTTCCAATATATTTATAACATCACAATCAGATTGGAGTTGAAATTTAGATGCAAGCACAACAAATGGGCCGTAATTGATGCTTACCTGGTAAGAAAGGTGCTGTTGGGAACAGTTTTATTTGTTCTGCTCGCCATTTTTCTATGTATTCATCAGGTGTTAATGGAAGTTGAAGCTCATCTGAAGTAAAAATTGGTAAATGTATCTATATTACTAAAATTATGTTATTAATGTATAAGATTATATATACGTTTTCCAATTCCATAATCTATTAATAATAAGATGCAAGTATAATTTTCATAGAACTCGGTTAATGGGAGGCAAACCCATTTGCACATGCTGGCATCAAACCACCAAATCTAGTCAGATGATGGAAGTAAATAGTGATCTGGAGGTGCTGAGATAAGTTTGAAAATTTAAAAATACATTAAATATCAATTTGAAACTTTACTCTTTATGGTACAAAAAAAACTATGGTACATACCAATTATTATTGTAACAGACTCAATTTCTTTCTTGCCCATTTGTTTAACTTTAATATCCCATGTGAAATCTTTGCCATATTGTGAACACACTTTCTCAGAAGCAATTGTATAAAGCCTTTCTGTGTCTGGAAAATGAATTATAAGTCTATTGACTGCCATTTCTATTTACACAGGATCGCTGGGTGGACAGTTCTGTAAATCTTTACATTATTATAATGAAGCTGAATACAGAAGCTTTAAAAATGACAAGAGAATCAGGATTTTTTAAAATATAAACTACAAATTTAAGATCAGTAAAAATAAAATTTCATATTGCATCATTATTATACTTATTTAGGGCATCAGGCACACCATGTCGGCTATACTAGACGCGATGGCCGATGCCTCTTTTGTGACATAATCGTATTAATGTCTGAATACTAGAACGATCTATAGGGCGACCTTCGGATGCAGACTATGGTCGCGACTATAGTCTGAACCAGCATCCGAACGCAAATGGCCCTAGCCTTTCACTATTCAATATGGTGGCGACAATGTCAGTTGTTCCGCCTGCTATATTTATTCATGTATTTTTTTAAAAACTGGTTAATTTTCCATCCTGCTTTGTGAAAGCAAGATTAAAAAGGGTTACAAATAGGATTAGTCAATATCAGAATAATTTTCATTGGATTTATGTCACCTTACCTAGATCATTTCACACATACATTTTTTTTTGTCGTGGGCCTATATATAATAATATATTCGAATAAGAAGATGCTAATATTCCTAATCTGTCAAATTAATCAAGAAAAAAAAAGACGAACAATGCCCATTCACTAAATTTCGGGTGTAAACATGGACCCTATAATACCGACCAAGCTGTAAATAACGCAACGGCAATCGGAAATTTTATTATATTTTTAAGAAAATCTTCTCAAGTGTCAGTTTTGTCAGCCATCTTTGAACTATCCCCACCGTGCCCTATCGCATGGTACGTCTTGTCACGACCACTGGTTGAACTAAATGCCATTCGGATGCAGATGGTTCGACTATAGTACGAAAATCAGTGCAACCTAAGGTCGCCTAGGCTATAGCCAAGGTTATGGCCAAAATTGGAAAATGGGAGCCGGCCGGATCGAACATAATCATCAATGATTTCTAGCCCTTTTCACCACGATATTCTAATAATTCTATATAATTATTAGACATTATGATTATATTAATCATATGGCCGAATTACTCCAGGGTGTCTAGAGGTTTCGTCGATACGTAACCTCTAGGTGCCAGTAATAGTGCTACCATTGAGCACCGTCCGACTGAATTTTTTGCGCATCAAACTGAAAGGTTTCAGTCGATAAAGCATCGAGCTGAAAGGCGCCAGTCGATAAAATCTGAATGCATGTCCTACCTTATTGTATGATCTTCCTTGAGCAACAATGACACTTACTGACAAACAAACGTTGTTCAGTGAAACCGGTTTATCCAATATCACACTGTGACACACACACTACCATTTCATAAAGTTGCCATGTTGGGATAATTTGACCTCTTTTTGACGTCATATCCTCCCCATTAAAATTTGAGAACACTTGTTTTAGCGAAACGAAATGCATTATTGTAAAATATTTCTATGGATTAGGTATGAATTTTTTTTGGAGATAGGAGTTGCACATAAAGTAAAATAGTGTTTGAAGGGATCGAACTCCTGACCTCCAGGCTAGCGAGCCAGCACCTTACCCACTTAGCCACGTGATCTCAAATCCGTGGAAGAGCCCCCATGAGCCTCAAAATTAGTTTTAAAAAAAAACCATCACTAAATCTTATTAGAATCGAAATAAAAACAATGACATCAACAACATGTCATGATTTTTGTTTATTGATCATATTGATGTCTTTTTAATCAATGACTTGCACATTAAAAGTATTGCCTTCAAATAAACTCTTGATTTCGTTTCGTGTTGAACCCTGTTGCTAATATGCATATTGCCGGCCTTCACCTCTCGCCAATATGGGTGATTTCCGGTTTGATCGTTCTTATTTGGTATCTCGGAGTATTTTTGTGAAATCTCTTAAAATAGACAAGAAAACAGATTTTGTGGAAAGTAGATGGATATGATATGTAAGTTTAATGTGTTAGTGTTACAGATAACTGAAAATTGGGAGTTTTGCCGTACGCTGAAAGAAGTAAACTAGTTATCAAATTCTGCGGCGAGCTTTTGACCGTTCGGATGTTAGATGTTACGTTGTCAGCATATCAAAAGAGTAACATCTAACTTGTTGGATTAATGGCCGAATGGGAGGGTATCACCTCCTGAAATATACCATGTACCTGTTTTCTTGATACCCGAGCACTGGGGGGGGGGGTAAAGAATTTTTCGGGGGTTGCATCCTGCTGGCTACGGGCCTACCTAAAACTATAGCCTACCAAGTATTAATCCATCCATGTCAAAAATGACATGTGTAACAGGATTGGGCGCAGACATCTTGAACAAAGATGGTTATCTTCCCCTTAATACTTGATTACCTCCCTTTAACACTAATTCTTTCCTCAGTTGCAGACTAGTTAAAGGAGCTAAATCGCTAACATTTGGGATCTAGAAACGCATATAATACTGTAATATAAATGTATATAAATTGATTTAAATTACGTTTTTACTCCAATTTCAAATCAGTTATGTTCGGCGAAATAAGCCATAGCAATTTCAATAAAGCGCCCATTTCTAGCGTCTAGTTATTCCAGTCTACATAACTCCGTTTGGTTAGATTCAATGTGTCTAGCCTCGTCCCTCGAGTCTCTAAATACAACTGGTGCCGAAGCTCATTATGGTACAAATGTTAAAAAAATGTTATTATTAATTACATATGTGTCTATGTTCATTTTGTTGCCCTATTTTGTATTTGTTGTTTGTAATTATTTACCGGTTGTAAAAGATATTAACCCAGTGTCGTAGCTAAATTTTCGCACCTGGGGGACAAATAACAGAATTTGAGAAAATTGCGATATATAAAATTTGTTTGGGTCCTTTGGAAACTTTGGCCTTTCTCGTTTTGTTTTGTTTTTTATATTTTTAAACCATATTTTATTCGGGTTTTCTGAATGGGATTGGGGAACAGGCTTAACCTATGTAAAACCCCTCTCGTTTTGTTAATAATATAATGCAAAATATTGTGGTGGGAACAAATTTTGATGATATAATGAATGATTGATTAGGCTACACAACGAAGAGCCATTAACAGATGACCTTTTTTTTGTTTGTTTTTAAATCTGGTGTATTTTACTACAGAAGTTCAATAATTTCTACCCGCCCTACTTAGTTTTTTGGGATAAAATGTTTAATTCAATAATATCCTTCAAGCGATAGAACTCATGAGTAATAAATTGAACTAATCTAGTGTGAAAAAAACATAACAGAACGTGACGGTGAATGAACTAAGTTGCTTTAGCGTTAAAATAAAGAAAATGGATTCACACGCATGTGACTTTATATAATCATCAAACCACTCCCCCTTCTCTTTGTGTTTAACGCCTACTCGACAAAAACTACACCATTTCGGGACTAACATGAGATACTATTAGTAGTTAGTGGGGCGGAGTGGTCGTAATGGGTTATCAGTTCAAACGTATTTTGTGTTAATTTTTAATCGCAAAATTCTTCTTGAAGATAGTATTTATTTAATAACCTCCCCTTTAGGTTGAGATGTTGCACACCTCTTTATTCTTTTAAAAAAACATCTTGAAACACATTTACATGTATAAATTTTAACTGACTCAGTGGACAAAATCATTACTCAACAAACAACTTTTAACTAAAGATCCTTTGGCAGTTGGAATTCGATATAGCACACAGCATGGCGTTTTCTCGACTTCATTAGCAGAACAGTAGGACGTTAAACCCTCATTTCATTTCAGGCTGTTTTATAAATTGCAAGCATAAACACCTTCACTGATTTAACCTTGTGAAAATGCCCTCAAGTCTTACTAAATCTAATCGATATTACTCCAGTCATTTGGTCCTTGGCGACACACGCACATTCGTGATATGCTTACCGGTACTCCATCACGAACAACGGACCGTTAATTTATCAGTAAAATATATTTTACATTACTTGTGCATCAGTACAGTTTCATATTCTTGCGCAAATTTAAGTTATATTAAACCATACACACTTGATCATTAATGTTATTGACAGTCGATTGCCCCTTTCGCAATAGTTAATTCGAGCTACCTAAATAAAGAAATTATGAAAATCAATATAGCTCAAGATATAAGAAACAACCTACCGATTAATTTGATAAATAGTATGTGAGATATACCGGCTTATAATTTAAGGATACGTTATTGGAGAATAGATAAAGGGCTAGCAGTTCTCACTATAATAATTAAAATCTAGTGGTCTAGAGTGCCGCTTTTCGTCCTGTAGCTGGCCGGTCACCTATGACTTGCAGCTGTGGTTTCGAGCCGTAGTGTGAGTTTATGTGACATGGAGATAGGGACGCCTTCTCAAACCCATAGGTTTTCTCTGGGCACTCCGGTTACCTCCCGGTTACGCGCAAGCGAATTATTGAATTAAAAATTGAAAACCATTCGTTAGTCCTAAAATGACCTAGTTTGTGTCGAGTGGACGTTAAACCCCATTTATCTCTCTCTAAACCGAGAATTTAGTCGGTATGATAAAAACAAAAACGTAGTCTCGATTTTTCATTTTTTGATTTAATCACGAATAAGGGATTAGCAGCAGATCGGATTATAATCTAGTAAAATTACAGGCTAGCGGTGACGTAGATAGTTGATTATGGTCTGGATAAGTTAATTAATGTTTGATTAATAATTTAGATAACCTTTCAGGCCTAAAGAAAGACCCACAATTGGCAGATTTAGCTCTTGCTTAATGTATGTTTAAATAATGCACCACAATTCATTTCATTTTAATCTCCCTACATCGTGTTTTGAATTTAACCCATCGAAATATTTTAGTTTATAAATCCTCACTATTCTTAGTGTATCAGCCCCTGGAGTGGCTGCATGTATACTCATATTTTTGTGAGGAGACACTCGCCTTTACCATAGACATATATTCGAAGAGGAATATTTGCACAATTCCGGATATCACACTGTCGATCATAATATGGAGTTCTTTCTGTTTATAAAAGTCATGCACGTGTTCAGAGAAACAGATGGAACACACTCTTTGCTGCCTCACGTGTCATTTTGTTTTCTAAATAAAGCCCTACCCTACAATTACTTCTTACAAGATAACGCCCTAAACTGCTGATTAAGCTAATCACATCGCCAATTATGGTAATTACCAACACTGAGTATTATGTCACTCGGGGGGAAATGCCGATAAGTGTCATTTAGATGATAAGTGACATGTCATGAAGTGCCACTATTTCTTGAAGGACATACCTACTGTCAAGGTGAAATTCCGAGTGAGGAAGGATAAAGCCAGGTCACGAGAGTTAGCATCCTGTTTACTTTCCGCTCGTCTCATTAAACGTTCGTTAATTATCAGCACTAATTAAACCGACAATTATTAATTTAATCTTGGTGGGTAGAATTGTATATATTCACATTGCCGATCCAATGAATGTAGGCTTACATGTTTGCTCTGCTACGACTAATAACAATTAATTCGTTTAGAATCATTTTCCATGTATTTTGTTTTATTCACCATATTCCGTAACCACGGGGGGGGGGGGTGCTAGCATGGAGGTCGCGTGTTTAATCCCTGATTTTCCGACATGGTTTCCCCTCGCCAGCCGGGCAGGACGGAGGGTCTGACAAGGACAGCTGTCTAGTCGTTCGGATGTGACGATACGAAAAACCGAGGTCTCGTGTATACATTAGCGTGCACGTAAAATGTTCCACTGGAAGTTGAAATTCGATATATATATATAAGTAAGCCGCGCAAAATTTCCTTAATAGCACACTGCCCGTTCGGAGCAGAACAGTAGGGCGTTAATCACCATTTTATTTCATTTCATTTTCCGAAATACTTTGGGCATTGGTGTATAACGTGCTGATAGGTGTAACGGTGGCTCAGTGAAGTAGTCCCTAGTTCATTCCCGGTGTCAGCTTAGATAATTCCTGCAATGTAACCCATTGCCCTTGTCAGCGGCACAGGACATATTCTTAATACTGGCGTGTATAGAAATGAAAACAAATGGTGGTGATTCGGTTAGCGATTCGTACAAATATTCATAAATGCACCGTGGAAACACCGCCAATAAGCATAGACAATATAAAACCACAGCGGTCTTTCTCACGAATTATCACGATATACAAAGTCTCGGACATTCGGGAGCAAGGTTTCTAATTCGTAGACGGTTGGATAGGGTTTTAAGGTGATCAATGACTCTTTTATCTGCAATGGTCTAAAACATATTTGAAAGGTCCAGAAAGAGTTTTTCATGATAAGTGAATCGTAATGGAAGTCCTTTTTTTTCTCTAGTTTTCTAAATCTTTTACATTCAATTGCAAAGCATCTCTTAAATCTGTTAATGGCTACTGCTATAGATCTCCATCACGTCATACGTCAGATTTAAAAGTTTTAAGAACTAGATCCATTTGATTCTACATTTTTCAGATATCCATCCATACAACCGTAAAAAAGAGGGTCTTATTTTTACTTTGATTTAAGCAGACATCTGAAGCTGATACTTTCCTCTCTCCGTATTTAGACAGGCTGCATAGAACTTCCGGAACCTATTAATGAATCCCTCTGAAGAAAATTCGCGTAACTGAAGATTAATAGAAACTTAGGGTGAATATTTAAAAAAATGTCTGCTTTTGGTGTTCTTCATAACATATCCTTGACCCCTTTACCGATAAAAAGTACTACTGCAAGAGAGTGTTTTTGGCCATGAGTATCAGGAGTTATGGCAAGAGTACGCATACCCTGATTAAACGCGATAATGCATGAATGAATGAAATGGGGTTTAACGTCCTACTCTTCTGCATGCACCTAACCTGGGCTAATTGAAGACGGGCATACGCCTTACAGTGTGCTATGAGGGAAATCGGGCAGCAACTGAATTCCAACTGCCAAGAGATATTTTACATGACGCCAATGTGTACACGGGACCGCCGTTTTCCGTCCCATCCGAACGACTAAGCTGCTGTCCTTGTCAGGCCCTCCGTCTGCATCACTGACAATCAACAGTAAACTATCTTGCCACGTTGTGAACATTAATGCGGTTAACCTCATTAAACGTATGGATAACATGGCGGATTACTTCATTTTATTCTGTATATATATTTTTTTATATGGATGAACTGTTAACAATCTGGAGCCACGATGGCTCAGTGAGTTACATAAATATGAATTCTACTTTTAAAACCATAAAAGAAAAACAGATTACAAAGTAGCTAATAGTCTGAACTACACATTGCGTTACATTGATGATTGATGCCATAACACCCATCAATGATAATGGAAATTTCAATAAATATAAAAGTGAAATATATCCCCCTTACTAATATTAAATAAAGAAATTCCGGCACTCAAAATGCATCTGTTCTTGACTTGGACATCAATATCATTAATAATAAATTTAATGTTGGTATTTTCGACAAAACGGCAAATTCGGTTTTAACGGACAAATTCGGTTTTGAAGTAGTAAAATATCCGTCAATTTATGGTAACATAACAGATACCACACTATATAATGTTTTCTATTCACAACCATTACGATTTTTGACCATATGTAACAATAAAGAACTATTTCTTTCCCGAACAGAATCTCTGTTTTTTAAATGCACTGCCAAAGGCGGTACACAATTACGAATATTTAAAGAAATTTCGAAACTTCCATTTCTTCAACATTCCAAGTTTAACATTTCTTATAAGTATATGGCCGAGTACATATTGGATAATGATCCAATTTAATTAAGTTTAAAATTTCTATAGTTAGCCTACGTAAACCCGTCCGGATTATCGCCCTTATTGTTATTATTTTATGCCTTATAAATACACTTACATAGTACGATTTGTTCCGTATTCCTGTTTTGCATTGCTTCTATGGGGTATTAAGTATTATGTTTTGTGCAATTTTATAACTTAAAAATTCCGATTGGTTGATTAAACTTATAGTTTTTAGCATTATTTTATCTTGATTATCGCCCTTTATGTTACGATATTCTAGAAGCCTCTAACTTTGACGTCATTGATAATAGAACGACGTATTTGCGCTTCACCATTCAATCAGCAGACGGCTGCCTTCTGAGGCAGTCTACATTTCCTTTGCTTCTTTGTATTCAGTTTTGTTTGTGTGTTTTATTGTGACGGATGGAATTATTTTCCCTCAATACATTCACTATACATCGGTTTAATTTAATATTTAAACACTTCTTGATTGTTTTTAGACTTTTTTTTATACATTTCACCGATGTGGTTGCTTGTATAGTTGGAATTTTTACTACAGTACGCTTCAATTCGTTTTTCTTGTAGCAATATGTCAGTCCATGACTCATGCCGACACCACGGGTTGTATTTCTGACCATTTTTAATTTTAAGTGAAGTCTGTGTTAATTCAGACCCGGGACTGTACAGCACAGTGGACGCTTACGGCTAGCCCCCGGATCCATTCAGTTTTTTTGAATTGTTTGTTTGTTGTTTCTGAGTATGATGAATTGAATAATATGTGGCGCAGTCTCCGTGCACTTACTATTAGACGTTGACTCGCTAACCTTGAGATCCCGTGTTCGATCACCATACATCTAGTATTCCTGCTTTCCATGCAAGTGTCACCAGTGTGTAAGTTAGCCGCAGTGACCCAGTAAGGGACTGGTTCACTTACCGGATGGTCCAGGGTTTGATCTTGGTCCGGCGTGGTTTCCCCTTGTCCGTGGCTCACTGATCAGGAGGTCAGCGGTTTGACCCCTCTGTTGACCTAGACAGTTTTCCAAACTTCCCAACGTTTCCCATTGTCAGTGGCGTAGGGAGAGGGGCTGTGATGGACAGCGGCAAGTTATTCAAAATAAAGAGTAGAACGTCGCTGTTTGGACCAAATTCACCCTATAGCACTCCATTTGATTTTTCTTTCTCTTCATAGCAGTATTATCTAGGTTCTGCCATATATCTATTTTAGTAAGAAAATTACACCTTTATAGATGCGTTGCTTCATTTCAAATATCTGTTAAGAATTTAGCCTCAAATCTAACCCTAACTATAGGTTTACATATATTAATAGAAATACTGTTTTGGGAGAGCTTACCCTCCTCCCCCCGATTCGGGCAATGTATTTCAGTTTGTTGAATCAAAATGTGAAAATGAAACAAAAAGACTGTTAAAGACACAAAATTTGATGTTTATACATGTAATGACTAACTGTGATAAATTTTAAAGTGAAGAGTAACTGCGTAATTTTGATTGTCAATGATTTGTATTTGTCTTATTTCTATATTCGTTAGCAAATTACTCAATTATAGATACGGTTTCCGTTTAAAGGAACTAAATCGCTAATATTTTGGACCTAGAAATTGACCCAAACGTCATAACGCATATAATAATGTGATGTTTTTTTTGCATTCAATTGTTTCCGATTTGACTCAAATTTCAAATCAGTTATGTCCAGCGAAATACGGCATGAGTCTCAACCGAATAGAAATTCCTAGCGTCTTGTTATTTCAGTCTATTATGCTTGCGCACGCGATTAGTTTTGACGACGCCGTTTGACATGAGTTGTGGTATATTTCTAGCCTCGTTCTTTCTGGTCACTTGTTACAGATGATGCTGAAACGCACTATGGTACACGATTCGTGTACCAATGGTAACATGTTTTTTTGTCTTAAATATACCGTTTCAAGGTAAGATAACAACATCAATATTGATTTGAATTAACAAATAATTGCTGTTTTCAACGTGTAAGACTTCGGATTACAGCTACATGTAGTAAAAATAATGAAGGGTCTAGTGGAATAAAAACACGTGGTTTTAATGCGATTTACAAAACTATAGACATATACTGGTCTCCATTACTTCATAACCATATTGCTCAACCAATGTCAAACATATCTCATTGCTCATGGTCTAAACACCCGCCCATACATCAGTCAACACGCACCTTAAACACGGTTATTATTTATTGCAGTCATTTGTTAAAAAGGGAGATAACTCGCTATTACCGTTAATGGATTTCCATAATTCTGTATGCTTCCATGTTTATCATGTTTACTGTATTTTGGTTTGAATCAAAATCTAACCAATACCATATTCTATGTCGAGGATGAAGGCATTAGGTTGACAATTATAATAATTTTCATCTGGCCTTAAATCAAGTTAATACAAACATTTCACTTGGAACTCTCTACATTTGTGTTCACCGTGTTATAAGCTTTCACAAAACGTATAGCTTGTTTAGAAGGGAGGACCTTGTAGCGGAACTGTGTTTCAAAGCAAGCTAGAAATTTTGGCTGCAGGACTAAAAAGGAAGTAACTTTGTGTGTTCTGGCGAATAGAATAGTTTAGAGTTAATCATGGTCTCGTTAAAAATAATATTGAGAAGCTTTTCTCGGGGAGCACCAAGTATACACTCAATAACCCACAATCAATACAAATTACCTTATTGAACGAACTAGCTTATTTTAAGTTAAGGCCAACATCCACAGAAATGGGGGATCACGGTGGCTAAGTGGATAAGGCGCTGGTTTGCTAGCCTGGAGGTTGAGTGTTCGATCCCTGCATTGGCCGAGAAAGTTCATCTCGATTTTCCGGCGTGATTTCCCCTTGTCAGTGATGCAGAAGGAGGGCCTGACAAGGACAGCTGCCTAGTCGTTCGGATGGGACGAAAAACCGAGGTCCCGTGTACAAATGGGAGTGCACGTAAAAGATCCCTTGGCAGTTGGAATTCGATATAAGAGTAGGCCGTAGCGCCGCTGCCCGGGCAAAATTTCCCTCATTGCACACTGTGGCGTATGCCCGTTTTCAATTAGCCCAGGTACGGTGCTTAAGCGTAGGACGTTAAACCCCATTTCATTCATTCATTCATTCCACAGAAATGATAGATCAGATCAGACAATATAATTTATTTAATTTGGAATCATATAGAGATGCACCAAAATAAGCCGTACTCGTTATTGTCCTTAAGTGTGTTAAGCTTGTCTTTAATATAAAGATAGTAAGCTGGCACTGCCAGGCAGGATACGCCCACATTTTCAAGAGATGGATAGACAACTAGCAAAACCATAATTCATTAAGTTACAATTTGATATGCGCAAAAATCGAAAAGTATCAAGATCTTTAGCTTATACACATGCAATTCAAGTTTCATCAAAATCGAAATTAACTTTGTGACCTTTACAGGGTCCACAACTTTGATATACCATATTTTTACACTATTCGCGTACAAACAGCGGCCATTTTGTCTGGCAATTAAGTTCCGATTTTCTAGAAATTCGAACTCAACCTTCCGTGGGGTGTATCGGTGACAGAGTGAAACGTTTTTTTAAAAAATCGGATAATAATCGTGACCGCCAGAGGGACCATAGGGGATGTTTTCGGACAATCAGGGGTCATAATTCAGGAAGTTATGATCCGATATGTGCAAATAACAAAAGGAACCAAGATCTTTAGGTTATAACCATGCATATCAAGTTTCGTCAAAATCGAATTAAACTTGTGACCTCTACAGGGTCGACAACCTTGATATACCATTTTTTAACAATATTCGCGTACGAACGGCGGCCATTTTGTATGGTAATTTTGGTCCAATTTTTCCGAAATTCGAACTCAACCTTTCTAAGGATGTAACGGTGATATGATTAAACGGGTTTTCAAATCGGATAATAATTGTGACCTCCAGAGGGACCACACGCTAAAATAGGTGATTTTTCGGACAATCAGGGGCCATAATTAAGGAAATTACGTTCCGATAGGCGCAAATATCGAAAGGAACCAAGCTTTTTGGAATATAAACATGCATGTCAAGTTTCATCAAAATTGGTTCAAAATTGTGACCTCTATAGGGTCCACAAGCTAAAAACGTGATTTTTCGTACAATCAGGGGCCATAATCCATGAAGTTTTGATCCGATACATGCAAATATCGAAGACCTTTTGGGGATAAATCTATATTTCAAGTTTCGTCAAAATCGGACAAGAATTGTGACCTGTAGATAGTCCACAAATAATTGTGGACGGACGTCCGGACGGACGGACGGACGGACAGGGGCGACGACATAATACGTCCACATGAAGATGTGGGCGTATAAAAAAACGTTGATAAAGAAAGACCCAACCTTTTCACGAAACAGAATATCCCGTCTTGCGTGTGACGAATTACACCGTAATCCTTTGACAATACGGGCTAACTAAGTGGACCAAATTTGACGCATATATTTTCCAGCTAGTCCAATTTGATAGCTTCCGGTTATTACTTCCCTTTGATAAAAAACAATCAATATGACATCATTTATCATCAGTTTAATACGATAAATTGTACAGCCCGTGTTTTGTCGTAAGAATAAAAACAAACAGTCTAAGCTTTCGTATAATACTGTCAAAACTTAAACATAACACCTAACACTCGATAAGAAAAAAAATGTCATAAATAATCATTTCTTTCATAACAGATACTATTATCCATGAATAAAATATCAATTAATATTATAATATATTAATCATAAAGAAGGTAAAAGATTTATTAATTAAAATATTATTACTTTCATAACAGGAAGAAATGAAATAAGCCCTAGGCTCACCTTGCTTTGCTTCGAATTGAATTTTCACCATACACAAAAATGTATGTTTCCAAATGGCAGCCGTTTAATCCTGTTTAAGATTGACAAAATGTCGTAGAAATATCTATATAAATAATTTAAAATAATTAAAAATGAAAAAAACTAACAATAAACATAATAAAATTTACATCTGAAACTGTCAGTCGACAATTGTCTTAAATATTCACTTCTGACAAGATATTGTATAAAATATATGAAAACAACCGACGCCTATATTAATATAGGCTATTCTTAAATACACAATTGTTTCGTATCTATAATAATCAGCAACAATACGAACAATTATATAATTATATATATAATTTTCTTCTAATGCATTCTCTAAACATTTCAATTATTTAAATAATATTGATCTATATATACAGAATGCTTTAAACATTAGATTATTCTATTATATTAGAGGCGTAAACATATTAACAGTACCGCAGCAACATCTGGAAGAAGGTCCTATTGGTTAAATAAAGACCCTGTAATAGATTATAATTTTAAAATCACAACCATTTTACAGAAATCCAAAGTATACCACATAAAAATTTAACAATATCAATAGTACTAATAACAATTAATATTTAGGCCTAGTAGGCCCAAAGTTATAATCTATGATCCCTGATATGTCATTTTATACTCTTTTGTTCCAGTCTCTTTTATTTTTTAATCACATCACTCGTTACAACTTTTGGCCTGACAGACTTGCAATAGGCCTTCTCCAGCTCGAGTAGCTTTCGATTACTGGTAACTAGTTCAGCTCTGAATGTAGGTCTCGTTACACTATACGTCCAGAGCTGAACCTGTCTTCATTAGCCCTGGTTAGGCCAGAACAGTAGGACGTTAAACCCCATTTATTTCATTTCATTTTCAGAGCTGAACTAACTAGTAACAGATTTTAGCTACCCAATCAGTCTGTCGTGTTTCGTAAAGACTGCACTCGAGATGGCTCTCTGACTGATTGAATTTTAAACACATTTTATCAGGCAATCCGGTGTGTTCAACCCATTCGCTGGGTTAAATGTTCGTCCATAAGATTAGAGTAATTACATCAACTTCCTGAAAAGAAAACCAAAATAGGCGACGATTGTGTTGAGGGTAAAGAAATGTGTTGATATTTTATTGATGGTAATAATATGCAACTTTCCTACCCCATATTTGGAAGACCTTTTGTGACATCGGAATAATAAATATCAAATATGGCGATCTCCCATGAATGTTTCACGTCAGCACATTCAATGTGATCGTTAACAGGTGTAAATGTGATATCTACTGATGTTTAATGTGCGGGGAAAGACATTCTGGCTTAATTTTACCATTAAGCAGAGAGTAATTACACAATATTCCAATTTTCACAGGTCATAAACAACACAATGCACTGAATCGGAGAACTTGATGTTTGTTTCTAGACTAATATCCCGAGTTTACTTTCTTTAGCTATACTTTAGTCTTTCAATATTGTCAACTTTGGTCATTAACCCGTTCAGTCCCTTTGTCAAAGCGATGTCTTCTATTTATGTACATGTTTTAAACGAACCAGCAGTAGGACGTTAAACCTCATATCATTTCCAACGAGCCAATCTGCTAGTGTATTGAATTACACTAAGCCTAATACATACCCCTACCCATTTTTACGATTAAGGTACACACGGAAACGGAAACGGTTAATATCCATACGCGATAATTAAAGACACAGAATTAAATATAAACTGACGTGCATTCAATATCAATTGTCTTCTTCTTTCTTCAATTTTTTTTATTTTATATTAATATAATATCGATCAGCGCAAATTGAATTTTCTTGTCAAAGTTATAGTACGGTTCTACAGAATTGGTTTACAAATTAAGAATTCGTGTTCCTTCAATAATATTCACCGCAATTCACTTCTCGGTTTCGAGTTTACAATAATTGTATCATAATTTGTCACAGTTCTTCAAAGGGTGAAACATAAGATTTTAATCTATTTTATGGTATTCCTATACTTTTTTTCAATTCTGGAATGAAGTTTAATACACAGGAAATGGTGATCCTTGAATTTTTATTATCACACTGAATCGACCTGGAATTTCGTCTTTCTCACATCAACCTAATGCATCATTGTATGAGGCAAAATGCATTATAACTTTCTTTTTATTCAATATAATTGTTCAATCCTGAAACGCTTTCTGGTTTTATTAGATTTTTGGAATGTCATTTTTTTTTATCACTAAAGACACTCGTCTTCAAATTTCACTATCGATCCGATTTCATCTTTGAAAATAAGCTCAAACATGATGTACCCGAATTTGTTTCATTCGGCTTATCTTAGTTTGTAACATGAGCAAATCCAATAATTTCCATAGGAAACATGTTTGCGTTAGAAGTTTCTTAGTCAATTCCTTTGGATACTGTCAAAGCCAATTATTTAATACTTTATGAAGTCCGTTCTCATATAATAGATTCCCTATTAATCGGAGCTATTTTTTCAATTTTGTCCTCGCCTCCACTACCTGTGCTTCCCACGCTATCACTCTGACAAATGTGCATTTCCAGTTCAGCCAGTCTGTTTTCTACATCCCACTGCTGTTGGTTGAGTTTCACGGTCAGTGACGAATTCTCCGTCTCTAGCTGCGCAAGCCTTTCGCGCAAACGCCCGATTTCACCAAGCAATTGTTCAGACTGTGGATGATTTGGAGATTGTCCACCTATAGGACTCAAGCTTGGAGGCATTGGTGAGCCGGGCATGGGAGATACAGGATGAAGGAATGTGTTACCCGGTGTCTGTAGAGCTTGTTGTTGTTGTTGAACGGTATGAGGCGGCTGGTAAGGAGGAAGCAGACTAGTCTGAGAGGCGTTCATACTATTTGCCTGAGCGTACATGTTCGGTGTCGACAACATATTTGCACTTGGTGTTGCGGGGAAATTGGGCGAGGCACAATACGGAGATAGATATGTCATCTGCGGGGGACTGACGAACGGGAACGCTTGTGTAAAATGAGGCGGAATTGTGTATTGAGAATGCTGATGATAAGGTTCAAGAAATGCTGGGGGTGCATTAGTAGAAGTCACAGTTGTGGTGCAACTCACAGGAGGTACAACAGAACGAGGGGATAACGGGGGGCTATACACTTTAGTTTGATCTCCACTACCTGGCGAATGCAATGGCGATACCTCCTGCTCGTAGGAGGTCAAACTCGATATTGTCATTGAAGTGGTGAGATTTCTAACAACACGTTTAGAATCAGCAGATTGTCCTTCAGTACATCTAGCTATTAGATTGTCCTCACTATGACTCTCAGGTCGCATGGCCGACCCGTCGTCTGCGCTCATTTTTTGGATCAACATATTAGCCGGCAGAGTACTGTGTCTGTTAATTAATGACGTCTGTATTGGTATTTTTCCAGCAGATTCAACTAAACCAGGAGTACTTTTACTACGTGGCAGTGCAACTGAAAAATACACAAAATATAGATTTAAACACCTGTTATCGGTCAATTGTGGTAAAAGGGTAGGAAACTTAATTATACTTCAACGCAAGCAACAAGTAAATAAAATGTCCATCAGGATTGCGAGGGAGTCTCATTTAAGATACAGTCTTAAAGTAATTTCAACCAGCATTACCAACTACTACATCAAATAACAATTATCAGCGGCTCTATTTAACCTTTTAGTTTATTTATTAAATATTGAGGTTGTTTGATTTTCGTAAATAAATTACCAAATTAAAACAGTTTAATCAATGCACGTTGTGGGCCTTCTCTCTGATATATTGTAATCCCACTGACTGAATTTTAAGGACAACATGTACCATGACTCTAGGACAGTATCATCTCTCGGTGTACTCTACATCAACCCAAGAAATAAGTACCCGTTGTTGAAGACACTTAAACTATGGAATAAAACGACATTGAATGTCACTCTGGTGAAGAACTAAGGTGCAGAAAGGTTTCGTCTTTTCTCAGCTGTACATAAAGTGTAACGACTGTTAAACGCCAACGCGATAAAAGAAAACCCACTGTACCATAGGGACAATCGCCAGAGGAAATTTATCAAAGTATCCGGACCAAACATTAAGAGGAAAATGCCCGACCGGTTCAAATTAATGCATAATTAACGTGTTTTAAATGGAAAGACTTTAATTCAGATATCATTAAATTCAAACTATTCTCCCCAACGCATTTGCATGAATTTAACCATGTAGATGATCGTCGAGATACGACGATTTTAGTTATAGGGGTTTACCCGTATGTTATTTAATGTAAAAAAAATAACGATAGAAAAAACAAAACCGTCTCTTACGGGCTTATGAGCTAGATATATAATAGTTAATTATTCCATGTGAGTTTTGAAAATACATTATCATTAAATATTTTATCACATTTACAATAGTTTTAAGACAAGGGCTAAAAGTGTATAAATAAGCTCGACTGGTATTCGTCCGGTTATTGCCACCATTACACTGAAAACATTAACTGACCCACTACCAACGGGCATCTTAAAGGACTTCATGAAATAATTTCAGAGTTTAAAGCAAAGCATTAAAATATCTTCAATGATGAATCAACTTGTCTGGAACCAAGTTAGGAATTGACCCATTTGTCTCGCGAATATTCATAGATCTAACAAAAATTAAATACAAATCTTCGCATGAATAATCACTCCATGCGGGACAATCGTGATTAAAATAATGACTATAGATATGAAAGGATATTGTGAGAACGACCTTTGTCATATCATATCGGCTGTGTTATTCACACCGGTTCTTTTAATCATAAGTTCTAACCATGCCCTTGGCTAGACCAAACTGCTATAATATTCTTCAATACTGGGTTTTACACAGATAACTGTTATAGGGGATATATTAACCGCATAAGAACCTAATAAATCATATGACAATTTTCTGAAAGCCGAGTGGTAACTTCAGACATCCGACTTCCTAGATCCAGACTCTAAAATTAAATTTCTACTTTCAAATTAATTCATTAGTTATGCCCTGAAAGCGACACAAATTTAATGTGGGAAGGGAATTTAAAGTATGATTTAAATTATACCCCAACCGAACGCACGTTACACCCAATCGGCCATCCAACATCTCATATGGATTTGGTAGCAAAAGTCGATATATTACTATTTTTATAACATTTTTAACATAGTCTATCCACAGCTGAAACAACAACCTGTGAAAATTAAAATATAGTAGACAAACAATTCTTTAATGACCAAACAAGATTGGATCTAATCAATACTTAAAGTGACAATGATACTCTTGCTGGCTTGACAGCGCCAGAAAATAAATAATATCCATAGTACTAGATGTTTAAATTATCCATTAAATCCTATTTTACTTGTCCAGAGGGTTCGACAATATTTTTCAATCCAAGACACATTTGAAAAAGTAGTATACGTTAGACTTTTCAAATTATTTAGTTGAATTTTTCTTATTTTTTTTAATTAGGTGTGTTAAGATAAAATTAAGATCAATAAATTGGAATATTGTAAAATAGTACAATTTGTTGACCAAATTAAAGATTGGGACATATTATCCAGTTACAACAAGAGTGGTATTGAGCCGGTGGAAGTGGACGTTAAACTCCAGAAATAAACGAACGGGATAAAATGAATGTGCCTTGAGCGTAAATCCTAAATTTTAATCAAAAAAACATATAAGGTAAGAACAGGGCAAGCGAAAGAAAATTGCAACTTACTTTTTTCTAATGGAGCTTTTTTATATTTTTCCAACCGCTTCACTGCTATGGCTTCTAATTTAACTCTGGCCGCGGGGTATTCTTTTAAAACATCCCATAAGTCTTTTTTCGATAAACAAAAGAGATCAGAGTAGCCGACAGATCTGACGGAAGCAGTTCGTCTGTTGCCTGCGGTCCCCATATTCAGGATACTAATTTCACCGAAGTAGCTGCCCGGTTTTAGAGTGGCTAGCATAGTCTTTCCATTATCAGCTACCACTTGAAGACGTCCTCGATTCACTATGTACATTTCTTTACCAACTTCATCTGAAAAAATGCAACGAATCGAAATGAATGGTTAAAAAAATGGTTAATTATATAGCCGTCACTCATAATATGATATTTATATATCTGAGACATCTCTATAAAAGGGTATACATGTACTTACAAATTTTTATAATAAGGATTGTTTTGTTTTTATTTTATTTTTAATGAAAGCGGCGTAGGGAGACGTGGACTAGATTAAGACAAGCGGTTAGTCAGTAACGCACTCGACGACACAGCGCATTATAATAAATTTCCCTAAAAATGAGTACATGTCCAAATGGGTTTCAATATATCTAAGATTTCATTTTGTGGTACATAGGTCTGCTGTGATGTTTTTAACTTTACAAAATATTGGTTGCCAGGCAACGAAACATACGCCCACATAATCTAAATCGTCCGCGCAATTAACATTAGTTGTCACATATGTTTTCTTTTGTAGATAATGGGAGCATTTACAAGATACTCGTGTCGATTTCATATATCGGATGATAACTATTGTCGAAATAGCCATTCACAAGGTTCTACAAAGTAAAACAAGGACCACAACTCTAGAAGTAATAAACGGAAATTGCAACAATTCTATATGGTTCTTCACTTAACTAATTAGAAAAAAAGCAAAAATATATTTCATACTGATCGGATGGTAACTTATGTTGTTAGAGCGTTCACAAACTTCTGCACAGTGAAATAAGGGCCATTACTGTACGAGCAATTAATGGAAATTGTTCGATTTCAATAGGCCTGTACGTTTCACTACTTCAAACCATGCATATAAATTTCATGCAGATCTGATATTAACCTTTGTTGTAAAGAGCGTTCACAACGTTCAACAAAGTGAAACAGGGGTTATAACTCTAAAAAATGCTGAAATTCAATTTACAGAAATTTGACAGGCTCTTTCGTTTCACTAAGGCATATAAATTTAATACAGATCGGATGAGCGTTTACAAGGTTCAACAAGGGCTATAACTCTGGAAGCAATTAACAATAATTGCTGAAATCCAATAGGAATCTTCGTTTCACTAATTTAAATAATGCATATATTATATTTAATACAGACCGGATGGAACCACTATCGTTAGAGCAACCACTATCGTTAGAGCGTCCACAAGGTTCAACAAAGTGAAAAAGGTCGCTAACACTAAAAGTAATGCTAGGGTCAAGTAAGAGTAGCGCCCCTTCCTGACATCAAACGTGACAAGGAATTGGAATTAATTTTAAAAAAAAACCAACATAGATATGGTCAAAGAAGAGAGATATGTTACAACAAAAAATATAAGAGTTTTAGATATTAAACTGGCAATGTAGATGGATTTTTTGATATGACAATTCTTGAATTAATTTCATGGGCGTCGACATCTTGTTTTAGGACTAGATAGCTCCATTTATCTTGTAGATTTTTGTTTTGCGTGTAGTGCGGTCCTCCTGCACTTACTATTAGACTTTGTTCACGAAAATGTAAACGACCTGATAATCTAGCCAGTGACCTACTATTCTCAAACGTTGGCAACCTATCCAGACTAATATTCGTTTGTCTGAATGATAGATACTATAAATCTAATTGTTAAGAATTGCTATTTTTATAGATAGATACTATAAATCTAACTGTTAAGGATTGCTATTTTTAGCTCATAATGATCTTGCTGGCATTGATGTTGAAAGATCGCTGGCGCATTTCTATATCTGTCACTTTAGCTTGTTAGAAACATCACCCCAGAAAACATGAACTCTTTTTTTTTCTTGCAAAGTAAGCTAAACCACAAAATCACTTATGTTGTAATGTAACTAATTACAATTTTCTGTCTAAAAATTCCCGGGCAACATTGCTGAACAGTGCATTGTCATTACATATACATGTAATGCAATATATGTAGGCGTGAAGAGTTATCACCTTTGTAATGCTTTGACATTCGCTGGTATTAACTTTACACTTTAAATTGAGTTATTTCCGACAGCACGATGTATTTATTATCGTAGATAATTTATTTTAAATCTATCAATAAAATAATTAGTATACATTGGAGTGTGAATTTGCTAAAATACAATATTTCAGTCATGTAGTTAGGAGAATGATGTTGCGTTAATGCAATGAGTGTGATGTCGCGCCAATATAATAATGTACTCGTGTATTTCGGAAATGAAGTGAATAAAATGAAGTTTAACATCCTACTGTTCTGCTCCGAACTGGGCTAATGAAGACGGGCATACACCATACAGTGTGCTATGAAGGGAATTTTGACCGGACAGCGGCACTACGGCCTGCTCTCATATCGAATTCCGGCTGTCAAGGGATCTTTTAAGGTGCACGCCAATGTGTACACGAGACCTCTTGTTCTTGTTCCACCTGAACGACCAGACAGCCGCCCTTGTCAGGATCCCCGTCCTACATCATTGACAAAGGGAACCCACGCCGAAAATCTGGATGAACTTTCTCCGGCAATGCAGGGATCGATCACCCGACCTCCTGGCTAGCGACCCACCGTTCATTATCGAACATAGTCAAGGCATTGATGTACAGAAACCATGCATAAAGTTTCATCACTTAATTAGAAACAAACTTATCAAACTTATGTTCCAAACCTAAATCAAATTTCAACATTCTAGAGAGAGATAGAGATCGGGTTCATAGTACAACTAGTTCATTTCGGGACTAATGTATGGTTCCATTTTTTTTTAATAATATGCGTAGGGTCTTTAGCATTGGGAGGAAAACGGGGGACCCAGAAAAAATCCACGAAGTTGTCACGTATGCAGGGAATCAAAACCATGCCACTTGATCCAACGGGCACGCTTTAAGCACACTCAGCTCAATTAAGAGCAGAACTATTATTGTTTCCAAAAAAGCGTGACGGACAGACAGACACGTGGACGAACAGACCCATTTAAGTAGTCATCTGCTTTCTTCGAAGGGCGGACGACAACAAAACTAACCTTTATTCGTGGTTATAAACATAGAAAAAAAATGTCCATAAGACAACGCAGAACAACCAAAACTCTTGAAAATATTTGGTAGCATCGGTGGTTCAGTGAGTAAGAGGCGGACACGCTAACCAGGAGGTATTTGGTTCGCTCCCGATGTTGGCTGCGACAGTGCCTCTGGAGTTTCCGGTATGTGTTGTTGATTTCAAATATGTATAACATCTATATGTTATTATTATTATTATTCGTTCTTTGTCTGAAATATGTCATTCTGTTTTGGTTATTATTATTAAACTTATACTTGGCAATTTGGTTTACAATAACTTGTTTACGATATCAAGTGGACATAAAATTCCGGTAACGAACGAACGATTCTCAATAAAACTATTGACCCTACATTTTTATATGAACGCCTGGTCTTCATTAACATAATATATTATAATTAGTTGTTAATAATTACGCATTTAGAATAGGCCAACTCCTAACATCGTCCGATGAGAGTTTCTTCCCTTTGCCAACTTCCTTTTCAAATAACAATTTATGGGATTGGTCGATAAAAATAGCACAATCATCAAGGGCGGATAACTTGAAAACGTGCCCTCCCCCCCCCCCCTAGATTAACCCAGGGTATATTGGAGTAGAAGGGAATGAGTACACTGGTTATGTATTACACAGCCAATACCGGTTGAAATTCGTACTAACTGTAGGCTGCACTGCCGCGGCGGACAACATTTCCCTCACAGCTCACTGTACCTGTCTTCATTATCCAAGTCGGTGCAGAACAGAGAGACGTTAAACCTCATTTAATTTCAGTAAAATATTTTTATGTCAATTTGTATTTCGCTCAATTAAATGTATGTAACAGATAAATGGCACAATATACATAATTGTCTTCAACGAGAAATCCACAGATCTGGCAAACACAACATATTGAATCGTAAATATAAGATCTAATACACTCATAGCTCCTGTAACATGAAAATTGATTGGAATGCAGAAACTTAAAGATACATTAGTTGAGAGCTAAATCTGCCTAAAGCAAGTCTTTCTTTGGGCCTGAAATGTTTTCTAAAGTATTAATTAGACATTAATTACCCGATCCAGGCCTTAATCAACTCTGGATGGCATCAGATTTCTCCGATATTAAACAGATTAAAACGTTTTAGCGATACTTTTATTTAATCAATATGGCGGATTCCAGGCGGTTCCAGGCTTAGCTTCGATCAACCAGGACCTTCAAAGGCCAATATCTTCGCTTGAAATAGAGTAATTTGAATGAAATTTTCAAATTATTCATTTTACATCATCTACTTTCGTCCTATTATAGCAAAAACGGCTAGTTCTTTATCTACAGTTGTATATGGGTAGTTGTATATCTTAACTAATGTATCTTTAATCGAAGGATTTCGTTCCCGCAAATAATAAACTATGAAAATATGTTAAAATTTAAATTAACGTGGAAAGCGGACTTATTGCATTGATCCTGGGATTGAGTCGTGAAAAATATCCTTCAACTGTCATAAACGGACAGGCAATAAATCATTTTGATGCTCGCCAAACTAGAGGTTGTCATTAAGTGACTCAAAACCTCCGTTTCCACACAGAATAAACAGCGCTTGAACTATATGTACACGGTTTTTAATAAGTGCTGTATCACGTAAAATACACCTCTGTTTCCCTAAGATTAAATGATGTTTGACTATTTGTACACAGTTTTTTTTAGCTGTTTCAATTGAACTTGAATATTATACAGGTCACAATTGTATGGAACACAATTGCTGCTTATTACTGAGCTACGTTGAATACTTATTAGAAAAGCCTAGTCGAAACGTAACTCAGTAATAAGCAGCAATTGTATTCCATACAATAGTGATCTGTATGGTTTTCATTAAGGTATGGGCAAACTGAAATAAAGTTATATAGGATTTCGTCAAGGTAGCGGAATTAGCTATTGATGTAAGGAAGCTATACACTAAGTTACTAGTACTACATCACTCATTAGAACCATTGAAACTGCTTATTATATAAAAGGCTAAGCATAAAATACTCATCAGACAATGTCATTGTGTCGCAAAACGTGTGACTGACAGACGGACAGACGTCACCGACGGAACGACGGACTTATATTCTGATCATAACACGCCAATATGGGGGCCAAAGTACCAAACATTCCTTCAGACGGTATTTTGTTAGTTGAGCGCCTTTCCCTGTTTATCATACTAAAACTCCCCCGAAAACCTTTGCCCGGAAGAGAATGTCCATGGAGACTATGACGTAATAGGTTTATGGTGCACACGGGGGTCAAACATTGGAAGCCCGTACGCATCACCATGGATTAAATTAATACAATCTGTAATTGAAAACGGATTTATGCCAGTTTGAACTATACGGACACAGATCACCAAATATTTCTACGCTGTCACCCATGAAGGAAGGGCTTACTCTCCCTTCCCCTATTTTGCAAGGCGATCTTTTTGGTGTAGAATCGCAGAAAAGGGTGATAAATGAATATTCGTGATTTTGTGTCGGAAGAATACAAGAGTTGAGAGGTTGGTTAGGTTGAAGCGTGGGCCGGAAATCTGCATGTTTACTAGTTTTTACTTCTAGTTTGTGTATCTCAAGTTTTCCATGGTAAACCTCATACGTGCTCTTAAGCAAGAGATTACCACACGTTGCTCCATCTGTGGTAGAAAGCTTTCTACACATCGTTCTTTCTGCCTCCCTACAACTATAACTGTGGCAAAGGTTGTTTGAATTTTTTATCCCGGTCCGAGCATTAAATATAGCACACAATCTCCATATCCTCTTATTTCAATTTCATTGTGAAAAGCAGCTTATTAAAACTGAATCTTTTGTCTGACAATGCTAGGTGCAAAAGTGTTATAGAACGTATATTATTATACAAGCTTAATGATGATCGTGCTATTGATGAAGTATCTTTTCATTACCTCAAAGTTCAGTATCCTTTACCAACCTGCCCAGTCCCTTAAATACAAATTTGTGTTTTATTTTAAAACCTATTTCAACCAAGTCACTGAATCGTTTAGTGTGTGAACAATCTTAACAGTCATTATTGCTTGTCTCAACTATAAAATTGGTAATAGACGACACCCCCGGGACAAGTTATAATCGCCTGATGCATGTAACATCTTACAGATTTACCACTATTGCAAATGTCAAACTTACATACTATAACGCGAATTGGCTATTTACACGTATTGTTATATGTAAATTTCTTCACATTTCTTTAAGTCCCGATTCGTCATTTAAACACTATGTAAATCATTTGCATAATACAATGGTGTTAAAGATGAATCTCTGATAAAATTATCAGTCCACAAATGGTTCAATTCCGTTGAGTATTTACTAAGATAAGTATTTACTAAGATAAGTATTAAGCCGGAAGCCATTTTGTTGTCAACGAAAATATATTGGAAGGCCTGTTTTTAATCCGATTGAATCCAAGTTGGGACATTATCTAGCGTTGATATTTTGATAAGCGTAGATGAGGCCGTTGATATAAATTTTTAGCGAAAATACAGAAAATTATTGTACTTTGCATTTGTATGTTCTTCTGGTTACAATCCATTATTGCTTTTAATGTTTATAGTAAAACACATTGTACTTCTGTATTTGCAAATCTTACAAAGAAGCAATGCAAACGACAGCATTCTAACTAAGGTATTGTCTTGGTCTCTTTCTAAAAACACAAAAAATGCGCAATATTACCAGCAGTATAGTAGCAAAATGAAATGTGACTTAATTCCCTACTTATGAACACGACGGACATAAATTTTACTACACCGTGTGCCATGAGTGACACGGGACTAACGTGTAGAGACGGGTCCTCGAATTTTCGTCATTCGAACGACTAGAAACGTGGTTTAGGATCGTACTTGTGAAGGTGGGCATATGCCATGCGGTTTACTATGAGTACTATGGTGGACAAGGGGCAACCTGTAACCGGAACCTCGGTTTTTCATCGTTCCTGATCAGGCCCTCCACCATTCACCACCGACAGTTTACTTTCTGTACGTAAGAAGTAAACTAAAACGCATTACTAACACACTGATCCGGTTAGCGTTAGAATTACTCCACTTCAGTGAACTGTTTTTCCGGTTTCTTGGCTTTTGTATTTCTTTTAGACTAAAACAGCACCTCTTTTTTTATTTGGTACTAACCTTAAAAGTATTCATGGTGAACTGGTATAGGTATTTGGTCCATATGGTGTTATAGTTAAAGGAGTTAAATCTCTAATATTTGGGAACTAGAATTTGACACAAAGTGGTCGCAACACATATGATAATGTATTATGAATGTATATAATTACTGATTTACATTCAATCGTTTCTGTTTTTACTCTTAATTTCTAATCAGTTATTTTCGGCAAAATACGTCAGAAATCTCAATCGAACGACAGTCTCTATCGTCTGGTTATTCTATTCTACACCGACAGTATTTATTGCGCATGCTCCCCAGATAAGAATATGACGTCACCGTTTGACCTGTATTTTGTGGAATATGCCTAGCCTCGTTCTTCAAGTAACTTGTTACAAATGTCTTAAATATTAGACATCAGCCGCCCATCGTTTCCCGGTAAGAAGACAACATCAGTGATGCTTTTTATTTACAAATAATTTCGATGATATGGAGTTAGAGATTTAGCTACTTTAACTGAAATATCTAGCGTCTGGTTATTCCAGTCAACATAGTATTTATTGCGTATGCTCTCCAGTCTAGCCTCGTTCTTCAAGCCCCTTGTTAAAAATGGGCCTGAATTGCATTATGGTACACGATTCGTGTACCGTACCAATGATATTTTTTTTTATGTTGTCTTCTTAAATATTTCGTGTTTTCAATGTCGAAGATTTTGGATGATATTGAGTTAGAGACTTGGCTACTTTAATTAAAGATATCTGACGGCAACTTTGGTATTGTCGACACTCATAAACAGTAAAATAACTAAACTGGATAAGAATTAGTATTTTTCATGGTTAACAATAAAAGCCCAAATATTATGACCAAATTGGGTCTTGACATACTTGAGAAGGTCACCGAATGACCAATGTGACTAGTATTTAGTGCTAGGTTAAGATCGATGAACGAAAATAAGGCATAGTCTGGTCAGAGCAGACGGCCTATATTGATTTATAAGCTTCAAAGTGTCTAAATCTACAATCATGACAATTACTTTCGTCTTTTCTCGCTTTGTGTCGGACGCAAATTCACGTTTCATATTTTATTAACCCGAACACGAGTACCAACCTATTAAACGATATGTCAATGTCGATTCCTTCTTGTTGCAGATAAAGTTCTTCGGAACTGTCTGACCCGAATTTCCCATGTCAGTGGTGCAGGGCGAAAGGTCTGGCAAGGACAGCGTCTCGTCGTTCGGATGGGTCCAACAACTAAGGTCCTGTGTACACGTCGGCGTGAACGTAAAGAAAGTTCTCTGATGATTTGAATTATAAATCAGGGATCCCGACTGTTAGAGAAAACGGAAGCGTTACAAACCCCGAAAAACTCTCTCTGCCTATACCGACATCATCCCCAGTTTAGCGAGCTAGCACCTTGGCTCCCCAGGTTGGTCATATTATTTCCGAAACAACTGTTACTTTTTGTAACATTCATAACAGCGCAATACTAGTTAATTGTCTCCTTAAATCGTGCGCCATATACAAACTAAACTGTGAATAACAACACCATCAACAGAATAGATATTGTTAAATACTTTTAAATTGGCTTTCTATCCGTCTCAGGGGCGCAAACATTTTCTGTAAGGTAGATAACTTTCGCAATATTGAAAAATGAGTTTTCTCCCTTGTATATCCTGCCATACCGGACAACTTTGTCAATAATCATACATCATTATCATACAATTAAAAGTCCTTGTCAAGCACTGGCTATTGTGTAGTTATATCCAACGTATGGCTTCCTATAGCGGACAACCACATCCCAGGCCCGGATCCAGGATTTTTTTGAAGGGGGGGGGGATACATTGTAACTAATGGTAATCATTAGAGTGCCGCATACATTAGTGGTTTGGTGTAATCCCCAGAGCCTTGACGCATTGCCTGTGCGTAGATAATGCGAAAATCATGTTTATATCATCAATTAAAAAGCAAAAATTCCAGTCTCGCCCGGGCTGAGGGGGGGGGGCCCCCTTGCCCCCCCCCCCCCGGATCCGCGCCTGCATCCACATCAATCAGCGGTGATGGTCGAAATGGAATCGTGCTGCCAGGTATCAGTGATGGAGCCATTGGACAGAGTGCAATTAGGTAAAGCCTTAACTATAAAACACTTCCATCAACCTATATTCTACATGCCACTGGTTTTTGTTGTTGTTTTTATGTTGGCTTATAAGGAGATTTCTAAGTTTTGTAATCAGAAAAAAACCCGAAAAGCAAAACAACTGGTGGAATAAAAAAGAAAGAGATTGTGCTTACTCTGCACAACAGTAATAAAACTAGGTCTTGATATGTGCTATCAAGGGATTACAAAGTACAAGTTAAAGTCAACCGCCAGATCGAAAATGTCATTTCTTGAACACATTAGCGTTACCATTTTTCTAGTTTGATTTTGCAACCGTAGACCTAATATTAACGAAGATACACATACTGCTAAAGTCAGAAATTGGTTTGTTTACATAATACGACTAGGGTGGAATTTTGAAATATAAAAAAAACGAACACGAAATAGGATCTGTGATTGATTCGAGTTAAGGTTACTTTAAATCTCAGACACTGCTAGACACGTTGGGTTTCAATTTTAGATTCGTCATTTATTATTCGATCAATTTATCAAAGATGATCGATACTTTGAAGTGTTTTGCCTAAAACAGACTAAGTGAGCTATTATTAGATACAAAGCAATACCATGATGGATTAACAAAAGTAATCCCAAAAGATATAAATAGACGGAAACCATTGAGACAGGACAGAATGCGTATGTTAAATGGTAAAGGGTTACGTCACAAGGAAGTTCCCCATCCATCATAATATAGTTGTCATTATTTACGAAATGGAATAGGCAAACATTACAAAGCAAGTGTGGCTATAGAATTTATTTAGAAAACGGATGATGCTTAGGTCAACTGATCGATATAATGGTGTATCTACCATAATTTAAATCTAAAACTGATATCACCGTTTTGAAAAAGAAATGAGGTAGGATTTAACTCCACAAAACAGGCACTTGGAGGGATTAACATTTCTTACAACATCTTGTCTAGCATAGGCCTACTACAATATTGGTGACGTATTTCACGCGCCATATTGTTTTGACTCGATGAAGACATTCTTCGTCGATTATCTCACAATGTTCGCCACATGTAACCAGGGGCCTGTTTCACGAAATTTTAACTAAGATAAAATCCGATTTTAGTAATTCGATTGGATAGTATTAGATTGATTTTAGCGCTTAGCCAATCAGATTTTAGTATGTACTAAAATTTGGATTGTATCTTAAGTTAAAATTTCGTGAAACAGGCCCCTGAGCCTTATATAAGGCTCTGCATGTGAAACTCTCCCCTCTGTTTTATTCTAGACTATACTTTATTTAATTCGTTACCAACCCTATAGGGTCATTAAATTGATCATTTCATAGCCTTACTACTTACAAATCCAACTTAAGCGACATCAATTTTCTGAATACTAACTTTGTTGGACCGGAAGACACATTCCCTTGCCAGACCCTCCATTTTTTATCGTTATCAAGGGAAAGGGCTAAATCTATTTGTTTAGGTCAGCTGAATCTTCGTCAAGGTCGCTGAGATGTAAATAGGGTTAGGGCACGTGGTTATTGTTGGTTAGGGGGGGGGGGGCAGGGTAAGCATTCAGGTTGTAGATTTAAGGAGAGGCCAGGCTGGACAATATTGAGTAAATTTTTCGGCCATCAACTGGATCGACTCCAGTTAGCTCCGTTTGAGAACAGACAATAAGCTAGTCGAAAACACTTATTATACTTTGAGAATTTTGAGAAGTATGTATTCCGCTTCCATTTAATAAAATAGAAAAAGGTTTATTTAGTCTTATTGTTTATATTATAACAGATATTGAACGGATTAGAACCGAGTTACAAATTAGTATGCTATTTTTTTAATATGGGGGGGGGGGGGCATTTAGGGCAGACCGATTCCCGAAGTAGACAGTCCTCGGTGTGCAGATCGAACTAAAGAAGATAGAAATAATTATGCCAATATATTCTAATCAATAGTTTCTGAGAAATACTATTTTAGGGGTTTGCTTATCGTTGATAACTTATGTTTTGGACATCTGTATAATGTAATTTTTAATCTGTCAACTGTCTGGACTGGGGTATTTCAAAGAAACGGTACACACCGTTGTTTGGCAATGAAATGGAATTTTGTGTAACACCCTAATTTTCTGCACCGACTGGGATAATAAAAACGCTCATACGCCATACAGTGTCCTACAAGGGGAATTTTGTCTGGGCAGTGACGCTATCGCCTACTGTTATATCTAATTCCAATTCAAGGGATTTTTTACGTACTCGCGATCGTATTCACGGGACCTTGGTTTTGCGTCCCACCCCAACGACTAGACACTGTCCTCGCCAGACCTTCTGTCCTGTGCCGTCCTACTCGCTGAGCTAGTCGTCATAATAATACAAAATATAATCATAAACATTTTATTAATTTCATTATTATAACAAATACAAAATACCCCTTTCTTGGCTTAATGTTCCGTCGTCCCATTGTAATCGCAGCCATAGAATATATATTACCGTTTGGCTTAACAAGTCAACATTCACAGTACACTAACCTCGAAGGGACTTTAAATTAAAGATTATCAAGCCATTGAACTATCCAGATTTAAGCAAACGTGTAATCATATTGTCTATATTTCCCTGTAATTTATATAATTTCTAATTCCGCACTGTGGAGCACATCATTGCCAGGCAGCGCGCTGAATGATTGCTTTAAAGATTTGCCAATAATACGTAGGCTTACATCATAAGTATTTTCATCAATGATTCTGGGGTATTTGTGTGTTAGCGTTTGAATACACACCTTCTAATCGCGGACCTGTGTCAACCGTGGGTGTGTGGTGGGGTGTCTAAAAAAGAACACTAATAAAAATTTACAATTTTGGAATCATCCTCATAAGGTTATCGTTCGTTTACCACAAATTAGGTCATTTTGGGACCAATATATTGTATAGTAGTATTCTTCCTCTGGTTTTCACGAACCATACTCCTTGTTAAACAGACAACTTGGCAAGCACCATTTTCTTACAGTCTCTTATATTAAGATTAATCAATAGCTCTCAAATGACAATCTATGAAAATGAGGGCTGTTAAAATATATTATATTCCATTGAAGCATATTATTTGTTGAGATATCGCCATCGGAAAAGCTATTTGGAAATAAGGTGATTCGCATGATAAAGTTATCATAGTGTGGGTGTAATTCTACCAGTCCTGCACCCGGAGTAGTTGCCGATAGTCTTATGAAACGAACACGAATTAATCTCCACCGAGTCCCCCTTCCTAAGCAAAGAAATCCCTTAAATCACTTTCTTGGTGTAAACAAATGGCAGATACACACACACACACACTCATTCTTTGATCTAGCGATCTATTAAGCTCACACAATACATAACTTAAAATATGGTGGAAGTTCTCAATATTGCTAAAACACAACAGTTCGTTACAATTATTTTGGACTTTAAGACCTTTGGAGGCGGTTACCCTATCCCCTCGTGGTTATGTTTGATCAAACGAATGTAGTCACGTAAACTTTAATTGTATTACACAATTAATGAGTAGCACCTTGTTTTAGGCCCACCCTATCCTATTAGCATGTACTGAGACCATTACAAAGGACAGCCCTAAGGTCATCATCCATCAAGTTACAAATACGATTAAAACGAACAATGTATTTTGTGCTAACTAATGGCTAAACGAATTTAATTCATATTCGTTGTGATCAATCAATACAAAAAGAATGCATCCATTTTATCGCGGAAAAATAACACCCAGTAACAAAATAGCTCTGATTATCCAAACAGGAACTCTCTGAACACCGGGTATTAATGTGGGGTCAGATAAAAGGTCTCTTGCGTAAGTTTTCTAATTTGCAAACATGTGAGGTCGTGAAACTCCGCAGAACATTAACTTTGTCATAATATGTTCTTTATGTTAGGCATAGAAATCGCATTGGAAAATGTCAAACTATCAAGGAAAGACCTATTAAATTACCTTAAAGCTGGCAGAGTACCACGCGCGCGTTTTCTCTCCTTAAATGGCCAAGCTATTAGGAATGTCGTTATATTGACACTTACGGACAACCTAAATAATCAGCCAAGTTATTTCATGATCCCCTGTAGCGATTGACAAATGTTTCTGAACTCTAAGACATTGTTTTTTTTATAGATCACATCAGCAGACCGTTCGTTGCAAGTTTGCAACCTACACGAATAATCCCACGACAAACTATATAATATAAGAAAATCAACATGCGATGGGCCGCAAAGAAAAAGCATTATAATAGTTTGAATAGTACACACCAATTTAGCAAAGATCAAAAAGGACAATTTTCCGGGTTACCAATATCTTGGATGAGCATTATAATTGTTTTACAGTGCAATCTAATAAACTGGAATAATGTATGATGCTTATTTTGTTCTGTTCTGTCTTCTTAAGAATTGTTCATGAGTTTTGAATTTCGATTTAGTTAGCATTTAATTCATATATTAGGATTTAAGTAAGGTTTTATAAGAACGTTTGTCTTTATCTTGCTATTACATTAAATATTATGTTATACACAGTATCCTATAGGTAAACCTCTTTGGTTTGTATTCCTAATATCTTTAAAAGGTACAGTATCTTCGAAATAAAAAGCTCATTAACCTGGGGCCTGTTTCACGAAATTTAAACTAAAATAAAATCCGATTTTAGTAATTCGATTGGATAGTATTAGATTGATTTTAGCGCGTAGCCAATCAGATTTAAGTATGTACTACAATTTGGATTTTATCTTAAGTTAAAATTTCGTGAAACAGGCCCCTGAGCATCCGTGGTTCGATCTCGGTGCTCACCAAAAAAGCTCCACGAGTTTTTCCAGCGTGATTCCACCCCTAAGTGGTGCATGACGGAGGGCTTGTAAGGAGTGAATCTAGTCGTTCGGTGGGACGAAAAACCAGAAGCCAAGTGTACACGTTGGCATGTATGTACAAAAACGACCGACAGTTGGAATTCGAAATAATAGTACATACGCCGTTACGCCTAATAGTACAGTCCATGGTGTATATCTGTCTTCATTATACCAGTCGATGCAGACAAGTAGGACGTTTAACCCCATTTCATTTTATTTCGAAATAAATAATATCTGAATCAATTTCGAAAAAAAAAAAAAGATTTTAAAGTGGACGAATTAAAAGACATTGCATGGAAAAATCCCACGTCCACACTGGCGGTCTTAACTCACAAAATTCGAGAAGCCAGGTTAAGATTGTTATCAGGGGCCTGTTTCACGAAATTTTAACTTAAGATACAATCCAAATTTTAGTACATACTTAAATCTGATTGGCTAAGCGCTAAAATCAATCTAATACTATCCAATCGAATTACTAAAATCGGATTTTATCTTAGTTAAAATTTCGTGAAACAGGCCCCAGGAATTTAACATTGAATTCAATAACGGAGGAAATAAAAACAGGTTTATACCGGTTGTGGGTATGAACCCATGCTCATAAGAGAAATGGCTGTCGCATTAGAAGGCAAGTTTTATACATAATTCACAATCAGTGTCTGTTGGACTACTGATAAAACTGACAGCTCAATCACTCGTATTCGGAATATTAGCCTCTGTTGCCTAAAGAGAAATCTTGATTCAGCAGATATCTACATAAGAGACCATTGATCTCGATTTAAGGGGGGTAGGGTGGCCTAGTGGTCTAGAGCATCGCACCGCGACCTCTAGCTAGCCGGTCACCTCTGGCTCGCGGTTGTGACTTCGACACCTGGTGTAAGCGTATGTGGTGCCTTCTCAACCTTGTGGGTTTACTAACAACTTGTCTGCGATATCACCTTCGGTGGACGCGGATTCTAAACACTAAGAACAACATCGTTTTTAAAACAAATACTCGAGGGTTATGGGCGACAGATACAAACTGAAGACTTACCTACACGAAAATCGAAGAGTTTACTGTGCATCTCTCTTTAAATTCCTTGTCAGTGAACTTGCGCAGGTGTGTGACATTTTAACATACTTTGAAGAAATTTATATTTAAAGCAGACTAATGCGACAGAACGTGCTATATACTTGATTACCAAACTATGTTACCCAGAGACAGTCGATTTCTGAAGAATGAATCTTAATTTACAAAGTTGAGACAAGATAAGATTGTACATTAGACTGGGCAAATGCAGACAAATTGAACATATTTTGCCAACAATCTTATTAGAAAACTTAAGGTTATTTTATTACCTAATGTAGCTACGATCTCAATCAATAACTGTTGAAGTGCTGGTTCAAATTTCAAAGTGAATTTAGTAACATTATTTAAAACAGATGTTTCATAAACATTTATACAACATTTTTAGGTTTCTTTGATGTGTCATTTGATGTTACGAATACAAATAGTAATACATTAATGAGAAAAACATATTTCAAGAAAGTCAATACCACAATTTGAGCAAAAGCGGAGACACATTTTGAGACACACAAAATGACAATTTTAATTCTATATGGTTACGCATGCAATTCGAGATAGACGTAATTGCCCTGATAACCATGTTAAAGGATTCTTTTTTATCGACGCACGCCAGAATTTAAAGCCGGAACATTTCCACAACCCATGTCACCAAAAAATGTGGTTTTACAAAATCCTGAATGCTTCCGCATTGCGTCGTCCTCTAAAGCTACATAAAACATCTAAAGTCGTCGTGAATAGTTCTATGTAAAAGGCTTAATTCAATACGCACTGGTATAAAATACCAAAACAATATCATAAATGTCATCCAAGCAGCTAAAGCTAACTTGATCGGTTATGTCTTGTTTTAGACTGGGGTGAGGAAACTGGCTGCCATCACAGTTGTGTCAAGTCAGTGAAAAGAGGCTACAGCAACGGGGGCTTGCTTTCTGTTAATGATGAAACCAGCCAGGCATTAGCGTACTAGGAACTTCCACTTAATGGCGTCATGGGCGCCATCTTGGAATTGTGACAAAAATCGAAGTTGGTCAATCGATGCTGATTTGTCTAAAAACAAACCAAGCATTGACTGAGCCTTAGGAGATGTTTTGAAAAGCATCACACTAAAAACAATAATAAGAGGGTTACCTTAGTGTACTGAACCAGTTGCTGGTTCAACGACCAACTGGTTATTATGATGTTATTTTAAATCAACCAAGATTAACGCAAACAAACTCTCTCCTTTATATGTATACATGTATGTTTGAAATGCCATGATGTAGGAAGGGGGGCGGGCGACATAGCTATATGTCTTAAAGATGGGTTCCCAGCAAAGTATTTATCGGGTGGTAATTTCCAATAAAAGTATGGCAAATGTGGTATATATGGAAAGTATAGACACACAATCTTACTAGAAAAATACTGGATTACGCGAAAAACGCCCATGGGGCAAGCACTAGGCAATATTGTCAGGGAATCCCTAACTGTCAACCCGACAGGTTTTGCTAGCTTATTGTCTGCTGGCTTAGGTCAGGGGGCAGTTGTTATTTCTTGCTCAAGTGGTTAGGCGGTTTTGGGAACATTGAGGGTTGTCAACGTAAAAACGACTCTGCAATTAAACGGCAGAAAAAAGAAAATTAAGAATTTACTTAGGCCTCAATAAAAAGTATGGTAAATGTAGAGTAAGTAATGATAGATACATTCGAAACCCTCCCACAAATGAAGCTAAGTTGGCAAACATTGCGTCTAACAACAGCTTACTTATAGCTATAGGTATCCACGGTGAAAACAAAGTTTTGAAAGGGAATTGAAGCAAATTTTTGATAAATTGGTTACTTTGAATATGGTTTTAGAACAAATACATCATCAAATCACAAAGTTTGTACCCGGGAATGCATCTTTAAGCTGTCCAATAGACTTCTATTATAATATAACGGGCATTGACATACAGATTCGGGTAGATAACAAGGACCTCTATATTACATACGTCATACCCGCTACTAAATCAACTGTTTTGGATTTGTCTTTGTTAATAAGTGTATAAGTGTAAATAATTTGGCATTCGTTCCATACCCTTATCATGCTGATAAATTTAACTTCATATTTGATGATCGGGTATACAATTTGAAACTAAAATCGGTTGCATTCATTTTATTACAAAAATGTGCGGTTGGCAAGTTGAACTTGGGAATTTAAATAACTTGGCCTTTTCACTTTTATTTACTCAATAAATTCCATTCAACCAATCTTTTTTCTTAAAAATGAAGATGCCTTACACACGGTACCAATTTGTGTGTGAGTAGCTATATAGGAGTAGTGAATAGAAACTGTATTGGGTCAGAATGAACGTTGGATTATTAGATTGCGCAATCGAAATCTGATCAATTAGATTTCATGTCACCATGCCGAGCTTTATGCAATCTTCACAAATGGGAAGAGTGTGTTGTCTGGAACGAGGTAAAAGGCAAATTAAATCAAGACAGTCCGATTCCTTAAGCTAAGCCGCGTAGTATTCGTCGAACAAGCTTAGTATAAAATTCGCAACCATTATTCATCCTTATTTATTGACATCGTTACATCACAATCATTCAGTTTTATTCATTATTAAAGGGACAATATACACACCCGATCTCGGAAAATTGTTTAAAGAAGCCATCACATTTCTAACGTACATCGTTACATCATCATCATCCATTTTTATTCATTATTAAAGGGACAATATACACACCCAACCACGTGAGCCTGAATCTCGGAAAATTATTAAAAGAGGCCATAATATTTCTAACGTGCTAAATTACAAAGGCACGATGAGAGACCCCTCCCTCTCCCCCACCCCTAACATGCAATGTTAGTTTTTAAAAACTTTCTTTATTTCGCGTCGTTGTACATGTAGTTGAAAATAATTATTAATATATAGTGGGTGAAAGCGCTAGCTAAGATGAAATTTGTTTTTTCTTTCTAAAAACTAAATATTTCTATATATTCCAACCTGAGAGCAGAATCTTTTTTTTATTTTATATATATATATATTTCTATTTCTTGTTGTAATACCCTTTTTGAACAATATTACCACGAGATTACTTGACATTAACATATTAAAAACTCCAAGAATTCTAATTTCAATTTTTACACCCACTATAATTTATAAAGTTTAACATTTCTGTAATTTACATCAGTAAAGAAACTTTTTAAAAAAAATCGCAGATTATAAATGCGATAAATAAAAATCACATTAAATCCGACCACGCACGTGGTTTGCATTATGAACAACCCAGTTTATATTGTGTATTATATCTGACCTTTATCGCCATTGAGTCAACTGACGTGGTTTCGAATACCCGGTTGTACGTGTCAAGGAGTAGGATCGCCTGTCCAACCTCGTGGGATTTCTCCGGGTCCCCCGTTTTCCCCCAACTGCTAAAGTGCCTAAGCGCAAGCGAATTATTGAAATAAAATTAAACCATAATTATGTTAGTCCCGAAATGACCTAATTTGTGTCGAGTGGACGTTAAACCCCATTTCTCTATCTCTCTCCGTGTTTCTTGATTCTCTATAACACTATTGTACAGTGTTATATTCTTAGAGAGAAGTGAGGCTTAGCATGGGCTTAACGTCCACTTGACACACACCAGGTCATTTCGGGACCAGCATACGGTTCAATTTTATTTTTATCTTTCGCTGCCAAAGGAAACCGGAGGACCCGGAAAAAAACAAACGAGGTTGGACAGGCGACCCCACTAAGTAATAAATAAGCATTATATTATGTAATGATTTTTTGTATTCAAAATGGAAATTTACTTACCTTTTCTACAAATATAATCCCCAGGAGAGAATAACACGGGTCGCAGCCTTAACACTAATTCACACAAAAAACCCGCTTCTGTTTGTTGGAAAATTTCCACACGTTTTAAGGTGTCTAAATGAACATGAATGGCAATTTCAGCTTTCAATTTATCAGGTAGTAATCCTAAAGCACGATCTTCGTCACTAGATTTATTACACATCCACAAATAATCGAACCATTTAATCACACGATCTTGAAGTTTTAAAGGTACCCGTCTCAAATTCATGTAAGTTTTAACACCATCTAATTTAGCTGAAAAATACAAAAAAACGAGAGTAAATTTAATGCAAAATTAAGAATCGTTCAGTTTAATTTATGACTTTGTTTAATGAAACTTGTTCTCTCTCTGACGAAGCGGATTCTCTTTATAATATAGCATGTTTCTTAATAAATATGTTTACTGTCTATAGGATGTACCATAAGGTTATGTTTAAATGATGTACAGTTCTCAGTTGTACGACAATGTGTGTCTCTTTTACATGACGTGTGTTTGTGCACTTTATAATGGTGCGTAAATGTGGTATGTTCTGCTTATATTATCGCATGTCTTTCTTTATATGCGGTATGTTCTCTTTATAAAGAATCCGGTTCACTACACACTGTTATGCTATTTGTATGCTAACACGTGGTCCCTTGATCATGGTAATGATGCATGTTCTCTTGTTCAATCATTTGAATCTATCCCTAAAGATGTCGGGTGTTCTTGACGCAAATTCTGATCTTTATAAAGAATTTAAATATCCTTTTCACCCGATTCATGTTCCCCTGATAATGATACATATTAACCTTTTATTATGGTATATAATTATGTACTTGTATATGGCGTATGTTCTCATTATACATAATTATGTCCGATGTGGTGCGTGTTTTCATTATACTGCGACGCATTACATTTTTTATTACAGTAAATTATCCTATTTTTCCCTACATAAATTTGATTTTGTATTTACGTGTTATTACGATCAATTGTATGTGTTGCTTTCGGACTAGATCATGCTTACGTAATTGTTAGCCCACTTGATTTTAATCCTTACGTTTGAGAAACGAGCATCAGTGATTATTAAATTTGTCTCGAGTCTTGATTCAATATTTCAATTCGAAATGTATAAGATCGTCTGATCGGCTAAGACATGCCAACTTTTGAGACATTGAATTTTTAAATGAATATAGATTCGTACTTGAGTCAAAATCTGATTTTGTTCTCAGTTATTTAGAAAATTGAATTATAGATTTTCGGGCTAACATCGGGCAAGCAATTTCCTTACTTGTAACAGACTATATTATTATTTATCTAGTTATTGCAGTGAAAATCACTTTATGACTTAAAATGTAGGTGACCAGTTTTTTTCAAGACTTCACAGGCGTGTATTAAAGAGTAGGATTAGGAAAATTACATGTTTCAACCCAAATCATGTACGGAATTTTGGCCCGAAGCTAGCCGAAATATGATGAACTCCTTTTTAAAGTGCAATGGTAAAATGTGTAAGTGAAAGAAACTTTATTGACATGCAAACCTGAATAAGCTTCAATTCAGACGAGCTTATACCGATTTCTACTCGACTGTATCGTGTGTGCATGCATCACGTGGGGTATAATGGCGGACGTGAAGTCGTCATCACTGTTACCAAAGTCAAAGATTAATGGAAATATTGACAATTCCAGATAATGCTGGCTAAAAATAAGCTGGCAAAATGCCAAGAGGTTGTAGAATTATCCTCAAGAGCTTTTCTAAAGGACTCGTTTAATCTATAGCAGAATTGTACAGAGAATTTGTGGTAACCTTTCCTTCCATATCTTTAAATAAAAAATCGAACGAGCTTAAGAAGGCTATCCGATTTCATTGTTTAAAATCTTTGCGAGATGCACAGATTAAAGACTATTACAACGAATCAATTACGCCCAGACATTTTGAATCAGAAAAGCGCCTCCTGTTAATTAAGTTAACAAAACAATATCCACCTTCATACAACCTTCGTTTTTATGCAATAAGTATAATTGATACAAACGACTGGTCTTGGAAAATGGTACACATCACCGAAATCTGCCAGGCGCTTTGTCTGTTTCCCAATAATAATGTTTATGTAAAAAAAAACTATATGTAGATAAAGGGCTAAGGCGTTTTATACACCCCATTCCAAATTACTTTCTTTATGCATTGTTGATAGAACCGCGCGTGGGTTAGGTGGTTTTCTCCCTTTAAGGATTTTCATTTAAAAAAGGATTGCACGCATAACATATTAGTTTTCGATCGTGAACAGTGAGACAACGGTCCCTTCCTTCGTAGATCGGCGTCGTACAAAGCTAAAGATCTCGGTTAAAATTGATATACATGTGTATAAATAGGACGCAACTAAACATGAGCTCTAAAATATGAAGATTTGTTAGACTACGCTTTGTGTTTGTCAATCACGTATAAAGAATATCATATTCAATTCACAGCTTCACACATCAACTTTATTAGTCTATTGTATTTCAATCTTTACCCAGATACAAGTTTGTTTTATTGGTGAAATTAACACACCAAGGCAGAAACGAATATTGATTCCATCTATTTACCTTTCCCGTCTACGAATGGATTTATTATTCAGAAACAAATTCGATCTAGGCATTACAACAGCGTTTTGTTAAAAGCACGTCGTATTTCCATTTAATTGCTACTATTTTAGGTTTCTCAACTGATAGGTTATTTCTTCACGGAGCGACTGTCAAGGAGGTCGAATATTTCTCAACCGTAGTTTATTTTTCCATTCAAACAATTCTAAATTTGTCGACGGTGTCCGTATGTCGGATGTACAGCCAATCAGGCCCAAAAAACACTTAGTTTCTTTCAATCCACACTATTGAAACTCCTCAATGAATAGATTCTATTCACTTTTAGACCAACTTGCCGAAAATTGACTAAAGCTTTTCACCCCATCCATCGATTTTTCACAACAGTGCTAGACAATTATAACAGTATCAAAACCCCCTCCCATGCTAGGATTTAACAGGAAAACAGTCGGTGTGACCCGAGATAGAGAAAGAGAGAGAGAAATGGGGTTTAACTCAACACAACTAGGTCATTTCGGGACAAACATATGGTTGAGTTTTTATTTCAATAATTCGCTTGCGCGTCGGGGTCTTTAGCAGTGGGAGGAAACCGGAGTGCCCGGAGGAAACCCACGAGGTTGAAAAGGCGCCCCTATCTCCATGCCACATACGCTCACACCAGGGCTCGAAACCCAAGCCGCAAGCCAGAGGTAGCCGATCAGCTAGAGGTCGAAGCGCGGCACTCTAGACCACTAGGCCATTCAACCCCCCCGTGACCCGAGATAACAGTAAATCATGATTTAGGAAGTTTTGGTCAGCTGATTGACCGGGGGGCTGAATGGCCAAATTTTAACACGTGCGTGCTGTATCACGAAGCCTGTCATTGAGTCAACTGGCATGGTTTAGAATCTCCGGTTGTACGTGACAAGGAGTAGGGTCGCTTGTCCAACCTTGTGGGTTTTCTCCGGGTCTTCCCGTTTCCTAGTTTGTGTCGAGTGGACGTTAAACCCCATTTTTCTCTCTCTCTCTCTCTCTAACAACAACTTCTATTATACTCCCCACAGCCGTCCAGGTTTTTGACCAATGCCATTCGAAGGTTAGGGCCAGGGACAACATCACCCAGTCACTAAATGACGTTAATTAAACGGCTGGAATTATTTTACATAAACCGCTCTGATCAATACGAGATTGGGCCTTGACGCGCAATTATTGTACTTATGTAATATTTGGATTAATAAAGACAAGCGATCTCTCACGAAACTATCCTACCAGCGTTGGGTGCCTCCATCTGTAATGGACATTATAGGTTGGCTGGAAATAGATGGAGAGGTGTCTGGAAATTTAATGGGGTTTAACGTCCTACTGTTCTGCTCCGACTGGGATAATGAAGACGGGAGAGAGGTGTCAGGATTATGTAGTTATTTAAGGGACAATACCACTTTGGCTGGCTTGACAGGTCAAGAAAAAATAGCCTTATTCTAACTACAAGATGTTTAAGTGTCCTACCTGTTGTGCAAATTACCCATTACATCCTAATTTACTTGTCCAGAGGATTCGAAAATATGTTTAAATCCAAGTTGCATTTGAAAGTGTTTACGTAAGCTTTTAAAACCATGTTGTTACCATGTAGTTGAATTTTTCCAATTTTTTAAATTTGGTGTGTTAAGATGAAATTTGTATCATCAATTAATTGGAATATTGTAAAATAGTACAATTTGTTGACCAGAATAATGATTGGAACAAGAGTGGTATTGGGGCTTTAATGTAATAAGTGTGTTTGATTGTTCGTTATGTATTCTGTGTATTCCTTGTTGTAGAATGTGTAATCGGTGTTTCAGTCAAAATGACCTATAAACAACGCTATTTACATAGGGTAGATTGGATCGACTTTTATGAACTATAATAAATACAGACAGTAATCGTCATCATCAATAATAGATCCAGATCCATGTTTAAGATATAGCAACCACTTTACTGAGTATGAATACTTAATGTAGTTCTCTAAAAAAAAGTTTTACGCAATCTGATATAATTGTCTCGTTTCTTCTACTGATTTTTATTTATGCGGTCAATACATAACAGGCCATCTCTGACATTTTATTCAATTAACAATTAGCAAGGTTGGTCAATCGACAGATTTAGTTTCTTTTGAGATTCCGTCTTGTTTTATTACAGGAAAGGGAGTCCTTGGAACCACCTTGGTTAGACATAGCATCAGTAGATGACGATAAATCAATGATATTTTCCCATTTCGTCTTGAAAGGAATTTATCGCTAGTCTTCAAGCAATAATTGTTCAATCACACGAAGGTCATAAAACTTAGCGACTTGTAACATTCTTGTAAGTTGACGCTAAAAATAGTTAATAGCGGTAATCAAGGAGGCTTATTTTGTCAATAATACTATTCATAAAGTCATTGCGTTTTACGTTAGTCATCTATTTAAAAAAAATTGCCCGAAATTATAACCATCAATATTCGGTTGGTTACAAATTTACAATTAGTCTTTAATTACGTTAAGCACGAATGAATGTCTTCACAGACATGTACAACATTACTAGGGCTGAAATTTTTGTCGAATTTAATAATGCTAAGGTTGTGAGATATCTAATATGAAGCGCAGTATTAGGTGTTCTAGGAGGAGTAGGCACACACTCCCTCGTGCATGACAATATGTAGCTAAAATGAATCTTAATGGGGTTTAAAATGAAATGAAATGGGGTTGAACGTCCTACTGTTCAGCTTCGAACTGGGCTAATGTGGGAATTTTTCCCCAGACAGCGGCGCTACGGCCTTCTCTTCTATCGAATTCTAACTGCCAAGGGATCTTTTACGTGCACGCCAATGTGTATCCGAACGACTAGACATATGGCCATCACTGACAAGGGTGAAACCACGCCGGGAAATATGGATTAACTTTCTCAACCAGAGTTTCGCTTACCCTTTCCTTGCTATTAACATCAGATAACCATTTCGCTTACCACACCACATTTCTACTACATTACGTACTTTAACTGATTTATATTGTATCCAATAAAACGTTTTTCTTTTTTATAATTTAATCAAATGAGAGTAAAACCATTTACTTTGTAATTCTATACCAATTTGTTTTTATGATTACAATCTTATATAATGTATTTATATTTTATTATTGTAAATAATGTCCTCGGGAGATGAATTTATATAAGCCCCGGCTTGTTTTCAGATCCCACAATCATATAGTGTACTTTTATTATGTAAAATATTTATTGAATAAATAGTGTCAGAAAAAAAAAAAAAACTTTCTCGGCTAATGCTGGGATCGAACACCCGACCTCCAGGCTAGAGAGCATTTACTAAAACAAATGAATGAAATGGGGTTTTAGGTCCTACGCTTCTGCAACTGACCTGGGCTAATTGAAGACGGGCATACGCCATACAGTGTGCTATGTGGGAAATTTTGCCCGGGCAGCATCTGAATTCCAACTGCCAAGGGATCTTTCACGTACACGCCAATGTGAACACGGGGACTCGGTGTACACCATTCGAACGACTAGGCAGATTTTCTTGTCAGACACTCCGTCTGCGTCACAGACAAGGGGAAACCAGTCAAACCACGCCGGAAAATCGAGATGAACTTTCTCGGCCAATGCAGGGATCGAACACCCGACCTCTTACTAAAACGAATACTATATTTTAGTTGTACAATGCCGTGGACAGGTGTGTTTAGTTGCTCTAGAAAACCACATCATGCTACAACTGATCATTCGAGTCGGTCATTTCTTGTCCGCTACTACGTAACCTACACATAACCAATTTATTTTTGATAAGAAGAAACATATATTCGTGACAGCCAAGGATCTAGACAGGGTTGTATAGAACAAAAGAGACTCAAAACCCTTTCTGATTTAATGCCCAGAATATATACATAAAACGTACTCTACTAACTATAATCCTTACTGTATTCTACTGTAATTTATTACAAAGATGTTAATTATAATTACAACGATTAACACCTTACTTGTTAGGCCGCTTAAGCGTAGTAATCCGTAATTATTTTATATAGCGTTGTTGTTGTCAGTTGTTTATAAGGTGTAAATGATCTATCGGGCAATTTATTCATTTTCTATATGTTTATGATTCGGCTGAATATGGCCGTTAAAAATTGAGTTCAAAATCTAGAGAAAAAACTAGGCTGCGTATCAAGGCTTCAATGACATACCATCACTAAATCAAAGAGACATATTTAAAACTAATTTTTCCGCAAGTTGACATGTGCGTAAATTAAGAAACAACAGTAAGACAAAAATTGCTAGCTATGTGAATTTTCGAAGTGGGGTAGGATGACGCTGCTGCATATATCTAATAGGTAAATGATACTACGAGTCATTTGAACTTTGTCCAATTTATAACGTGGGCAGACATATTATAAAACCTACACTAATCAAATCGAAATTATGGGTATGTCTCTTTAATACAACGTAACCAAATTATGGAAAGTGGGCTAATACAAAAAACCAATATACCACAAAACTAACAAAAGTTATTTTAGTAGCGGATTAAGAGATGTTAGGCTTGGTTCAATAACATTTGTACACTCTTATAGAGTAATCGCCATCATCATCACCAGCTTATGACCTTAGCGTAAAATCAATAATCGTACTAACTATACAATCTATATCTTGTTTTCTTACAAAGCCAAATTTTCGTAGGACTCAAACGGATATGTTAAAGGTTAGGATTTTTTAAATAATGGCGGGTTCAATTCATCTTAAATAAATCTTAATTTAATAAGCAGAGATAGAAATAGGCAAATTGTCTGCTTATTGTTTCTATAACAATTGGTGTCTTTTCTTGTTTATATAATTATTGATGTATATGTTAATTCCGTGTTGTTCTATTTTTATGATGTACTCAGTGGTGTCATGATGCTATAAGGAAAAGTGAAAGAACGCATTTAATTTTGAAAGTTTTACTCAAGTGGTGGATGCATATGCGGTCAAAGGGCTACTTGGACTCCATCTGACGAAGTGTGGTTAAAACAAATCAAACCCCTTATGTTTTTCAATTTCTGTTCTATATATTTACTAGGATATTTTAAAATTGCGTAATGCGACGCCGCCGCAAAGATATCTATAATCTCAAATTGATTTTGGTACTATGAGAGTTGAATATCAGTCAAAATGGTTCAATTCCGTTCGGTATGTATAAGCTGCTTCTATGTAACAAGAAAACATGGCACCGTTTATTTATAATCGGCCGTAAAGATACATATCAGATGCATATATTCGCATATTGAGGTGGGGTTTTTTAAGTAAAAGAGAAAAAATATCGCAAAAAGGCGTAGGGGGAATTCCGTCAGCTTTCATTGATGAACTTAGTCTCAAATTTTTTCTTAAACAGTGTTCGCAAATTTGGTAGAAATTTTTTAGTTGTCGCCTTCAATTTGACAAAAAGCAAGTAAATTGTCTTTAAAACCAATCATCTCACGATGATGAGATAATCAGACTACGGGCAGGTGAATTATCTGATAAGAAAATTATCGCACCAATAGCTGTGAATGGCGGATGGGGGGGGGCGGTTCCACATCTAGGGTGTCACACACAGACCAACCTCACCTGGATTAACAACAAAATACTGCATCTTTTGGCGCATTCTGGCTCGTCATTTGTATTTTCGTACATGACCTTTAATTTAACATTGCTCGATTGCAATGAAATGATTCATAATATAAATTTTTACCACTTCAACAAATTGAAGTAGAGCTCTTCGCACATTTAGATTATTTGACAGTTTTAAAATGGGATCCCTGTCTCTTCATTCAGTTCTTTTTTTTTGACATTCCACTTATATACATATTCCCTGTCAGTAAGGACAACCAAACGGAAAAAAGTTAAATTTGCTCAAGTATTTCACACATAGAGAATGTTTGCAAGTAGATAAATTGGCTTGGATGAGGTTTTCATCAATGCATCATGACAGCCTTGGGAGTATGTGGTTTTTGTCCATTAGCTCAAAATATTCACACTTATTTAACTTTCTTTCCTGTCGCCAGAATGATCGAATTTGTTCCAACATGATGTTTTGAAATATCGCAATATTTTCAATCATGTTAAAATAATAATGATGTTATAAAAAATTATAAAAGCAACAATTTTTAAGACACGGCTTGTTTGTTGAACTCTCTTCTAAATGTTTTACATCCACGAGACGAAATTGCGAAATCTCAATGAATGTTTGCAATGATATAGTTTTTTTTAAGCTTCGGTAGGAATTACTGCAATACAATATTTAAGCGGGGTAGAAGTCAACTTCCAGTACTTTAAGGTTAACTTCCTAGTAATTAAAGCATTATCCTCTCACCACTTTTCAAGCCGTCATTTGGTACCGACGTTAATCCCATCTAGTGTTTTTGTTTATTTATTATATTGTTTAACCCTTTATGCTTTGTTCATCTATCTATCTATCAGTTTTAATTACAACATTTGCTTTTATCCTTCTTACGGATGTTTCCTAAATATAACAAAATTTCTACATTGAAGGCAGTCACTAGTTAGGATTCCTTACTAAGTGCAGTAACTGGCCTGCAAATGATAGGTTGTTGTTCGTATAAGATTCAATATTTTTGGGAATATATTTGACTGTGTTTTTTGATCAAATCTTCTGCAATATGTTAATCATTGAAACTTATTTAAAGAAAATAGGAATTCAGAAAAAAGGACGTTTTTGTTATAGGATTACGTATTGTTGAGTATACAATACACGTATTAATATGTTAAAGCGCCCATTTCAAGTTTTCTAAGAAAGTCAAAACATAATTATGCCTGTCTTTTGCTCAATAGGATCAACTCACTATTATACGATCATAGGCATTATTTCCCGCCCTTAAAAAAATTGACACACACAGGAAATAACAACACAATTACCCCCCTTGTTTTCCTATAGACAACATGGACGGCCATTTTCTAACGTTGGAATTTGAAGTTGAAAATTATTTTTTTGCCAATTTCTCAGCTGGCAATAGTGAATTATAGGATTAATAACATTATTCTTTAACAAGGTATGACTGTTTATAGATACCATCTATTTCAAGGCTTTATTTTAATAAATTTCAAAAATATAACTTAAAAATTTGCAATTTTCGCTTTAATCATAGTTCAAGAAAGTAGGACATGGACAAAGGTTAGCCTACCATCATGTTATTTCCGTTAAAAATGAAAACATTATCAACCATAAATATATATTATTTTAAGTAATGAAGCATAAAATGTCTAATACAAAAGTAGATGTTGACATCCAGCAGTTTAGATGGGCCGTATAATATCATAGGTTAACAAAACTTTGATATTTGCCTGGTCAAAGCAGGCGTTAAACTACGTGTATATACATGGCATTTTTTAACACGTGGGAAAATAAGAACTGATGATATTTCTCTGAGGTCTTTGAGGAGTTCTATTTCAGATGAATGATTGATTTACAGTTAATTCCCACTAGAATATCACCCGAATCTTATATAATCTCGACAAATAACTAATAAAACATGACAGTATAAAACATCAGATCCATTTAAAAACGCATAAATAGTTGTTATAATTTCAAATTAACGTGTCCTGCTACCTTTTTAATGGAAACACAGCCATCATTTTTTTCAACAGTGCACATTATGACGTATGGCCGTCCCATGTTGGTATTAGGATAATGCGACCTGGGCCCTGTTTCTCGAAATCTTAACTAAAGTTAAAATCCACATTCTAGTAGATACTTCAATTTTGATTGGCTTAGCACTAAAATCAATCTAATATAATCCAATCAAATTACTAAATTTTGGATTTTATCTTAGTTTTGTGAAACAGGCCCCTGAATCTATTTCAGACGACTGAGAACGGTTTTATTTAACCTGTATTTGTATGCGTCTTAAACACTAGCTTTATGTCTTTTTGACTGCATTGTTAATATCTTATTTAACAAACATTAAGTGTCATGGCGATAAGATATCAAATTCGACAAAATGTCCCTTAATTAAGCGAGAAAAAAAATAGATAGAAGAAAAGAATCATATAAATATCGTATCTTTGCCTCGCAGATAAAATGAAAACAGATATGGTTTCTTTTATTAGATACGAAAGATCTACCTCTTACAAATCCGGTTGGCTTCCATACAGTCGACTTCAGATTCCAAGAATTAACTAATGTCAACATAACTTTCACGTTTTAAAAGCTCGTATGAATATACCTTAATGGGACAAAACAGCAAGAATTTATTTTTTTCTGGCGCCAAATAACTTAGACGCAAAAGCTAATTAAGATAGAAACATGTATTACAACACATTTTTTGACTAAGTGAAATCCTCTAAATAAATGTTAAGTGGTATCCGATCTTTACGAAAAGCAAGAATGGACTGCCTCATACACAACACGTGCCATTATTTTAAAAGCTACATTTTGGCTTGGCTTCGATAAGCATTCCATTCATTAGAGTTACTGGTAAGGTCAAAATATGCTTGCAAATCGAAGGTTGTATTTCCCTCTAATAATTCCTCTAAAATCAGTTTTAACCCTCTTCCACTTCCATCATTTACATTTGAATATAATTTCATCATATCATTCTTCATATCAATGGGATTCAGAAAATAAAATTCTATTTTGGAATAGATTTGACATTAATCTTAGAAAAATTCTTGAATAGAGAGTGGAAAAAAATCGAATTAAATTCTCATCCAAACCCTTGAATTCCCGGGGGTATTCCATTCGGTGTGATCGACACGTTCTGGTGACAAGTTGGTATTATATTTAAACCAATCTACCGACATAATTGGACTAAAAACGGATTTAGGCGACAAAAAATGTCTCTAGTTATTATTCATAGCACGGTGGAGACGATGCCAAATTAACTTGCTTCAGGCGACACACATAACTCCACCGAGGATGGATTTCATGATTGAACAAAATATAAAAAATAAACTAATATTCTGATATTATGTTATGCAAGGAAATCAAACTCACGAGGGAAAGGTTTTCGTATAATTGTAATTTATAGAAATATAAACTAACTTTCCATTTGAGGAATTCGGAATTATTTATGGTTAAAGTATTTTTAGAAACTCCCATTGGGCTTGGGATCATTTTGATCACCATTGCCTTGAGGTTCAGTTGTACTAAGTATATCGAAAACTTCTAAAATCGTTATGTTACAAATCCAATATTATATATTCCTATTAACTACAAGCTGTGACGATTGTCATGTACAGGGCAGGGTATTAAGAAGACACTTAAGATATTCACACAGCTAATACATTCGTTTATAAATAAAATATTGTTTAAATCAAGTAAATAGTCGTTCAAATGGGACGAAAAACGTGTACACATTAGAGTGCACAAAAAGATCCCTTGGCAGTAAAGTTGGAATTCGATATAAGAGTAGGCCGTAGCACCGCTGCCCGGGCAAATTTCCCTCATAGCACACTGTATGGCGTATGTCCTTCCATAAGCCCAGGTTAGGTGCATAATAGTAGGACGTTAAACCCAATTTCATTCATTCATTCATGCTTTGATGCAAACCTAAAACATGCCAATGAACTTATTGTATTTACCATTAAGGTAATGTATCCAACATTCATGCTTTGATGCAAACCTAAAACATGCCAATGAACTTATTGTATTTACCATTAAGGTAATTTATCCAACACTTCTAATTTAAACACCCTCGATGAAGGTGTATCGACACATATACTTGTAGACAATTAATAGATCAATTGACATTCTCATAGCGCTAAAACGTCTAAAGATGATTTAAGTGTTGTGTTGATCAAAGCTTTAATGCAAACCTAAAACGTCATAACTTGTAACTTCCAGCCATGTCAATGAACTTATTGTATTTAAAAGACCTAAGTTCGTAACTCAAAATCCTCCAAAATCTTCGACATCAAAAACACGAATTATTGGTCAATTTAAATCAACATTGATGATGTATACTTACCGGGAAAAGATGAGCTTCTGATATCCGATATTAAAGATAAAATAATTTTTCTAACATTGGTACACGAATCGTGTACCATAATGCGCTTCAGTCCTAGTTGTATTGAGAGACTCGAGGGACGAGGCTAGACACATTGCATTGTATCACGCGGCATATGTAGACTGGAATAACCATGCGCTTTACATTTGCACTGGATTGAGACTAATTGGCTTATTTCACCGAACATAACTGATTTGAAATTGGAGTAAAAACGGAAATCATTTTATGTAAATCAGTTTATATACATTCATATTACAGTATTATATGCATTACGACCCACTTTTGTCAATTTCTATATCCCAAATGTTAGCGATTTAGCTCCTTTAACACCAAGGTGGTTTATCCAACACTTCTAACAACAAGAAAAAACATGTGTAGAGCAGTTTATTCATGTATTTTCCATATTTTAATATTGATAGTTAACCAACCCTTACTAATGTGATAATCGAATGATGCTAAATTGGATTTTCCTTACTGAAGTGTAAACAGATAGATGGTTTTCTATTTCCGGATATAAAATAAACACAAGTTTAAATTTTACTTCATTAGCACCAATGGTAAGGTTTATTTTAGGGAATAAGAAATTAGCGAGTAAATAGACCTTGATGCCAATAACCAACGGATATAAAAGCTCTTGAAGAAGCAGCTCCTATCTTGTTGAATGTACATCGCTTACTGAAAGAGTATGAAGCATATTTTTTTAATAACAACAAGGACCATAAATATCTATAATAGAGAGGAACGATAACGTGAAAGTTTTATTTTTCAAGATCCATCTTCAAAGCGTGAGATTGTTTATGGCTCTGCTACTCCATCTTGGACTGATGTTGTTACTACTCCTTTCATCCAGAAGAGAGGTAAATTACTTGATTGGCATTCTGTTTATAACACCGTCTCTAATTGGCTACTAGCTTCAAGCTAACATGGATTAATTCTACAATCTATTTGCTTACTCGTCCTGAATCAAATTATAAAGGACTCATCAAAGGGGGATAACTGGCACACACTTCACCAACGACCATTTTCTGCTGGAAAACTACATATCAGCCAAAGGTTAAATATTGTATTTGTTCCAAGGGATCATTTTCTACAAAAGCTAAAAATTCTCCCCAAATAAAAAAAATGCAGATCAATCTTTTGGAAATCATAAACGTAACAGTCATAGAATATCTTATCATTAGAAAAAAAACCTCAAGTTATTCGACATCAGAATACCAAAATGGAAAATATAGAATACACAATACAATGTGTTTTAGAGAATTATTATCCTAACCCTAAACCACAATCATCGGCAACAATCACGTGCCCTATCCGTGTTCACATCTCGTTACAATTAAAAAAATCATCACGACAATATTATGCAGTAGCACAACCTATGTCCTTCTGGATGCAGATTTCCAGTTTGAGATGACGCATCCTCTTAAACTGTCATTTAAAGGGACCTGACTACAACTGCACTATGAACGAAATACTACGCCCAATGTCTTGAAATTGTATTCCTTGCGCCATATCAATCAAATATGCACGTATCTTTTTCTCCAAAGATCTAGTAGATGACGTCAGGAAAACATGCAAACAAGTTCCATGCAAATATTCAAAATGAGATTAAGTTGGATTAAGGCTATCAATTATGGTGAACATCAATTATTTTATTACTATGGGCCGCCATAGTGTAGGTGTAGTATTTCGTAATTCAGCTGCGTTATTGATTACGAGACTTTAGACATTGTTAAAACCCTCTTATTTCAAATACCGTTGAAATGTCAAATAGATACTGAAACAACATAATTCCCAATAATTCCATATATGAATATTACGTCCTATTAGATTTCAAAAGACCGTGTCGTCTGCTATTAAATCATTTGCGCGCGTAAATAGCACGTCTGGCAAAGAAACAAATTCCGATTGAGAAGGACATAAAACAGAACGAAATTCAAACGTCTGCATAATGTATATAATGATCGTATGTAAATGGTCTTGTTGAATGGTATGAATATTTTTGTTAGACACAATAATTCGCAGACTTCTATAAATAGCCATTAAGACCGACAGGCTGTAGCGAGAAATACAAGAACAATATTAAAATCATGTTACATGTATTTGTATTTCATCTGGAAACAGACTATAGCCATGAAAAAAAACCCGTCATGACCTTGAGATTATGCGAAAGCATAATGGAACCAGGAATTTAGATAGCTATTGGCTTTAAACTGTTGTTTTTAACATTATACATTGATTAATTTGATTAATTCTCTTAGTGATCTTGATCTTGACGTCATAGGACATAGACGTAGGACTATGATTAACTTGTCCAATCCATTATAAACAGTCGGGCTTCATCTCTGATTAATTGAATAAAACATGACACTTGATATTTTTAGAAACCAAATTAGATTTGTTAATAAGCATATTTTTTTTAGTAATGTATTAGATACAATTGGCCATTTATTCAACGTAAGACATACAATGGCACGGCTTCAGTGGCAATTTTGGTGCCTTCCGCGCCCCAGCTGAAAAGATGTTTTTTTTTACAAATACGTAGGGATAGAATTATGCAAAAACAGATCAGGAAAACGGGTTGAAAAGTTCAGGGAGTAAAGGGAGTCACGGGTTGATCCCGGTGGTTACCGAAAAAGTTCCTTGGGCTTTTCCCAGTCGATCTTCAAGTCAGTGGCATTGGACCATGGGTCTGGCGTGAACGTAAAAGGGTCCTTGCCAGAAGTCAGAACCCTAGATGGAGAGTAGGGGAACATGCCGCTGTCCAAAAAAAAAAAAATATGTCCCGCACCGCAAATGGTATCCTGCGAGCCCGGCTTCATTGGGCCGGTTGGTACCCCCCATCGTCATTCTTTGTGCCATCACTTAGGGTTTAACAGAACACAGAGAGCTTTAGACCTTAAGCGGCCCATATAATGTACATTATTGATGTCAATATATTGATGGAGCTGTTCGAGATAGGTGTTTTTTTTGCGCAAACCACCAATAAGACTAGTGCAAGAGTCAACGCAGTTGTGCTCAACCTACATATTGCACAATATGTGAATGGCAAACGTGAAACGGTCAATACTATTAATGAAGACGTTTGTGCGTGTATCGGCCGCTTAAGAGATAACGACCAAAACGAAATGTAAATGAGTAATTTTTTCCTTTACTTTAAGAGATTAACCTATCACGTAACTTGGCGTACAATTTAATGTAATTGATGTCATAAATTTCTGTCATGAAATAAGCAGGTTAAAGGAGATCTCTATTTATAATCCCATGATAAAGTAGAAGAAAATATATAAAATGCCAATGAAGTGTAGAATGTAGGAAGTTGGCTATTCATACTTAATTCAAATAAGGGGCGGAAATAACATAAACTGCACAATAAATCAGTAATTGGAAGATAAGAGAACCCAGTTTCAATTTCCGTTGCATAGAAATTGTGCAAACAAGCAGAAATTTTAAAAGCAGATAAGATAATCAAGTAGAATATGTTTGATAGACAAGAATATTGTAAAATCAATGATTACATGTGTTTGCATATTGATCAATAACACAGTATTAATATTACACTAACCGTAAAGAGATCAACTTACAACTATATAAACTATTTGTACTTACATGTATATCAGTATTTATATATTGTAAGGTATCTACAATACGAGACTTAATTAATTTTAGAAAAACTCGTGTCGTGAAAGAAGTCCCTGTTAGTTTTATACAAGGTATTTTTTTTCTATCTAGAAATAAAAAAGAAATTGTGTTTATCGTCCTTATTTCAAAAATTTAATTCTGAAATAATAATTAAAATTATGTATGGAAAATTGCACCAGTAGGATTCAACGTGGACGTAAACAGAATCAAAGTACATGGGTTGGTAACATATGGTTGTGTTAATTTAACAAAATACATGTAAATACGTGTTAAACTTTATATTAAATCCAGTTTCATATTTTCAAATAATCAATATGATTACATTGCAATATTAATTTCATTTGGCTTTGGTGTCTGATCCAGGTTCGATTGCCTTTTTGCTATCAAATCACTGTAACTCACCTTTCCATATACAAACCATTAATGACCCATCTTAGTACGTGTATGACAGTGTTTATCAAAATAATCATTTATTTGTGGTTATAACATCGGTTATAATCAAATACATTACAGTGTGTATCAAATTAATCATTTATTTGTGGCTATGTTTAAATTTGTAAAAGACAAATTCTTGAATTTATTTGAATAATAACTTAAATACAACAGAAGAAACTAGCCGAGTAGGTTTTGCGAATTGGATACGTTAGAATTTGCTGCATTAGGAAAACAACTTACTTTAGTGACACTTGTTTGACAAGCAATGGTTATACTTTTAGTGATTTGTAGGGCGTCCAATCCCAATAGTATTGTACCGTTTTGACTAGCATATGCCAATGAAAATATGGAAAATTCGATGGCTGATATATTTATAGTTCACAAGCAGTATCGTAATAAAGATACGTGACGATAAGAAAATTAAACGAATTGAAATGAAATGAAATAGGGTTTAACGTTCTAATCAGAGCTGGGCAGCTAATGAAGACAGACACACAGTGTGCTATAATGGAAATTTTGCCCGGACAGCTGCACTACGGCCTACTTCTATAGCGAATTGCAACTGTCAATGAATCTTTTACGTGCACGCCAATGTGAACACGGGACATCGGTTTTTCGTTCCATCTGAAAAATTAGACAGCTGCCCTTGTCAGTCCCCCCGTCCTGCATCACTGACAAGGGCGAACAACGCCGGAAATATGGATGAACCTTCTCCGCCAATGCAGGGATCGAACACCCGACCTCCAAGCTAGCGAGCCAGCGTCTTACCCACTTATTAGCTACCTTGACCCCCGCTAAAATAAACAGGACCGATATGTAACGTAATACCTAATAGAAGTTTACCATAGTATACCATAATCGAATTGTTACTGTAATCAAAGCACGCCTACCCAACTCCTTGTCAGGTACAACCGGGGAATAGAATCCACACCAGTTGACCTAATGAGAGACCTTATGGTACAGCGCACACACACTAACCATTCGGACATCCATCCCTGCTTGGGAGGCGTTCTATTATACACGATAGAACTCCAGTATAGTAAACCATAGTATAAAAATGAACCATATCATGTCCCAATAATTAATCTAGATCTGCTATTTGTCATGTGATGGTTTGAACATTATTTGTGTGGCTCTATTTGTTGATAGCAAATACCGCAAATAATCATCTTGAAAACGAGACATTTTTACCAAGTCTCGTTCTCGACAAAATATCACGTTGAAATTTAAAAAATACCCCCCCCCCCATTTTTTTCGTTTGTCGAATTGAAAAAGCTAACAAGATTTTTACATAAAAGTAGTATCGACAGAAACAAATTTGCATTCACTATCGAAAAAAGAGGAACAACCTTGGTCTCAAAATGCATTAATTTCTAAAAAAAATGAATTCTTGTTTGTCCTTTGTCATAATCGGGCTACAATTAGATATAGATTTACAAGAAACCAGTAAGAAATCAAATTTGTTCTGAAAAACACTTATTAAACACGAAAACCAATTTCCTAGATAACAATTGGGGGATGGCGGTGCTACACAGTTATGTACAATGCAATTTGCACGTTCAGATGACTTTTTGCAACTTAATTTTGTCAGGAATTTAAAAACGAGAGGGGGTGGGGTAGCACGCGTGCGCTGTATCATAAGGTCTGTCATGGAGTCAACCCGCGTGGTTTCGATTCCATTGCTGTCCGTTACAAGGAGTAGAGTTGCGTGTCCAACCTCGTGAGTTTTCTCCTGATCCTTCCACTGTTAAAGAACCCCCCGTGCAAGCGAATTATAGATATAAAATTGAACTATATGTTAGTCCCGAAATGACCTAGTTTGTGTTGAGCGGACGTTAAACCACATTTCTCTCACTCTCATTTTAAAGAGACCAATGTCCACGTAAATATGGTCACCTATTTTAAATTCCTCTATTTTGTTAACACGATTATTGCTGTTGAAGACGTTTTGCTGCGGTATCATCCTCGGTGTAACCGTGTAACCGGGCGTAAGGTTCAAGGTAGCAGCAGCTGAATGAATGCCACCAGTTGCATTATCTCTCTAGAGTAGGACGTTATCACAGTACCGCCATTTTGGAACGTCGTCATATCAAAAGCCTTAGTACATCAATCGATGCACCACTGTCCCTAGAACCACTATGTCAAGTTTCATGTCGCGCCTCAAGAACAAGAACAACCACAAGAACAAAGTCAACAAATTGAGTATCGCTTGGGGCACAGTTCCCGACTCAAAATCATCCATACTTAGTTTGATTGGAGTATGGGCTGATTTTGACCAAGAATGTTGAAATTCTGATCAACACTTGTCCGGTTATAATTTCGGTGCTTGACCAATATAATCTATAGAGGTCATCGGCTTTTGGACAATGGCAGTAACACGGTCATTAATCTTTAAAGATCAATCATAAAGAACCGACTTGTATAATGAACGAGGAAATCATAGCCCGAATAAGTCACATTTCCATCTGTTTCAGAGACTGACTTTCGGTATAAGATAATATTTCATTTTATTTGAACAAGGCTTGATGTACGAGTAACCCATAATCAATGACCGTCTGAGAGGCTCGGATCTATAAGAAATTGTACTTAATGACCTATATAATTAATGTATGTTGAACGTCAATATTCTATTTCCGATTTAATGTTTAATAATAACACGTATTATATTTCTAGCGATTTTAAACTAGGAAGGTATTTCATTCATAGGAATGTTAGGCAAGACAGCTTAACTGATTCGGTGGTCATTTGATATAATTAATTACACATGCGCATATGGTACACGCAACGACCGCTTACCCCAAAAGGCAAGGAAAGCAGACAAATTGGCAATTACAGACAATACGTTTAGCCGATAGGTTAGCTAGCTAAACCGTAATATGCACTTTGAGAGCAGCTAGCGTATTTGCTCAAGGTTTCGATTCAGACGGCAAAATTAAGTCAGCGTAACTTGGTGGTTTTTTTTTAAAAAAAACCCCAACAAACTAGCTTAATTATTATGCCGCTCACCTGGCTATATATGGTGTAGTTTAAAAATGTTTCCACGGACGAAATACACGCGAAACAAGTTTAAATATTCTGATAGCCACTGTCTTAAATACACAAACGTTTTCCCACAGCGAATTTCCACAAAAAGTAATGAAGCTGAAGCCGAAAATTTAAACCCATTTGAAACCAGTTTAAATTATGTCGACATTATGAACGATTATATAGAAAAGCTCGTCATAATAGTACAATAGAAGATAAGGAAAGGAGAGTAGGTTGAAAATTTCAGTAAAATTACTTAACCCTGAGCTTAGAAATACAATATTGTAGTCTCGATATAATAAACGTCTCGATTTTCAACTTAAACGGTAATCGCATCGATCACAAATCATATTTAAATCTACTTATATTGCGGTCAACCGATAGCATCGAGTGTTGATTATGGTCTAGGTAGGTTAATTAATGTTTAATTAATAATTTAGATAACATTTCAGACCTAAAGAAAGACCTGAAATAGACAGATTTAGCTCTTGCATAATGCCTGTTTAGGTGTCTGAACAGCCTATATGTATGTCTTGGTAGCTTACGGGAAAACAACCGAAGGCTTTTGGCATAGTGTGCCCATGTGTCACCTTTGTAAGATTAGTGAATTATAATTTAAAATATGAAATTAAAAGTTTATTTAGACCTACTGTCTAACAATGGCTGCCAACTACGACAACGCGAATTGAAATTCAGAAAAGTTTTAGTGCCGTAACTATATCTTCTTTTCTTCTGAAAAGTAAACTATTATATTTGACGAAGAGTATTGATACTTACAGTACAGTTAGTTTTAATGATTTGATGAAATATCATAAAGTAATAAATTGGTTCTTCGTGGCTAGTCTAACCAAGCTCAACGTTACAACTAATCAAGTTGGCCTCTTCACCGGGGCTTCATAATTGATTAAGTTGGATGAAAGGCTTTTCAATTCTCACTTCTCCGATTTCCACTGGCATCTGTACGGGTTTCAAATACGACAGTGTGAGGGTATAACCCGTTAATAATCTTACTATGTCAAGTTACCAATTAGTACCCGAGTTATTTCTGTCTTAGCCAATTAGATTATCTGTTACTACCACTGCAAATATGGCACAGGTCGTCCATCGCCATTTTTTCAGCAAAAACAAATATCTTCCAATCAACTTCTGGGAGTGAATTGAAATCCCGCAGCCTCACTCTTGTAGAGGACAATGGTTTCGAGACTGACAATGCATGTGTTGCTAGTTGTGTAAAGCCAATATTCCGTGCACCTGAGCTCACATGGCACCATTGTCGGGTAAATGGCATCATTTCAACATAGATCAGTACCCGCGGAAACAAAAACATATTTATTCCTGGATAACCTGATCGTTAGAATTTGTGTGCCAGGGGTTGACATTTTAAAGCTTGATTAACCAATTAAATGTTGGATGGGAACATCGGTGATGGCAATATAGGGTCACGTTTGGACTGAAAGCGAGATCAAATGCAATGAGTAAAACACAAAACAAAAAACCCCACAAGGGTATCAGAGCTGTTCAGGATATATACAATTTCTAATAACTGTCGGCTATGGGACTGCAAGAGAATATCACACAATTCAATAAAGTAATTGAATTAAATTGAATGTCATTAGATAAGAGAACACGAGAAAAATGGAAATAGTCTACACATTCCCTTGTTTATATTTACTTTATGCCTTATAAAACATGGAAATGCACGGACTTTTTCTGTTTTACTTTCTTGTTCTCTTATTTAATGACATTCGATTACTTTATTGAATTGTCAGATATTCTCTTGCAGTCCCATATAACAAATGTTGGTCTTCGAAGGTATTATGAGTGAGCAGAAATTAAGCTGTGTGTCTGTTATCGCTCGCCGCTTCAGTCACTTGTATAGACCACTGGCTCGTGTTTTCACTGTCGTTACGTCACTGCCGATTCAGTCAGCATGTAATACGTAGCTATCGTAGCAATGCACTCTGCGTTAAAAGTATATTTGGAATGTGTTTAACCCGCTCTATCACATATGTGATAATGACTGGCACCAATATTGCCCTTTAATGTTTAAACTAATTTGGGATTTTATTAAATAATATCACACTGTAGTTGATTTAACATGACAGTTCTTTAATTATAATGAAATTGTTAACGCTATAAACAAGAATTGGCCTCTTCGTCGTGTTGTCATCATTTGAGTCTCGTTTCAGTGAGTTCTGTAAATGGAAGCTAAGTGGTCGGTGGACATGTTTGTCTTTATTAGATTAGCAAGGGTCAGTTGTTAGACCGTTATGTGACCTTGTTATTTGGATAAGTGGTGGGCGTCCTACAAGAACCTGTAGGTCAACTAAGCAAATTAAATGCTGTGAAGCTGTAAAGTTCTTAAATGAGAGGAGACATAAAGAGTTCATAAAGAAGTAACCTCGAAGGCCAAAAAGCCCTAATATGTGGGTAATGTTTGATGCGTTTTATAATGGAATTGCATTGGTAATGAAATAAAGTTTAACTCGCTACTTTTCTCCACCGACTGGGCCAATGGAAGACAGATAATTACACTGGGCAAGGCATTCCCACTTGATAAGATTCGACCCCGTCTGTCGATTGTTTTGGTTTCGGATCCTGGCGTGGGTCGAGAACCTTTGGAGATTTTCGAGATCGGTTCTCACTTATAATGCAAGCAAAATATCTCTGATAGTAGGTCGAAACGCCGCTGTCTGGGCATAATTACACAGGTAACCATATACAAACGTTAAAATGATCTTATGTGAGGCTTAAGACGCCATAAGTAATGTCGACGAGACGTTAAACCATATCCAATCCCCATGTTGCCTACGAAGAGGGGTTTTATATAAGCACCGCCTTTTACTAATGGAAATCGGTTGACACATAATATGATCCATGCAATAACTAATTAAAACTCTTCTCAAGATTTCAATTTCATTCTTCCTAATTGGATACCGGGCGCAAGAATAATTTGATCGCAACCAAATCAAACTCAGGTATTTACCATTCAGCGTGTCTAATTAGACGTTGACGAGCCTTGAAACCGAGAGATTGATCTACCTAATGACGCTGGTGTACTTGTAATCAGCAGCATGCAATTAATGACATCAACACGGGAACCTGACAGAAAACCAATAACTAAGTTTTTCATCCGCCGGGTTGTTATAATTTGACAGGCTTAGTTAGGAATTTGACATTATTTATCGACAAACTGTGAACTTTGTGGGAATTCTTGAGTTTCACCTCCGAGTTTTTATGCTAATGGTTTTCGTCTCTAATTGCGCCATGATGATCGACCTCCCTTCCTCTGTCTTTAATTAATCATTCATTAGAAACTTAAAAGCTTTATGTTTTTGTTTTCATTGATCTACTTTTTATTTTCTATAAGGTATTCGTTTTTCTACTTTTTTTTTCATCAGTTATTGTTTTATAAGTAAAAGATGTCAGAGAAAATCTGCATAATCCAATTACACGTATAGAATAAATACTAGTATAACAAAGCTGTTATTCTGTGTGATCGTAGCACAAGAAAAGCCCTTGTATTGACTGCCTGTCAATATGCTCAAGTGAATTTAGATCCAATGTACAACTTTGAGAGTAAATTTCTATTTTTTCTAGTGTTACGCGTGTAATGTTTGGGGACGGGGGGGTGGGGGGTGTACGGACACGTCATTTTCGCGGACTCTTCATTCAATTCAATCTGCCTACATGTGCACGGATTGAGAAAGGTTTGATGTCCCATCCGAAAGATGGGAAACTGGTTTGAAAATCCCAATATTCTGCTCTGCCCACGCCCATAGTCGTACCTGGGACCTTTAAGTCGTGAGTCTACTTCCCTTACCGAGTGACTGGCTGACTGTCGCGGTCCCCTGATAGTTTAAGATCTGTATACCCACGAAAATCGCCTCCGAGAGGTGGAGTGTGTATATCTAAACCTCAGGCTCAGTCATGGGATCGAACAAATGGTTTGCAAAGATAACTGACCTTTGTCTTATAGCACTAAATACAGACATAAAATACTTACAATCAAATAATTCATTGAACTATCAGCTTAATTGTTCACCATTAGCATTTAATTCTGCTCGAACGCAGTATCAAAATAACATTGTATCGATAAACGAGCGATTAAATCCCATCTTTAATAGCATTTTAAAGAGGTGTAAATTTACTCCACAATTAAAAAAACGAAGAGCATTATGTTATATATACCTTACGACATAGCAATCAAAAAATTGAAATGATATCTATAACATCAAACATTTCTGTATTCAATATGAGTTATTATGTAAGCGCCATTTATCCAAGGCGGCACTTTTAAGCTGCGTGTTCCAAAAGCAAATAAAAAATTCATATTGTTACCATTTCAAGATAAGAATGTGTTTTTTTAAAATACAATTAAAACATGTCTTTTTACTATTTAGAGCATGGCGGCTAGGGTACACGTGCAGAAATAACGATCACTGCCTATTGCTATAGCGTAAGTTATGTGTTCGGAACCTGGAGTAAATAATTCTAACATGTTTTTGTTACTATTTAGAGAATGACGGCTCGGGTGCACGTGCAAAAATAACGATCACTGCTGAATGCTAAAGCGGAAGTTATGTGTTCGGAACCCTGAGTAAAATAATTCTAACATGCCTAGGGAATATCATGAGTAACAGAAATAAACATCTCAATCATCGAGAATGTCAGCGCTATTTAGCTGTTAAGTGATGCATGAGTATTAATCAGCTCAAATAAAAATAAGGTGATCGGCATAGCGATTAGGCTACAGAATCGTGGTGCTATTATAAACCTTAATAGGAATCCATCTCCTCGTTTAATGAAATAGTGACATGGGGGCACGCAGATTGAGTAGATTCGGAGAGTGGGGGAGAGAGAGAGAGAGAGAGAGAGAGAGAGAGAGAGAGAGATGGGGTTTAACGTCCACTCGACACAAACTATGTCATATCGGGACTAAATTCATAAAGAACACAAATGACAAGTACGGGAACCTTCTTTCTTCGTAAGTCTATAACTTACTGTTTTGTCCAAAGCGCATGCTGCTGTTAGGGGCGACGCTTAGAGAAAAGCCCACGACTCCGCTAATTTCAACACGATCGACAATAAACTAAGCATGCGTGTCCCTTGGACAATTGTGCATCTATTTGTGGACTTTGATTTTATATATATTTTGACGTCATATAATTTGTATGCAAAAATCGACATTTCTCCCATGTATAACAAACTGTATAAATCAACATTTCTGTGTTAATCCGGTTTTCTGTGTAATAAACTGTATTTCTGTATCGATCAACATTTCTGTGTTAATCAACATTTCTGCATAATAAACTGTATTTCTGTATTAATAAACATATCTGTATGATATACTGTATTAATCGCCAGTAAGCTAATCATTCGAAATCAGTAAATAGCAATTCTTGGTGTATCCAATCGTCCTACCTAGCAAAAACTTTTCCTATCATTTTCTCCATTTGTATTCTCTTTATTTGTGTAATAATTCTACCACTGTGGATGTGTGGGGGTGTGGTAGCGTGTCTTTGTATGCAACTGTTATACTGTACAGTGCAGTTCAATAAATAATTTAAAAAGACATTGTGAGTAAACAGTTTGGAACAGTCATTAGAGGAAATTTAACCAGGTTAACATTATAGGAAAGAATCTCTGAGAATCCCAGAGCTTGATTATTGTATTAATAAAGAGCTTGAATATTGTATTAATAAATAGCTTGTTTATTGTATTAGTGAAGAGCTTGTTTATTGTATTAGTAAAGAGCTTGTTTATTGTATTAGTAAAGAGCTTGATTATTGTATTAGTAAAGAGCTTGATTATTGTATTAATAATTTGCGACTAAAAAAAAGCCGAGTTAAAGGACAAAGACGGTCACTAGATGGAGTTTAACCAGGTTAACACAGGCAAGAATCCCTGAGAATCCCAGAGCTTGTATATTGTATTAATAATTAACGACTATAAACGACGAGTTCAGTCTAAAAGACAAAGACAGTGATTATTGTTGTGTTTTCCATTACATATTATAAAACCATTTATAGTAATGGGAAATATATAAACTCGTCGCAAGGTTAGCAATTACACGGTTCCCGCTTTTTGTCTAATGGTTATTTTCAAAGAATACCCGAATGGCAAAGGAAAATCAATAAAAATCCCCTCAAGATTCGGGAAATATAAAATATTTATAACTACAAGATATTTCTAGCATCAAATTAAAAAGAAAAAGAAAAAACTATTATCTTAACCATTCGAGATAAAGAGATTGTCAAAAACAGTACGCAAGCAGTTTGGATAAGATACAAGTTGATTTTCTAAAACGTTGTTCGTCGTTTCTTATCTAAGTGCTCATGAAATTTTGAACAGTTTTTCTTTGCCAATGTATGATTGATTTCATTACTTTATGGAAATGCATCATTAGTTCCGTTTACTAAACAAGTAGAACATTCTATTATGGCATCATTGGTTTAGGTAACAATCCAAGCATACAAATTAACAATTGGGAATACGTGAACAAAAATCAGCTAGGTTTTTTTTCCTAAAAGAGAAAACATATTCAATACATTATTTTCAAAAATGAGTAGTCTGGGTTTAAATGATTAAAATATTAACAGGAAGTGACGTAGATAGATTCTGTAGACAGTAGAAACTTTAACCATACCTCATATCTTTATGATCTGCCCCGTGTCCTTATATCTCAATTCTTTAAAATTTAGTTCAATATTAAATTTTGAAAATATAGTCTAATAGTTAAGCGGCAACAATATATACCGGAAAACACCGAACAACTTCTGGAAAACATCATTTTATACGAAATACCGGAAAACACCTGGAAATACCGGAAACACACTACATACCGGACCAGCGATGAATTAGGGCTAGGGTTAGGGATAGGGCTAGGGGTTTCCAGTGTTTTCAAGAAGACCAGGCCCCGGGTTACCTATTTAGGGTGTTTCCTGGTATATAGTGTGTTTTCCGGTGTTTTCCGATATTCAGTATAAAATTGTTATTTCCGGTAGTTTTCCGGTATATAGTATAGCCCTAGTTTAGTATAACTTAGTTGTTTAGCTGAGTGACCCTTTTCCAACTTTTTACTACACAAGGTTTACTTTCCTTATAATGGCATGCGTTACATGGCCACTCGAGGTGCCACTTTTCTATTTAAATCATTAAACTGGTGACTAAGTACTTCAATTAACACAAGTTCCATTTTTTCAAAATACAGAAAAAAAATATTCTGGGTAAATTTTGTTTCCTGAGCATGAAGGTGATAAAAATTTCATTGAATTAACCATTAACTCTATGCGCAGGCGTGAAATAGCTTTATTTAACGCCCGCTTCCAACGAAGTGATATCGCAGACGATCTTTAAACGATAAAATAAGAATACGGAATATCCTAACCGAGAGCAAGGTATTACAAATTAGTACTCGTCAGTGATTGGACTTAGGCTATCAGGTGTAAGCTTGCGGTATGTAACATCTTCAAAAGAGACAAACCGGCTTACACTAGCCAATAGGTTATACTATCCATAATAAAACATTTCACCACCGAGCGTGAAAACATATTTATGAAAATACTTACAATCTGATTACTGTATGATGAATAACAATACATCATTATAGATCTTATAAATAATGGAAATTCGATATACATGACAATTAATATACCACACGTTACAAAATATAATTTTTCATATTGTGGTTAATAAATTGATATAAATACTATAACATGATAATTATTAGGAATGATTATATATGTATACGATTACTTATCTTCCCACTGTTTATCCTGTAAACAGAATAAAGTCAATTATATAATGGAATAAAACAGTTTATCCCTTAAGTACACAGAACTTCCGTAAAAAAGAATTAAGTTCATTATAGAAGTGAATAAAACATTTTATCCCTAAATTTCCTGTTAAATACTGATTATAACACAGAAATACATAACACACGTAATTTGAAGAAAAAACTCACACTTTTAACACAATTTCTCAAAAAAGCCATCGATTAATAGAAAAGGGTGTTACAGTTCGGAATTCGGCCACATATACATGGATATTTTTTACAGTGTGCTGTCAGCCTTTTGGCCTGAGGTTATATCCTATACCCAGTAAGGTTTTTTTGTTTGTTTTTGTTTTTGTTTTTTTATAAACAATATTTTATTCAGGATGTCTGAATTGGATTGGGGAACAGGCTTAGCCTATGTAAAACCCCTCTCCCTGAGAGGTTAGCCTATGTAAAACCCCTCTACCCAGTAACGTTCGACATCCACGCCCAATTAGATGTAAGTAGTGTCGTAGATCAGACGGTGGATGGTTTCTTTCGTATTTAAACCCCTGGACTGTTAACTATTGCTGAACGTGTGTCTACGATTCGCCAGCAATTTTAGAGTAGGTTCAAACATCAATTTTAACCGATCTGTTTGTTTTAAGCATACCATAAGAAATTAGCTCAATGAAGATATTCGTTCAAATCTGGCATTTTTTCACGATACAGATTTACGACATTAAAAGAAAAAGATACAGTAATCACGTCACTGTCAATTAAATTTCGAAATCTGTACATGTATATCAAATAGGTTGAAAATAACATTTGTCCGCAAATGTCCGTTCATTTTTTTTTTACGATGATTAAATAATTTAATGGCGGCGCTGAATGATCGGTTCCGTAAGATCGACTCGAGCACTGTCCGCCACAACGAGTAAGTTCTAAATGAATGTAACCTCGGGCGTATACAGATGAATGAAATGTAGATTACCCTCTTTCTCTATCAAGTTCCTCACTAAATGTAACTATTTTGTATAAACCTTACAATATCTACACGGAGCCGTCTGTTATTAAGGACATTGCGTGACAACTAACTCCAACATGCCTTGAGGAGGTGGGTGACGCTATGTAGTCCACCTATTTCAATAAGACATCAATTCTTTTGTAAGGTCAGACGTTCACAGACAATGTAAGGATTAGGAAACCAAAGAATCCCTAATTAATTACACGAATAACTCATTTTCTCAGGATAAAACTAATATATAGCGCATGAATCTGCCTATAAACCTGTAATCATTGTGTCTAATGTCAAGAAAAATGAGCCCATGCAGTAAAATTAAAAGTCAATTGCGAATACTATGATTTTTGTTTAGACCAAACACAATGATTTAAGGTAATGAATCAGGGTCTACAAATGAATTGTCTCTCACAAATTAGAGTCGGTCTGAATTCTCTATGGTTATTGATTAATTTACTGTTTGGGTGTTTTTAATGTCGTCATCAGAAATAACACACTATATCGACACCCTAAAATAAGCAGAACTGACTGGCGTTCCCATTTGCTCTAATATACCGTTGTCGATTCTTTCATGGAACTTTTTATTTTAACTTCCGTTTAGGTGGTTGAGCTTGAACATATTTTTTTTACAATATATGCGTATTACTCAGTGATGAACTAAATCGGCACAATGAGCAGCACCGTCTGACATGTGGCGTACCCATTTGCTGTAATACACCTTTGTCGAATTCTTTGATGGGACTTTTTTTTTAAAACTTGCGTTTCGGTGGTTGAGCTTGAACATAAGAAGGTTTACAGATATGCGTTTTACTCAGTTAAAGTGGTGAACAAAATCGGCACAATAAGCAGCACTGTCTGACATTTGACGTGACCATTTGCTCTAATATACCTTTGTCGAATTCTTTGATGGAACTTCATATTTTAACGTCCTTAAAGGTGGTTGAGCTTAAACGTAAAACGATTTAAAAGATACGCGTATAGTTCGTACGGATTTATAAAATCACTTAGCTTAGTGATCTGCACTTATATTACCCGGGAATAAAAGGTGAATATCCTTAAACTGAGACGAGTCTTGTCTAGAGTTGGTGATAGAGCTATTAAAGAACATGTAAACGATTCTCTCGTGGAAATCTTTGAGACCATTACTGTCAAGACCAAGTGTTAAAATATGCAGAATTAACAGTCTTTAGACTTATCGATAATCACATAAACATCATGATATATCGCCCGATCGGGATCGTTAAATACCGGTAAAACTGTGATATGGGAGGTCGGCTTTTGTATGATTATGGCCATCTAAATTTTTACCTTCCCAGGTGAGATATATCCGTACTCAACGGAAATTGACGGAAACGCTCGCCGGAATCGAACGGAATTGTTATTCAGGTTGATTGATTATCGTGAAAGAATGAAGTTATCCGAGATGCTTGACTAATGATTGAAACTCAAAACCACTTCCGACTTTTCTTTAAAGGTCAAACTCGTTTCAGTGATGCATATGACATGAAATGAAATTGTGTTTAATGGGAATGGGCTATACAATAATGAACTATGCAATGAGGGACATTTTGTCCGGAGAGTAAAGGTCGTAGTACACGTTCTATGTGTTTCGTACATTTAACATCTATTAAGATCCTAATTTATTATCACAACCGACCCGTTTAAATAAGGTGAAAAGTAGGTTGGTATTCCGAAAAATTTCGACACGTAATTTGGTAAGCTCTGAACTGGTATTAATTCTTTGGTGGTGGTGGTGGTGGTGGGGGATGACCTAACACATGCGCTTAAACTCATAAGGTCTGTCATTGAGTCAATTTGCGTGTATCCCCGGGCTGTTTTCCCGTCCAAACTTTGGAAACACATCGTGACGCTTCCAAAGCTCATCAGTTTCCATCTGAAGTACATCCTCGAGACCAAGAATGCCTGGTGGGAGCTAAGCATAAATATGTGGTTGGTGTGTCGGCTACTTGATCCACCGATACTGGTGTCACAATATATATAGACTTCGAGTTTACCGTAAACAAGACAACAGAGAGGTTGACGTCTCCAGCTGCAATCCCAAAATAAGCAGATGATACATTCTAGTTTTTTGCACATTTATCTTTTTTAAAAGTATAGAGCAATCAAACAGATTATCATTTTTTAGTTTAGGCAGAAAATGTTCACGATCGAACTCTATCAACTGGTAGTTAAACTATACACTAAATTTCACCACTCTCTGTCAGATACATGTAGAATCAAAGTTATCTCGTCCCAAAGCATCTTTTGAAAAAGTACAGAGAAATTAAACTGATTATCTATACTTAGTCTAGGCAGAAAATGTTCACGACAGAACTTGATCAAGGTTTTCAAGTACCTGGTAGTGAAACTATACACCAAATGTCATCACTCTCCATCTGTTAAAATCAAAGTTATCTTGTCCCAAAGCAACAACCGGCCTGCTTACTTTTAGCGGAAAATGTTAAAATCATTGAACCCAATCAAAATATTTACATGATATGAACATCTACACCAAGTTTAAACATTCTACCGCAATTAAATGTAGAGTGGTTATGTCCCAAAGTCTTGACCAATCAAAGTTTATATCGTTACCTAGCCTAAGAAGATAATTCTCATCATCCTACTAAGTCAAGATATTGTTGCAGTGGAACTATACACGACGTTTCACCACTCTTACTCAATTAGAATCAAAGTTATTGAGCTCCGAAGTCTCGACCAATCAAATTGCTTATGGCTATGCTTACCCTGATCAGAAAATGTTCATCTTGAGACACTAAAGACAAACGACACTGAAACTAACTAAATAGAGACACAGCATGATTTAAATTAACCAGAGACACTTGAAACTAAACATGATTGAACCTAAATAAAGACGACTAACTAAGGACACGCCATGATTGACTACCCCTTGTCTACGATAACACTCCCAGAAACGAACGAAATTGACTACCCAGAGACACTTCAAACCATGACAATGATTGACATCAAACTAACAAAATTGAAACTGCAACTGTGATACCTATGACCAATGTTATTTTAAGTCGTCAGCATAAGCACTTTATGTACCTCACCGAATGGCAAGTTTAAAACTAATATCGAGTCAAAAATAAAGCGAAATGAAGTACTAATAATATATACGCCAGGTTTTGAAATAGTCTAATGGTACAGTACAATAGCAGAATTAATTTACCTACGAAGTTTATATACTGCAACAAATAGTCTTTGTGATAAACAATCTAATTAAAACATTGAAATCAATTTTTTCCTCGCCCCGAAAAGACTTTATTTGGGGGAGATTAAAATTACCATTGTGAGTATCATTGACATATGGGTTGTATTGGGATCTAGTTTTAACACGAGTTCAGAGAGAGAGAGAGAGAGAGAGAGAGAGAGAGATACAGAGAGAGAGAGATTGGGTTAACGTCCACTCAACACAACTAGGTCATTTCGGGACGAACATATGGTTGTTTTTTTTATTTCAATAATTCGCTTGCGCGTAGGGGTGTTTAGCAGCGGGAGGAAACCGTAGTGCCCGGAGGAAACCCACAAGGTTGAGAAGGCGCCCCTATCTCCATGCCACATACGGTCACACTAGGGCTCGTAGCCACAGCCGCAAGCCAGAGGTGGCCGGTCAGTAAGGGGTCGAAGCGCGGTACTTTAGACCACTAGGCCATCCCAACCCCCCACACGAGTTCAGGAATTAATTAGTTGCATGGAGTTTGGAACATCAAGCGAAATAAAAGCTTGCAGTGCACTTGTCACTCAAACAATGGCACATAAAACCAAGTGTAACGTCATCAAAAGTAGGTTTACTGGTGCAAATGGTGGCCATATATCATTTTCTTAGGAGTAATTTACGTTTAGACAGGAAATTAATTAACATGTCAATAACGACACAATATTGAACAAATAAAACGATTATAAATAAAGCGTAAGAGACACGAGTCCACACCGAAATCCAATCATTCAATTGTTGATTAGCTAATCTGTTATCCCATTGCTTGACAAGAACTTTCTAGTAATTGAACGGTAAAATACATCAAGTCCCATTCAAATCCATAACAATAAATTCTTTCACAGCTCTGAAAGTTGACATACTATTTGCAGTTGTGCATTCAGTGTTTTCTGGGCTACAATTTATTTTTGTACTTTTATTTCAAAAGAGGGGAGATCGACCTTTTCGAAACTTGCGTAATTTAAATTTTAAGTGATGTGTTGACCTATTTTCAAACTGATGTGCTTCAATCGATGTCCCTTTGTTTCCCTTTGGGGCTAAAAAACCCAGAGTTTAGTTTCCTTTACATCGTTAGTGGATTTTCTTGTAAACTGTAAAAGGTTATTGAAAAAGCTAAAACCAACAAAATCGAACAGTGTCCGCAAATTACGACATTGTTTTGTTTGTTGAGGAACTAGTTAAAGCATATCGACGCATTTTATTTAACAAGCTGCCACAAATAACCTGAAAAACCGAACAACTTATTTAAATATGGAACATGATAAAACAGTGTCCAAAAAAATAGAGTTCAAAATTACATGAAGACATTTTTTTGGAAGAACTGGTTAAAGCATATCGACTCATTCTATTTAACAAGCTGCCACAAATAACAAAAAAAACCTAAACACCTTATTTAAAGATAGAACATGATAAGAGTCTCATGGCACAGAGTATAAGAGCTGCCGTTCGTTCAAAATACTTCGATATATAAATATAAATGTGTTGGGATTACTTAGACAAGTCCAGGGTTATTTTGAACATGACATGACCCTTTAAACTGATTAAAGTCAAAGTGGTTCGGTAAATGTGGCACTAACTCATTGACGGGGGCTCGGATTTGATCCAGATGTCTACCAAGAAAGCTCTTTTGCATTTTTCAGTTGGAATAAAAAGAAGGCCGTAGCGACACTGCTCGGCCAAATTCCCACCATAGCACACTGCGTGGGTTGATGAAGAAAGGTAAGACGTCAAACCCCAGTTCCGCTCATTTCCTTTAACCAAACGGATATATGATACAAACAGGTCTTAGGTCTGAAAGATTAAGATGATTCAACCTTCCTCAGATATTATTGGCACTAAGTTGAAATGGATTTTATTTATTGAGCGATGGTATAATATGGTATTTGTGGTCGGTAGAAATCCGTGTTTAATCAAATACTTTGTGTCCATCGCCACTTTATGAATCAATTCGTTCCTTAGAAATGAGGATAAAAAGTCCAATAGTTGCTGGATAGTAGAGTGGGGTTATGATAATAAAAGCTCCCATAGCACTAATATTATTATTGACTCCATGAAGTCAAGAACTGTCCAAATAACAAATGGATCTATTTCCTATTCTATACCCAGGGATATTGGTAACGAAGAGATGTGAACCACTGCTCGAATTTCTGATGTCTCAAGTAGTTTATGATCTACCAAAGATGTCGATTGATGCCTTAGAGTATTTTAGTCTTCGTTTTCCAGTATTAACCATCCAGTGTTGGTATCAGGTGTTCTAGACAGAGCGGGGGTGGCCAAATGCCCAGTACGTGCGTGTTGTATCATAAAACCTGTCATTGAGTCAACTGGTGTGGTTTCGAATTCCTTGTTGTACGCGAAAAGGAGTAGGGTCGCCTGTCCAGCCTCGTGGGTTTTCTCCGGGTCCTCCGGTTTCCTCCCACTGCTAATGACCCCTACGCGCAAGCGAATTATTGAAATAAAATTGGACCATATGTTAGTCCCGAAATTACCTTGCTTGTGTCGAGTGGACGTTAAACCCCATTTCTCTCCCTCTCACTCTCTAGACAGAGCATTCAACTAAGATTTTGCCCGGTTTTGATTGTCAGGTTAATCTGGAGTGGACCAATAACAAAGTGCGTCCTATAAAGAAATAACTTGAGACCTATATAAAGGGGATTAAACAGCGGAAAAATAAAACGAACAAAATGTTGGTATAATTTTAATTATAGACTTAAATAAGTATGTCACTCACAACAGTTTAAATGAAATAATGAAGTGGACATACGTTTCATACCACATTCAATTAAATACGAACTCTTTACTATTATCTGTCCTTTTGTTGATCTGTCCTCTAGTTTTAAAAGCATTCTCAGACTTCAGTAAAAATTTACTCAACTTTCAATCACTGTTTATGAGAAATATCTTTGATCCATAAACACAAAACTTTGCAGATAGTTTATTGTTGATGAATTTGATATAATAAAGCAGCAAAACGTTTATAGAGGGGTATATTTTGTGAAAGTGGGGCCTGCACATTTTTTTTTACCAATATTAAGCTATAAATCGATGATGCCATCACACGTGTTGGTGGTTGTCAATTCCATAGCAGCTCCCATTACGGAAAGTGGAATATGATATGATTGTGATGATCTTTCCAAGATATCCCCAAATGTCGTCTTTATCAGATCCATCAAACTTGATTTAAATGTTGAAAGGTAGTGATGGACGAATTAATAATGTTTTATGATAGACTTTAAATCCTTACATTGATTGAAATATCGATTTCGAGTTCGAGTAAAGGAAAGGAATGACATAGAAGCTCGGGCACAGAGCTAGACAGTTTATACAAGAGTTACATAGAGAATAGCGATTTCATGTCCATCAAATTAATTCAAGGTGAAAGATAAGCTCGTCTGTGGAAGGCAATAATCTATACAACACCATGGGTTGGAGAATATTTATATCTGTGTGGGCGTTTACCAAGATGATCCGCGTCCCACGTGTAGACTAATGTTGTCTGATCTGTAGATGGTCTGTAGATGGCCAGTTAGACAGTATTTAAGATTATTATCATACGAATTATAACATATGGTACAGCGTGGAAGCAGGCACCTAAAGATGGATTGCCCGTGGGACAACGGCTACATTTATGACTGTAGGAGACCGGAAGCACAAAGATGAGAAAATTGTTTTTGAGAAGCCAGCTAATATTTGGCCATCATGCTACGAATAGTTGTGGATACCCATAACATTAACAATACGTCATTGATTTTTGTAACTTTAATTTTTAATTTGTATATCAATTTCATGGCTTCACTTAGAGAAACGGGGAATTTTAGATCTCGCTATACCAATTATTTAGACATTTCAACTAACTAAAGTTTTTATTCAAATCCGGAAAGAAAGCTTTCAGCGTGAATTTAAATATCCTTCTTCGTGTAAATATATCAAAACACCAGCTTAGTTACTTGTCAGACCACACACGAAACATATGAATTGTTCAAACATCAAATACAAAATACACAGCACCATCCCATTTCTTGTTATAACCCTGGTTATAATGAATTTATTTCTGAACCGTTTGGCTTCCCACAGCAAACAACCATTCAAACTAACTTTTTGTTAAAGCGAGAATTTCAAATTATCTAAGATAGTCAAAACATAATTATTTCTATGACTTTTGCTCAATAGGTTATTAACTTACTATAATACGATCATGGGTATTATTTCAGGAATTGACAACACAATTACCTCCCCTATTTTGCCATTGACAACATGGGGCAGCCATTTTCAAAAGTTGGAAAATTATATTTTTGCCAATTTCTCAGCTGGTAATAGTGAATTATAGGATTAATAGGATTTTTCTTTTTAAAGAATTAGGAAGGACTGCTTATGGATACCATCTATTTTAGGGCTTTATTTTAATAAATTTTAAAAATATAACTTAAAAATTTGAAATTGAAGCTTTAACTATTTCTTGTTTGAAAACATGATATATAACCAAGAAAAGTATTTATTCTTTTCTTGCTGTATGATTCGCCAATATAAAATGAAATGTCCTTGATACCGAATTATATCTTATTATGTAGCGTGTAAAACACGGAAAGGGAAAATGTGAAACCTACTTTTCAATTATACAGCCTCTCCGTGTTTTGAGATCCGTTTCTCTTGCCGCCAATAGAGGCATTATCTGTCCTAATACATAAAGTCTACATCGGATATAGAACAATTATTAACATACCCAGCAATTTCCTAGTTGACGTCATTTGCGACTTAGGTTGTTACAAACTGGAATGACCATATTGGCAAGTCAATGGTGGTAAATCAAATAATTACAGGTCCTATCCATTACTAGTAAACTATTTCAACATAACTGTCAATTATTACAAAATAGAGAAAATACGGAGTGTATATAACCACCCCCTGACTAAGTGTTCTTAATTCTCATCCGAATAATTACATGAGGCCAATGATAACCATGTTTTTTTTTCTGCGGAGCTTACTTCCGCTGTTTTTATATTATATAAAACATTACTTAAACCTGTCATGTTCACACACAGATAATTGTTGAAAATCGATAGCAAACTACTTGTTATTCCGTCGATTGACTCCAGAGATTCTTTTAAAAATCGATTTTGATTTAAAGATAACTTTAGCAGTTGGTGCCTTGCTTTACCTTTAAAGGGATACTGTCAGATATTGCAGCTGAGTTTAATAATGTAGAATGCTATGGAATCACGAGTTGACGTTGTGAGCTGCCAGTTTTCCGATAATAGCACGTCGAGATATGGTGGTTATACACTTTTGTTCACCGTTATCCCGCCCGGAGTCCATTCCCACGAGCCATTTGTTAAAGGGGCACTGTGGGAGATTAGATAAAGAATTGACTGTTTTCGCTATAATAGTTAAAAAATAGAAATTGTAAATAGAAAATTTTGAAAATGTCAGTCAAATTGCTCCACTCTGAACATAATTATTTTACTAATTAGATGACGTTACAATCAAGTGATATCTTTAGGCCTATCGACATCATAATGCATTGAAGGGTCAGTGAGAAATTCATAGATATAAATTTCTTTCACCTTGGTAAAATAGAAAAAAAACCCATAACATCAATAAATTTAGAACTGTCAAACACTTCCCAGAGAGAGCCGCCCCCAAAATGTAGTTATATTGTTTGCCCCTTTTCGTGAGCCAAATACAATCGAATATTGTGACATCATGCTGACATGTGAAAATCTATAATTACAATTGACTGCGATAACGTTTTTGGTGATTTACATATATGTGTAGGATTTTTACAAGAAGACGTGGTAATAATAATATGAAGAAGGCAATAGTTTGTGTAGTTGATTTGTTTTGGTTGAAAATTTCAGGTTGGGGTAAGCCATGTTTCTGCATCTTTTGTTTTAGAGTAAAGCTTAGGCTACATTGTAGTTGATGCAGTTCATATAATTATTTACAGGCTAACTTGATCCGACATTTTCAATAATTTAGTATAAAAATAAAGCAATTAGTGAACGTGTGTAGAGTATAAAACCGGATGTGTACAGCTGCCCCACAAGAAACAAACTGGAAATAAGATCGGCTTACCTTTCCACATCCGCCATATTTCACAAATTGGAAACAAGTATGGCGGCTGGGGGCGTTTAGTTTTTATTTCTTTAATTATTTCGGTATTTTTGTAACCGGAGCTCAGTTTTAAATAAGTGGTGTGTATTTCTTAGGAGAAGTATCACATAACTTTTATTAGAAGCACTAGGACTAGGGTAGCGGTTTTTCAAAAGTCTTTCGCAAAGAATAAACCAGTTTTATTCATTAGGAAATAAATCTTATATCACCTCCTTTATGTGTTGTTTGTGCGATGGGATGCCAAAATCACGGGTTTCAATACAGTATGCTAAAACTAAAACTAAAATTAGTTAAATATGCATTAAGCAACATCTAATCTGTCAGTTGCAGGTCTTTAGTTTGGCTTCGACCCAATACCAATGAAAATAACAGATAATCAAAGAGTTTTAACTACTTTAAAGACTAAATTGTTTTTTGTTTCCAATGTCAACTGCTTTGTGACAGATAAATGAATCACTGTCAGTTAACCCTTGTATTGAACACAAAATACTACTTAACGGATGTTACATAACAAATATTAGATGACGTAGGATTGATTTAAAGAATATTTTATTGTGTTTTATATTAAAAGAAAATTTGATCTCGATAATGTACAAGATAACATGTTATATGAAATTAAGGGAAAAGTCATTCGTGTCGTTTTCGTCTTTTTTTGCAAATTCCGTGTTTTATATATTACCGAGCTCAGATTTGCTTAACACCAATCAAGGTTTATCAATGTGCTGATTGTGTTCCCATTTGTATACTACAAAATGTCACAGTAAATGCCAATATATCATTGAATTATATATTTATAAAAGCATGTGCTCGCGGAAGTAACACCACTGCCGTACGAACAGCAGCTGTTCGGGACATATGTAGAAAATGAGAAATATATATCATAAAGACAACATGAAATATAGATATAATTTTCACATCGTATCACCACATAAACATATAGTCTGGAGCCTCGTTGCAAGGGTGTGGGGTGTGGGGCTCAATAACTGGGCGCAAAAGCAGGCCCAACTTTTCTACAGTATTTATTTGCGTATAATACGATGTCGAGTGGTAAACAGTCAGCCGTTTGGCCGTTTTCGAGATATATTAGGGGTCAAGGGTCAAATGAGGTCCTTTACACTGAAAGTGAATACGCGGCCACTCTTGTATCATGAAAACAAGCTAAAAGTGATTGAAACTAATCACTCTGTCAATAAAAATGTAAACTTGCTAATTCCACCTTTGTTCTTTGTGACTAGGAAGATTTAACGTAATACACGTCAGCGTAAAATATAACCTCTTTCAGATAACACATGAAATTATTGCGAGAGGGCTTCGATCGCAATTGTCGCAATAATTCATGCTCGCAATAATTTTATGTTTTACAGTATATGGTATGTAATACTACATGTAGGTGAAGTGGCACGTGGCACTTTCTAGTACAATACTTGTCCTGGTTCTCGACATTGTCACCAATATGAACAATGATGAATTCAATTTCGGAATTTTCTACAACACCCACTTCGCTTTAAAGATGCATACCACGAGCTGCTACAGTGTGCAAAGTATTCTATTCACAGATACTTTGATTTATATGCATTGCTAAAGAACCATTTCTCCTGGGAACAATATCTATTTATGTTATTTGTGGACACAGATGCGCCTTATAAAAGGCATTTCTCAACATATTTAGGTTGGGAAGGTCGTAACTCGTCATATGAAGAACTATAAGACAACTTCGTTTACTTTTTATGATTTTGTTTTAGTCATATATTCACTTACATTCGATGAAAGGTGTGCGGTCGCCAAATGGTCAAATGCATGCGCTTTACATAATAAGGACAGTCTTTGAGTCAATTTGCGTGGTTTTGGTCCCGTGCATTTACATGCCAATGAGTAGAATCGCATGCCCAGCCCCGCGGGGTTTCTCACTGTCCTTGTTATGTTTCCCCAAACTGCTAAAGACCCCTACCAAGCGAATTATAGAAATAACTTTAAACTATGTGTTAGTCCAAAATTACCTATTTTATGACGAGTGGACGTTAGACACAATTTGTCTAACTCTTTCTCAATTACAAAATGGATGAGATCTGACTTGATTTACTTGTACAGGAGATCAACTGACTTGAATTACTTGTTCTTTGATTTGTCCGTGATTTGTGATTCGTTTCTATTTAATTGTCATGAATAGTGTCGTCTCCCTGCTATAACTATTAAAAACATTGATATTATGGAAAGCTGGAACATCATCATTCGGATAATGACAGACAGACTTTCAGTACCATTAGGTTATGTATATCTTGTCGTTACGTAATATGAGATTTTAAATCAAAACTAACGTACTTAATCCAACAATACTCCAGACCAAAAACATCCCTTCATCCTTATTAATTTAGATTTCAATCCATTTGCGCGAGTCAAAGCCTCTTATGTGTCTATTTTCAGAAAAAATCTCATAATATAATGCTCCGTTTAACGCAAAAAAGACCCGGGTTTAATAAACTTCAATATGGCAGACGGACGTTAAAATAATCAACGTCCCAACTGTTTGAATATTGCACAATCCCTCTCTTAATGAGACCAAACCTTGGCAATAAAACCCACTCTGGCATTTTCACAGCTTTGGACAAATAATAAGCTTCATGATTGCCATATACGATCATAAGAGAACGAGACAGTATCAGAAAAGTGCGGGAAAACTTAACGAGAGATTTTACATCATTAGAGGACTTCATAGATCTGAGATTGTTGTATAGACACGCGGTTTATAAATCGTTCATTAAAAGATCAAGCCATAGTTTACAACGGGCAATTGAGCTTAAATAGACGTGTGTGTTCTTAAGATAAATCCCCCTGTCATGTTCTGTTCCAAACTGATTTCAGACAAAGAACCTTTTTGAACCCCTGATGGTCTACGATCATTAGAAAGCTATATAGATGTTACATTATAACATTTAATGAACTATAATGCTGGCTGGTAATAGATTTCTAGATGGAAATAAGCCACTAATAACACATACTCTTAATACAGGAAATTTATTCTTAATTGGAAATTTTCAGTTGGTAATTAGTCATCGATCACGAAAGCTCGATTATTTTTCTACATGTTCTTGTTAAATTTGACAGACAAATACACTCACAATCAATTTCAAATTAAAAACGTACCAGGTAGAATAAGTAGATACATTTGAACCTAGACTGGATTCGATAATAAAGGTCACTGTATGTTTCATTTATACAGAAGGTTGTTCACCATATTTAAGTCCCCTTGGTGATCCGTTAATTATATTTTACCGTTGACTTAACTCATGCAGTTCTATTTTCCAGAATGGGTTTGGGTTAATGTATTTGTTCCAACTTTGCAACATTTAATACATATATTAAAAGCATTGCCATGGAAACAAATTACTATTATTCATTAATTGTTTCGACCAAAGTAATACAATTAGGTGAATATGCATTACAATTACATTAATGAATTCATGGCATTAATGAACTGTAGTCAGTGGTCAATTAATCGATGAACAAAATTAGATTCTTTAATTATTTGAAGGTACCGTTCTGTGTTGTGTGGGTTTGTGTTTGTGAGACAGAGAGAGAGAGAGAGATAGATAGATGGGGAAGAGGGAGAGATAGAGAGAGATAGAGGGGGTGTCTTTAGCAGTGGGAGACAACCGGAGACGAAAATCCACGAGGTTGGGAAGGCGATCCTTATCTTTGTCACACACAAGCTTGAGCTCCAAGCCATGCAATTTGACTCAATCGCAGATCCTATGATCTAAAGCCCAAGCGTTAGATCCCACTTCCCGCTTTAGCCCTGTTGTTGTGAATAGAATAAATAAAGATAAAAAGCCGATTTAGGGCCTATATAAAGAATCAATGTTCAGACAAGTTAAATATTTGAGGCATTAAACTAAATTAATCTGACATTCAACACACATCAACTACTGCATTTGGTGGTTCCATGCCAAATCTTTGGAAATCTGGTTAAAATCGGACTTATAAATTTATTTGAATAACTCAGAAATAAAATTAAAACGTAATTTGTTGTTAAATTTTGATAGCGTGGCTTATTATTAAGAACGGTATCACCGCCGGGAAAATTATTGGACTGTATTCACAACAAATAGTCGCTTATTATTTTATTGTCCTATTAGTTTTTCTGAATTGCACTTTGATATGTAAAATACGGTACAAAAAAATAAATAAAATAAACCCCATGATGCAATAACAGCATTTTGTTCTTATCAAAATTTTCACGGCTGCACAGGTGTCACCGCATATGTAGTTAGTATTTTGTCCGCTGGAAAATTTATTAAAGATTCTCTGTGTATTACAAGTAATACATCAAAATAGTCAATAATTTGTTTAAATAATATTATTTCAAAAGAAAATATACAAAATTACATCGTGTAGGTGTTCTAAAAATCGCCTACACACAAATACCTAATTATCTTTCAGACTACTATATATAGTACACCCACCAAGTATGGAAGCCTATAACTACCATTCATAATTTCTACTTTTCGCCCCTTCAAAACACGAAAGTCGAAAATGGGAAAAAACGAGTTATATTTCTTATTTTCTATAATAAATACATTGTTGGATGTATATAGGGATTATATAGAATTATTGTTAAATAATATGTCTATCACACAGACATTTTTGATGACGGGAATTGTGCGTATTCAAATGTGACCTGGAAGGCAGAGTCTACAAGAAGTTCCGAGACGAAAGGCGAAAAGTAGAAAATAGGAAATTTAGAAATCACTCGTTTTTTCCCTAATTTGCTATTTTCGACTTTCGTATTCACAAAAATATGACTAAGCCGAAAGTCGACAAGACGTGTGTGTTATTTCTTAATTTCCTATTTTCGAGTTGATTTTGGCTTGTATACCCTCTTGGCGCCTCACATTCTTTCCTAATTTCTTATTTTCGACTTTCGAATTTGGTGTTTTGAAGGGGCGAAAAGTAGAAATTATGAATGGTAGTTATAGGCTTCCATAACCAAGGAATAGCACCTTAATGCACTATAATAACCGTAAAAGTTTATAATTATGTCATCACAGAGTACGATATATAGAGACAGTTCATTTAAGGCAATCACTGATACATTAAAATGGAAACTTTGATTTATATTCTAGCATCTCATCTCTTTAATGGATAATCTAACAGTAATGTAAGTCAGATTTAAAATATGAAAAACCAATCATGCGCATTTTAAAATGACATTGTAATGTTGTTATCTTTAAACAATTATCGCGAATGTTTCTTGTTGTATATAGATAAGAACCAACCGATCGACAAGACACAGATAACAAAATTCTATATTTGATTGATCAACTTCATATTACTAAGAACAGTAACATGCAATATATTGTTACTATTTCATTGTTTGTATATAAGAGCATTGTTATTTATTCAATGAAACGATACTATCATTTTCTTCTTTTTATAAAAGCATTCTTATTCAATGACCTGTGATGTATTGTTTGTTTTAATGTTTGCCAAGCGTTCGTTTGATGTAATTAAATGAACTATCAATGTTGAAGAGATGTGTGTATTCCTTAGATGTTGTTCTTACTGTTTAACGTCCGCTTCCACCGAAGGTGATATCGCAGACAAGGTGTCTTAATTTAAATGACCTTCTTAGAGCACGCGCCTTTTCTGTGGGAGGAAACCCTTTCTCCAAGCCACATACACTCACGCCAGAGATCGAAACCACAACCTCAAGCCAGAAGTGACAGGCCATTCAGATGTCTAAACGTGACACTCTAGACCACTAGGGCTGAAGATACATTGCCATGAAAGTATTTATACGACAGTTATTTCCGATAAATGTATAGCATATTTAGTATATATATATATATATATATATGGAAAGTAGATACCGTAATTCTTACTAGAAACCTACTGGGTTCCTGAAAAAAAAAACACTTTGCGGCAATACTCAGAAAAATATTCGAGGAATATCGGTCTGGGTGTGCTGTAAACAGTTGGACATATCTGGGTCACCGGCTAGATTAACCGACCAGAGAGCGTAATACGGGGTTGGGCGGGCGGACAGTTTAAATACCCTTAAAACCAGAATAGTCTTTACCGGTACAGAAAATCCAACACAACTCGGCTTTTACTCTAAAAATTTATCTCTTAAAGGATCATACTTAATTTTTTTATGAATTTTTATTCGACGTCACGATTCATGTCAGTTTATAGTTTTATACTAATACATGCACTATGTTATTTTTTTTCAGGAAAGGGCGAAACTCTTTCTTGACTTCAGTTAAACAGTTCCATTTCCATGCATAACCGCTATTTATTTTGTGGTTGACTATCTATTATGTAACATATTATCAAATGTGGACAACAAGCCCAGACCAATGACGTGTGTAAACATTTATATACAACTGGCGGTAGTTTTTTCTTTGATGTGCTATATTTGTAGCATCCAGTACAAATATAGATCTGTTATCCATGTCTAAGATGTCTTTCAAAATTATCTTTTCATCCAAATTTCGATTATTTCTTCACACACTACAAGAGTTGGAAGTATTTATAGCCCAGGGGTTTCTTTGTAAAGTATTTTTGGATACAATCCACTTAACACAGTTGGCCAAATACATTTCTGAACTATCGCGGTTCAAAATGGCGAAAGTAGAAGCAATGCTTTAACGTGATTAATTCGGTAATGTTCGTTATTTGACGGAAACTGTCGAGCAGGTATCCAATCATTGTTGATTTTTAATGGAAGATTCCATTTGATTTAATCGGGTAGGTTAATATCCTATACATACAAGATGTGGCCCAGACCTTCCGTACGTTGAAGACCAGAGTTTTCTTGGTGTCTGAGACTATAGTCGGTTTGAATGGTGCAAGAACCGCTGAAAAGAAATTGTCCCCAATCCAGTCATACGACAAGCAAGGCTACTTATAACTGATTTTTGCGGCCTGGGATAGTTGTCTTGCAAATTTTGTTTTGAAGCAAATTCTTAATAGATTAATTAGTTTGAATATGATTTAGTCCAAATATATCACCAAATCACCTAGCTTGTACACTGAAAGGCATATTTAAATATATTAGTTGTAATTCGTCTTAGTTTGAAAATATACTCTCTTTTCACAATTAAATTAATTCATGTGCGGATTGTCTGTTACTCAGTGCTGAAAGGCTCTCTCTTTGGTGTACTTCATAGTTTCCATTAAGATAATTATTACTCAGGCCGTTCACCTGAATACAAATCGTACAATAAGCGGATTATAGACGGTAAAACAACGGTACACTAGAGACCTTTGAAGTTTGTCTTCCCGGACACCTTTAAAAACAAGATATGATGTGACCTCATTCGCAGAAACCTTGTAGGTTAGTTCTATTTTACTTGGTGGCGAGCTTAGTGAACGCGACAAAGTATGTTCCAACATCTGTTCATATTTATATATAACCATGCAGGGTATGTGTGTCTCTACTTGCAACATACGATCCAGAGGCGGTGTTACGAAGGCTTTGTTAGTCCCGAAATAACCTAGTTTGTGTCGGGTATACGTTAAACCTGATCTGTCTGTCTGTCTCTCTCTCTCTCTCTCTCCCTCTCTCACCAAGTCTTCGGTTTCTAAATCTGGATAATTTTGCGTAGTTGAAAAAACTACATGAGTAAATTAAGTATACCGCACATCAAAACGTAGATGGGGGTCGCAGTGGCTCAGAAAGTAAAACACTGGATCCCTAACCAGGGGATCCAGGGTTTAATCATGATGTTGGCCGAGAACGTTCCACGGGACTTTCCAGCGTTAATTCCGCCCTTTTCAATGGTGCAGAAGGGAGTTCCTGGAAAAGAATAACTTCTAGGCGTTCGGATCTTAGGAAAACAAAAGGTCCATTGTACAGGTTAAAGTGCGCCTAAAATAACCCTTGACAGTAACTGTTTCGATAAACTTGACCTCATATCAAACTTTAAGGCTTACACCCATCTTCCAATTGACAAGTTGTGACAGGAAAGGGGCGTTAAAACCCATTTTCTTCATTCAGTGATACATTGTAGATGTAAACTCTATCAAATCTAACTGTCACAATTTATCGCTCAAGGGTTGGTTTTCTGAAGAATTTTAACAACCGGAAATAGAATCGAACTCACTTGGAGGAAGAACCCGGAAGAACCCGGAAGAACATTTTTTTTATTAGCGTATGTATTCCTGGCTTCCTGACATCTAATGCCATTACGGTTAGATAGAGGCGTCCCGTGATACAGAACAAATCATATTTCCTTGCACTTTATGCTCACATATACAATAGATATTCATTTATGGAGCTATTTTTGGTTCGTCCAATTACAGAAGCGCCCACGGAATAAAGCAATCCACCATTTTGAATTGCCTACTTTTTGCTTGGTTTGACGGATACATCACACCTTTTTCTCAACGTTCTCTTGGGGGAATGACATTAATTAGTTTATTGGACAAAATTTTCTCCCAAATCATGTAAGGCTAAACTCACTTCACACAAAAAAATCACCGCTTCAGATTGCTCGAGTTTCGGGATATAATACTCGGTATTTGACTTAAAGGAATGTAATTTGTTGTTAGCAAAAAAACCCCGATCAATTGAATTTTCATCAATGTATCATTAAATCCTAGTCAGACTATTTGTTGATTGGACTATTTCTGAAAACCACTGTGTACTGCCCAGAAAAAAATACCGACTGGTAAAAATCAATGATTTCTGAAAGAAGGGAAAAATGTTTTTCAATGAAGACAGCAGGATTGTCCGTGGTGCAGTGACGGTACATAGAACGTCTAGCCGTTAGGATAGATCGGAAACCGAAGTCCCGAGTATACTTTTGGGTTGACGTACATGTAAAATAACCCTTGATGACAGATTCAATATACATATTTTTGAAAGAAAATGACCTCATCCTCCCGACGAAAGGAAACAAAAACAGAGCAACAATTACATTAATATTTGCATCTGTTTTCACAACGAATCCTAGGTTGTACGTGACAAAGAGTAGGGTCGCCTTCCAACCCCGTGAGTTTTATCCGGGTTCCCAGGGGTCCTCCCACTGCTAAAGACCCTACGCGCAAGCGAATTAATGAAATTAAATTAAAACATGTTGGTCCCGAAATGACCTAGTTTGTGCCGAATGGACGTTAAACCCCAATCTCTCCCTCCCTCTCTCTCTCTTTCTCTCTGAACAATATAAATAAAACTGCTTATTTTATCATATTATTCATAATAAACAGTTACTCTTGTTTTTGTTCATCTACATAATCCATGTATATTATAATGGGCTTTCGAGAGTAAAACTTCAAATGTATATTGATGTTATCATGAATTCAAAATTCGCTGAACTAACGACGTCCTGTTCATCTGTGGACAAAATATATTATAATAGAAAAAAATTTAATATCTAATTCTAATTTAAATTTTTAATACAGAGCAGCAAAATAAAACTAATATATTTTTGCGCGTAACACGTGTCTGCAATACAGATAAAACAAGGTGTATAATATATATTTTAACAAAATCTAATAAGTACAGTAAACAATAAATATATCGAAGTCAATTTATTGTTCGCGTTCTTAATTTCAATTTCCGATATTGAATTGATTTTGTAATGCGTCCATTGATTGATATCTCCATTTGTTATTTAAATATGTAAATGACGAATCTGTGGCCTGTTATTGATCGCGCTTCAACTCCCCGTATATAAAAATAATCTATTTACTTTGCCGAGGGCTGACATTAGTATATCTTCAAATACCTATTTATCTACGCTCTTATATCTATATAATTTGAGTTTAACCGCCTGGTTGTATCCGCTCTTTGCATCTTGTCCGGATTATTACTAGGACTAAGGTCAATATTTAATCTCAACGTTTATTCAATAACAACCAGCCCAAAACAAAATAAATTGCATTTAAAAAACCCAAAAAAAACACCCAGACACTGTGACTTTTTTTTACAATTCCCTGATGATGTGTTATTTTAAACACAGGTGGCTTTATATTCTGAGAATGTGAATTTTAACGAATCAATTACAATTCCCTGTTAAAAACGCCCTTTGCTGTGTTATTTAAACACAGATGGCTTTGAAGTAAAACATGCGTTAACAAGGTTCCAGTGACAAGGTGCGACTATGATTTTCAATAAATCTCTGTCCTCAATGGTCGCCGAACCCAACATGAGTATATTGTTTTCTACTGCGCTTCTACTCCGTTTCACATCTGACACACACACACACAAAGACTAAATAAACCTATTCGATTCCATTACATACGCAGAATAAATACTTCTACAAATTTGCAAAAGTTTACTTAGTGTTTTCGACTAAAATCTTCGATTTAGGACTTAATAAAATGTCGGTCAACCAGCATAGTGTCTGTTATCAAGCGGAGCTAACTGTAGACAGACAGCCTAAGTTTGGTATGGGCTCATGACCAGCATTTAATATGTAGAATGATTACAAATGATAGGATAGACGGGGTCATGTGATCCAAATTATTTACGGCCTCGCCCAAATTAACATATTGTTCAGAAGAAACAAAAATTATATTTTACAACCACCTAACCCCATTGTTCCGTATTTGACGAGATGTAATGATTTTTTAAAGAGAGAGAAATTGGGTTTAACGTCCACTCGACAAAAACTAGGTCATTTCGGTTTAACACACAGTTTAACTTTATTTCAATAATTCGCTTGTACGTAGGGGTCTTTAGCAGTGGGAGGAAACCAGAGGAACCGGAGAAACCCCACGAGGTTGGATAGGCGAGACATAATAGAAACAAACTGACATATGGAACAAATTTTGGACCAAGTGACAGCAGATGAGAGTAAATGTTACTTTCTCTAATAAAACCCCCCAAAAATTATACATTTATGTTCTGTATTGGCTTTCTTGGCTTACCATATATTTTTCTCCAATTTACCCCAATTTAACCCAGTGGTTCAGCTATGGTCCCTATTAAACGTTTAAGTCAAAACGTTCTAACTGAAAAAACCGATAACGTCAAAAATAAAACCCCAAAGGTAACCATCTAAAAGCACATCCAAATTGATTTCAATTAACTGTTGTACTTTTTGTTTTTTAAAACACTTGTCATTGTCAATAATATATTTTATCGGCCAAATAGGTACGAACATTTTGCAAATTCCTATACCAGAACATTCTCACGGTACGGAGTTTGAAATGTTTTTGTTTTGTTTTTTGCATTCCAGACAACATAGTTTAAACTGAAAGTTTGCTTCTTGTTATAAACAGAGTGATTGTATACCTTTTTAGTTAAAGGAGATAAATCGCATATAATTGGGACCTATAAATTGACATAAATGGGTCTCAACGCATATAATGAATGTGTATACACTGATTCACATTAATCGTTTCTGTTTTTACTGTTCGGCGAAATACGCCAGGAGTCTCAATCGATTGACAATCTCTAGCGTCTGGTTATTCCAATCTACACCGATAGTATTTATTGCGCATATACTCCAGAAAGGAATATATCGTCACCGTTTGGCGTGACTTCTGGAATATGTCTAGCCCCGTTGGCGCTGGGAGGCATTAGATATCAACGATTCGTGTACCAAGGGTAAATGTTTATTTTGTCTTAAGCATCGGATATCAGAAGCCCCTCTTTTCCCAGTAAGATCACAGCATCAATGTTGATGTAAATTGACAAATAATTCGTGTTTTCAATGTCAAAGACTTTGGATGATATTAGTTATGGACTCAGATATTTTAAAGTAATATTCAAATGTACTGTAAGTTTGATTGTACCATTGCAGTTGAAACAACATTCGAATTAGCTGTTAGTTTAAGTGTACCATTGTATTTAAATTGACATCAAACTTAGTTAAAAGTTTGATTGTACTTTTAAACCATAGCGTTCTTATAGTTTAATTGTACCTTTGTCGTTAAATTTACATCATCGATATAGTTCATAATACATGATTTATAAATAGGAAAATTACAGAATCTCTGCAATATTCTATTGATTTAATTCCAAGTACTTTTATATTTAATAAGTGGCTGTTAATTTCTATGCAGGTGCCCGCACCGTCTGTTACTGAGACTTATTACCAGTTGCAACAGTCATTAAAATAACCATTGTCTGACATATACTGAACACTAGAACTAATAATGACAGTGAGGTGGGGAATATTTAAGTATGCATTTATAAGAATAACAGCAACAAACTATTATAAAGGTGTGGGCTGGGCCTTTGACAGAGGACGTGTGGTCCAAAAGCCTAAAGGACCCCAGGGACGATCGGTCCCGATTGGAATTTTTCTCTGTCATACATTTTTTTTTCAAAATAAAAAAAATTGATTTTCGTATCCACTGAAAAATATATTGACCTAAATACAGGTGCAGACTGGGCCTTGGACGGATGCCGCAGCTGTCGCGATTGTGTTATTTTTTTGTTCGACATAATTTTTTCTAAATAAACAAATTATTGATCCATGGAAAATATACTGGCCTAAATCTAAAAGTGGTATAAGGATGGGGTTTGAAACAGGTGAATCAAACTAATTTCGTTTTCTTCTCATGTCACTTGTTCTTCACCGCGATGGGGGGGGGGGGGGGCCGATGGGAACCTATTTGATCCAAGGGTCCAGGGATACTCAGCCTCCCTTGAGTTTCTACACAGAAAGCGTTTTTGGTTACAGGTTTTGCGCTGACTCTTTCATCAACAATTTTACATAATGGATTTTACTTTCTCGGGCCATATTCTTCCACTAAATTCTAATTTGGCTAATGTTCAGGATATTTGGTGCTCGTCATAGTTTTGCTACTGTGTTGCTCATCTTGGCATGGGATTGTACGGAAACCCAGGGTGACGTCACCTAATAACTCCAAACAAAGGCATCACCGAATTCTATTCAACATTCACTCTCCTATTTTATATTGTTAAATTACAGTATCGAGGTCACCTTGATCGGTCAGACAACACAGCTAAACTACCATTATACTTTAGATATAGTTAATCATTTAATCTAAAAATAGCACACACTATAAAGTTCAACATAAATCAATACGTTTATAAAATCTCTGATATTTATGTGGAGGTATAAATATTACACGCAGCTTGTAAAAAAGTTAGAACCTACAGGGACTCTTTTTTAATATTGTCTGGAAAATAATGCTCATTTCAAGCAAATATCGTTTAATTTTGATGTTAACTGTTGACACCTATTTGTTGGAAGCGTGGATGCTATCCCCGGTGATTCTAGTTGGGTAACGCTAAAGCTGGTGCCTGAGCTGGGTAACGCTAGTGTTGCAATCCCTGCTATCCATGCTGTTAACTTGATGCTAAATGTGGTGATGCTGACAAACACCCCCCACACACCTATTAAAATGTCCAAACTATATCATCATCGTCCTCAATCAGGTAGATGATGGGGATAATGACGAGGAAAACATGTAGTTCTGGCCATATGAATGAGGGGCCCTTTGAAACCACAGAAGAAACACTGTTGGATATCGTTGACAATAATCATTTTGCGTGCAATACTTTAGAGAATCTATATATTATAGGTATCATTTTCGTAGCTTCGGGCGTTAATATAATGATGTATGTTATTGTGTACAAGATAACAATCGTGGTAAACCCCACCTTTTAAAATTAGCCAGACCTTTGTACAAACAAGACTGATAACCAATTTTCTTTCCATAGAGAGTTTGGTTTCAGTGATAATGAAAAAAATTATCTTTGTATTGATTTGTTTTGTTTCATCATGTTGTAAATCATATTTTATAACGAATTTATTCCGGTCTAATTGTTATTATATAACACACGTTTAGTGCAAATTAAGTGTACTGGAAACTTGTAAGCACCGAATCAACCATTCACCCGAAACGCACCAAAACGACTCGTCAGTTTCATCAAAAATGGTCTAATCCTCCGTCTATTTGAGAAAGAAGGGAATGGTGACCCTCTTGATGCTATCGACGTTACCCTCATCACCAATGATTGCGGATCCATTTGTTTGTCCAATAGTTCACGAAGTGTTACCATTGCAAACTGTCAAACAGGTCAGATGAGTTATGGCCGCCATTTCCACCGACACGCAAGACCATCAATATAGAGGGTATCTGAACCGCCATTAACATTCATAGATCTATTACTCACTGTGACAAAGCGGTTAAATACATGAACATTTTTCGTCTCAGAAGATTTAAATAGAATGGTATAATGGCCGGGGCTCAAAGATGGCAGTTAAGATTTGTATTTAAGGCTACAAATCTCCTTTGCCTTGCAATGTATCTTAATCGTAGAGAAATAACTCTGCGGTAGCACAATATTTCCTAATAAGAAAGACAGTTCTTTTCTTAGTTAAAGGCCGGCTTAGTTATAATTGCATGACGTAAGAACACATAATTTGAATTATACGATAACCTTTCGTTCAGGTCGTAAAAATTGTCGAGGTAATTTCTAATGGAAAGAGAACGAACATAAAATTTTCAACCATGATCTTTTAGATGATGTTTAATGGAACGTTCGCATAGACATCAGGGTCATGGTGAAATCGTATCCACTCCTTTTATACAAGATTATTATTTTTATCTCCTATTAATGTAATATTCACAAAGGCGCCATGTTCACAGTGAACTCGCACCCACTCTTTCCATAAAGGTAGAATATGTTTTTTATCGGATATTAATGCAGTATTTATAGCCATAAAAAACTCATATCATAGTAAACACTGGTCTGGCTGTTGCCCAGTTATTACTAACCACCATTGAAAATCGACCAGCAATTTATTCATTGTGCTAGAAAATAATTAACATGGTATCTTGAGAAAATCTTGAGTCACGGGGCTATGTCGACAAAAAAAGTGATCGGGACTTGAATGAGCATCAAATTCGATGTCCATGTATACATGCGGTCTCCTTTTACAGAATCTGCTTCCACGCAATTGGACTGTTTCTGTAACGTAATTAATCCCCAATAAAAATTGTCTAGGAACTATGTTTGCTTCCCTGTGAGGCCGTGAAATAAGCTTATCGCAGTATCGAGGATCCCAATATGGCTTCTTGTGTCAATATTCTTGGAAACTTGGGCCTGCTTATCAGTCGGATTGAAGTCCAATAAGCAGTAGATCTATTGAATCGCGTCCATTCTATATAAAGCCAATGTCTTAAAGTTACGAAAATTACCGAAGTAGAGTAATTTGTAAATAAGTTAACATTTGTAACATTTTATTATCTTTTTGCACTTCACAAACTTTGCTTCTTTTTCATGTTGAAGTACAAACCTGAAGAAACTCGCTAAATAAAGAATATGTTTTTCAATAACAAAATTAAGCTTTCTAGTACATCGTTCGTACTGAGCGATTTTTCTCTTATCACATTAACAAATTATTTGATTAGCCATCGTAATGGTACATTAAACACGGTACCGCAAATTCGTTTCCTTTACAACATCATTTTACAAATGAATCAAGAATAAAGTCTTTTATTCAGCTAGGTTCGCTCTTATAATTGAAGGTGATATTAGCAGGGTATAGAAAACATGGCCAAAGGAACGTGTACTGTGTCGTATATGCTCAACACCTGGATCACAGTTCCACAACTTATAGCTGTCTGTCTGGACTCCAAAAACGAGCGAACGTGAATCGTTGTTAAACTACGTGCGTTTGTTATTTAATCGCCATCATGCAGCGGGAACACAAAATACATTTACACCAAATACAAGTCAGGCAGAAATGAAATGAAATGAGGTTTAACGTCCTACGCGGTCGCTCGTTTCTGGAGTTTAACGTCCACTTCAACCAAGGGTGATATCGTAGACAAGACCGAAATTTGAAGGAGCCAAGTCTTTAACTCAATATCATCCAAATTCGTCAACATTTAAAAAAACGAATTATTTGTCATTTTAAATCAACATTGATGTTGTGATCTTACCGGGAAAAGATAGACTTCTGATATCCAATCCAAAATTTAAGACAAAAAAAACAATTTACAATTGGTACACGAATGTTAATTTGTAAAGTGTGAGATAATGACTGATATAACATTTTGTTTTTTATTTAATTTATAATGTCAATGATTATGATGTATCGATTTTTCAAAGAATATTAATTAACAATGTGTAATATTTGGCCAGTAAATGGTGAGAATGTTTATCACTTTTACCACCTTGTCAGTTTTACAACCAATAGTGTTGTCAGGTTTCAGTGACTGAATGGTTTAAAAATTGTTTTGCGAACCAGAGAATTGTCTTCCAAAAAGTGGGACTTTAAACTCAATTTCATTTCAGAGATCTACCATCGCTATACTATTGTAAACCCACCCTCATTTTAATAACGAAAAGACACCAATAGTTGACATTTATATTTAAATTGATATAAAAGATTCGCGAATATTTGATATGGTTCGTTAGAAGGCGAAGTCGGAAATCCAGTTAGTCATTGGCATTTATGATTCATTTAAATTGTTTTAAAAGATTAGCGAATATTTCTGGAGATATTACTTGGTTCGGTGGCAAGTGAAGTCGGGATAAAGATAGTCTACGATGTCAATCCATAGCCCCCCCCCCTTATCTTTACACACATGTTGTTCAGTTTGGACGCTGTGGTGACACCCCAATGTCAAATCTGAACATATGCCGCCATAAGAAATGATTATCCTAATAGTGTTACAATAACCTAAGTATGTACATCAGATCAAGGTCTATACAATGTATATTCCTATCCTGTAAAACTAATCAATGCAGAATATTTAATTAAACTGACACATTTACTTCAATGGATTGACCACTCGCTATATCCTTCTTCACAGACATTTTTTGAGAATCATTTCGAAATAAATCTTAAATATATGTTATTAAAGCTTTAAATTCCCAAAGCGTAAACACTTCCCTTGCTACGCCCACTATGAAGCTAATGATGTAATTGCTATGTCTCAAGGACGATACTCATATTATTTCTGGGCTGGCATTCAAAATCAGAACTTGATCTGACTAATTTGTAAAAATGTCAAAGGCTGGTAGGAGTGAGATTGGGGTAATAGCATTGAGGTATCGTCATATCAATCCAGAAATCAGCCCAAGAACAAGCATGGATAATGCAGACAATTGGGTCACATGTTCTTATATATCCCTTTGTGATCCGGGAAGCAATATAGCATCATCTCGTCTGATCGAGCACACTCCTTTACTTGGATTAGGTTCTTCAGAAGATCAATGTAAGCAACATTTCATTTAAGATATTCCTTCACAGAGTTGGTCGGCCGTGATGAATGAAAAGTAGCGGGTCGAATCCAACTAATGGAAATCAACCCATTATCTCGTTATCTACATGAGCAACGCTTGCTAAATTTTTAACGAAATTACACAATTTTTTTTGTATGTTAGCTATCTTGACCGTAAACTTGTTTCGATTGTGGGCATTTTTTAAAATTTCTTTTATTTCAAACATGTGTATTCTAAATTCGGCAAGCTGTTCTAAACAGAGACAATATTCCGTAAAACACCCCTCCCTTGAATAATGATAGATATATCAAAGGAATCCACTGTTCCATGATTAGGGCAAAGAGATGGAATGACGTGCGGTAATCCACAAACATTGTCTGAATTAGTAAGATTTTAGCCCTACCTTATATTCTACCCAATATACATTGTCTGAATTCAAAGTCGTCCTAGTTAGTTATTAATCTAGATTGGTGTCGTGAAGGAAGCATGGTATGCTTTGTCTAGAATACCGAAATTCACTTTTCATTTCAGAAGCTCACATGTAGCTAACACATCAATAACTGAAGTCAACATATATTGTCATTTTTAAAGAAATGCATGCAAAATCCGTAATTAACACAGAACAGGACGACTTGGGCTACTTAAGGGGGCATAATAGTCAAGCTGTAAGGTCACTGGACACACTAAATTCCATTCCTTGTCTTATCTGTTTTCTCAACCATAATTCTTAATTTATTTCACTTAATAACTTAATTGAAGATAATCGACACTCTTCGTGCAGGCTCTTAATCCTTTACGATAATTGAGTCATAATAAATTGTTTGAAAGGACAGGCAATGGTTGCTTATTTCTTACAATCAATACCGTCAGAATGTTTTCAAGACGAGGATTTTTTTTTATTATCCACAGATATAGAATAAGACAAGATATTTTTAGATTTCTAGCTGCTATTTGCGTCTGATGTTGATTCCCAATATGGCACTATGGTTAAATTTAAATACGTTTATCTTTTGAAGTTGTTACTATTTTGAGCTTCATAACGTAGTATTTTCCTATTTCAGTTGATGATTTTTTTATCTTTTAAAAAACAGCTTCATTCATTATAATCGAACGAAGACCGCATGAACTATATACTTAAGCGTATATCTTTCCAACAATCTTTTATATCTGCAAATCAGATTATAGAAGACAATATTATTTTACATCTGGTTTTAAAAACAACAACACTTGTCTCCAGTATGACTAGCAGAACAACCCACACAGAGATGGGTCTAATCATGATACCATTTAGTTGTATGATGATAAACAACAGGCATTTACCGTCACAAATTCAACCAAATCTGAGAAGACATATTTAATTGTGTATTTAAAAATTTGCAGGGTGACTACTGCTTCCAGTATTGGCTCCGAAAGAGACGTTTACCGTTCGTTTCTCTCTGACGAATCGCACCCGCCATTCTGAATGTCACGTGATGTATCCTTCCGCTTCACAGAGATCCAAGATGGCGGCTCAAACTCAGATCCTATTAATATATAGAACTTGAAGAAGGGTTATACAAAGTTAAACGAAAATGGATTTAAATTCCTACTGTTCTGCTCCAACTGGGCTAATGAAGACGGGGGATTGAATGAAGTGGACTTGTCCACAATTTCAAGTTGGTCTATACTTAATTGTGCAACTGCCAAAATAGTCAATCATATAAATCATTCTTATCATGCACCCGATATTAAATTAGTTAATTATCTTTAAGATAACTGCATTGTGTTCAGGACACCTGATTACTCGAACCAAACTGCAGTCATGTACTCAATAACCTAGTGCTTCGTCTAAAATTGATGTAATAAAATACGGGCATATGACAATTTATCTGAAGATCAATTATTGTTCCTGCTATCTCTGGCTTGGTTGAAATTTTCCGTTCTATGACGTTTCCATGCCGTCAAATTATGTATGCTGCAGAGATGATAAAAATCCAACTCCTCGTTTCTGTGTTAGAATTTGGGTCACATACAGTCCCGTGGAACGAAAATCCAATTAAATTACTACGTCTTTTTCATCTGCAGTTTATCTAGCTTTACTGCTTCGTGAATGCACAGCACGTATCTGTCATCGGACAACGACACGTAAAGATTGACTGTTACAGCAGAATATCAATTACTCAAGCTATAAATCAAAATTAGTTCGCCAATATCAGATCTGCGTTCTTTCAAAGTGGCCTTTTTGGCTCATGCATACCACACATAGAGTTATACTAATTCAGTTTCCTACTGGTTCACATGGTTGCCGTAAAACAGAGCTCTTTTTCAGCTCTCTTAACTTAATCAAATCGGAATTCGCTGTTCATATACATCAATTAAGCGGCAAATGAATTGTATGTTTACTGTTGATGAGCGACCACTATTGTATTTATTACCACACAAACCGACTTTCTCATTAGCCTTTCTGTTTTATGTCAATGCGTGGATGGTGAACCGTTTGTGGTGCGTAGTAACATATCGGGTATCCATACACGGAGAGGTTACACTGGGTCGTCTCAGAACTAGCATATATATTTAATTCACAAATTCAATTGCGCGCTGGTTCATTAGCAGTGGTGCGAACCCAAAGAAGTTAGGCAGGCGACTTGATCAAAGATGAATCTTACGAACCAAAAACGTACGTGTTTAGACCACTCGGCATCCACGGAGTGGCTCTTAAAGACACTTGCTAAATTAAAGTTGAGTACGCCCTAATACTTCATAATGTCATTGTGAGGTTGGGTACAACTTTGTGGACTAACTTCATCGTTATTCACAGTAGTATCGTGCCGTTCTACTGGACTTTGTGGATAGCGAGGATGGTGGACGAATCTCGCTGACACTTTGAACGAGTCATATTGAGACGACTCTCTTGTAATAAAAACGTACATGTTTAGACCACTCGGCATCCCACCCACGGAGTGGCTCTTAAAGACACTTGCTAAATTAAAGTTGAGTACGCCCTAATTCTTCATAATGTCATTGTGAGGTTGGGTACAACTTTGTGGACTAACTTCATCGTTATTCACAGTGGTATCGTGCCGTTCTACTGGACTTTGTGCATAGCGAGGATGGTGGACGAATCTCGTTGAAACTTTGAACGAGTCATATTGAGACGACTCTCTTGTATGAAATGAACCGAATATTCATCGGTTTAACGTTCGCTGAGACCACCGTTCTAGGAGGAAATTACGGGTCTTTATGGATTTCTGACGTGGACTAATTCTCTGATTACTTTTGAATTTGAAAGCTTGAAATAGGTTAAACTCTAACCATTTTCAACTGTAGAATTTACAGCTTGGTTAAACCCTTGTGCACTTGCTCCACAAACCTACAAATCAGCTGAACTCTTAAACATTTGATGTGCAAAAGCAACAAATCGGTTGTACCTTTCTACATTTGCAAGGGCGAAAGCTACAAATCAGCTGAACCCTTCTACATTTTATAGTGTGAAAGGTTGTACCCTTTTACATTTGCTAGTGTGAAAGCTACAAATCGTTTGTACCCTTTTACATTTGCTAGTGTGAAAGGTACAAATCGGTTGTACCCGTTTACATTTGCTAGAGTGAAAGCTTCAAATCGGTTGTACCCTTTTACATTTGCTAGTTTGAAAGCTACAAATCTGTTGTACCCTTCTACATTTGCTAGTTTCAAATCAGCCAACCAGTTACACTCTTACACAGTTGCTACTGTTAAATTTACAAATAGGATTAACGCCCCCAAAAAAGGAAGCTTTCTGTTAAAACCGATAGTTTGGAAACGGTTAAGATTTGAATCGAATCCGAAAAGGGTATAGTAAATTCAAATTGACAAGTGCTGACTCACACATAAGTGACGTGATTTATTTTTGATGGGAAAGGGGATGGGCAGTGTTTGTGTGATTGTATTTTCACTTCAGACACAACCATAATTGTCAAGGAAAGGGCGTAGACCCGCAGGAAATTTCAACCTGTATTCTCACTGGTCGAGGTTGACTCGTGTAGGTTTTGTAACCCAGCTGGCCTCATATACAATTGGACACGATAGGTTCAGGTCAAAATTCCCCGCATCGTACTGTACATAACAGGAGGTATAATTATTAAAGTACCGTATGTAAAGAATAACGTAAAACGTAATAAGTACCAACCGGATACCGAAACGTTTTTCTCAATAAGCATACACGACGTTCTGTCGATACATTCAGCATGTCAAATGTGTTCGCTTAATAACGGAATCTTGACGGGTGTTACCAACGTAGATTTAATACTAATAAGGCTACATTGTCTATATATCTACATGAGCTGACAACTGTCAATCAAAGTAACGTTCTCCAATTTGCGTAGATAATGGACAGTGCTGGAGCTTCACACGTCCCCGTAGATATCTAGACGAACGATTGTCGGTATTTTATAGAACACGTTAACATTATCAATATTGTATTACCTCTATAAGTAGAACAAACCATCGCATTTAGTTTATATTTAAGAGCACATTTAAATTTGGTTTATATTTACCAGGATATTTAGTTTATATTTACCAGGACATTGTTTATATTTACCAGGACATTGTTTATATTTACCAGAATATTTAGTTTATATTTACCAGATCATGCATTCCGTGTTAATACAAATATTATCAATATTTTTTTACCAGTATTAGTAGAACAAACATTATCAATATTTTTTACCAGTATTAGTAGAACAAACTAGGGCATTGTGTTTTTTTAGGGGGGGGGGGGGCGAATGGTTAGCACGTGCCTGCTGTATCATAAAGCCTGTCATTGACTCAACTTGCGTGGTTTCGAATCCTCGGTTGTAACGTGACAAGGAGTAGGGTCGCCTGTCTAACCTCGTGGGTTTACTTCGGGCCCCCCACCCCCACTGCTAAAGAACTCTACGCGCAAGCGAATTATTGAAATAAAGTTAAATCATATGTTTTTCCCGAAATGACCTACTTTGTGTCGAGTGGACGTTAAACCCATTTTCTCTCTTTCTCTGTGTTTATTTTTAGCGGGACATTTAGTCTATATTTGCCAGAACATGTATTACAAGTTAATACCAATCCATCAATATTGTATTACCAGTATTCGTTGAACAAACCAAGACATACATTTATAAATAATACTTCTTCAACAATTGTTAGATCTTCGAAATACGTCTAATACGTTGATAACAACAGCCGACCTTTTTTTGATTCAGGGTAAAATTTTGGAAAGATTTATTAATTTACTAAAATAAAATAACACAAATATGAATGCCTTGTTTGAGTGGCGCGATTAGTGAACTTTGCTCGTCGGTAACCTAACAGTTCGTAAAAATATAAATATTTCAATTTTTATAAAAGTCACCTTATAAGAATTAACATAATGTTATAAATATGTTAGTGAATATGAAAATGACTAATTTTGCGTAATATAATCTAAGAAACATAACAAGATTGTATAAAAGTCATAAAAGACCGAACACGTTGCATGTTGGATACCAATCCATAGTGGTGCCTGGATAACAACATCTATAAGTATAACGTCATGTTGTAGTGGCGTTTATCATGTAGTACATAACACGCAAACAACAGGCCAAACACTGATCAATATTGTGAGCTGAAACTGAATACATGTAGTTACTATTCCGTTACTTTTTGAGGTTTGGTAACATATCTCAAGTCCATATATCAACGACAGAGAACAGTACACCAAACAATTCCTACAACAATATGACCCCTTCTATTTATAGACATTCTTTCCATGTCCGTCTTTTGCATTAACATTTGGTGTATAATCGAAGAAAGGGGTTTAGATTTACATATTCCGTCCGGTTTTTGTGAATATTCATGATTTTGAGGTGGAGGTATAAGAGAGTTAAGAAGATGGTTACATTGAAATGCAGGGCAGATAGTTACATGTTTACTCGCATGCTCCGTCGGTTTGTGTATCTAAAGATGTTCACAGCGAACCTCATTCTAATTCCGGTTTGTGTATCTCAAGATGTTCACGACGACCGTCATTCTAATTCCGGTTTGTGTATCTCAAGGTGTTCACAGCGAACCCCATTCTAATTCCGGTTTGTGTATCTCAAGATGTTCACGGCGAACATCATTATAATTCCAGTTTGGGTGACTCAAGATGTTCACGGCGAACCCCATTCTAATTCCGGTTTGTGTATCTCAAGATGTTTACAGCGAACCTCATTCTAATTCCGGTTTGTGTATCTCAAGATGTTCACGGTAAACCTCATTCTAATTCCAGTTTGTGTATCTCAAGATGCTCACAGAGAACCTCATTCTAATTTCGGTTTGTGTATCTCAAAATGCTCACGGCGAACATCATTAAAATTCCGGTTTGTGTATCTCAAAATATTTACGTAGGGATGGGATAATAAATAGGGTTTTTTTTAAATTCATTAAAAGCAAACTGGTTTTATAGTCGAAATATACTAAAAATCACAAATTTCACTAAATTTTTGTCAAAAAACGAATTTTTCACTTGGTGCCGGCCAATTTTCAAAATGGCCGCCACATATAGTAGAAAAAGGGGCATTTTCTCATAACACTAATCAGTATCTCGTAAGATATGGCATCTAATATGTCATTTATTTGGTTTTTGAGGTGGCTGAATTCAATTCTGGTATCAAAAATGAGTTTCGATAATTCAAAATGGCGGAAATTCAAAATGGTGGCTAAAATTGGCTTAAAAATGGCGGATTTTCAATAAATGGAATTTTTATGGTGTTAGATATGGCTTCTAATATGTCTTTTATATGGTTTTGAGGTCTCTTAACTCATTTCTGGTCTCCAAAATTCATTTCGAAAATTTAAGATGGTGGAAATTAAAAATGGGGGCCAAAATTGGGGATTTTCAAATAATTGCCATTTATTTCTGTTGGATATGGCTTCTAATATGTCTTTCAATTGACTTCTAATATGTCTTTTAACGTCTTTAAATTCCACTCTGGTCTCAAAAATTAATTTCGCAAATCCCAGATGGCGGAAATTCAACATTGCGGTCAAAATGGATTCCAACAGGGCAGATTTTCAGGAAAACCGTCATTTTTCTAGTGGATATTGAATGTAAAATGTACCAAATAGGGTTCCAGTCTTCCTGAATTCAACTTTGTGGTCAGAAATACCTTCAGAAATTCAATACCATCTGCTCAGCGTCCTTTTTGTCGTATGCTTTTGCGCTATTTCACCTGAGTGAAAAGCGTTTTATGTATATCCAGTTGGTTCAGAAATGGTAATGTCATTTACATAGACAATTTTTACATTGAAGACTCTATATCCGGCATCATTTGTGGTATCATCTAGACCGATGGTCAGTTATCTATTTCGCAACAAGTTCTAAGTTTAATATAAAAAAAAGCTTTGCGAGGATAATTTAAAATGCATTCACGAATAGTAATCACAAAAGTCATGTAGCACGGATTAAATGTCTTAGTCATTATCATTGTCGCTATGAGGTCTTCTTCTGTATCTTGTACTGTGTTGGGGAAAAACATTACTCGGGACTACTATAGAACGTGTAATTCAAATGTAGCATCAAGCAAGTGGCAATATATTATAGTCTCCATGGCAGTTCCTGAAAAAATATCTCCTCATCAGACGCCATACGAACACATTATTGTGGCCAAGTATTTTCGATAGCCATTTTTTTGCTCTGATATCGAATGCTCATTTAGTCATTCTTTGATTATGATTAAAATCATCTAACTTTTAAAACCATGTTTCACGAATAAGGCCTCGCATTACTGTGTCCGTATGACATCTGATGACTAGGCATTTTATACGGATAACTGTCAGAGATTATGTTGTCACTTGTACACAAACCTTACAATGAAATTGGGTAAAACAACAACAAAAAATGAAGAAAGAGGCGATGCACAACAAAAGAAACGGTCGGCACAGATGGAAACAAAGCATATGAAACACCATCATATGGAACAAGAACTGTTACCACAGAAGAAATTATTCCGCTTAAGAAGATCAGGTCTAGTCCAACTGTGAATGGATATAAAAATAATAATAATGTATATTTGTAAAGCGCCAATTCATCCACAAATGCATGCTCTAGGATATGAATATGATGCTGACCTATCAAATCAAATGCAAAATGGTCACAGAACAATGAGCGAATCTCTAGTGCGTTGTCTGGTACAGGGTCTTGCGGATTATAACTTCACAACCTCCGACCTCATTAGAATCACTGTTGCTATCACTAATACTGTTTTTCATCAGCAGTGGACACTAGTCAAAGCACAAGAAGAAACAAATGAAGACCTCAGTAGCGACAATGATGATGACCAAGACATTTAATCCTATCACTACCTAATCCGATGACTACCCAAAGTGAAAGAGGAAATAGTGCTACATGACTTTTGTAATTACTAGTCGTAAATGCATTTCAAATTACCTTCGCGACGCGGGGGTATTTGCGACGACAATTTTCAGTTTTTCTAGTTCTGGCAGTAAGTATTAACAAATTCCTTCAAAAAATGCTATTAGAGCATCGTGATCCTTCAGAAAATTATCTAGCCAGACAAAATCAGACGGGACACGCGCCCAGGATTTTGTCTGGCGACCAGTCCGCAACAAATCTTTGATTGGTCCACAATGCAAGATGGCCGCCACCTTTTGAAAACGGCTGAAACCATTGGAGTAAGTATTCTGGTATCATTACTATAGGGTGTCAACGAAAACACTAGAACTGACATATATTACAAGCCATATCTAAGACAAAAATGACGAATAGCTGAAAAATCATCCATTTTGAAGAATTTTTGGCAGACATTTTTGGTGGCCATTTTGAATTTTTGCCATCTTGGATTTTCAAAATTAATTTTAGTGGTTATTTTCATGTTCAGTGATACCGATAACCATAGAAATGACGTATTAGAAGCCACAACTAAGAAAAGGTTGACGATTATCTTAAAAATCAGCTATTTTGAGTGGTTTTTGGCGGCCATTTTCAAATTCCGCCATCTTGGATTTTCAAAATTAAAAATTTTCCGCCATAATTGAATTCAGCGACCCAAAAAACTGTATAATTGACATATTGGAAGCCATATATTACGTGATACTCAATTATTCTATCGAAAAACTTATTTTTTTCAAATTTTGGTGGCCATTTTTGAAAAAATGGTCGGCACCAAGTGAAAAAATTGTTGCCAAATTCGTTTTTTTCAACTTATTTCGCTTCGGAAACCACTTTGCGTTTAAAAAGTGTTGTTATTATCCCATCCCTAATTTACGGCGAACCTCATTCTAATTCCGGTTTGTGTACCCCACGATTCCCATGGTAAACCTCATGTCTGCTCTCGAGCAAAGCACTATCGTATCTTGTGGTACAACGCGTTTATATTATTACAATCATTAGTATCCAAAATACAATCAGTGCCCTGTTCTCATTTTGTTTCTCTACTTTGTTGTTTACATTTCTTTTCATAATTACGTTGCTGTAACTTTAACGAGGGGTTGTAATCGCCGTAGTTTTAAAAAACATGCCGTCGGATCCAAGATCATCGATTTTCATTTACCTCCAATAACACTCAATATTGACATATTGTGACGTCTGAGCAGATGCATTGAAAAGCAGAGTCGGGCTCATTAGTTTGGCACAAACAGATAAACAAACGGAAGTTTTCCGAAGGACATGTTAGTAGTTTTACATAAATAAAAACAAAACTGATAATGGCGTAAATATAATCAATCGCTTTACTTCATCTGTAGGTAATCTTCTGTATAATTCAATTTATCGCCGCCATGCTGGTCAATAAATGCTCCCTTGGGACGTTCACGAAGGCATAGGAAGATAAAACGTTTCATCAACAACGTGAGTGTACGCATCTCGCTTCAACAAGTTACGTTGTTAGGATTCTAGATTCCAGTCATTTGAATTTTGGCCCCTCAGTCCAAATTAAGCAATTTCAGATCAAATTAGTGCAGTTACATGAAATAACGAGCACTACATAGACAAGAAACTAGTCTTATAATAGTACTGCGCATGCTCATAAGCCATCACCACATGTTTACTATGATTCTCAATGTTAATAATTAACACGTCCAAAAAACATTAATAATTGACAAAAGTATGGGATGCGAAAGCTGATTGATAACCACTGAATGATTGATTGATAACACCAATGTGCGCTTAAAAAGAAAGTCGGTGTTAAATAGTGAGCTGTTATCTTTCTAGTCATTATGCATCACACCCAATCATTATAATAGCTATACATAAAAAATGATGACGTCTCTTACCTATTTATCACAATTACAGCATTGGGGCAAAATACAGCATCAATCCCTTGATGGTAGTTTATTATAGACATTACCAGGAAGAAAATAATGGATAATACCAGAGTCAATCTAAAGACAATACTGACTAATGGAAAGTGGCGGTGTTCTACCCCAAATACGAGAAAACCCCACGGACAACAAACAAACTACACAGACACTACAAGCAATACACAACAAGCAATCAAATGAATGGGTCCGGGAGTCAGCCATAAGCGCCCATTGCACTGAACAGTCCCGGTTTGAAATGATACATGCTCCACTTTGCAATGAATACAAGACATGTAATAAGAAATGGTGTGACCCGTCTAGATAAAGATAGAGGGAGAGAGAAATGGGGTTTAACGTCCACTCGACACAAACTAGGTCATTTTGGGACTAACGTATGGTTTCAATTTTTATTTCAATATTCGCTTGCGCGTAGAGGTCTTTAGCAGTGGGAGGAAACCGGAGTGCCCGCAGGAAGAAACACGAGGTTGAGAAGGTGCCCCTATCTCCATGTCACCTACGCTCGTACTAGGGCTCTAGATAAAGTTAAAAACCATTGAACACAAATTATATATTTATTTTATTCTTAGCATAAATTGCATTCTTTCTGATAAATTGACCCCCCCCCCCCTTAATCTACTCTTGTAACATTTCCCATGAAACAGTCACTGTGATTGAAGATATAACCAAATCAGAAAATTGATTATGTCTATCGTATCTCAAAAATGAAATAGGCAAGTTTTGCTTCAGGATGACGATTATGTCATAGAAATGATTAAACAGATTCAAAATATAATTTTTACATTAAAGATTAGAATATTCTGGGTGTGACTCAAAAGACAATATATATATATTTTTTTAAAATGAGGTCTAGTTGCCGACTGACAGATACACAGAAGATTCCCAGTCATTTCTCTGTAGAAAAAATAGTTGTTTTTTAAAAAAAATTATAGTTGGAATGTGTTTGAACATTTCTTTACAATAAAAGTTATGGATGCTTTAGTAGAAACTGCAATGTAGCTTTAGTTTGTTTTTACGCCAATCATTGCTCACTGGGGTTAATTTTCCCTGATGTAAGTTAATCTAATATTTTATAATCGTTAATCTTCAATTTTTCGATGATACGTGTTTTTTTTTCTGAACAGGTATGCATATGTCTTCATCGTTTCTTTACTTCAAACTAGGAATAATGTAATACGGTAAACTTAATTGTCAACCGAATCGAAAACATCGATACAGATAAAGGTTTTGATTTGATAGAATTTGACATATCTATTCAATCAGCCATAATCATTTGTAGCTTAAAGTCCAACCATTGTCAAGAAATCAATACTTAATAGAATTATTTTGTATTCTTGCAAAATGGTCGCATGTTTTTTATACCAGTAGGTTTAGGCTCCCCGTGGTATATTAGGTTTATTGAAAGTCGAAAAACATATAACTCACTTAGGTAAAACTAGCAAAACATGATTGTCACAGCGATTCAGTTACGTACTCAAATCTCTGAACGATTGTCCCAAGCTTGGGTGATTACTGGTGTTCGACTTTCCTCTAAATTAAATGAAATGGGGTCCAACGTAATACTCTTGCTTCGAATTTCAACAGCCAAGGGTTATTTTACGTAAAAGTCAACACGTACATGGGATCTCGTTTGTTCTGTCCCATCCGAACAACATACCAGTCCCCGGAAAATCGTGATGAACATACTTGGCCAACACCGGGAGCGAACCCGGGACCTCCAGGCTAGCCAGCCAGCGCCCTATTCACTGAACCACCTTCCTAAAAAGGTTGATTTGGTAATTTATGTCCTAAAGATGGGTTATTTGTTATTTATAAGATTTGGTAATTTATGTCCTAAAGATTGGTTATTTGTTATCTATAAGATTTGGTTGTTTAGCTAGCTATATAATCTCGTATGTCAACCAATTGTGGAGGGATGGACTTAAAGGCCCAATAACACTCTTGTTGTAACTGATTAATATGTCCTAATCTTTATTCTGGTCAACAAATTGTACTATTTAACAATATTCCAAATAATTGATGATACAAATTTCATCTTAACACACCGAATTTAACAAAATAGAAAAAGTTAAACTGCATGGTTTGAAAAGCTTTACGTAAACCTTTTCGAATGTAACTTATATAGATTTAAAAATATTTTCTAACCGATTTCAATATTTTACAATATTCCAAATAATTGAAGATACAAATTTCATCTTAACACACCGAATTTAACAAAATTGGAAAAATTCAACTACATGGTTTGAAAAACTTTACGTAAACCTTTTCAAATTTAACTTAGATTTAAAACTATTTTCTAACCCTCTGGACAAGTAAAATAGGATTATTGGATAATTTACACAACAGGTAGTAGTTAGAATAAGGCTATTTTATTCTGGACCTGTCAAGCCAGCAAGAGTGTTATTGTGCCTTTAAAGGCCGTACAGTCCATTTTCTGATTTTACAATTAATTTTGCCGATCCCGTTTTTTTAATACTTCGAATTTTGTCTAATGGTTTGGATTGTTCGTACTTGTTTTTTTTTTATTGTGTATATACCAACTGTTTCAAATTAAATGATCAGTTAGATGATGTAACCTAGACGTTTCAAGGACAATTAATATCTTTCTTTTAATCGGATTGTCAGATTAGCGCTTTACTGTCCTTCAGTCATGTAAAAATTCTTAGTGCAATCTCGTCAAGCGAAGCCATATTATATAAAATGGTCGACTAAGATTTGTGGAATTATCAAAAGGTCTCTATGGCGCAAAACGTCAGCTATTATCGTTTCGTTTCAAATATACATATACAGTATAATATGTGCAGGCAGAAAGGTCTGTAAATCAATTGTAGCAAATCCCCATAACCGAAAAACAAACAAAGTACTCGATACCAAAGACGACATGAATATTATACACAATCTGAAATCAAACTATTGTAGTCACTGCTAATTATCAAACAACATTAGCGCCTAGCCCGATATGTTCCTTCTCCTTCGCGGACAATGGGCCCTAGATGAGGAGTGACTTTGTTAGTTCAGTGTTTTCAGTTTCAAATTCTTATGATTTTTGAGAATGTGTATGCAATTGATGCTAATATACTGCCTTACTGTATTGTTTACTCTATCTGTGTATTGTTGTCCCCTTCCTACTTTTGTTCAAGAACATTATCCAACATGGATGTTTTATGGTATTTGGAGGCCATTTCACACAATCCTACTTTTTGTTCAAGAACATCATCCAACATTTGTCAGCTTGAACATGTTGGATGCTGTTCGAGCATGTACATTAATTTGAACAAGGTCAATGTCTTGAATCAACTTGTTCGTGGACACCTCATTACTCTCTGAACATCCTACAAAATATGTCCTTGAACAAAAGTGGGATCGTGTAAAATGGCCTTTAGGAATGGCTTCATAAAATGTTAATGCTATATAGATTCGTACCTAATGGACATTAGATTATAATTTCTATAATTACTTATTTTTACTGACCCTGATGTGAACCTATATTGCTAATTACTGCTAAACAGCTTCCAGCCAATTAAACTTTGTAACAATGTTCATTTATTAAGGAGAAGACATACACAGTTCTTTATATGGTTTATATTTTCAAAATTACCTGGTTAATGTTGAGTGACCGTTAAATCATATGTGTCTTGTGATTGCATAGGTCTTTATCCATTATCACCATTTAATCTTTAGCGAAACTGTCTTGGGAATTGATTGATTTTCAATTATTAAGTAAAATGTATGCTACATATGATGCATGAAATCGAAATTAATAACAATAATAGCATAACTGTCATCGGGTTTTATGAATGGCAGTCCAGTACGTACACACTGAAGTTGCAAGGGGGTTGGATGGCTTAATGGTTAGCACATGCGTGCTGTATCATAAAACCTCTTATTGAGTCAACTGGTGTGGTTTCGAATCCACGGTTCTTTGTGACAGGGAGAAGGGTTCCATGTCCAGCCTCGTGGGTTATCTCCGGGTCATCCGGTTTCCTCCCACTGCCTAAGACCCCTACGCACAAGCGAATTATTTAAATAAAATTAAACCATATGTTAGTCCCGAAATTACCTAGTTTGTGTTAAGTGGACGTTAAACCCCATTTCTCTCTCTCTCTGAAATTCATATGCGAATGTGAATTTGTCTTTCTCTAGTTATTCTCTTTTATAAATATCTAAATACAAACATTGATCGTACTCGAAAGGGATGTTGCGTGGCATTCATTTTTAACTTCCCTATAAATATACAATCTGATTAAAATACAAATCCATATTTCGTTTTGATTTTTTATACTTTCGATGGCCTTCACTACATGAAGATCTGGCCAGTTGTACTGGTAGGTCGCGTCAGGGTCATACGAGAGACATTGATTTATCAATCAGCGTTGACGTTTCTCGGGGTTTACCCACAGTCCCGTACAGAGAACGCCAAGAACTCGCCGTAACAGACAGTTGCATTGGCCAATTCCTTACATCAACTAGAACGCCTGTTATATAACAACTCTTTTATTCTATATCCTAGTGTTGTGAAGGCATATAAAATGCGAAATTTTAAACTATAAAAAAACGAAACGAAAGAGGGCCTGTGTTTTAATCAGATTGTTAAAATATAAAGCGTTCATCGACACCATTCAAAATGGCATGTATCGCTCTTGGGGTTTTGTTTCAAATCCTTTCAAACTGCAATTTTCAAGCGATTATTCATTTGGATATAAAACGGATGGATGCGGGCTGTAGAACTAAAAGTCGAACGAGTGGCAGTCTCTTGGGCCCCTCAAAATACCCTAACATAAAATATGAGCATAACTGGTCTGACTGTACAATAGGTTAAGGAGATGACCAGGATAATTCGTAGACTATGTAATATATCGATGTCAAGAAACGTTAGGCAATATGAATATGTAAATTCCAGATGGCGAACAAAGTCATTAGTGATATAAGCTTCTATTCGTTCAGTTGTGAGTTACTAGTGTACGAAAGCAGGAAGTGGTTTATAGTCGCGACGGAAGTGAGTGCTGAACTCTGCTAGACAAAGACGGACAATAAAAACAGAGATTTATGAGAAATGTGATAACCCAGTGGACCCTGCTTTATGATTTCTGATAAGATTCATTATTATTAATAGCTCTATGAAAAGCCCCTGTCAGTCTTATTCGTGCATTAAGCTGATATAGAACAGCAATTTGAATATCGATGATGGCCTCGATATTGGCCAAACAAAACCTATTTATTATTATGGAATGACAAGATGGAATGCACGCTATACAGGGGCTAGCGACAAGTGCTGGATAAGGATGCCTATACATCTTTCAAATCAGACCGGTTACTTCTTGTATCAATCGGTTTACTTTGTATGAGAACATCCGATATCACTCCTCGTTTATTCTTGAATTTGTCATAGCTACGTATCAGATATGCGATCGTTACTGTCATTGCGGACATCTTCACACACTACAGGTTTTTTGTTTCATATAACATAAGAAATCTGGATAGTTCATAGCTTCCCGATGAGAAAAGCCCTTGGTTGGCTGCTTGTGGGATCCATCACGTTGCAGTGCTGCTTCCGACGGTTCTGGTACTCCTTGCGCCTTGAACTGAGTGTGTTCTCCATGCTCAGATGTCAACCTTGCCAGGTCGCTATGTCTTCCATCGGACTGTGTGTGTTACATTGACCATATCTGTTTGGAAGACCACATTATTGTCTGTATCATTAAATAGCGATTTAATTCTAATTTAGTATTTGATAGAATTGATCGGTGATGCGTTTACGCGATCGTATAACAAAACGTTCTCCTCACGTGTGGTCGTTAGGATATGATGTTTTTACATTTAGAATTGCACGATAAAAGTGTTTCTCTCAAACGAGATTTAAAATCACCCATTTAAAAAAAATTGTTCGTTTTCATTGCGCCTCGGCATATGGGCAGCAAAACAAAAGGGTTTTTTTAAGATAAAGAAAAAAATGGATAGTGAAAAAACAACGAGTATTATCAGCATGATAATTGATTATCATTCGACAAACCATATCGGGACATAAAACTCATATGAATAATACATGTTATGTGTTACCAGTGTAGTCAGACAGACTAACAAATAATATACAATCTACAAAAAAAATATAATTACACTGTGAATGTTTTGTTATGCTTTAGTTGGCAAATAACTAAGGGTGTGTTGCCATGATGTAATAATCCATTCGACTTTACAGTCCCATTAGTCTAAATACCGTAGGTTATGCATAATTAATTAAGCAACACTTAATTAATATCGTGAATTAATAAATCAATATGTATGCAACTGTATGTATATTAAACGTAAAGCCTCATTCACACTGTTTTTTTCTCCAATAGTTCTACGCTATGTGAGTATATTATACGTAAGCCCCATCCACACTGTTTGTTCCCCAATAGTTTTACACTATGCGAATGTTTTTGATTTGTCAGATTCGATTATATATTATAAACTATAATAACAATCGTTACATAAAACCAGTAAGGTAATTTAGCCCAGATGTGGGTTATTCTTTTCAAGGCCTAACAATATAGAGGTAATACCATTATGCAACAAAACAGGATATTTGTAATTATTTAAATTTATGGATTTTAAGTCAAGAAGACCTAACAAATGCATAGTATTGATTAAATTATGCATTTCTTTTTCACGCATATTGTATAATATCTCTTGTCTGCAGTTTATAATTAACCGTTGATTACACATTGGATATCCAATTTTAACATGCTAGAATCATGCTAATTTCCCCATGAATGCCAACACTCATATGTATTTACGTTCGATACCTTCTGAATCCATACCACATGTACATGTACTATAAACGTCATTCTTTAAAGGGACAATAACACTCTTGCTGGCTTGCTCCAGAAAAAAAATATTAGCCTTATTCTAAATACCAGATGTTTAAGTGTCCTACCCGCTGTGTACATTATCCATTACATCATATTTTACTTGTTCAGAGAGTTCTAAAATAATCATGTTTAAATCCAAGTCACAATTGAAAAGGTTTACGTAAGGCTTTTCAAATCATACAGTTGCATTTTTCCAATTTTTAAATTCAGTGTGTTAAGATAAACTTTGTATCACAAAATGTATCACAAAATATTGTAAAATAGTACAATTTGTTGTTCAGAATAAAGATTGGGACATAATATTCAGTTACAACATTGGGTCTTCAAACAAAAATACAACGGAAACCTTAATTCGGTGTAAAGTCACGTGGTCGTGTATTGGATGGTAATGTCTTTATCCCCAGTGAGAAATCACACAGTCACGTATCAAAGATTGAATAGCGATTCGGGACAAAACATGACCTATATCAATGGTTGGATAGTGATGTCTTTCTCCCCATGAGCGTGAAACAGAAAAGTCACACGGTCATGTATAAAAGTTTCGATAGTGATGTCTTTTTTCTCCCCATGAACACGAAAAGCCATATGGTTATGTATCAAAGATGGGATAGTGATGTTTTTTACCCCATGGACATGAAAGACCATCTGGTCATGTATAAAAGATTGAATAGTGGTGTTTTTCTACCCCATGGACTTGAAAAGCCACATGGTCATGTATAAAAGATTGGATAGTGATGTTTTTTCACCCCATGGACTTGAAAAGCCACATGGTCATGTATAACGGATTGGATAGTGATGTTTTTCATCCAATTAACTTGAAATAATCTTTGTGTAAAGTCATATGGGTCAGATTGGATTTTATATTCTCGCCGTGAACATTAAAAAAGCTCGGTGTAAAGTCACGTGACCTCATATTGGATGACGATATATCGCTTTCGCACTTGAAGACAGACATTAAAGAATTAAATGCTGAAGCTATAAGTAACTTTATCAGTGAATCGACCACGCTAACATTGTGACAAAGAATATCCATGGCCCATCGGAAAGTAGAAATGTGCTAAACAACTTGTTACAACGAAAATAACTCGTTCATCATGTAAAAAAACCAGCACGAATATCGAATAGCATGTATCCCCGAGAGAAACAATCATTCAAACTCTCCTAACATTTTGTTCTGCAAATCTGTATCCCAGAGGACGCAATATGTTGATAGCGGGGGCAACGGTTCACACAATAACATGCTAGAATACCGTGTTCTATTGTGTAATTCCTGTTTGGATTCATGTAATATTTATCATTAGAAAACAAAGAAACGGCTATTAGGATCAATATAATTACTCACCTACAATAGACGTATTAATAAAGGTTGGAGTTTAAAAAGTAGATAAATGTACATGCAAGCATTGACCTTTAGTATACATATAATTTTTTATAAAGATAATAACATGCTGAGGTGGCACATTTCCATTATTTTAGCAGACATTTTATGTGTAACGTGCATTATTTAAAGTCCCGTAGCCTTAATCTTCCACCGATTACAGGTTTTGTTACATGGAAGATTTCCTCTTATCTTTGAGAAAAACAAAAGATAATCCTTCTTTTTTTAAATAAACAAAAAAATTGAAAGAAACACAACAGAAACATCTGCAGTATTTTCTTTGTCATTACTCTTTTAAACAAATCAGTAACATCCAACCTCCCCGGGGCCAGTTGGCTTTCAAAAACAACACGTCTCGATTATTATACTATCTTGTACAAAATCCTTAATATTCTCTTTATTTCATGACTTCCAGTATTGTATTCTATCTTGTAAATTGACACATTGTGTATTAAAGAAATTGTGATTACCAAAAAGTGTTATGTGATCTAATATATACCACCGTCTTGTGTCTTAAAGCACATGAATCTGACCTTCTATCCGTATATATATGCATATGCTATGTCATGGAGTTCATGACAAAATGGAAATGGACGAAAATAATGTAAATATTGAAAACAATTGGCTATGATATCGTTTTGTGGGAGTATTTATGCAAATCAAAGCGACATGATTGAAGAAAAAAACATATCAGAGTGGATAGACAGAGGTTTGATTGCCTGACATTACGAATTGTTGGAAAAAACTTGAGTCGAAGCGAGAGCAGGTGAAGTAGAGTATTGAAAAGGCATTGCACTCCTGTTTATTTTTTATTATATATTGTCTGGTACGACATGGTGTATGCATACATGTATATATACGGATAGAAGGTCATATTCCTGTGCTTAAAAAGATGTAACTAACAGAAATTATAAAATACCAGTTTGTTCATTATAGAAATCGTGATTACCAAAAGTAATCTGGTATGTTTTTCTGCCATTTTGTTTATTAAAAGAATCTTACTCCCAGAAAGTATATTTTATTATAAAAACAACAATTGTGTGCATTACAGCGGTCATAACTAGCAGAACGTGTATTCTAGTAAATGACCTCGTATATAAAGCTATATTAAAGGGCTAAATCTTTTCTAGCTTCAAATGCTGTATAGATTATTAATTAGACATTCTTTTACATACTATACACCATCTGGTGGCGCCTTTTATTAATTTAACGTTAAATTGGATATCGGGGACTTTGTTTATTATCGTAGCAATTGTACGGAATAATCTAACGTCACTTTCATTTTCAATATATTAATTTTTCATTATCTGCGTTTAAACTAGTATAATAGCAAGAACGACCAGCGCTTTATCAAAATCTTGCATGATGCATCTTTAAGTGACCTCATGCATTGTCGAATATCGGGTAATGTTTAGGAGCGAAAAGCTCATTACTCGTTGTAATATTACAAGACATGCAGAGCAGGATAAGATCGTAGATAAATATGTGTTATTGTCAACTGATATTGTATTTTATTCAGGAAGTAAGGCAGGTGTTTAAAAGTAATATATCGCCTAAAACGTATTTAGCGAAATCTGTTTTTTTCTAATGAGCGTCTGTAATTTCCCAAACATCCATCAGACGTATTTAATGGTATTTTAATGTTAATCTGATAAATTTCGACTTCTGTGTCTGGTTATATTCATTATTGAATTTATAAAGCACATTTGTATTCTGAAGTTATATATTCCTTCTTTTGTTATTACATATGGAGAATCTATCATAAAATGAAATGGAGTTTAACGGCTAACTTATTCGCACCAACCGCGATAAAGGTGGTATCCAACATAAACAGGACTACAATAGTACCTAACACGATGGCACTGCAACGAATGAATTACTAGGACCACCAACACAATGATAAACCGAATGATAAATTTATCCAAATACTCAATCAACAATGATGACTCATCCAAATGCATGAAAATGATTGATAATCTAAATTTAATGACCCAGAAATGTGGCAAATTGCAACTTAACAACTGCAATACAAATGAAAATGGACAAAGAACCAATAATTAATCAAAACAAAACCTATGAAAAAACCGAAAACGTCATTATATTATGTAGGTGAGCAAGACTACAAAAGCAACCACTGAGCTGTCAACAGCAGACAAGCATACTTTTGATTCGATTCAATGAATCCTACCGTTACTATATGTCCCCGGGCTTATTCCATAGATCTCTTTCCGCCACTGGTGTCTTCAATGGTGTCGTGGATATATGTTTAAATAATCCTCTAGGCATTATCATTTCCATTTGGCGCCGGTATATGTGAATAATGTCTGACCGAATTATGAGTACAGAATATTAATCGACCTTAAGACTAGTTAAATTAGTAAAGTATCGCTAATCATTCTGTAAACGATCCGACGATTAGAAATTGAATCGTGTGAGTTCCTACAAAAAAGGATGGGTATGCTGGGGATGTCGAGAAGGCCGTTACCGGGGCTAAGTAAAGGGGACGTCCCTCCGGTCAAAATAAAAACGAAAAAATAAATTAAGATCTTCAGTACTTCATAACCATATTGCCCAACCAGTGTCATATACCGTTGGTCGGATATAGCTACAAATGGACGCGAGCATGCTCCACGCAGCCCAGGAACGATATAAATATTGGAATATTGGGTTTGTGAGTTGATAGCAAGTATCCCCCCCCCCCCGCGGTCATATTCGTACTGTTGTATAGCCATATATCAGTGTTCTAAACATGTGTTATGGTGATCTGTATCCTACTAAGGATACATGATTTATCTCCCTTACATATTGCCTGTTGTAAGACTTGATAATTTGTATGATTAGGAGTGAGCTCCCCTGGCAGGAAGTGAATAAGCATGTGCCTATGATAAAGTCTTTTATTTCTATGAAGTCTTCTCCAAGAAAATATAATAATTAGTGTGGACTTGACAGCACACAACAGTACCGCCACGACGAGAAGGGCATTCTTGGCTTGGCGTGTTAAGTCTTATCCATTAGTATTACCCACTACTATTAAAACTGTCATAGATACTCACCTAAAATATTTATTATGTAATGAACAACATTTCGGGAACGAGTATTTTGCTTGTTATTGCATTCACTTGTATTTTTCATAATGTGAAATTGTACATATTCATCTGTATCAACTGTATTTGTAAAAAAATATTTACAGGTATTTATTATTATCATATTCACATAGCACTTCATTGTGACGACAACATTAGTGTTAAGGAAACACTATACTACTACATTAGGATTAAGAATACACTACTGCGGTAATATTAGTATTAAGAATACACTACTACGGCACTATCAGTCATAGGAATACACTAATACGGAAAAAGCAGCTAATAAAGTATTGTTTAATGGTCAAGAGCGAGACATTAAGTAATATATTGTAACAACGTCACTCGTACGATTATTTGAAATTTTAATTTTGTTTTTCATCGCATTCCGATACATAATATCTGGAAAATGACACCCTTAACATCATCAGATTCTTCATTCATTTCGGCACGTAATAAAAGCTATTTTAATAATAAAAATAACAGTGTTTACAGAAAGGGGCGTATGTAACAAATAATACCAGTAGAGTATTTCTATTCATGGATTGTACTTCGCTAATCCAAAGGTTAATTATATTTAGAAACGAATGTTTAAAAAATATCGAAAACGAACACGATATTGCAGTCTCGGATTCTCAGATAATGAGATCTAATTTGGGGCCATAGGGTATTTTAAATGAGCTAATTTTTTTTCAAGTACAGAACCCAGTAGATATGCCACCGAATTTTAATTCAGAAGCAATTTCGTTTCATTTCCTTTTTTCAAAAAATTCTATCACAAGCCGGAAATTAGAAAATTATGCAAAAATGACGCATCGGCTCTGATATAGGGTTTTGTTTAATTGGACAGAAACTGATTTTTGGATGGCCAAGCTAAACGTCATTCGGATATAACATACGGTAACTAACTCAATTTAACCTGTTCAAATCAAATATAGTATGCATTGCATACTTGCATCAATTATCCGTTTTAAATAATCGAACAATCAAATTGCTGCCCACTGGGCAGAAAATGGTCATTATCAACAGTCAAAGTATATGAAGAAGAATACAGCAAGTTTCATCACTCAATAAGAATTAAAGATTTCGACCAAAAATATCGCTTATGTATGCTTATCATTATCTAGCTCGGTCAAGGCATTCACCCAGAAACAAAACCAAGCTCAATTCGACGCAGTGTTGTGTGTCCCAAAGTGTGTAACGTGACGGACGGACTGATGGACAGGCAGGCGAATTACATAATTGCAAAAAGATGTGTTATTCTGTTTTATGCGACAGGGAACCAAATTTTAATGAAATGGCACAAACTTTAATTAAAACAACCTTCTGGAAAACAAAAGTAACAGACAATGGGAAAGAAAGTTGTAATCCCCCGGTGTCTCCGGTAGGGCAAATGAAGTGAAATGAGTTTTAACGTCTCTCCCGGCACCAACCGGGATAATGAAAACGGACATTTGAGGGAAAGTTAGCCAAGACAGAGACGTTTCCGCCAGCTTCTAAGTGCCAAGTGATCTTTTAAGTGAGAATAATAAACAAAATGGCCGACAATTCTGCTCAAAGGGAATTAGATGTGTTCCGATAGTCGAATTTCCGTTATTGTGGGCTGATACTGTATAAATATATCAGTATGGCCAATTGGAGAAAATTATTTTCGAGTAGACCGGGACCTGTCTTTCATTACCGTAGCCCAAATTTCTCATGTTAATGTAAGCTCTTCTGGACAAATAAAAAAAATCAAATTTCTATCGATGACTAAAAGGAGCCCAATCGCTAACACTTGGGTCCTAGAAATTCACAAAAGTGGTTCGCAACGCATATAATACTGTAATATGAATGTATATAAACTGATTTACATTCAATGGTTCCGTTTTTACTCCAATTTCAAATCAGTTATGTTTGGCGAAATAAGCCAGTAATGTCAATCACGTGCGAAAGTCTAGCGTCTAGTTATTCCAGTCTACATAACTCAGGAGCTCATATTTTCCCGGTAAGTTTACATCATTAATGTTGATTTAAATTGACCAATAATTCGTGTTTTCGATGTCGACGCTTTTTGATGATTTTGAGTTTAGGACTGAGGTCCTTTCATTTCGGTGTCTGAACAGAACATTCAACGAAACCTAGAAATTATGCAATCTTTGGCGGAAACTTGACGTACCTATATCTGAGGCAACTGTAGATTGGAAAATGTCGTTTAGCAATAAATCTAGCTAACGTTACTTTATCAAATTTAAGGTCAACTTCTTTTACCAAAGGCAAACCTGCTCAAACCAGGTCTAATGCAAATGAAATGAAATGAAATTGGGCTTGACGTACTCTAGTCCTGCTCAAACTGGGAGAGTTCAACAATACGAATAGTCTGACAATATTTTGTGATCTACATGTATTTTGGAGGGAAAAGACTGACAGCTCTGGTCGCACACCAAATTGAGCTGGCAGGACGTCTAGCTGTGTTTTTGCATCAGGAACTCAACTGGGCTAAAGTGTTCTTCTTGTTCTTGGGGCGACGCTCTTACTTGTTATAAAAAAAACTCTGAAAATAAAACGTAAATTATTTGTGTAGGCTACAATATCATGATAGAACGATTGCTATTTCATACAAAAAACAAACCAATGAATAGATGCACATTAACTCATGCAATTATGCCACTACCGATCTAAATTCATTTTATACATTAAGAATGCTGATTTATTAACATTTACCTAAATGCCTGGGTGGGCTCGAAAAATGTCAATAATATCCGAAAATAATTTTTGACCAATATGTTAGCAAAGGGGAATGCATTTGGATATATTTCGATTCGATATAAGATTAACCAAGAACTGTTTACACCCCATCCAACCAAAATTAAGCGGGATTGACCAAGTTAAGTTTGTACATAATCTGAATACACCATTAAACAGGAACTGGCAATAAATGTAATATATATGCGTCTCTCAGTGAACTTTTGTTAGGAGAATTTCATTTTACGGTGCCATTACTTCCACCATAGTCATAAATATCTTGCAGTCGTGAAAGAATTCATTTCGTTCCTGACAATTACTTGGATTTGAATAACCAATGTGATACGCATGAGTACAAACTGACAGAAGGCAATACTAGAGTTTATCATTTCTTGGCATCGATTTTTGACGAACTATTTATTACAGTAAGGATGGAGTGCGAACGTGTACTATGGTTTTCAGTTTTCATTATTTATAGGTTCTCCTGCATGCAGAAGTAAATTATATGTATTGTGGATCACGAGCTCGTAAAGTTTAGCCGATTTATTTACTGTGACTGACGTTTGCACCATTTTTTGTTGCATTTAATCATAGGCTGAGCCCACGGCTTCTGGAGTCGTTATCAATTTGATATGTCAGCATAAAACCCTTTATTGGATGTGAATTATGAAGAGGCGTATTTGATATAAATCTACCCTTCATTTGTAATCACGTTTATAGACTGGCACTTTACTCGAACATTTTTACCGTCTTCATTACGTCACAAATGTAGCTCAAATCAACATTTAATAAAAACAAAATTATAATCCAGGTTTTTTAGTTGACGTTAATCGTCGTTTCAAAAGGATATTTACGTGTCACGTAGGTTTAAATCGGACATTTCAAATTTTTAAGTTATATTTTTAAGTTATTAAAATAAAGCCTTAAAATAGACGGAATCCATGAACATTCCTACCTTGTTAAAGAATAATCCTATAATTCACTATTGCCAGCTGAGAAAATGGCAAAAACATCATTTTCAACTTCAAATTCCAACGTTGGGATATGTTTGTTCCATGAAATCAATAGGAAAACAAGGGAGGTAATTGTGCTATTATTTCCTCTGTCAATGATTTTTACGGCCGGGAAATAATGCCCATGATCTTATAATAGTGAGTTGATAACCTATTGAGCCAAAGACACAGAAATAATAATGTTTTGACTTTCTTAGAAAATTTGAAATTTTCGCTTTGACATACAATGTAGGCTTATGAGTGAAACTGGTTTCCTGTACTGGGTGATATACATATGGTAGCCTACCTCTGATGTTAGTGTATTGGCAAGTGGATTTCAAAATCCTGTTTTTCGCCGAAAAACACAAATGAAAATGAAAGTAAACGAAAATGGCACAAAGGCGTATTCATGGAAGTCCCGGAGCTGGTCGACAATCATAGAACGAAACTGTCCGTTCGAATCCATTTACATGAAAATGTAGGCCTATAATTGTTGACTTGTGCGTGTGGCTTAATAAGATTCCATGAACAGATGTCCTCAAGAGTTTCTGTTAGCGTTGATGTTATTTAGACTTACAAACTTGGCATGACCTTTTTTTCATAAAATATTGGCTATTAATGACATGCATTGTTAATCACATAGTTCTATAAGATAAGGCGAAAACATAATCTAGTTCCTGACAAACAGATTACAAAATGATATATAATGTACTGGCTTTGTTTACGTCTGTCATTTTCCTATCAGCCGCATTTTCGT